>OY720205.1:20550152-21750152 GCA_963082605.1 Rhodophaea formosa | reverse complement strand
GTTTAGCTTGTATTTCCTTAGTCGCCTTTTACGACATCCACGGAAAGACTTGGAGTGGTCCTAATCTACTCTGCCGGGAACCACACGGCATGTATATGTATGATCTATCTATCTATAATTTAAGAACTGTGTTCTTGTCGGTGGAGTACTTTCCATGTCTCTCGGTTCTCAGCCATTCTCTTGATCATATGTTTGCTATGAATGTCTTATTTCGCAGTCGGTCAAAACGCAATGATTCACGCTACACCTACCGGGGCGGCCACCCGCAGGCTACTGGAAGCCACACACGACCCGTGTCGGGTTACACCGTGTAAACATTGTATTGCACGTTTTGAGCTGTCAGGATAAAGATATTGCTTTGTAGTATAAAGTTAAATATATGCCTGACTGGGGTTCGAACCCCGGACCTTGCGAGTCAAAGGCACTTTCAGTACCACTTACAGTTCAATCTTTATATAGAACCGTAATAATGTAGAGAACATTATTACATACTTACATACATAAATACATACGTACATACATACATACATACTATCACGTCTTTTTTCCCTTGCGGGGTAGACGGAGCCCAGGTCTGTAAAAAATCCTTAAGGCCATACGTTTAGCTAGTTGGTGGGCTTTTAGGTGAGAACGGAATCAAAATAGTTATGGGTTGCTAGCCGCATCGCCTATTGACATGATTCCTGACGCCCATTTCCTCGATCGGCTTTTACGATCTGCGCAGGAAGAGAAGCAGCTGGTACATTCTACGTTTTTTCTTTTCTCCCAGACCAGCGTGGAAGAAACTGTTAACTGCCTCCGTGGTCCAGTGGTTAAGGCGTTTGCCTTGTTGACCCGGGGGTCGTGGGTTCGATTCCCACGGGAAGCATACTTTGTTAAGTTGTTTCCAGTTTGGTTACGACATTGCAGGTATGAATCACCTGATTGTCTGATAAGAAAGATGATTCCGTGCTTCGGAAGGCACGTTAAGCCGGTGGTCCCGGCTGCCATCTGGTAGTCGTTAAAGGAACCACGTCAGGGGCCGAGAGGCGGTTCCGAGGAACTCTGACACCAGGGTGTGCAGTGCGTGGTCGATTGACCGTATCACCTTCACGAAATGATGATGAGCGTGGAAGACATTATTATACGGTTCTTTATAAAGATGCAGTTCTAGCCTGTCTTCTTAGACAGAAATGGACAGCGGAGGCAGAACTAATAGGTTCCCGTTTAGGTTCGGAACGCTAAAATCTCGTGAACAGGAGCTTAACTAAGGAATGTTGGTGTCTACAGTAATAATAACCGGTAAATGGCCGTCAAAAGATGTCTCCCTTAAATGCCTGTCCGGTGATGCAAGGCATGGGGTCCGCGCACCCGGCCTCCCCAGCTGCTATTTCCATACGAGCAAGTAACAATCTCACACCCTACCCTAGCTTAGAAAACGGCTTTGATGAGTAGCAGTGTCGGAACCGATATAAGCCAAGAAAACTGCGATCACCAACCTGTTTGCTAAGCATGGTGTGTACGGCAAACTAAACGATGACAATTCAGGCCTTTGTCCAGCAGTGGATTTGATTGACAGCAGATGGTTGTAAAGTAATTTAACTAATTCATAAATATTGTCTCGTCTTTATCCATTTCGTTGTAGATAGAACCCAAAGACGCGAAGCCCACGTTAAACGTGTCTGTTGGCGAAAAGTAACTATAGTAACTAAGTGCCGTGTGGTTTCCAGCCTAGAAAATACAACCACTCCATCCCGTCCTATGGATGTCGTAAAGAGGTGACTAAAGGGACAAGCACATACATCCCGTGCAACGCAAGCATTCCCAAGGAGGGTTGACGTCGGGCGGCGGCCGGTCATAAAACCGCAACAAAAACAAGAGCATTCCCAAGGAGGGTTGACGTTAGGCAGGCGGCCAGCCATAAAATTAGCCAAAACTTGTACAGCATGGAAAGTATAAATTAAAAGCTTACATTCTGTCCCGACCCCACATAAGTGGGATAAGGTGAGGAAGAAGAAGTTGGCGAATATGTGGAAACCTGTGGAAACGACATCAAAATTGTGATAGTTTGCTAGCCGCACGCTTTTTATCATGATTCCTTATATTTTTGCCAATGAAACTGAATAGTTGATAATCTTTCAGACAAAAACTGACTTTACCCAAAGTTCTGATCGGTATTTGATGAAATTTTAATGGGACCAATGAGAAACTATACCGTTTAAAAATATGTATTTTTTTAAAAACGGTCCAGGCGTCAGGTCTGTCGTCGGTTAGGTCTGTATCGTATATAACGTTTTTAAAAAACCTACTAGATACCGACGAATTTTTAACCTCCTTCATATTTAAAAACATCATAAGACATACGAGTACATTGTGAATTAAACAACTTTTGGAGTTCTTGGCGGGAATTTTAGCTTACTACACGGTGTCTGTTTTGGATTGTTACGCAAATTGATTCTAGTGGACTTTATGATGTGAAATTGGTGTTATTTTGTGTTTTAAATGCCCATATTTAAGAACAATGTAAATAATAACTAAAATAGACTGTCATTGTGCGGCTGTAGTGAGATTTACATAGCGGGCTGGTGGTTGTCCGCCTTGCTGCGTTGTCAATGATGAAACCAGTGGATTCGCGAAGAGTTGTCGCCAGGGCTCCGTGAAAACAAAGAAATGAATTACACCATCATTTCGTTGACAACAATCAAGAATAACTCTCCAACTGGCGAAATAAATGAAGAAAGGCTCAAAAGGACTTGTATCAGGGCCGTAAAACAATATTAAAAAAAAAACTTTTAACCTTAACTAAAACTGATAATTATTTAAATCAATCCGTTTAAGTCATATTGCCGTAACACATCAGATGCGCGACCGATAGCATCACTCCAAACAAACCGCCTTTAAAAAGAAAAATGGCGACCACAAATCAAGTTACCCTAATCAAAAACTTTCCCTATTGTTCTGGAGATAGGCAAAACAAATAGTACTAATTACAGAGTTAACAATCTGCCTGACGGATCGGCCGTCCGGTGGACAAATTAGCCGAATTATTTTTTCGATTACTGGCCATTGTTTAATCGGCCCGACTAATAGGAGTGACGATAGCATCTCAAACTTTCTGTGTTTCCATTATCTAATGGTCCTAAGTTACTCTTATTTAAAATCTTCAAATTCCAAACTTAAAACTTATGTATTCAAGTCTTATTTAATATTATCTTATTTTTGAATTATTGGCAAATGGTGTAAACAGGAAATTAGTCCAATCATTTTATTGTTTTAAGTGTATAAAATTATGAACTTTTGTCTTAGTGCCCTTTTGAAGACAACCACGTGCTCGTACGAAATTAATATTATTGCATAAGTATTGATTGATACTTAGAAGAAGTCTTTTCGTCTATGCTTAATTTTTTTAATCAAACACAGGGTATTCTATTCCATAAATCTTGGATGAATTGGTGCCAATCAAGTCGTCATAAAAATAAATATAAAAAATATAAAATAAATAGTTTTAACGTTTTTAATACGCAAAAAATATAAATAACATTTAACATGACATTCATGTTTTATCTATTCAAAATGTCACCTTACTTAAATAGTTAATTAACGACTATTATAAAAATTTTTAAGCGTACATAAAAAGTACTGAGTAGTAAAAGCACAGCAATTGAAAATCGAAGATATTAGGACATAAGTATTTGGTTTATTAGACCTGAATACCGTGGCAACAAGTCGAGTTTGCAGTCCAATTAGATTTAGAGGTTCTAGTTGGTCAGTGCTCTTATGGGAGTTACTTTGGAGTTGGACCAAACTTATTAGAATGATTAATTCGACAAACATGATTTCATTAAAAGTCCCACAGCTAGGCACAGGGAACATATATAATCTCCATATAACAAACACAGAAATATATGACAATTATAAGTGTTTAAAGAAATCTATACCAAATAAACGTTTGAAATCTTGAGAAAGTAGATTACATTTAATGCCACCGTTTTTATCGTCATAGTTTGACATACCGTGTCGTGACGTATCCTACAATGGAACCACGGTATACTAATACGTTCCCTCATATCCGGGAATCTTGCGTAGATTTATGAGATTTCATAATTGACTTCAATCTTCACTGCGCTTCAAACCTTGATTAAAAGATTTGGAGATAACTTGCGTAAACCTTTTTCTTGACGTTAAAAGAAGTGTATGTGTATTAAAGCTTTGGTAGATATATTTTCTTGGAGACAATGACTGAAGAGTTTTGTTTTTCTTTTTTTCATTGTGCCTTACGGCATTCTAGCTTTTTCCGCATTTTATTCGTTCGACCATGTTCAATATGTATACAGCGAGTATTCACCTTCGACATTCCCTAAAAGGGGCGACTCAGACCGTCAATATGAACAACTTTGCCTGTGGGACCAATGCCAGGGAACTCCAAGTTTTTTTTACTTTCCAATACTTATTATTGTTGGCTGAACATTTCTCTATGAATATTTATTTTTATTTTTAGTTCCCAACATCAATTTCATAGGCAAAGTTTGTAAGCATATTGAAGGCCTGAGTCACCCCTTTAACGGTATGACGAGAGTCAATTTACATGTTGCATCTAAAAATAATATGGACCAGGCGCAAGTACGTCATAAGTGACGATTCATTACTATTTTAACATTTGGAAAGTTTAAGTTTCAAACGGAAGAAAATTGGCGGGATAGATTGACATACTAAATAGTTTCTGTCTAACCAGTCCCCGTAGGATAGCACACGTGAAAACATATATCGACTCATCATCATCAGGTCTTTTCTAGTCTCCACTGCAGGAGCACGACCCTCTCTGTACTACCAGAGCCATATGTTAGCCGGAGCAGTCAAAGGATTTACCCTCCACTCTCCACCCTTGCTAGACGGGTTTATATTATTAGCTTTGTTTAGCTAGTGTTTCCGAAATCCGCATTTTCGACATCCACGGGAAGACTTGGAGTGGTCCTAATCTACTCTGCCAGGAACCACACGGCGGTTCAACTATCGCTATCTCGTTTTCCGTAATATTAAAGAGCGAGATAGAAATAGTTTATCGTTCGATATAAACGGCGTCGCAGGCGCCATTGCTACGAGTGCTGAAACGAAGAAGCTTCCCGGTCAATAACCTGTAATAATTTTACTATTGCTGCAAATAGGTGCCTCTACAACCTACGGCATTTTCCACGCAAGATTAAAACCCATCTTATTCATAATTAAATACGAATCTACTGGCGTCATACCAGCCGATTTGTCTCTCATCTGGAGATAAGCCGTTGATAAGAGCAGATAGTTTTCTTAATGGACTCGTCGGCGTGATAAGATAAGTAATGAATCTGGGGTACAAAGTAACCAGTATTTGTTCTGATGTATGTATAAGTAGATATATAAGTATATATTGTATAGTATACGTCTTCCTAGTCCAGACACTAGTCTCACATAAATCAATATCTATTACTGTATGGTACACTTTACTTGTTATGTATATTCTTATGTATATCTAAATAATTTGTATGTGAAAGGAAAAAATAAAGATATATTATGCTTGTAATACTTTCTCTCATCAGCTTTTTAACCTTTTCTCCTCCACTTTCCTCGTTTCATCCTTGGTAGTGAAACCTGCGCATATCCTCATAGCGTTATCAAGACGACCTTTCTTAGATTCCCTCCTTCTTTCGGGGACTGGTGGACGTCGTATGATCTGGTATGACTTATGTAATCTTCAGATTTTTTTTAGCACTTGCCCGTACTAGGATAGGCAACAGTAACCCTGAAGAAATGCTGTAACATTTCTTCAGGGTTGGCAACGCGCGAGTGGCACCCCTGTTGCAGGCGTTCATGGGCTACGGCTACGGATATATAATCGCTTTCCATCAGGTGGGCCGCATACCTGTTTTGCGTACTTAGTTATAAAAAATACTTATTGTTAAGACTCAGGCAAATGCCTTGTGGGTAAAACCTATATAAATGATAACAACATAGAAACAATTGAACAACATGTAACAACAAATTTTAAAACAAAGTAATCAGATATCAATGTACACATGCGTGCTCTATCTTTCCGTATCGGGGAGACAAAGACAATGATGTAACCGGTAACTGTTGTGCTGCAAAATAAAAACAACACAGAAAGGAGCCAACCAACAAACAGCCGTAACATCTGCTCAAGTCACGCACGTTTATTTCAAATTACTAAAATATGAATACAACTATTACATGTTTAACCCAACTTAGTTTAACGAATTGAATTTAAATATTTGTTTACATATTTTGATACATTTTTTTGTGTAGATCACAAAAATTACGACACTTTTGGGAACCGAGATAGCTGATGGCACTGTTATTATAAACTCAACATGGATGTCGTTGTCGAGGTATTTTGGCGTACATCACACAAGTGACGTTACTTGACACACTTTATCTTCGCAATATAAAATCAGATTTGGTCAGTAACTTGACTTGCTTGATCTAATATATAACTATATATAAACGCAAGTAGATAGTCGACTTCGCAAGTATTAAAAAATATATATGACATTTAAATAAAATTATTTTAATACAGTTTTTATCGCGTTTATTACATTATTTATACACCTAACGTTTCGAAACGTTAGGTGTATAAATAATGTAATAAACGCGATAAAACCCTTTTAAAATAATTTTATTTAAATGTGAAACAATCGCGAAAACATAAGAAAACATTATCCAAGTTTATCGTATCTTATTTTATTTATTTGCAAATATACAGTAAATTAAGAGCTTATTATATAATTATATAACGAAGGTGTTATGTACCCAGAGGGCTTCCTCAATTCTTCTTCATCTCGTTCTATTTGGTCGGTAGCAGCAACTACTTATTTTGTCCGTACAAAGAGTAAATATAATAGAAAATATACAATGAGGAAAGATTTGCTTGGTTGTTTCTTTGAATTGAATAGGCTCCAAAATTACTGAACCGATTTTTGCAATTATTTCACTTAATTTATCTGCGGTTGACGAAGACTATAATTTATGCAGATGAAGTTGCGGGAAAGTTAATAGTTTTCTTGGATCCACCATTGGTCTGTTGTTTACGCTTAGTTGGTAGTTTGGTTCAAAAGTAAGTTACATACTTTGATTATTTGTGATCATAGCAAAAAGTTATACATCCGTAATTCCTTAATTTATGGTTGCATTGAGTGTTATCGCTAAAAATGTATTAGTAACGGCTGGGTCCGGGTGCGATAAGCCGTGACTAGAAATGTGTCAACAGGAGGTGGTTGTAGGTGGTTGCCGAGTTATCCTGTTTACTGCGATCGATGTAAACATACCTAACTGTCGATTAAAACACACGAACTTATACTTATATAATCCTTTGTCCTGGCTATCAACGTATAGTCAATTTGAAGATTAGAATTTTGCAAACAAAACAATGTATTTCAAAACGGTATATTTTAGGATTGATGAAACACAACTTTTAACCGACTTCAAAAAAAGGAGGAGGTTCTCAATTCGTCGGAATCTTTTTTTATGTATGTTCCCCGATTTCTCAAAGACGCCTGGACCGATATAAGAAATTCTTTTTTGTTCGATAGGTAATACCTTACAGATGGTCCCATTAAATTTTTTTCGAAGGTTTTCGCAATAGTTACACATTTAAATAAAATTAATTATAATACGGATTTATCGCGTTTATTACGCAGTAATAGGTACGTATATACGCAGGTAGACTGCGACCACAAATACTGTAAAGTGTTCGAAACGTTAGGCGATAATGTAAATAATGTAATATGCGCGATAAAACCAAATTAAAATTAATTTTATTTATGCAATATTTTATTAATGATGATGATAATGCCTGAACGCTATGAATCTTTTCTATACCTCTGACTCAAAAAGAGGTGTACCTATTTTTGAGTCAGAGGTAGTGATGTCACAGACAAATATTCAGTTTGAATTTTTGTCTGTGACATCGAAATTGTTAACCATTTTAAAACAGTTTTCTATTTGAAAGATAATTTAATCGAGAGTATTCTTCGTATCAAGGTCGCCGAGAGTCGGTGGACTCAGCATACACGTCATTTGTGGCAATGTATGGGGGAGGCCTATGTCCAGCAGTGGACGTCCCTGGCTGATAGATAGATAGATACCTAGATAGATTCTTCAATATATTTGTTATTGTTGGTTCAGCTTGATAGGTACAAGAAAGAGAGGTTGATTTGTATAAGATGGATTGATTAGTTTTACAATAAATTAAAAAAAAAATTAAGAACACTTTTTTGATTAAAACTAACGTGAGATGTTGACATTATAAAATGTAAAATACGGGTCACTCACGTATGAAGTCAGCTACTGGCTGACATGTTTCAACCTTATCCGGATGTCTTCCTCAGGGCGAATGTGAACCGAGACGGGCGCACGAAGTCGTCCCAGTCCGCACTAAGTATATATGTTACGGTAATAGAGATGTAAGTATGTTTCAGCTATTAGAAAAAAATACAGTCGGTTTAATTATTTAAAATTACAACTTGTTAAATTACAACAAAACAACTAACACATAGACATGCATATGCCTAATTTTGGCTTGTACCTTGACAGAGGGGAATGCAGCGTATGGCTACTCCCTTCCGTGTTGCTCGAAGGTACAAAGAGTAAATATAATAGAAAATATACAATAAGGAAAGATTTACTTGGTTGTTTCTTTGAATTGAATAGGCTCCAAAATTACTGAACCGATTTTTGCAATTATTTCACTTAATTTATCTGCGGTTGACGAAGACTATATTTTATGCAGATGAAGTTGCGGGAAAGTTAATAGTTTTTTTGGATCCACCATTGGTCTGTTGTTTAGTTGGTAGTTTGGTTCTAAACTCAGGTTCTAAAGTAAGTTACACACTTTTATTATTTGTGATCATAGCAAAAAGTTATACATCCGTAATTCCTTAATTTATGGTTGCATTGAGTGTTATCGCTAAAAATGTATTAGTAACGGCTGGGTCCGGGTGCGATAAGCCGTGACTAGAAATGTGTCAACAGGAGGTGGTTGTAGGTGGTTGCCGAGTTATCCTGTTTACTGCGATCGATGTAAACATACCTAACTGTCGATTAAAACACACGAACTTATACTTATATAATCCTTTGTCCTGACTATCAACGTATAGTCTACTTTGAAGATAAGAATTTTGCAAACAAAACAATGTATTACAAACGGTATATTTTAGGATTGATGAAACACAACTTTTAACCGACTTCAAAAAAAGGAGGAGGTTCTCAATTCGTCGGAATATTTTTTTTATGTATGCTCCCCGATTTCTCAGACGCCTGGACCGATATAAGAAATTCTTTTTTGTTCGATAGGTAATACCTTACAGATGGTCCCATTAAATTTTTATCGAATGATTTCGCAATAGTTACACATTTAAATAAAATTAATTATAATACGGATTTATCGCGTTTATTACGCAGTAATAGTAATTAATACGTATATACGCAGGTAGACTGCGACCACAAATACTGTAAAGTGTTCGAAACGTTAGGCGATAATGTAAATAATGTAATATGCGCGATTAAACAAAATTAAAATTAATTTTATTTATGCAATATTTTATTAATGATGATGATAATGCCTGAACGCTATGAATCTTTTCTATACCTCTGACTCAAAAAGAGGTGTACCTATTTTTGAGTCAGAGGTTGTGATGTCACAGACAAATATTCAGTTTGAATTTTTGTCTGTGACATCGAAATTGTTAACCATTTTAAAACAGTTTTCTATTTGAAAGATAATTTAATCAAGAGTATTCTTCGTATCAAGGTAGCCGAGAGTCGGTGGACTCAGCATACACAAGACCGCCATTAGTGGCGATGTATGGGGGAGGCCTATGTCCAACAGTGGACGTCCCTGGCTGATAGATAGATACCTAGATAGATTCTTCGTTATATTTGTTATTGTTGGTTAAGCTGTTTAGGTAAGTATAAGAAAAAGAGATTTATTTGTATAGGATGGATTGCTTAGTTTTACAATTAATTATAAAAAATGTTTAAGAGCACTAATTAGAGCTGTGAAAAGTAACTTTTACTCGATAACATACAAAAATATGATCTTTGTTCGCCACATCTGCTAGTTTGGAGATAACGCCTGAACCCTGATAACTCTTGACTGATAATCTGATTACCAGGCGGTCCCATCTTAATGAGGAATGATCGGCATTACGATTTCTGGTATCTAGTAGAACGGTTGGATATTCATTTATTGAATACTAGCTATACAACGTGTTAATAAATAAGCGCAAAACCTCTTAGGTGGTGATTGTGCTCATGAATATGAACAATTTTTACTATGGGGCCGACTCTGCAACTCGACAAAAAAAAACAGCTATTCCATATTCTGGTTGAGTAGGTATTGACAATTGGTATGAAACAGCAGATTTTTTTTCTCAAGTTCAAGAGTTAGCCCCATAGTAAAAATTGTTCAAGAGGTTTTGCGCTTATTCATTAACACGTTGTATGTATACACGCTAGTATTGTGGTTCCGAGCGAAGTAGAATAGGACCACTCCAAGTCTTCCCGTAGATGTTGTAGAAGGCGACTTGGGAAACACAAGCTAAACAAAACTAACAAAAGTCAAAGAGACGTCTCCAACCCGTCTCAGCCAGCGTGGACAGTTTAGGCCAAATGCTCTGGCTAATATATGGCTCTGGTCTGTACAAAGAGGGTTTTCTGCAGTGGAGACTAAAGAGACCTGATGATGATGAAACACTTGCCTTTCCGCTTTTTCCAAAGACGATATATGAATTTTTCGGGTCCAAGTGCTGCCCCACTTAAAATAAATCATTTGAAAGAAATCAGAGGTATCATTTCAAATTTTAATCTAATAGACCTTACAGATAACTCTTTAAACTAATTACACGTCAGACATCAAAAGAGTGAACATCTGCATACAATTCAAAGTGAAGACGCGATGATTTTCTTACCGTTTTTATCAAATACGGCCACTTTTCTGCGAGTGACATAGGCTATAATTAACGCGAATAAAGTCTCAGAAAAATTGCTTGTATCATAATGCATATTTAAGTACAAGTTATGGATGTGTTTATTGTTCCCAATCACAACTTCAAGTAACTTCGTATAATGAAATTTATGACCCAATAGTAACTAAGGTGCCATTAAATAAAATTCTCACAAAATTTCCTTAACAGGCTCAGATATAAATCTGATATCAAATCAAACTTAGATTCCATATCAGAATACATCTCCGAGTAAGAGCCAAGACACCGGAGATTGCATATCAAGTTAATGTATCTCTACACCATTTTTCACTAAGATAATGAAGGTATTCTCGAATTCCTTATACATAACTATTTATTCATGATTACTATCTGATGCGTGTAATTTTGACCACCATTACTTTTAAAGGGTATCGGGTATTCGCCGTGTGGTTCCCGGCAGAGTAGAATAGGACCACTCCAAGTCATCCCGTGGATGTCGTAAAAGGCGACTAAGGAAACACAAGCTAAACAAAGCTTATTAACATCAAAGAGACCTCTCCAACCCGTCTGGCCAGCGTGGAGAGTGTAGGCCAAATCGTCTGACTACTCAGGCTAGTATATGGCTCCGGTAGTACAGAGAGGGTCGTGCTCCTGCAGTGGAGACTAGAAAGACCTGATGATGATTATGATGATGGTATCAGAGAAAACCTCCCTTTTCTTTTAAACCAGCTAGAAATAAACAACTTTTTCTATATGACTAATGCACTTCCAGGCGGGTCTGGGAGTAAAGAAAAATCATAAAATATACCAGCTATTTCTCTTCCCGCGTAGATTATAAAAGACAATCGAGGGATTGGGCGAAAGTCTAAAGAATCAAAACGGAATTAAAATGGTGATGGGTAGCTAGCCGCATCCCCGGCTAGCTACCCATCACCATGCTAAACGTGGCTTTAGGTCTTATAAACATGAGCTCTCTCTACTCCACAAGACAAAAGATGTGACAGTATATATACAGTATAATAAACTATTAAATCCAAATCCTGACTTCCTAACTAAAATAATAAATGCGAAAGTGAGTTTGTTTGTTACGCTTTCACGCCCTATCTACTGAACCGATCGTCATGAAATTTTGCATACACATAGGTTAGGGTACTGAGAAGGATATAGGCTATATATCACGCGGGTGAATACGCGGGTAACAGTATATTCGCCTTTTTCATAGACCACCATACGACTAAATAAATATGTAATAACTAGCTGTCACCCGCGGCTCCGCCCGTGTGATTTATAGCCTATGTCCTTCTCAGTATCCTAAACTATGTGTATGCAAAATTTCATGATGATCGGTTTAGTAGATACGGCGTGAAAGCGTAATAAATAAACAAACTCACTTTCGCATTTATAATATTAGTTAGGACTAGCAGCCCTACCCGGCTGCGCCCGGGCATGTATTATACCTTAAAACCTTCCTCGTGAATCACTCTATCTATTGGTGAAAACCGTATGAAAATCCGTGGAGTAGTTTTTGAGTTTATCGCGAACAGACAGACAGACAGACGCGGCGGAGGACTTTGTTTTATAATATGTAGTGATGATGGAAATTCAAAAAGAAATCAACAAAACTATCAAAAAGGCGAAGCCTACGCGTGTCATAATAAGAATCTTATCGTACGCGTGGGCATCGCAATTATAACGCAGAATATGATGTAAACTGTTACATGTGATAGCTGATAAATAATAATACTGTAATAATATTAGGTTAGTAATATTAAAACTCAGGCTGATATTTTACCGGACATTTATTCTGCCGGACATCGAAGTCTTAGTAATAGGGTCTCGTTTTTACCCTTTGGGTACGGAACCCTAAAAATTATATATCATACTACGCTGTGTGGTTCCCGGCAGAGTAGAATAGGACCACTCCAAGCCTTCCCGTGGATGTCGTAGACGGTGACTTAGGAAACACAAGCTAAACAAAGTTTTAAACATCAAAGAGACCTCTTCAAACCGTCTGGCCAGCGTGGAGAATGTAGGCCATATCCTCTGACTGTTATGGCTAATATATGGCTCGGGTAGCACAGAGAGGGTCGTGCTCCTGCAGTCATCATCATCATTTCGTGTAGGTGACACGGTCAGTCGACCATGCACACCCTGGTGTCAGAGTTCTTCGGAACCGCCTCTCGGCCTCTGACGTGGTTCCTTTAACGACTACCAGATGGCAGCCGGGACCACCGGCTTAACGTGCCTTCCGAAGCACGGAATCGTCTTTCTTATCAGACAATCAGGTGATTCATGCCTGCAATGTCCTAACCAAACTGGAAACAACTTAACAAAGTATGCTTCCCGTGGGAATCGAACCCACGACCCCCGGGTCAACAAGGCGAACGCCTTAACCACTGGACCACGAAAAGGAGTGCTCCTGCAGTGGAGACTAATGAAGACCTGATGATATTATGCTGACTTATGTATGACACCTATTTTTTCAATAAAACCATTCTAAAGAGAAGATGTACCAGTAATATGGATTAAGAGTACTCGTAAGATACAATTTTATTGGTTATAAACTTATCATATAAATGAACTTATATGATATAAATGAATGAACTAAAATTGTATTATATACGTTTAGTCATGGGCATTAGTCAATAGTCAAAAATTTTATTTATCTTAAGATATTTTAAATATCATTTGGTGAACGTCACTTTACATTTACAATTGGTTTACAATGTTATGTTATTGTTGACGTCAATGAGTTACTTAAAGCTAAGTTTACACCGCTTCCAAGGCGGAGAAGAAGAAGCGGCAACAAACTGCACAACGGATTTTCTCCAAATGACGTACATTCGCAAGTACTTCCAAAACACAAACCTTAAAAACAAATTTGACATGCATTAAGTTTGGATTGACTTCAATTTCACACAGTTTCACCTGATTTGAACAAATTGGGAATATTTTCCTCAATTTTTTTCGACATACTCGTAGACATATATAATATCTAGTTGTACTTACAATAAGTTACTTTCATGCTGGTATAGGAGAAAAGAATAAATATGGAATACTAGCTGTTACCAGCGGCTTCGCCCGCGTGATTTTTAGCCTATGTCCTTATCAGTACCCTAACCTATACGTATGCAAAATTTCTTGATGATCGGTTCAGTAGATACGGTGTGAAAGCGTAACAAACAAAGAAACAAATAAACAAACAAACTCACTTTCGCATTTATAATATTAGTTGGGATACCAGCTGCTTTTCTTCCCGTACAGATCGTAAAAGCCGTTCAAAGGATTTGGCGAAACCTAATCCATCACTATATTGATTCCGCTTGCCACCTTTACTCCCACTAACACGCTAAACATGGCCTTAGGGTTTCATGAACTTAGGCTCTCTCTACCCACAAGGGATGAAGACTGAAAAAAAATTAAAATGAAAATATATTTATTTCCCAAAAACATTTTGATACAGCTTTTTTTAAAACACACGATAACATTGTTGACTTGAGAGTATGTATGTAGTTTACCCAAAAATATTAGCCATCTAGTTGGAAAAATCATAGAAAAGTTTAAAATGTTGTAATAAGCCGTAAGATATTCAAACTTGAGACTGTATCTAAATCTCAATCTTTTCTCACCGTTCTATCTTCAAGATCATATTTCCCCCATTCTGTATCTAAAATATTCAACTTCATAACCTTTCCTACAATTTAAAACCAACTTTCCCGTTCGAGCCCTGATAATCGAGCTGATATCGGCCACGCGGCCATCACGACACATCTATCTCCCTCGCACGTATGGGCTGGACTATCTCCATCTCTCTCGCAGTTATCTCGACGAAATTAAAAACAAAATAATGAGTTATATCGCTTATCGCAGCATCCGCCAGTATCGGCCTGATAAGAACCATCTGCTCGACTCGCTGATTACTCTATTCGTGGACTGTTTTAGAATTTTTAGGTTGGACTTCGATATTTGATAAATTATGTACTTAAATAAATATATACGGGTAAATCACATAGATTGAGCTAGCCCCAAAGTAAATTCTTAAGTAAGACTTGTGTTATGGGATATCTAACTCAACGATTCTATATTTTGTAACAAATAGATAAACATCCAACACCCAGCCAATATGAAAAAGATCGTTTTTCATCTTGACCTGACCGGGGATCGAACTTAAACTATTGCATTTGATATGATGTAGGAATTATGGCCTATGGAAAGAAAACCAGCCAACTGCGATTCGGAATGGCACATGAAGGGTTCCGTACTACCATACAAAATTTAATTACAAAAAACGCTCAAAGTCTCGGTTTGTAAATGCCTCATCCTAATCCTAATCCTAACTAATATTATAAATGTGAAAGTGAGTTTGTTAGTTTGTACGCTTTTACGCCCTAATTACTGAAAAGTGAAGTAAATAAAATTTTGCATGAAGGTTAAGGTACTGAGAGGGACATAAGCTATATATCATGCGGGTGAAGCACGGGTAGGTAATAGCTAGTTAACTATAAATAATTTTTAAATAATCGTTTTTGTTGCCATAGCGGCAACAGATATACCCATACTATGAAAATTCAAGCCTCTACCTGTAACGGTTCATAAGATAGACAGTCGGACAACCCAGGTCTGCAGTTGGTCAGGTTTGATGATCTCTGTGACACGGTGGTTAACACGCCATCATACAAGGGTTTCTGGGTTTATGAAGATCCTATGTCATAAGTGTACTAAATCTGACAATTATTCGTAAGATCCAAAAAAAACCTGCCAGGTGCGAGTGGGACTCGCGCACCGAGGATTCCATGCAAAAACACTGTTTTATTTTCAAACTTGTGCTATAAGACCTTGCTTCATGCCCAATTTCATGGTTTGATCACTCTATTGAAAACAGCATGTTTCTCCAACCTGTTAATACGCAAGAGATATATAGAATTATAAAAAACCTAAAGAATAAATGCAGCTACGGTATAGATGAACTGCCACCAAAACTATTCAGAAACTGCGCGGAAGAACTGACTCTACCTTTCACAATATTAATAAACCAATCCTTTTCAGAAGGAGTGTTTCCAGACCTGTTAAAAATATCTGTAATAAAGCCAGTCCATAAAAATAATGAGTCTACCAACACAAATAACTACCGTCCGATAGCTCTCTTACCAACCGCCTCAAAAATATTTGAAAGAGCAATGGCAGATCGCCTATATGCCTTTTGTGAAAAATATAAAGTGTTAGACGAATGCCAGAATGGATTTCGTAAAAACCATTCTACCACATTGGCTATCTATAAATACGTCCAGGAAATATTAAACACATTAAACAAAGGCAAATATGGCATAGGGATGCTACTGGACCTAACAAAAGCTTATGATAGAGTCCGGTACGACATTCTCCTAGACAAATTATACAGAGCTGGTATAAGAGGTACCGCTCACAAATGGTTTACATCATACCTTAGCAATAGAAAACAGCTTGTAGAAATAGAATATTTAAATTTTAAGACAAATACAATGGAAAAAATCAAATCCAACCCTAAAATAATAAACGCCTCCATTCCACAGGGCAGTGTTATCGGGTGCCTTCTATTCCTTATATATATTAACGACCTCCCCAAAATAATCAATGAACATTGCGTCCTCTTTGCCGACGACATTTCAATTCTTATTTCTGCACAGACTAATGAAAACATACATGAACGCCTTAATGAAACCCTGACAAAAGTATCCGACTGGCTAAATTATCACAATCTAGAAATAAATTATTCTAAAACGAAACTTATGATTTTTCACCCCTACCAAAAAAAAACATTAGATATAAATTTATGTTTTAATGGATCTGAGTTGGAAGTAGTGAATGCGTTCACCTTGCTGGGTGTTGATATAGACAGCCATATCAAGTGGAAATCCCACGTCCGGAAAGTATGTGCAAAACTCTCCAAATTTGCCTATGCGCTGAGACAGATTAAAAAGGCAACTGACACTGAGACTGCGATTGTCACTTATCATGCTTATGCACACTCATGTCTGAGCTACGGTACGATACTATGGGGCAATAGCACCGACTGGGGCAGGGCATTCACTCTTCAAAAACGACTCATTCGAATAATAGCCAATATCCAAAATACAGACAGCTGTAAACCCTATTTTATAAAATATAAAATCCTAACTCTACCAAGCATCTATATTTTGGAAACATGTAAATTCGTCCGGAAAAATCCAAACCTTTTCCAAAAAAGAGGAGAGACTACAGGGAATCGTACATTGAGATATCACAATAAATTACAGATCCCAACATCCCGCCTTAAACTTTACTCGGATAGCCCTCTGGCAATGTCAGTTAAAATCTTCAACAAACTTCCTGAAACTATTAAAGGTATAAAAAATGATAAATGTTTCGTAAAACAAATCAAAGACATACTGACTAAACGATGTTATTACACAATTACAGAATATCTGGAAGATAAAAATAATCTTAAAACATGACTTTTAAAAGAATAATTAATAATAATTTGACATAGTCCAATTCAATGTATTATAAATAAATAACAATATAAATGACAACAAATTTATTAATATTTTACCTATTTATGACCAAATATTCTCTAAATTAAATTAAATCCTTTCAATATTAATTATGTACCTATACGAAATTTACTTAAATTAATTGACATTTGTATAAAAAATACCTACTGTTTTAAAATACTCTAAATATATAATTTAAATAACCTTTTCAGAAATGATTATAAATAAAAATATACTAAATTAGACAAGTCAGCCCCTCTTCGATTGCTGCGCCCGTCAGGGTCCTTAATTGATTCTGCACTATTGTAAGACGACCTATGTATGTACATTAAGGATGCAAATAAAGTATTGATTGATTGATTGATTGATGTCAAAGGGTTGGAACTTACACTACAGGTTTTATTTCCCTTGCAATAAGCAAAATCGCAAACTTTGTGACATCAATAGCAGTGTCGTGTCTTTTAATTGCGTTGACTTCAAGAAATTAATTTTGACAGACGAACAAGCAAGTGATACACATGAAGAGTTCCTTATTACGTTTTAACCTTACGGGAGACCATTGGCCAGCAGTGGATTTATTGCGGCAGAGATGAAATGGTGATAAAATCATTTATTTTATCACCATTTCATCTCTGGGGGCTAGGGACAAATCACACCGATTGAGCTAGCCCCACAGTAAGCTGTGAAATTGTATCGTAGGATATTAACTTCGAAGATACTATATTTTATAATAGGAAATTATTTTAATAAGCATGCAAGACCCTGGTCATGGTCAATCAGAAAAAGATCGTTTCATCATAACCATCATCATCATTATTTCGTGTAGGTGACACGGTCAGTCGACCATGCACACCCTGACCATAACCATCGTTCATCATAACCTGGCCATGGATCAAACCCGGGACCCCCGTGTTGCAGGCTGGCCACTGTGCCATGAAGA
Organism: Rhodophaea formosa; assembly: GCA_963082605.1. Taxonomy (NCBI): domain Eukaryota; kingdom Metazoa; phylum Arthropoda; class Insecta; order Lepidoptera; family Pyralidae; genus Rhodophaea; species Rhodophaea formosa. The sequence goes on along the minus strand of OY720205.1, from coordinate 21,731,754 downwards.
CTGTGATGATTACGTATTAAGGTACGGAATCCTTAAAACTAATTTTTGTACAAAATGCTATGCTCAACTCATGGCTCTTTTTTTAATCTTTTCTTTTATTTGAAGGTTTGGTGCCCTCAGAACAAGCGTACACACATGAACCGCGTTAAAAATCCGACAACTTCATCCCACGTGTGGCGTTGGGCATAAATCCAGCGATACCATCGGCCGGTTTATCAATCCTCTCGTATATAAATTATATTATCGCAGCACGCCATCTGGTGGGCCTCCGTTAATTGGGCTCGCATGATTAGTCACAATAAGACAGGATCGATTTGCGAATCCTTGAGTAAGTTGTCGATAAGCTATCCCGGCCTGACCTTACTTTATCGAAGGAACCCGTTCTCGTGCGTTACATTGTGCCAATAAAGCATCGATAGAATAAGTCTACTGACTGAGTCATTTGAGATATTATGTATCAATGTAATGATTTTTTAATTATTGTCTGTTATTTTATACTCAAAATATGGACCTGTACGATTACAGGATATTGTATGATTACAACGATTTGTCTGAAATAAATGAATATTAGAGAATAGTTTATCGCGCGATATAAACTGCGTCGCGGTGCCATGCTACGCGTAGGTGCATCCAAATCCAAAGTTGGATGTTTTAAGGGTGCGTCCTATAACTACTTATTCATTAAGTGAGAAAATGACGCATATTCTTATCGTATATTATTTATTTAATAAAAATATAAATTTAAAAACTGAAAGACAGTATTAATTTGTTTTTTTTTTTAACCGACTATACAAATTAATCACACTAACCATGAAAAATGTTCATATCCTAATACTTATAACAAAATATCCTTAATAATAAAAACATCGAATTGTTCTTTTTTAAGTATGTATCTGATATAGCAGGTTCTATGTTTGAAGTTCTTTTTTAAACGTTTTTCCTTAGTTATCTTAATTATCACACGGCTTAAAAGTAAGTTTATTTAGCTAAGTTTTTAGCCGCAGTTCATGCGATTCAGCGATATGCGCGCGCGCAGGTTAGCAACGATCATTAGTTAGATTATGTTAGCAGATACGCCTTAAGATGCCATCGCCTGCCCTGTGACCTACAGACCACGATCCTATCCTAAATGTTAGGTTAGGCACCCAGCCTAGAGAATAAATTCTTAAAATCAAAAAACAAAGGCTAATATCGTATTTTTAACGATAAGGAATTTTTTAGAAGTAAGTATGTGAAGATTAAATAATCGTCACTAAGATTATTTTTCAAGATACGATTTACGATGCTATCACGAGCTCTGTGACCTAGAGACCACGATCCTATCCTAATTGTTAGGTTAGGTACCCAGCCTTGAGAATAAAACCTAATGTGATTCTTTATAAAGTCAAAGTCAATCATTTTATTCATCAAAGATATTTCAATATCATTTAGTGAACGTCTATTTTTTTCATAATTACAATTAGTTTACAAAAATATATTATTGTTGACGTCAATAATTTACTTACGGCTAAGTTTACACCGCTTCCAAGGCGGAGTGCAGAAGAAGCGGCAACAAACTGAACAGCGCATTTTCTCCAAATGACGTCAACTTACAATCTACGACATACCTATTTAAAATCACTTAAGTGGACTAGAGCTTACATGTCATGAATTAAAATTGAATTAGTAATAAATGTCAAATCATAATTATAGAGGAAATGAATCATTGATTAAATGTTAATTTATTTTAATATCAAGTTAAAAAATGATAGTACAAAATGTACCAAAACATGACATTACATATACTTACAACACATTATGAGGGAACGGCACCAAGCTCTGTCCAGATATGTTTGTCATTTAGGAAATCATCAGTCCTATAATATACCTTGTTACAAAGTACCTGCTTAACATACTTATAGAAAAATAAAGGTTAATAACAACTCTATGGATTTTTTAAAAAAGTATCTTTGTTAAGGATAAATAATCGTTATTTAGATTATGTTTGAAATACCAGATATCATCCTATCCAAAATGTTAAGTTAAGCAACCAACCTTGACAACAAAACTTGATTTTTAGTAAATAAAGTCTTACATAGTTTAAATAAGTGAATACTTTGTTAAGGATAAATAATATTTATTAAGATTATGTTTACAGATACGAGTTACGATGCCATCGCCTGCCCTGCGACCTACAGACCACGATCCTATCCTAAATGTTAGGTTAGGCACCCAGCCTTGAGAAAAAATCCTTACCATCATCATTTCGTGTAGGTGACACGGTCAGTCGACCATGCACACCCTGGTGTCAGAGTTCTGCGGAACCGCCTTATGTGATTCTCCAAAGCAGAAAAAATCATAATATTCAATGCAAAAGTTTTGCACCAGAGATGACGCAGGTTGTATCGCAGGCTTGATGCTGTGTAGGTCTATTTTTTTTTCCACGGTTAAGTAAATAAATGCTGAAGTTGTTTTAAGACTTAACGATATACTCAAAGCCGTGTGTTTCCCGACAGAATAGAAGAATCACTCCAAGTCTTTTCGTGGATGTCCTAGAAGTGAATTAGGGAACATAAGCTAAGCAAAGCTTATAAAAATCAAAGAGACCTATCCAACCCACGTGGTCAACCGTGGAGAGTGTATGCCAAAGCCTCTGACTGCTCTGCTATATGGTTTTGGTAAGTATTATAATACATGGCTTTGGTAGTACGAAGAGGGTCGTGCTCCTGCAGTGGAGACTAAAAAGACATGATGATATACATCATCATCATCATCATCAGGTCTTTTAAGTCTCCACTGCGGGAGCACGACCCTCTCTGTACTACCAGAGCCATAGATTAGCTTGAATAGTCAGAGGATTTGGCCTACGCTCTCCACGCTGGCCAGACGGGTTGGAGAGGTATCTTTGATGTTTATAAGTTTTGTTTAGCTTGTGTTTCCTTAGTCGCCTTTTACGACATCCACGGGATGACTTGGAGTGGTCTTATTCTACTCTGCCGGGAACCACACGGCTTGATGATATACATAGAAACATATAATTCATTTTAGAAAAAATATGAAAAAAGTTAAATAAATGACTGATTGAACATAATGAAAAAGCTTACAGTAAAAGTGATCCTTCTTGAAAAAAAAGTAGAAAAAAGTACCTACTTAAAAAGTACTTGTATCTATGTGTACTTACATGTTATTGATAACGTAACTTATCGGCTGTCCATAGCTACCGATCGCACTGATAACCCTTATCAAATGTGTTAATTGTATTTTTCTACAACACTTTCATGATTGCTTACCTACTTGCGCAATCTTAATAGATTGCTTGACTTAATGGTTGGGGAAAAGTATGAGTTAAGTTCTGTACCCAGCTGGATTTGATACCGTTATAAAGGTGCATTTTTTTTTATATATTTCGATTTGATACCGCTATAAAGCATTTTCTTTTATACCTTATATAATGCGCAAACATGTTTCCATTATTTTTCAACTGTTAATAACATAATTTAAATAATGTATTTTTATATATCAAAATTTTGCATTAGTGTGTAGATTTTATTACAATACGTAATAAATGACCATATGGTCAGATTGTACTGTAAATAACTAAAATTTTAAAAGCTTAGCACACCGGATCAAAGTTTATCCTCGACGTAGCCGGGAAAGAAGTGAGTCAACTTGTCAATATGAGCAAATTTACGCATATTTTAGCTGTGGTAGAGCCACGCTACCGGCAAAATTCAGTTTTGTTAGTAACATGAATGGGCCGGCTCGTCCGGGGAAGTACCACACTCTCACAGAAAATTGACGTTCGAGTAGGCTTCTATGCTTCAGAGACCCATCCCCCCTCCCCCTCTGGGGAGGGAAAAATAAAGGCCGGCAACGGTCTTGTAACACCCCTGGAGTTGCAGTTGTCTATATATATTTTCTGTATTAATGTGCAATCATGCGCGAAACTTTTATTTCTTAAAACTTTTCCTATGGTACTAATACTGGGAGCTCGTAAAAAAACTAAATCCCGGCCGATTGAACAGTTTTGTCAATCGTGTTGAACACTCTTTGCCCACGACAAACACCCGATATAGACAAACCAAGACACAATTTGAAAAAAAAAGTAAATAACTTTAGTAAAGTAAATAGATTTTCGATTGTCATCTATATTTTCTGTATTAACAGCGTGCAATGATCCGCGAAATTATTCATTGATTAAACTTGATCGGTCACTCACCCCGTGGGTAGACACGTGACCCGTGTATCTAGGCAGATAAAGAAAGGTACAGTGAAGTAACCTTGCTATCAGATGTTTTAAGAAAGTTGAGACTGGACGGGTAAAATTATATATTTACAGTGGAATGATGATGTAATGTCATGTAACACATAAGTTGTTTAAAATAATGTTAAAATACAATTCCGAAAATCATAAGCAGTTATTACTGCCTATACCTACCTATGTTATCAATAAAATTACGTATGAAGTAAACTGATTTTGTTGTTATTTTAGCACTTGTTAATTTTCAATCTGATATAATTGTGTTCTTTTATTTTATCCCAACTGAGATTTATACAGTGCAAGCAAACCAATCTTTGTTTTTTATTTAAGTACCATAATTATTTAAAAACTCACATCAAGGAGAAAATCGTAATCACGAGTTAATAATTTAACACTCGAATTAAAAAAAATGTAGGCCGTGTGGTTCCCGGCAGAGTAGAATAGGACCACTCCAAGTCATCCCGTGGATGTCGTAAAGGGCGACTAAGGAAACACAAGCTAAACAAAGCTTATTAACATCAAAGAGACCTCCCCAACCAGTCTGGCCAGCGTGGAGAGTGTAGGCCAAATCCTCTGACTACTCAGGCTAGTATATGGCTCTGGTAGTACAGAGAGGGTCATGCTCCTGCAGTGGAGACTAGAAAGACATGATGATGATTCACAAAAAGTAACAGTTTTTTTTTTTCGAACAAATCACCCAGATTGAGCAAGCCCCAAAGTAAGTTCTTAAGCAAGACTTGTGTTATGGGATACTAACTCAACGATACTATATTTTATAACAAATACATACATAGATAAACATCCAAGACCCAGGTCAATCTGAAAAAGATCATTTTCCATCTTGACCTGACCGGGGATCGAACCCGGGACCATCCGTGTCACAGGCCGGCGTGTTGACCGCTGCGCCACGGAGCTCATACATCCACAGACATATATAACTATCATGATTGCTAGGTACCTACTACACCTACACCTGCTCATAAATACCATATAGTTAATAGAATTCTTTACAATAGAACATCGTTCAAAGGTAGGAATTATAAATCTCGCGAAGATAAACAGCGCTATCTAAATAGATATCTAGAAATCATCGATCAAGCGGAATATCGACAAATCCAGCCGGCTGACGCGATTATTTAGCGATAGCGATCAAATTACATGCATGTAGAATGTTTTGTATGGATTACTGCTGTACTGGTGAGACGAAAAGTATTTTGAAACAAGTAGAAAAATAAAAGCACAGTTTATTTAATAATGAGTTTGATATGTGTTATCTTGGCTATATAAATAATGACTAGAAATTATTGATCAATAGAAATATCGACAAATCCATCCGGCTGACGCGATTATTTAGCGATAGCGATCAAATTACATGCATCTAGAATGTTTGTATGGATTACTGCTGTACTGGTGAGATTAAAAGTATTTTGAATCAAATAGAATTTTATCAAAGTTTCATAGTGATTTTATATAAGTGTGTTACTGTGACTATTTCAATAAATATCTAGAAATTTTCGATCAACAGAAATATTGACAAACCCAGCCGGCCGACATGTATATTCAGCGATAGCGATAAAAATACATGTAGTATAAATTCCTGAAAATATGTTTAATAATTTCACATAGATTTACAAGGTAATACTCCAAAAACCTACTTGAATTGATATGTCACTATCAGCCTTCCCATGCTGCGCCCGGGCATGTATTAAACCTAAAAACCTTCCTCATGAATCAATCTATCTATTGGTGAAAACCTCATGAAAATCCATGCAGTATTATTTGAGTTTATTGCGAACAGACAGACAGACAGATGAGGGAAAGGACTCTGTTTTATAATATGTAGTGATAGTGATTTGTATCCTTAAAGTAAACATATTACTTTTATGTATATGCCGCGTGGCCAGATTTTGGAATTGATCTCATATAATATCATAATGTAGGCAGCAGGCATTTTCCATAATTATAATGGCCAAACATAACCTTTATGTACTTTATTCATGTTTTTAAATGTGTTTTTTATATTAATGAACACTCTTTTAGGTATGGTAAATTTAAACAAAAAAACAAAATCGGAACTTGACTTTAAAATAATCAACCTATTACCGCCATCTAGCGACATTAAGTGGAAACAATCAATTCATCAAATTTTTGTTCGTGACTGTCCATTTCGTGATAGGTTATCAGTTACTTATCTGTAGATCTGTATCGCCTAAACCTAGCGATTTTAATCCACATCGATAGCGTTATCCGGTTTGATTAAATATTTATCAAGATATTACTTACCTAGGGATTTTCGCTAACTGATTAATGTTGAATTCAGTGAGCTATTTGATAAGAAAATTATTCTAAATAATTTGGTTAGTAAATAAGGTAGTTACTGAATTTACAATTTATGTAACAGCAAGTTGCATTAGTTTACAAAATAAAAACTTGACGACCGCTTTTGACAGTTTACGTCCGCAAAACAGTTTTTTTTCTCACGTTACATAGCCTATGACACTTTGGGAAAGAATTTGAATCTAATGACACCTCACACTTTATACCACAAGTCATATATTAGCCAGAACTGTCAGAGGATTTGAGAATCAGAGAATAATAACTATTATTAAAATTTGCATGCCTTATACTACGAGTGTACTAGCTTTTAACCGCGGCTTCGCTCGCGTATAATGACACACAGACTATAAAATCAGCCAAGCCAGTTAGGCAACAATGGAACAGACATACTTATACGACATATACATACATATATACGCGCGAAAGACATTACTGCCTTCTTGGTGGGTAAAAACATTTAAATTTAAACATATTTTAACTTCAGAATAGTAAAAATTTTAACCTACGAAAATTTGTGGTTTTAATAAATTTAATAATGCGTGCCACGACCATAGAGGTAATTAATAAGAATATTAAATTTATGGTCACGACGAGGAAAACATAAAAAATATTTTTTACTAACGTGGACTTTAGGTTTTATAAATGTGGGATCAATAGTCAATAGTCAAAAATTTTATTTATCTTAAGATATTTTAAATAGCATTTGATGAACGTCACTTTACATTTATAATTGGTGTATGAGCTATCATCTCATACATTTTAGCTAACAGTTTATACCTACATACGCAATAAGAATATTTTAACCTACATTCAAACTATCGGAATAAGCAGCATTACTATTAAGCAATATGTATTTACGTCAATCGAATAGTGATCTTAACGTTAGGTGAAATCAATAAATTCAGTGTACAGGAATCACTCGTCGGGTTTGGTTATTCTCTCCGGAGTTCCTCCCGCCTAGCTAGCATCCCTTCCAGCTCAACTCTGCTAACTTAACTAGCTTTGTGTGTATGGTTATCCCATACAATTCGTTTACAATATTATGTTATTGTTGACGTCAATAAGTTACTTAAAGCTGTCTACCCCGTAATGTTAAAAGTAGTCATTTAATGTTTGTATGTAAGTTTGTTTTTACAAAATTATCAGTATCATCTTACTGTTATACTGTGTACAAAACATTCTCATTTCTATACTTATATCATAGATATTATAATTCTACAGGAATGATGTCTCACTCATCCGGAGGCATACGCTCTGGCAAATTCAGTTTTAAGAAGCCACCGTTAGATGGCAGTAGTTTCACTACTAGTCAAATAATTAAAATGTTAAAGCGTAAAAATGATAGTTAGCATTTATTTGGAAGATAAAAATGTAATTCTGATTTGATGCAATAATCGAAAATGCCTTTTTTAGTTAGTTGTAATAATGAATAGATATTATAACGTATATTATAAAGTATAGCACGTAGCGCCATCTAGTATAGTTAGGGTACAACTCCCGTTTGTATGGAAATTTGTGGACATGTCAAAGATGATCATCATCATCATCAGGTCTTTTTAGTCTCCACTGCAGGAGCACGACCCTCTCTGTACTACCAGAGCCATATACTAGCCTGAGTAGTCAGAGGATTTGGCCTACACTCTCCACGCTGGCCAGACGGGTTGGAGAGGTCTCTTTGATGTTAATAAGCTTCCATGGGTGAAGCCGGGGGCGGACTCCTAGTTCTTAAGAGGTTTACATCACCGAAACTAGCGACACCCGTTATTTAATTCTTGTATTCCGAAATAACAACAAATTTAAAAAATCTACGTAAGTACTTCCTTAGTAAATTACTTGTAGTATTTTTAGTACAATTTTTCATCGACATCAGCATTTCAGATTGAGAAAACTATTTATTAATGCGGTAATGCGTAGTTCTCTTGATTTACTGAATGCAAAATAATGAATTGGGGGGGGAATGGTCAATTTTTGCCTTCTTTCGTGAATAAAATCAAAAGTATTGATTTTACCCGAACAAAAAAAAATATTTTTGAGATCCTCATAATTAGCCCTTTCATTTGATATATGACACAGTAAGGTCTGCAAAACTTTTTTTTTTAATTTTGTAATTGGGCCCCTCAAAATGACCCTTACTTCAAAAAAATCTTTATTTACTTTGCACATCCGTGTTTGGGTCATAGGATTACACTATCTTACCAAATTGTAATCTAATTTGGTTCTGTAGATTCGGAGAAAATCCGCTGTGACAGACGGACGGACGGACAGACAGACGCTCGAGTGATCCTATAAGGGTTCCGTTTTTCAACTTTTGTACGGAACCCTAAAAATACTAAAAGTCATTTACTAGTGAAGTACTTACGTCGATTTTGTCAATTTGATCTTATTTAGTAGTAAAAGAAATAAAACCAAGGGTGGCGCTAGTTGGCTGGTGTAAGCGCCTTAAATAAAGATATAGATATAGTGTCGTTCACTTTACTACGATTAAATTCATTTCATCTTAAAAATTTTGAAAAGCCGATAAAACTTTGGTAAGTCTAGAGAAACAAAGATTGTTATCCACTGTAACTTAGCCAGAGAATAATAACTATACTTATTTTAAATTTTGCATGCCATATGTGGTTACAGCCGTGTGGGTCCCGGCAGGGTATAATAGGACCACTCCATGTCTTCCCGTGGATATCGAAGGAGGAGATTTAGGACTAAAGCTAAAGAAGCTTATAAACATCAAAGAGACCTCTCCAACCCGTCTGGCCAGCACGGAAAGTATAGGCTAAATTGTCTGCCTGCTCTGCATAATGTTTAGCTCTGGTAATAAAGAGAGGGCGTTGCTCCTGCTGTGGAGACTTAAGAAAGCCTGATGTAGATGAGAAAAATAATCTATATTTATGTTGATCTCTTGCAAAAAACTACTATTATGCAAATTATTTTGATTGAATCTAAAACTTGAAGCTTAAAATCTAAACAGAGTTACCATACCACTGAACTGGGCCATTGGTCGTCAATATTACCGAATCAGTTAACTGTACACTAAACTAGTAATCACGAGTTAGGAGCCTTAACTATCAGATATCATCTGAGATTATTTTTTATGTGTAAACAAGCAAAGGTTTTTAGGGTTCCGTGACCAAAGTCCGTTGTCTATCTATCCGTCCATCTGACTGAATAAAGTAGACATTAAGTCAATTGGCAGATTTTATGTTATGAGCCATTGTAAGTACATGTGCATTTTCAGAAGTAACAACAAATTAATATTCAATCAAAATAAAGCGAAGCGTGTGTATGTAATAAATTAATTATGTAACTATGTTAATGAAAGGTATTAAAACCATACAAACTACGACAAAAGGCGACTTAGCCGTCAATATAAACATATTTTTCTAAAATCACGGATTACGATCACATTGGAAAAGATAATCAAGGAGAGAAAAATGTGCCCCAACAATTATTATAGCCCATGCATTGTTGTGGTACACTTTACTAAGAAATTTTCACATCCCTACATGAATTAACGTATATCGATGTGTTATCTATCATGAAATATTACTTTATACACACTTAAAAAGCTATGACAATTTCTATTAGTTACAATTTTACTACTAACGCCAACTATCGTTGAAAACTATAACGAGGAGCTCTCATAAAGCGACGCATTTTGCTACTTACCTATATACATATATAAATGAATAAGTCTCGCCCATTCTGCAGGCCTATTTCCTAACTTTTGACAGCTACGGTGTACATCATTTTCATGGTAACTTCAATATTCATTACGGCTTCGGTATGAATGACCATTTTTATTTAAGATATGAAAACGGTAATGGATGCTAAAGTGACAATCAAATCGTTGTACACCGAGTTAGCAAATCGGCCTGCTGGTTTGTATCGTAGTACACAAAAATCACCTACATTTATATACTACCTACTTTTTCTTTTTGTCGATTTTACTTGGAACGGAACCCATTTTGTGCGAGTCCAACTCACACATAGCCTGCTTTTTTATCCGATGATGCCAGAGGCTGATTCTTTGAGTTATGGCTACCATAACTCTTTTATTAGATTACGCGTCGTAAATCAACACTTAGTTTTAGAACCTGCTCCATTGCCTAAAGCTGTATTAGATTTTTGGATTAACTTTCGATTATAATTAATAATATTTTTATTGTAATTAATTAATTCGACATTATAAAAACAAACATTTTCACAAATAAAATATCTCTTCCAACGCTCCGCATCGAGGTAACGCACCCAATATGCTGGCAGCATTTCCTCGCTGAATAGCGAGACTAATTCTCTGAGCAAAAAAGCTGCCAGCTCTAGGGTCACCAGTTGCCTCGAAGAGGCGCGTTGTGACGTCCTTAAAAAAATCTTAGCTTTATAACTATAACTAATTGATTCCGCGTTACTTTGCGGAAGTCAAAGTTACATGCACTTGAGTTTACCTCTCCAACCCGTGTGGCCAGCGTGGAGAACGTAGGCCAAATCCTCTGACTACTCAAGCTAATATATGGCACTGGTAGTACAGAGAGGGTCGTGCTCCTGCAGTGGAGAAGAAAGACATGATGATGATGATGAGTTTACCATAGAACATAATGTGAATGTCGCTCACGCGCTGCTAGAGTCGACTTTTCACTACATTTCATACGAAAAAAGCGTGTTAAGGGTACGCTAGTCAGGTGTTTCGCCATACAAATTCTGTAGGGTGATGAGTCCGTTGTTCGGTATCGTCTGTTTTAAGGTTTTTAATTCTATCGATTTGTATTTTCGTTATCTATGCTTGTATGGAATCATAATTGTAAAATTATAAGTATTAAAAGTTATAAGTCTCAGAACATTCCGTTTCAACACGTAATTTTAACGCAACTTTGGGCACAATTAAATACCGGAAGGAGTATAAAATCTCTAAAACAAAATTCATACAAGCATAGTTTGGTTATTAAAAAAATTAAATACCTTTACTTTTAATTAAAACATTCAGTTTTTTTATCACAGGAACACTTCTCCCAAACGCATACTCGCGAATTTTTAGACGACGAAGATTTAGATTTTCTATAATATTTGTGTTTGCACACACTAGACTGTAGTTCCGATGTGCTTATACATCAGTGTAAATAGTTCCGCACTGTTAAAAACCGAGTCTATCCCTTTCTCAGCGAAATAGCATGCAAATTAGCCACGTGCGCTGACGAGTTCGAGTTCCGGACTAGCGCATATCATTTATCGAGGATTTAGGTATGTGATAAAAGTAGGTACAAGTCCGGAAGGCGTAAGCTGAGCTCTGCATTTGTGTGAGTAATCACCAAAAGTAGAGTCAGACCAAAAACTCTTAAAAATAAATTTGACACTTAACACGTCTTTATCGTTAATGTTTTTAAAATAACTGTTTAAATTACAAAATATTTCTATTACATGGCTATTTAAAGGGTTGCGTATTCTTCGTTTACTTTTGTTTGCAGCCATTTCACTAATAAATCGGACACAAGAACAAAATATTAAGAATTAAATACGTCACACTGCTACCAGTACAAGGGTGAAGTGTGACAGGTGCGCGGCGGAGATGCGCCGCGCTATAAGCCGATGTCACACCTACACTATCTATGTGCACTCACACAAATGCAAAGCTCAGCTTAGGCCTCGCGAACAACATCAGAATTTTGATTATTAACCTAATACTGTAATATGGTCGAGGGTTGACACGCGGTATTATAATTAATTTCATCTTAATTTCTTTAGTTCATGCATGGGCACTGGTCAGTGGTCATCATCATCATCAGCTTTCTGCATGCATATTCAAGAATATCCTTGTGAACTCTCTTTGAGCCTCTCTTTTATGTTATCTACTGTTATTGCACACTCGAACCAAAATTAATCAATCTCGAACCAAAATTCAATATTATATTTTTAGTAAGTAAATTTTACTTTATAATAAAAAAGAAAAGAAAAATATATATTTAAAGGAAAATAAAGAATATAAGAGTTTCTTTCGGCCTTTTTTCTTTGCAGTATGGTCGGTTCCGAAACGCTAATGTACAAAACCATAGCTTTTCAACATTAATTAATATAATTATTTAAAACAACCAAACCCATAATAACAAAAATTATAAATATAATAAATAACTATAGCAAAATAATCAATAACTTATTCAAATCAATGCACATGTCATTCTATTAAAAACTGAAGGACAGACACAAAGAAATGGGTATGCAGCAGTTAAAGTAATCCCGAGTCACTTGTTTGTCATGTGAACATGAGTAAATCAGAATCATGTAAAATATAAATTGGCTTGAAAATTCCAAAAAAATCCTCTTCTATACATATAATAAAACAGTAAAAATATTTTGTCTGTACATTTAGTATTTTTGACTGAAATGGATAAAGGGACACTTAAAAAGAATAATAGAAAACAAAAAAATTTTTTTAGAATTTTTATCTGTCTGTATGTATGATCACGTTTTTCTCCGGAAATATTAAACAAATTCAAATGAAACTTTTTTTGCTATATAATTATTAAACCGGGGCAACATATAAGGTAGAAATGATTTTGAAACATGGAACACCTGATGCAGCATCATAATGATCCAGCTGAACTATAAGATATATAAAAGTGGAGTCTTAGCAAAATTTGTTAAGCCTGATGAGCATTTTTGTTGAGGTATAAAAAATCTGAGATTTGGAACACCTCATGCAGAACCATAATGGTTCAGGTAAACTATAAGAAATATATAATTGACGCCTTAGCAAAAGTGATTTAACCTGATGAGCATTTTTGTTGAGGTATTTAATTTGAAGATTTGGAACACCTGACGCAGAACCATAATGGTCCAGGTAAACTATAGGAAATATAAAAATGACGCTGTAGCAAAAGTTGTTCAGCCTGATTAGTATTTTTTGTTGAGGTGAAAAAATTGAAGATTTAGAACACCTGATACACTTAGTACCATGTTAAATTTTATATCGACAATTTAACAGAGTCACACTCTCCTCTGGGATAGAGTGCGTAGAGTACGATTAGCTCATATTACTGGTGACCGCCTAGCGGTCCCCCTTTTGGCAACGTAGTTATCAGCCCATACGGCAAAACATGGGAGTCTACTGTCTCTCCAAGCTTTGAACACACAGGCAACACCAAAAGCCGAGGTCCGTCCCTCCCGAAGGCCCTTTGGTGATGTGCGATAAGTTGAGGGCACTCTGCCCATACCTCAAAGTTTGGTGAAGTAGTGCAAGGTCACTTGGAGCTAGCTATATAGTCTTCTTCTTATCGTGCCAGTGGCACAAAAAGTCTGCAAGAATCCTATATTTTATCCCTCCAGTATTTAACAGCAACCAATGCCATGCCATACATTTTTATAACACTGCTACAAGTATTTTCTTATGTTTAGTTCGTATATGTTGTGTGTTGTGTTACAGAAAGCAAATAAATGTTTTATCTATTTACTAGCTTTTGCCCGCGGCGTCGCTCGCGTTAAGAAGTAGAATTGATCAAAATCCTTTCTTAGCGGATGCCTACGTCATAACATCTACCTGTATGCCAAATTTCAGCCCGATCCGTCCAGTGGTTTGGGCTGTGCGTTGATAGATCACTATGTCAGTCAGTCAGTCACCTTTGAGTTTTATATATTTAGATATAAATATGCATACGCCGTATATGCATACGCCGGTATATGAATACGCCGGAGTCATATAGTCCACGCGAACGAAGTTGCGGGCATCAGCTAGTTTCTAAATAAATCTTTGAATCTTTGTCCGCGCCAGACCTTTCTATTCCTGGCCAGCAATAGTATAAAAAAACTATTTGGTGATAGAAGAACACAAAGAAATGTTACTAACTCGAAGTGCGTATTTTTAGGTAAATTACATTTTAACATTTTTGTACTTATTTAAAAATAGTTTTCAGTGAATCACATTTTTGTATTACATTATTCAATGTAATGTTTATGCGCAAGGAAACAAAAAAACCCAGATACCGCTAAAAATAGTCACTTTTGGGTGTAGGTAACCGGTTTTTCTATTAATTTATCAAACTAAAAATAATGAAAAATCACAACTTCCCTACTAATATTATAAATGCAAAAGTGAGTTTGTTTGTTTGTTACGCTTTCACGCCATATCTACTGAACCGATCATCATGAAATTTTGCATACACATAGGTTAGAGTACCGAGAAGGACATAGGCTATATATTACGCGGGCGAAGCCGTAGGTAACAGTTAGTAATACAATAAATGAATAATAAATGTATACGGCCAAATCACACAGATTGAGCTAGCCCCAAAGTAAGTTCGAGACTTGTGTTATGGGATACTATATCAACGATATACTATATTTTGTTACAAATACATACATAGATAGATAAATATCCTATACCCAGATCAATCTGGAAAAGATCATTTTTCATCTTGACCATAAATATTTTAAGTAATTTACTACTGCGGTAAGCAATGAGATATTTTTAATTTAATTAAAGACTACATATAAGAATATATTTTTGGATGGCTCTAGTTTCGCGTATCCTATAGTAACAAAGTATATCAATATCATCATCATCATCATCATCATCAGGTCTTTCTAGTCTCCACTGCAGGAGCACGACCCTCTCTGTACTACCAGAGCCATATACTAGCCTGAGTAGTCAGAGGATTTAGCCTACACTCTCCACGCTGGCCAGACGGGTTGGAGAGGTCTGTTTGATGTTAATAAGCTTTGTTTAGCTTGTGTTTCCTTAGTCGCCTTTTACGACATCCACGAGATGACTTGGAGTGGTCCTGTTCTACTCTGCCGGGAACCACACGGCGATATATCAATAATAATAAAAAATAACATTCTTTTACTTTCGTGGTAAAAAATGATTCTTTTAAAAGCATGATAGTAAAAAAATGTAACAACAGTAAGTAATTTATCGTAGATTTTTTCCGTCACGTGTGGATGCGGAAGATATTTTTTTCAGTATAGCAGGTATTTGTTTCAAATAGATTTATCTTCACATTGGATTTCCACAGTTCTTTAGAAGGTACGAGCTCCGTGGCGCAGCGGTCAACACGCCAGGCTGCGACAAGGATGGTCCCGGGTTCGATCCCCGGTCAGGTCAAGATGAAAAACGATCTTTTTCAGATTGACCTGGGTCTTGGATGTTTATCTATATATGTATTTGTTATAAAATATAGTATCGTTGAGTTAGTATCCCATAACACAAGTCTCGAACTTACTTTGGGGCTAGCTCAATCTGTGTGATTTGTCCGTATATATTTAAAAAAAAAAAAAAAAAAATTTACTTCCCAAGTTTGTATTAACTAATTTGTAAAAAAACAGGATATTTCCTTATTTGCGCCATTTGACACACATATGAATGGATGTACTTAGGTACACTTCAGCAAAATAAGGATGTCTTTAGTAGGTTTTCCTTCAATTTTGTTAACTGAAGATTCTATTTTAATTAGGATTTAAAATATGTTTTTTGAGAACATATTGAAGTTGTATTTTTCACCTTGCCACCAAAGAAGAGATACTATTAAAATAAATTAATAACATCAGGTATATCTAATTATTTCTGTCCTTTTTTAAAATATGATAATCTTATCAAATAAAGTAATTAAGTTTTGTCTAACTGGTAATTGAGAAAAACTTCGTAAACCTTTTCTAATGAAATGACTGACTGACTACTTGACTCTCTATCTCAAAAACCACTGACCTGTTTTGGAAGAGACTTGAGTTGGACTATGCCCAAATAAACTTATATTATTTTTTCGCAATCAAACTTTTAGTTTTTGCGATATGTGCCGACATAATATAGGGCAAATATTTATTTGGAATTCAAAATTAAACGTCATGTGCACAAAAAATATTTTATGCAATTATGGATATAATTTTTTTATTTTTTCATTGAAAGTCAAATTCATGAAGAAACATGCAGAGTCAAAGCTATTACTTTTGGTGTTTGTGCTCTTACAGTTTTGGTAACAGTTTGTGAAAGATCTGTTATAAAATGTATATTTACTATTACCTAGATGAATCACAATATACCTACATTTCTGCTAACATTATAAATATTATTCAGCCAGGAACTAACGCATATAAAATAAAAGAATACAGAAAAAAATTGATAAAATTTAAAATTAATTGTTGCCTAAATTAATGACAAAAAACTTTAAGTTTTTGAGTACTGTAAAGGGTGATAAGGGCTTGGAGGTAAAAAAATAACATTGAATCTATATCATATTCTATTATTTTTTTCAATTCAATAACGATTCACATCTATGTCCTCGTACGAGCTACGGAAGACAACTTCTATGTCAAAACAACCGTTTCTTCCTTGCTGTGAGGTTTCTTCATAATGAATCATAGACAATAGTTTCTTTTGGAACGCATCAAAAACTTTTCAAATATCTAGTCAAACCTCCCTGCTACAGTACTGATCATCGGCATCCAGTGCTGATCCCTTTTCTAAAAGAAATCATTTGAAAAAAAAAAATGAAGATTTCATTCAAAATTTTGTACTGCGACGCCCTATATAATACCTACTTGAATCTATTTTATGAACAACTGTTTACAGCGTAAAGTGATAACTAAGCTACAGAAAACGAAGCTTTTTTTTAAGCATTAATGTCAAAAACGGCCATTTCTGGCGAACACGCTTACCAAAGCATCATGTTCATACCTTAAACTGTAAATTGAGGTTCATAAAATAGTTAAAAGGTTTATCTTCCAGGGTTTCGCAGAACAATATTTTAAATGAATCGTTTTCTGTTTAACTCTTTTGTGCTTTTAGGATTCGGCCAATTGCTGACTATTTACGTGAGTAACCCGTTGTTACATATTTTAATAATGCTGTTAGGATTCTTTATTTTATATTATATTTTTATAAACCTTTTGTTTTATAAAACTGTCTGTCATTGTAATTCGTATTAACAGTCTAGATTAAATATTCGTGATCGCAAAGCGTATTTTCATTTACATGTGTTTCTAAAAGAACCTATATGAGCGTGAATTAATATCGATTGGTAATACCCCTTGATAGTGCAATCGCTATTCTGCAAACCGAGTGCCTATTGGTTCGATACTTCCAACGAATAACAACACACTACATTTACCTATTTATTAATTTACATTTACCTATTTATTCCTTGATTGCCGTACATCCAGCGATATAACAGTACATCCAAACGATACGCGTCTATCCTGTTTGTTTTCCTCATGAAACTACCTTAGTAGGTATTGCCTTTGTTTTACGCAACTTGAGTACTTGCAGTCTCCGGGTGACGAATTCTTGTAAAGCTCAGACAGTTATTAGTTTAGTAATTGCTATTAGGAGGAAAACAACATTTACAAAGAGGTATACCTAGTATACTCCTTCTTATTGATTATCATAAAATAACTCTGGACAAATAAATTTAAGAGGATACACATGAATTTAGCCGTGTGGTTCCCCGCAGAGTAGAATGGGACCACTCCAAGCCTTCCCGTGGATGTCGTAGAAGGCGACTTAGGAAACACAAGCTAAACAAAGCTTATATATAACAAAAAGACCTCTCCAACCCGTGTGGCCAGCGTGGAGAGTGTAGGCCAAATCCTCTGACTGCTCTGGCTAATAATATGGCTCTGGTAGTACAGAGAGGGTCGTGCTCCTGCAGTGGAGACTAAAAAAGACCTGATGATGATGATGAATTTAACGAGGTCCAGTGCTGCCTTCATTAAAAATAAATAATTAGAAAGAAAACGTAGATATCGCTTTAACTTTTGTTCTGCGAGGCCCTAGATAACTCTTCAAACTATTATATGAACTACTTACAACTTACAGCTATTCACAGTTTAAAGTGTAAACGTGAAGCTTTACTTAGAATTTCCACCAAAATTGACCGTATTGCCAAATTTCGAGTAAGATCTCTGTTTACTTGTAAATTATTTCTTTCAATGGGAGATAATACTGCAATGTTCTCCCGCCAGAGGGCAGCATTAGCAGAGACAGTAAACAAATGTTTGACATTAACAAGTATGTCAAACTTGCAATAAATTGCCTTTATTTTACATCCGAATACGCAGCATAATTGCATTTCTATATTTTAATACTTATAGGAGTATTTTAAAATCAAATTAATAAAAGATTAATGTATAATTTCACAAATTAATTGCGACTTTGACACTGACATGTACATACTTGTCAGTGTCAAACCTTTTTTACTGTATGTGCTAGTGGCGCACTCAGGCGGCACGGCTTTCAGTAATATCTCCTATTGGGGGCTGCACTGGGCGAAAAAAAATATCCTGCCCTTAAGTGTTATGATGCGGAAATTAAATTGACAATTACTTAATTCTATGTTATTATCGAACCTGCTCACAATATTATTTTTTTTCATGATATTATTTGAAAGGTTGCGAAATGCGACCTGTTGAGAAGAACAACCAGCTGGACATTCAAAACATTTTTTTTCTTAATTTGAATCAGAGACGTTTCGCAACGAAGATCATCATCAGTATCTCTGATTCAGTCAATAAGGACTGAAAGACTCGATTGCAAAACTACGTGTTTCGGTATAAACAACTAAAAGAAGATCGGCCGACAACGACACAATTTACCTCAAATGAAATATTATCGTATTCAAAGCCATTGAATGCAGCATCTAAAGGCCTTTGTACACGATGGCTTGCAATTTTTATAATTTTTCTACTAAGACAGTATTTGACAAATTATAATTTTGATATTACAATTATTTATATTAAACAAAAAAACTGATCATATTTTTTATAAAATATAATTTTATGTATAAATTTCTAGTTTCAACTAGTAACACGACACAATTTACTTCAACTGAAATAATATCAGCTCATTCAAATTCGCTGTGCATTTAACCATCTACTATTTTATCTGATTTTTTTTTGTGTTGTTTTCAATTCCGTTCTTAAAAGCTGTGACTGAAACAAAATCGTTATAAATTAAAGAATAATAAACTTTTTTATCAGCAATTAAAGGAAGCTAGTAACCGAGCCGGATCATTTAACCAGCACTAATGAGCCAATCGATTGGCATTTGAATGGTCCAGGGATGTAACTGAATGGTATCCTCGTGATGGGAGGAAGGAGAGGAAGACAACAGAGAAAATGGGAAAATGAGACAAGAAGGCAGCTGGTATGTTGTGAAAAATAAAAGCATGAAATAGGCAACAATGAAGACATCTTGGGATGTCTTTGCCAATACCACTACAATTGTCACCAAGAAGCAATCACTGTCAGGGGCTGCAGTAAGTAAGAAAGTAATATGACTAAACTCGACAGAAACGCATCGATTGCGCTTCGCGCTCGCTTGCTAAATAGGAACTACTAGAATAGTGTAAAGCAGCCATTAAACCATCATGTACGAATTGTGTACACCAAAACACTGGTACACGGACAGTGCTCGATAAGGCTCAAAGGAAGCGGCTTGTTTGTAAGCAAATGACGCGCGTATTGTGCGCATGCGCAAATTATGTTTCCATGGATTCGGGGAGCGCCTTTGTTTTGATTTTTATTATGACGTTCGGGAGTTATAGGTTGGAGAAATATAGTTTTAATCTCGGTGTTATAAGTTTTTCAATACATTTGCTAATAATACGGTTCTCATGAAATCGAAATCTGTATCGTAATGATGTATTTACGGCACTTGTGCTTTTTACTTTACACCAATCACCTGTGGCATTGGGCTATTCAGCGGTTGCCCAATAGCCCAATGCCACAGATGCAAAATTTAAACATTTTCATAGAATCCGAGCAAAGAGTTTCAATTTTATGATAACTTTTTCTGATTCGTGAGAGATGTGATTTTTTAACCTACTTCAAAAAGGAGAAGGTTATCAATGTACTTTTTTGGAGAAAATAAACCTGAGTAAATGTACCCGATTATTATAAAAGTATTTTTACAACCTGCTTAAGTTCCTAATTTTTATAAATTCCTTATTTGCCGAACTGCAATCTTGTTTTATTTTATGGTAATCGCAAATGTATTGAAAAATGTCGTATGATACTCGTACGGTAAACTGGATATTATAGTCGAGGTGTTTATAGGCACGAGGCGAAGCCGAGTGCTTATAATACACCGACGACCGTACCGTATTGAATCATAATGTACTATTTCAATTTAAGTTAGACATGTTCCGAGAATAATACTTTTATTTTCACAATAATATGCTAACACAAACTTGTGTCGCTACCAGTGGTGCCATCTATGTGCAAGTGTCAGAAAAAGGCATTCGAATTAGGGGTTAGAACCACATGTCTGTGTCATTGTTACTACCTAACGGACAGATGAATAAAAGAACGGGTTTCTTTTCTAGGAATATTAAGTAAGATTCAGCGGGTTTTGTTTTAAGTTATACCTACTTAAGGGGGAACAATAGGCACAGTAGCGACGCCAATCATTTTATTCCTAATACTTTACAAATAGAAAGGAATTCAAGAATATAAACAATACAAGCCTTAGTAAATAACCTGAAGTATTTTTTGAATCATGTTTATTACTATCGGAATCAATGAGAATTATGAGAATCTGATTACCGCCAAAAACGGCCGTTTTTGGCGGTTATCACTTTTTCTCTCAATGACTGATTCTCATAATATCAAAACATGATTCCATAAATACTTCAGGTTATTTACTAAGGCTTGTATTGTTTATATTCTTGAATTTCTTTCTATTTGTAAAGTACTAGGAATAAAATGATTGGCGTCGCTACTGTGCCTAGTGTTCCCCCTTAATTGGTAGAATTTGAACCACCCTGAGCAGCCCGTAATTGTTATTTATTTCTAAAATTTTACATCAAATTAGCACTTAAATGGATATTAAATGGTTAAAACACTGATATTCTATAATGTTCAGGATAAGGTGCAAGAGAAGGCTAGGTCTGGTGCAAAATAATTAAAATGTTGACTGTATTTCTATGGTATAAAAATCATCATTATGAATAGATAAATTTTTATTGAAGAGAAAACGAGAAAGCACGCGACTATGTTTGGCAATGTTGTTTAGGTGCTAGCTCGTAGATTTATAATATTACTAGCTGTGACCCGCGGCTCCGCCCGCGTGATATGTAGCCTATGTCCTTCCCTAACCCTAACTTATGTGTATGCAAAATTTCATAATGATCGAATCAGTAGATACGGCGTGAAAGCGTAACAAACAAACTTAATAATATTAGTTGGGATTTAATACTACAAAAAATAATCAGTTTTTTTATCAGCCACTCAATTTGAGTTACTTATTTTTTTTCTTTACCTAATTATTTTATTTTGATCAAGCCAAGCAATACTTAGAATTTTATTCCAACAATCATCTTTTGTAACAAAGCAACTTATGGATATTCACATTACATCAATTGTTTTGAGGGTCATCCTTCACAAAAGACCCTACGCACGGGTATTTATGACCATATTGTAAGGATGGGGTGTCAGCCCTTAGGATTTTTCTAACCCTCGGTTCCCACGGGTGGCGCGTGCCACGTTTTGACTTTGTGCTCTGGGGTTGTCGTGAATGTGTTGTCAATGGGTCATAAGATTTTTTAAAAGTTATTATTGTTAAAGGGAAGGGATTTAGTCAGTTTAAGTTTTTGTGGTGATTCACCGCAAAAATAAACCCTCAAAAACAGTAGGAATACAGTGGAATGAGGTGAAGAGGCGTAAATATGGGAAAAATCACTACAGGAACTCAAATTTATAAATCCTTGTCCATTAGCTTTAACGATATGAAGAAAAGACAAGAAAGTAAATTATGAAATTTTGGAAATTCTTATTTACTCTGATTTTAACAACCTGGCAATATTATAATTTCGGGATCCAAATACCTTACACCATTAGTATAAAGATCCACAAGAATTAAAAAATATTGGACCTCCCATACAAATTCACCAACCAACAGGTGAAATTTCTATGGTTGTATTATTTTTTTTTAATTCCAAACCTTTTTTTTTTCTTACTTAGGTACCTATGTATATTTCATAAGGGATTCTGATTCCATCATTCAAATATTACCATATCATTATGCAACCTAACCAAAAATTTCTCCAAACCCTGCCTATCGACAACTATATCTGATATACTTACCTAATAAGTACATATCTGAGCAAACAGCGTTTATAAAAACAATGATAATCAAATCTGTGTTTACTTTGTCCATATCAGGTCAAATAAATGATATAATACCGTTAACCCTAAGATAACGTCTACTTTCTAGAGAAATTTTATATGTACTTACAATGGAAAGTCTTGTTGTTTTTCAACGATATCGCGGTGATAGTGAAATCATTAACTGTTTAATATTATGACGGCTAGGTACACCTAGATGTAATTATCCATTATGCCCTGCGAGTATTTGAAACACTTATTATTAAGATTTCAAGTTACAATATTTAAAAAAAAACGGACTGCCCCGCGTTTGCAGTTTGCATCCCCCGTAATGATTTTGCTAGGTCACATAGCCTATGACACTCCGGGGGCCAAAAACCGTCAAGCTTTTTATGCTACAGGTGGCAATAATGGAACAAACATACCTAATTACATATTTATATACATACATTCGTGCGAAAAGCGGTAAGTCGATGTTAATAGAAAAAAAAAATATATATATTTTTTGTGATTAGTCTTTTTGTTATATACTGTGTGTTGCCAGTAATTTCATATTACAAAGTGCAGCCATTGATATCAAATCATCATCTACGTAGTCTCTCGTTTGCACAAAGAGTTCAATTTTATGTAAGTGTTAACAGTTTGTTCAAAAAAATTTAACAGTTTTATGGGCTGAACTTGTACGTCAAAGTTTATTATGGTATAAAATAAAAAACATAGTTACCTTCTAATTGTACCATTCTACTAGTGATACTGTGTTAAAATCAAATTATAACCTTCGTTTGTCAAGTTTCGCTTGATTAGATTTAATAAACTATTAGATATTTCTCTAAACTAAAGCTGACAGCAAGTCATTCGTCAAAATAATAGTTACCTTCCTTTATTATTTTATGAAAACCCATTAGGCCTCTTATAGTGTATATCAGTTTGTTTTATTCTGTGTATTGGATGAAAATTAATGGACTGGTTTTTGACTAGGAATACAAATTTAGCCAGATAAAGTGGTATAATTTTATCGCGCTAGATAAGGCGAACCGGAGATGCCGTATCTCTCGCTTCATCATACAGGCCATTATTGTATTAATTCCACTATACTTTGTAAATGTATAAACGACATATGTTACAATATGATCAACTTTCCCTTCAAGGCCAATGCTGGAATCGAAATCGGTTCAGAAGTTTTCAAGATAGAGAGTAAATGTGTTAGGGGGCTGACGAGCTCCGCGGCGCAGCGGTCAACACGCCTGCCTGCGACACGGATGGTCCCAGGTTCGATCCCCGGTCAGGTCAAGATTGAAATTGATCTTTTTCAGATTGACCTGGGTCTTGGATGTTTATCTATAAATGTATCTATTGTAAAATATAGTATCGTTGAGTTAGTATCCCATAACACAAGTCTCGAACTTACTTTGGGGCTAGCTCAATCTGTGTGATTTGTCCGTGTATATTTATATTTAATTATTTTAATTACTACTCGTGAGAATCAATTTCGGTTTAGGTACCTATTCATCATCGGTTTTATAGAAAAAGTTGTTCATATTGACAGGGTAATTTACCCATCCAAGTATGTATTCAAAGTATAAAGCCCTTCCGATAAAAAAAAATATAGGATGATACGGCCTAAACCAACATTCATGTCAAAAATATTTTTTGATTAAATAATTCTCATTGCCATAATATAAAGATGTGGTGATGGCCAATACAGATGTAACTTATTAAGTCATCTCATCTATAGCGTCAACTGCGATCATCAGCTTCACGTAACTTCCAAACAAAGACTATCATATTAAAAAATAACGAGGATCTAGTACCTGGTTAAACTATTATCCACCAAAATTAGTCAAAACTTGAAACTTTGACGTTTTCACAGCTGTCATAGTCAATTTGTTTTGGGCGTGTAATAGTTTAAATCAGGTACTAAAGTTATTCCTCTTTCAGTCATAAGTCGGATTGAATCTAACGATATCTTAAATTATTTGTTGACCACGAATAACTTTAGATATCGTTACATTACTAAATATATTATACTAATCTAATTGGTAACCACGGCCTTAGTAAGTAATATTTATCATAAGGGTTATAATGCGACAACCGCTAGGCCGGCAAACTCTAAACGTGACGACAGATCATCGCATCTCAATCCTGTAGCTAATTATCCAGTTATTTCAATAGCAATTAACGTTAAACAGTTATTGATAACAGCTATAACGTTCGTTATCTCGCGCCGTTGATAAATAAACAATCGAAGAACATTAATAGATAGCGGTTTAACGAACCCGCGCGCACTTTGATTTGACAAATAAAAATTAATACTCATCTACCTTGGGTTTAAAAATATTGATTTAGTCATACAATACATGCAAACTATCGCATCTTTACCTTACATATTTTGACAATTAGGTGTATAAATGATGTTGACGTTGATGGTCACTTCGAAATCCATTACGGCTTTTGTAAGGTTGACTTTTTTATTCAATATAATAAAACGGTAATGGATGTTGAAGTTAACGTCAAAACTTTTTACATCGTAACGGCGTGCTGGTCTATAAGACCTAAATGCCACGTTCAACTTGATGTTGATAGGCGTGTTAGAAACGAAATCAAAATAGTGATGGGTTGCTAACCAATTCGCCTTTTGACATATTTACCTAGATTATGTTGCTCATTTGCTCCCTGAGTTTTACATGTTTTATTTATTAGAACTTGAACCAATGCAAAATTGTTACTATTCACTAACTTAAGTAATGCTATGAGCATTCTCTCACAGTCAACTATAGGGATAAACAGAAAAGATTGTGCAAATTAACACAGGAAGGGAAGAACGATAATGTACCACATTTTCGTTTTATCTTCCCTCCCAGAGAGAGAAATTCATACAATTTTGATAAATATAAAAAAAAAGAGTCTTACAGTGTTTGGTTGATACAAGGGATGCAAGATCATCAGGTTGGAGGTGACAATGTCTTATTGAATTTAAATAATGTCTATTTAAAATGTTACTATCAAGCATAAAGAACGGTCAACTATACATTGTAATTTTTAAGCGCAATAGAACAAAATAAGACTTTAATTGTGTCGAAGAGATAATTTTGATAATCTAATAATTTACGATGTAATATAGTTTTTATATCAATAATACTTTTAAAGAATTAGAAATTATTTACTACATACATAAATATACTTTGTCTAAAGTATAATTTACCTAAAGTTGAAAGATTCATAAATTATATATTTCATTAAAAATTTTATATGTGACTGCCTGAGGATGACTGAACTGAACTCATAATTTTTGCCATTTACCTGCAGAATCAAAACCACTTGATCTATCTTTACTACTTAATATTATAAAGAGGAGATATTTGAATGTGCTTGTGTTTGTAAAGGATTGACTCAAAACAACTTTACAAAGTATTCACCTTCAAAAAGCTTTTTGATCAGCGACTAACATAGGTAGACTTGCGGCTTAATAGTTTGAAAATTCTGTTTTTTTCCTGGGCAGAGTTCACAGTTAGATGTAGATATGACCGGCAAGGAGCGATCAGCATTATGAAAACACGGCTTTACTCACGTTTTATTACGTCGAATCTAACAGACCGAAACTAGTCGGCAGATCCGACGTAATAAAACGTGAGTAAAGCCGTGTTTTCATAACGGCGACGCGCGAGGCGGCCCTCAGTGCTTTGAGGGAAGCGTAACCGTCGTGTCGCCACCCCTTTCACTTGCCCCGATGATGGTTTTCGTAACAGACCGAAACTAGTCGGCAGATCCGACGTAATAAAACGTGAGTAAAGCCGTGTTTTCATAATTAATTTATCTCGCGGCACAGGCCTCGGCGATAAGCGAAGCCGCAATCGTTTTTCAAGAAGGCTTGGTTGAACTCCAACGTTATTTCATAAATTGGGGTTTAAGACCTAACCCACACAAGACCGTGAGTTGCTGTTTCCATCTTAGTAATAGTTTGGCCAATGAGACGGCAGAGCTAACGATTTGTAACGAACCTATCAGACACGATTCGAATCCCGTATATCTGGGTGTCACACTGGACCGAACTTTGACTTTTAAAGCCCATCTAGAGAAAGCTAAGAAAAGAGTGTCTACTAGATGCAACCTTATTAGGAAACTGGCAGCAACTTCTTGGGGCTGCAAAGCCAGCACCTTGCGGACATCAGCATTGGCATTGGTATTTAGCACAGCTGAATACTGTGCACCGGTGTGGGTTGGCAGCCATCACACAAATTTAGTGGACACTGAACTCAACTCAACCATGAGAATAATATCTGGTACTCTTCAACCCACACCCACTATCTGGCTTCCAGTTCTCTGTCATCTCCTACCCCCAGACTTGAGAAGAGAAATGGCAACAAGAAGGCAGTATGACAGAATATTATGTCAGTCTCAGCTTCCAATTCACGAAGACCTAGAATTCACAAGATCTGAACTTCGCTTGAAATCCCGGAGACCATTTGCCTTCATGGCATCTAGAGCCTTAAAGGACGACAAGACTCCGGCAGAAAGGTGGTCTGAGAGATGGGTCAACTCTGAAGTGGTCAACAAATTTCTTATATCCGACCCAAATTTGCCTGTGCCGGGTCTTGACGTTCCACGCAAGTACTGGACCCAGATAAACAGGTGTCGAACTTCGCAAGGAAGATGTGCTGAGCTAATGTGCAGGTGGAATTTCGCAACTGACCCTTCTTGTTCTTGCGGGGAAGTCCAGAGCATGATTCATCTCACTGACCACTGCCCGCTCTTCTCTATCGAAGGTGGCATATTTTCATTTTCATTTTATTTATTCGGTAACAAAAATATTTTGTGTTCGAAAATAGGACTTAAATCTACTTAAACTTAGGTACGTATAAAATATGAGAAATACAATTTCAAAAATCATCTAAACTGTAACAACACTTTTCCACCAAGAGAGCTCTTAACTTTTTATTGAAGGCTGTGCTACTGCGCATTGTTTTTAATTCTACAGGCAATTTGTTAAACAGGAGCACTGTTTGGTAACGCACACTTTGTGTCGTTACCTTTAGCTTAGGTTGTAGTTCCGTCTTGAGATTCTTTCTTCGAGTTTTCTCTCTTTCCACCATCTCCGCTTCAGATTCATAAAGATGCCTTTGCTTGTGAAAGTTATTTAAAAGAACTAAGATGTACAAACTTGGCACTGTTAATATTTTTAGGCTTTTAAAATATGGTGCACAAGAATCCGTCGACGGAATCCTTACCATTATGCGAATAGCCCTTTTCTGAGCTATAAACGCTCTTTGAATATTATATTTATAGCTATTTACCCAAAATTCTATGCTGTACCGCAACTTCGACTCGATTAACGCATAATAAATTGTCTTTAACTGTTCTATGGTAAGTTCATCTCGAAGGCTACGAAGTGCGTAGCAGGACGAACTAATTGAGTTTTCTACTGCTTCAAGTTCTAATTTCCAATTTAGGTCTTCATCTATATTTACTCCTAAAAATTTCACATTTTTAACATGACTGATATGTTCATTATAAAGATTTATCAACAACTTTTCTTTACTTCGTGAAGTTGTTCTAAAGAGTATAACATGACTTTTATTTATATTAAGTTCCAAATTATTAATGTCAAACCATTTTTTAAAAACTAATATTGTATTATTTGCCATTGTTTCCAATTCGGCTATATTGGGTGCACTTAAAATAGCATTTGTGTCATCTGCGAATAGTATTAGATTAATTGTTGGAATTTCATTATATAAATAATTAATTATATCATTAATAAAAACAATAAATAAAATTGGACCTAATATCGAACCTTGTGGAACACCTCTATTCATTTGTTTAATTTTTGATTTGTTAATATTTTCCGTCAAGCCATCGCCGTTTGTACTTTTGACCTCAACAAACTGTCTTCTGTTGTTCAGGTACGATTTGAAGAGCATCAATTCTTTATTTCTTATACCGTAGTGCTCTAATTTTTGTATTAATATTTGGTGGTCAATGGTATCGAAGGCTGACGTCAGATCTAGAAAAAGACCAGCTACTCTCAGCTTATTATTTAATTTTTCATTTATGTCATTAATTAATACTTCAATGGCATTTTGTGCGCTCACACCATTTTGATAGCCAAATTGTCTCAGATTAATTACTTTATTTGAGTTGAGATGCGACAACAGTCTTATCTTCAATATTTTTTCAAAAATCTTCGAAAGGACAGGCAGCAAAGAAATTGGCCTATAGTTTTTTGGATCTAATTTAGATTTATTTTTAAATATAGGGGTCATTCTAATCCATGAGTAAAAAAGTGTAACACGTTAGAACTATATAAAAAAAAATCAAATAAAATCCGCGTTATTAAATTTTATTCGAAAGATGGGATATTAAAGTACACATCTGCAAACATAAACGTATAATTTAAAAACGAAGATTCTTTTAAAAATCAAGACAGTCACCGATTCGTCATGTTCTGTGTATGTAACATTTAATGTGTTATGGATTACTACTTTCGAAAAAAATATATCTCATCAATTTCTCAAATCAATGGTAGATGATTTGTTTTAAGAAAATGTTTATTAATCGCAACATAATTAGAAATAAAAAATAATACAATAAATTTGCCAGAAATATATTGATAAAGATGAGTTTCAAATTTCCTAGTCATTCCTGTGTACTTGGTAATTTTTGCATAAAAAGAGTGGTATACTTTTTGTGAGGTTGCGATTATTTTATAACAGCAACACTGGACCTTTCCGATCACAGCTGTTTTGCGTTTATGTTGTGATTTTTTCATCCGGACAAAAAAAATTAGGTAAATGCGTTGAATTCTGGTGTGCAAAAAGTTCAGGCGTCATTTCTGATTGGAAAATTATTAGGTAAGTAAAATACATAAAAATATTTTATCAGTTTGTGCGTATCCTCTTTTGATTTCAATAAATAAAGATCCGGTGTTTTCAAAACATAACCTCAAAATTTAGCTGCTATCACGTTGAACATTGACATTCATCATTTCTGTGTATCGTCATTTCTGTGTTATGATAGTACACAGAAATGACGATTTTACACAGAAATGACTATTTACTTATGTGGTTGGAGATATAAGGATAATTTTATTGTGTAATTAATAGAAATGTCTTGTTTAATTCTTCAATTAATTCCTTAGTTTTTTCCCCTTAATGTTGAGGTTGTGTTGGGTGTGTGAGTTGGGGTACAAATTTAAAAACAAAGGGCATAGTCTATTAAATAATTACGTTTTAGTATGTTCATTTTTCCAAAAGTATTTTTACATATGCTAAGTAAATTAAATTGTTTGTATTTTAGCTCATCATGGGAAAAAAAGCCAGAGACGAAGAGAAACGCAAAAAACAACGCGTCGTAAACAAATTGAGTATGCGACGTGCAAGGCAAAAAATGACTGAAGAAGATTTAGAAGAACGGGGAAGAAAAGACAGGGAGAGGTATCAACGAAAGAAAGCACAAGGTTTGTTAAAAAACATCACAGATGTTACTCCGAGAGAAAAAAGGATAATAAGAAAAAATTGGAAAGAGGCTTCAAAAAGGTATCGTCTAAAGAAAAAAAGTAATAAAGCATTAGAAGTTCAAACTGAAAACTTGATCTCGGAAACACCGCCGGCTAGCCCAAGCACCTCATTAAGTCAATCTTCGAGAGCTCTTTCTGGTCAACAAAAAGCGAAAGCAAATAGGCGTCTTTTAAAACAGGAAAATTTGACTCTGAAGTGCAAACTTAAATTAATGGAGGCCAGGGTTTCTAAATATAAAACGAGATTGCACAGAAGCCAAATGAAACTTCAAAGTATTTTAACTAAAACTGTCAATGATAAATGTAATAGTGTTGCTGCATCGAAAAGAAAAGCGGTGGAGAGATTTCTTGAAAATGATGCTTGCAGTAAAATTACTGCAGGTAAAAAGGAAACTATAACTAGAAAACGTCAAAAAAAGCAGATTAGGTTTCTTCTCGACAATCTTTATAATTTATATAAGAAATTCATTGATGAGGTTCAAATAAAAATGTCCTACTCTCTGTTTTGCAAATATAGACCATTCTGGATATTAATTCCTAACGTTAATAAACGTGATACTTGTCTATGCGTAGTGCACACAAATGCAGAAGGTATTGTAAGATCTTTAAAATTTAGGAAGGTAATCGATCAACCTACGATAATGAGTGTTGTTAAAAGCATTTGTTGTGAAGGTAAATTGCAAGAAGACTGTTTGATGAGGAAATGTCGAAAATGTAAACAATTAGAAGTAAAATTTAATGAATATAATCCAAGTGACACTATTGTTTATGAAAAATGGGTAACTAAAAAAGTAGATTGTGTTATTAAAGGTAAAAACAAAATTGTATCTAAAACTATAAAAGAGAACATAACCACTCAAAAACGTGTGCTTTGCCAATTACTTTTAGATTCGTTGCCTAACTTTATGAAACATATCAATAATATATTTCATCAATACCGCGCTATTAACCGAATAAAAAATCAAGTCACAGATGATTGGGCTCTCCTTCACTTAGATTTCTCAGAGAACTACAATTGTAAATATAAAGAAGAGATACAATCTGCCCACTTTGGTGGGTCAAAACCTCAAATTACGTTGCATACATCTGTTTTGTACTATTATGATAATGTTGCTAAAATAATGTCAGTGAATCCATTCTGTACCATTTCTGAAAATATGCGTCACGATCCTGTTCTAATTTGTGCACACCTGCTTCCTATTCTTGAAACTATAAAACTTAACGTTCCCAATTTAAAAACTATGCATTTTACTAGCGATGGACCCGTGACGCAATACCGAAACAAATCTATGTTTTACCTCATTGCACATTTTGTTGCTGTTAAACTTGACGTAGAGAGTGTAATATGGCACTACAGTGAGGCTGGTCACGGGAAAGGGGCGCCTGATGGAGTAGGTGGGTGTGTCAAAAGAACAGCAGACCAAGCTGTAGCTCTTGGAAAAGATGTGTCGAGTTTTGAGTCATTACTAGACTGTTTAAAAGAACGATGTAAAGGTATACATATTTTGCCAATAGATGATTCACAGATTGTTACTATAGAGGATCTATTGAAACAAAATAGTGCAAAGGCATTTAAGGGTACGTTAAATATACACCAAGTAGTCTGAAATCGTCAAAATCCATCATCTTTAAAGGCTAATAGGCTTAGCTGTTGGGTATGTTCTTCTGAAATTATCTGTGAGCATAACGGTTTAGGAGTTATTAATGTAGAAAAAAATATTCAGGAACTACCAACAGCATCTTTTTACAGTAATGTAACACCCAGGCTTTCTGTAGCTAATATAAATGACGATATTATGTCATCGCCATCTTCTGTTGCTTCTAATGTTGATTTCGATACGCAAACTACACCACCTACAATTGATGAAAGTAATAATAATGATTCTTCACGAATACTTGATATAAATAGGAAACACATTTCATTCTATAGATCATGTTACGGTTCACTTACATCTTCATCTTCATCACCAGATCTTTCTAAATATAAAATAAAACACAATTTTTTCAGTGACTCCTCAGATGAAGATTAAATGTTTCAGTACAATTTTTATTCCTTTATTAGTATTATCAGTGCCATACATATTATAGTAATGTTCATATATGAACACTTTTGTAATAGATATCTATTACAATATATTTTTAAATAAAAGACTGATTGAAATGACTGTTCCTACGTAAGATCTCATAGTAGGTACACAGAAATGACTATCATTTCTGTGTACATTAGGGTAGATTTTAATAGAGACAAAGTTTTAAAATTATTTTTTGAGAATATTGTTTAATTTCAATAAGAAAGAAGTGTTTTTTTCATTTATGTTACAAATAACAGTAGAAAGTGACTATCCTTAAGTTTTTTTATTAATTTGATCATTTCTGTGGAAATACTGATCATTTCTGTGTATGCGATTTTTTGGTTTTTAATTTTTTACAAATAAATGGTTGATTTTTGAATTATGTCATTATTTTATTTCTAATAATCTTATAAAAACTAATACATTAGCATAAACGTTATAAACATTTTGTGATATTTTTTATTTTTCATGCTAGATTAGAATGACCCATAGGTATGATTTTTGCGAGTTTTAGCTGGTCTGGAAAAATAGCCTTTTTCATGCAATCATTAAAAAAGGTTGCCAACGGTTCCGCTAATATATCTATATTTTCTTTGATTACTGAGATTGGTATGTGATCATAGCCGCATGACTTTTTATTGGACATTTTACGTACTATATTACTTATCTCTTTTGCATTTGTTCTCCAACAGCTCATGTTATTGGTTACCTTCTCCGTACTACTTTTTAGTATAGAAATCGCTTGTTCTAGGTTTCCCTGTGCATTATTACTACTATGGTCAAAAATTTCGCTAAAGATTTCTACGATTTCTTGGGGAGCAGATATCGTTTTTTGCTTCCATTTAACCTTAAGATTTTCTTGAGCTTTACATTTTTTCTTATTTGTAACCTTATTTTTCTTATTTGTAACGAAAGATTCATGAGGCTGATGAAAAAGTTTTTGAATGGATTGACAGCCTTACTTTCACTTTATGAGTCTTGCTGCATTGAAAATCATTCGCAAATAAATAGGCATCCCCTTCTTCATTAGATACCCCGTGACCAAAGGTCTGGTTGCAATCGAGCACAGCGTATCATTGCCATTAAATTCGACAATACTGCCAGCCTTTTGGGCACTATTTTCAGGGTTTTTTTTAATTATTGTTAATAATTTGAAATAAATATAGCTTTATAAATTCAATCCAAATTAATGCATGCACTGCACACAAGAGTTGACCAAAGAAGCTTTCATAGATAATTCATCGTTTTTAAAAAATACAAAGTCTAGCGTAACATAATGTTTCCGTTAGATATAACAGCACATTACCATCATCTGAGCATTTTACCCTATTGCATGAGGATGTAACCAGGATTGGAATTGCAAGTCAACAAGGGAATGCAGCCAGTGTTCTTCGCACTTTGCCACACGTGCACAGCCTTTACTTAGGATTCCAGTTTTTAATTTTAGTTGTAAGTCTTTTAGATTTAGTGTTATTATTTAATTTATTTTTTATTGGTTTTCAGGTACTTATTTTTTTTATTTTTATTTAACAGTTTTGCTGCGTGAGAGTCCGGGGGTTGCTATTATAGAACTATTATAAATAAAAAAAATACAATTATTATGAGTTATGACAGCATTTCTGCTGTATAAACACAATAACACACAAATACAAGTATACTTACAGCGAGCCATGCTGTGATACTGATAACACATTTTATTTAGATAAAACTATCATATAACATATTAAAGTACAATTAAATATGTGTATTATCAAATATGATAAGGAAGCGTGAAATGTACATGTGTAGTGTATATCTGATATTGTAACTTAATCGATGAGAATGTTGTAAAAATATAGATTACACTAGTGTTACACTGTTTAAAGAGTTCGATAGCCCAGTGGGCGTAATCATTGTTTACGCTTACGCATGTAAATAATAATAATAAATAAATATATACGGACAAATCACACAGATTGAGCTAGCCCCAAAGTAAGTTCGAGACTTGTGTTATGGGATACTAACTCAACGACACTATATTTTATAATAGATACTTATATAGATAAACATCCAAAACCCAGGTCAATCTGAAAAAGATCATTTTCCATCTTGACCTGACCGGGGATCGAACCCGGGACCATCCGTGTCGCAGTCAGGCGTGTTGACCGCTGCGCCACGGAGCTCGTCAAAAACAACTCAGGTTCGGTCCCCACTTCGATGGGTAACTAGTGAAATAAAACTTTTGACAACAACGGTGCCCAACGGCCTGGATAGTCACTTTAACATCCATTACGGCTTTTATATTTTAAATAAAAAGTCAACCTTACTAAAGCCTCAATGGATTTCGAAATAACCATCACAACACATACACCGTGGTTGCCAAAAGCTCCTCCGTGCTTGTGAAGGCATGTTAAGGGCGTATCCTAGCAGTATTATTTCAGTATAATTTCCATACAAATGAAAACTGCTTGTAGAGGCACAATTATTTTTTATTTTATATTTTAAAAAAATGTGTTTTTTGAAGAAAAAAATTAAGCAGTTTTTTAGATAAAAATAAAACATAGGGCCATACCTATTTTAGTACTATATTTTATGAAAAAAGAATTGTGCAAAAACATACTGCTAAGATACGCTCTTAAGCCTAAGCTCTTAAGTCATCATTGATGACAGTTATTAAATTATGTCAAATGCCTGTATACAACTTGAAAAATCTAACACCAGTGAGGGCCACTTACACATACAAAAAATAAACAATGTAATGCTATGTTTTTCATGGCTGGTGTGTTCAATATAGTAGACCTTAATTTATAAGTGAATCATCATCATCATCAGGTCCTTGTAAGTCTCCACTGCAGGAGCACAACCCTCTCTGCACTTCCCAAGCCAAATATATTATATATCATAAATATAGCCAGAGCTGTCAGAGGATTTGGCCTACACTCTCCACGCTGGCCAGACGGGTTCGAGAGGCCTCTTTGATGTTTATAAGCTTTGTTTAGCTTGTTTCCTAAGTCGCCTTCTACGACATCCACGGGAAGACTTGGAGTGGTTCTATTCTACTCTGCCGGGAACCACGCGGCTTATAAATGAATGTAATTTTCAATTCAACACTTCTGAAGATTTAAAGAAAATTCTGACACCAGTGTTGGCAACTTATGTAACTGAAAATATTTTTAACAATTGTAGTAAGTTATTCCACATATAAGGAAGATTAAGTTCATCCTTCTTGTTGAGTCAAAATGGTTAATTTTATTTTGTATAGTTTTCTAGGTGACCACAGCGACTCCTTTATCGTTTACTTCATAAAAATCTTCGATTTCACTATCACTACATATTATAAAACAAAGTCCTCCGCCGCGTCTGTCTGTCTGTCTGTCTGTCTGTCTGTTCGCGATAAACTCAAAAACTACTCCACAGATTTTCATACGGTTTTCACCAATAGATAGAGTGATTCACGAGGAAGGTTTTAAGGTATAATACATGCCCGGGCGCAGCCGGGTAGGGCTGCTAGTATAAAATAAAAATGCCAAGAATTTAAGTAGAGCCTCACTTTTTCTGTATTCATGAATATTTTAATTTTTATTTTAATTAGAATTGCAAAATATATTATTATTTTATATAAGAAAAAGGTATATTCTTAAAGTTATAAGTTTAGTGCGTGCGTTGAAAAAATATTATAATAACATTAATTCGTTTGTTAATACAGCTATTACTAATAGTTCCTACTTTTGGTATTACTATAGTACGGCCGCGATAAGAGGCAACTTTTGATAGTTATTTGATGTAACCGACAGAATATGTTTAAACTATTGATTGACGCGTTGTTAACTCAATTTTGTATCAGTATTAATAAAATTAATTTCACGTCAATGAGTATCACCATTTACGGTCTAATAGTTCATCGAATTACCGTAGGTACTGTAAGTTTTAAATACTTTGTAATAAATATAAAATGTTAATTGCAGGGTCCTGTACGAACGTAGGGTGATATTTGTGCTTTTGTATTCATCGTATATACATACAAAATTCGTACGTATTCATCGTATAGCCGTGTAGTTTCCGGCAGAGTAGAATAGGACCACTCCAAGTCATCCCGTGGATGTCGTAAAAGGCGACTAAGGAAACACAAGCTAAACAAAGCTTATTAACATCAAAGATACCTCTCCAACCCGTCTGGCCAGCGTGGAGAGTGTAGGCCAAATCCTCTGACTACTCAGGCTAGTATATGGCTCTGGTAGTACAGAGAGGGTCGTGCTCTTGCAATGGAGAATAAAAAGACCTGATGATGATGATGATTCATCGTATCAGCAACGGAAGTTTTTCTACTTCACAAACCTATGAAAGCAAAAATATCAAGCCGTAACTAAATTTGAACAAAATTAAGTAAATACGTAAAGTTTGAAAGTGTCTAATACTCTTGTTTTGACAGCCGTACTTACCTATATCCAAATTAAAATACTTATCTCAAACTTATCTTATCTTTCATATGGTTCATTACTACTTCCTTGTAGTAAACAAAATTTACATTATAAATAAATTAAATTAAAGAACAGCCGGCCGATTTGCTAACTTGGTGTACAACGATTTGATTGTCAAGTTAGCATCCATTACGGTTTTCATATCTTAAATAAAAATAGCCATTCATACCGAAGCCGTAATAAATATTGAAGTTACCATGAAAATGATGTACACCGTAGCTGTCAAAAGTTAGCAAATAGGCCTGCAGAACTTGAAACTGTCACATTTTAATTATGCAAAGCTTCAAAAGTTATTTTATAACTTATATCATTTTAATATTAAAGTATACCAAATCAAAGATACTTAACAAACTCATTTTATCAAATAAAGTACAAAAACTTAAACCAAAAATAAACAACCGAAAACTTGAACTGTGTCATATCTTCTAGCCAAAACTTCGCAAATTTTTTACAAGATATATCTATGACAGAGTTCAAACTTATACTACAAACTCACGTTTCAGAGGTTTTGGGTTGCTCTGCTTCCTTCGAGACATGACCTATCGCTCCACCATGTCACACACAACACTTCACGACACGAAAACTTTACAGCTAAGGACGACACACGTCCGGTACGTCGCACGGACTGGTGAGAACTGACGAAGGCGTCGCGCTGCCTCCGGTCGGAGGCGAGCCGGGCTAAGCCCCGCCCCTTCGTAGACCCCCTCCCGCGTAGCTCGTAGCCCGTAGCGCCGGAGTTTTTCAAGTTTTGTAGCTCTGAAAGGAGTTGTAGCAGTTGCCTACGATTGGTGTGAATTGATGATTGGTGAAAATGTTTATGTAATTACTTGATTCACTGACACCATTGTAGCGGCGAGTTCTGTCTAAAGTATCCTGAATTTATTTTAAAGAAATTAAAAATTATAGACGAATATGATCAAATTAATTTTGAATTACATACTCGTACGTACCGTAAGTAGTTAATTTACTTTTTTCTCTTATTTGTTTCACAAAAAAGTGTCTCGATCTTCACGGTCATCTTTTTTCTTCTCCAATATTCTTGGCCTAGTCGTTGCGTCGTAATAGGTGTCCTACTTATATTAGCCGTTTGTTTCCAGGCAGAGTACAACAGGACCACTCCAAGACTTCCCGTGGATGTCGTAGAACGCGACTTAGGAAATAAGCTAAACAAAATTTTTAAACATCAAAGAGACCTCTTCAACCCATCTGGCCAGTGTAGAGAGTGTAGGCCAAATCCTTTGCCTGCTCTGGGTAATATGTGGCTCTGGTAGTACAGAAAGGGTCGTGCTTCTACTGTGGAGACTAAAATGACCTGATGACCTCTGAAGTTGTATACCACCATCTTTCTTCTTCTTTTAAGTTTCTAATTATAGAAAAGTGAAAAAACCGACCAATAAGGGTCCAGCTCTTTAATTTGATGATGATGATGACTGGTACTTTATAAAATGAGGAATCAGGTGTGAAGTTTCTATAAGCAGACAAATTTTAAAAAATATCTATGAGCAATCATATATTATAACAAAATTGATGAATATACGATGAAATTTTGGGTTAACAATTTTTCGCAAGCATTATTTTATAAATAGATAATGAATGTGTAGCTTACCCTACAAACCCATCAGCAAATTTGCAACGATGACTTTCATCAAGAATCTCTTATGTTCGCCCGTTAACCTTTTACAAATAAAACTTACGTTTAAAATTAAATAAATAAATAAAAATCTTAATTTACAGTGCTTGTGATTGATTGGTTTCTTATAACTTTAAATTTATTTTTATTTTCCTATTACACATTAAATTTTTAAAATAATAATCATGCGTTAGTTATTATTTTAAAAATTCCACATAAGGTCGTACATCGTTATTCCGTCTTCTATTTTAATTGGTAATTCTGTACGTAAAATATTATTTTCCTTTCAATTTCAATATGTATAATACTGCTGTAATTTTTTTTCACGTATCCATATATAACCGTTAAGCAGATAGAGGGGGGGACACTTACCTCTAACAAAAATTTGCACTTTAAATCCAAATATTTCGGAAACAGATCTCTAAATCGAAAAGTGCTGTTCCCAACCTCCCAATATTTTTTAAAGACCTATTTAACAATACCCCACACGATGGGCCAGTAGAGAAAAAAAAATTACTCCCCCACTTTACTTGTACGGAAGCTATCCTAAAAAAAAATATTTTTCAAGATTTTTTTCTACCACTACTACATCGTTATTCCGTCTTCTATTTTAATTGGTAATTCTGTACGTAAAATATTAAGTGCTTATAAGCATGCTATGCTTGTGTCCCGCACACGATCTGCACTTATGATAATCATAATCGTCATAATCATTTATTTGTCAATCATGAGTACATAAGTTGTCATTAAAATAAATATAGGGCTTCATGCTGCGTCATAAGGCATAAAATTTTTTAATTTATAGGAATCAGAATAAGGTTTGTCAAAGACTGTTAAAATGTTGCTAAATTATTATTTCCTTTATTTATTTATGCACATTATTACCAATCGATAATTATTTACAATTTTCTTTTAAATAGAAATATAAATTAAAAACGCTTCGGGTTCACGACTTTTTAGACTTTTTTATATGACACAAATTAGAGAGACGTACATATTTACAAAACAAAAGGTTAAAAAATATTATTTAAAATAAAGAATACTAAAACTAAAGAGCTCGCAAGACACATATTCAATACATTTTTAAATATTTAAATATATAAAAATAAACATTTAAAAATATAAAAAATAGTAGCCCACCATAGTATCGGGAACAAGGTCCAAGCTACCGGCGGTCAGGGCTCCATGGAAAGGAATCTCCTAACAATACGGCCTGTATCCAGGAGAACTGCTTTCTGAATCAAGCCATTGATCCAGCCGCCTAACGAGAGCCTCTTCAGGTACAGGTACACAATGATCGCTGAGTCCACATCCCACATGTCGACAACTGTTTTTATAATTTGATTACACCCTTTTCAGGGGAGTAAAATATTTTTACGGGCTTATTATTATTATTTAAATTATTATTATTTTTATCTTAGTCAGAATTTGTCAGATAGAAATTCATCCACAGAATAGTGCTTTGTCAACTAAAAATGTATACACAAACTTTAGGCACTTGCATCCTCTGACTACTCAGGCTAGTATGTAGCTATGGCTCTGGTAGTACAGAGAGGGCCGTGCTCCTGCAGTGGAGACTAGAAAGACCTGATGATGATGATGATGATGATGATGCTTGTTTGCGGTATACACAATGAATGCCCTTTAGAAGAACTAAGTACCATATGTATCCCCACCTGTGCAGAAATTTGGATTGAAGAGTGAATATACAAAAACAATTTTACAGAACTGATTAATAAAACTTGTACTGTTCCTAATTTAGACAATACCTACTTAGTTAAACTAAAAAGAATATTTGCAATACAATTTATAGTTATTCACATATGCCTGAACTAACACACAAACATACATTTATGATCGCCACCCACCGACCAGCCCGTATTTACTAACTCGGATGACAGGTGTCGATGCCTATCAATCTAGAATATACTGTTACAATGCGGGTTTTGCTTGCTCGAACTTTTTATTTGAAATACAAAAACCGCATTGTAACACTAAATTCTTGATTGATAGGCATCGGCACCTGTCATCCGAGTTAGTAAATAGGCCGGCAGGTGGTCAGACGACCTGATAGAGGTCGCAGGAAGGCGCTGGATGCAGGCCGCTTCTAACCGGTCATATTGGATATCCTTAGGGGAGGCCTATGTCCAGCAGTGGACTTCCTGTGGCTGAGATGATAATGATGATAGACTAACATTACCAAAATCGTGCCATTCTGACAAAATTAAAATCCTTTTCTAAAGTTTCTAAAGAATTTTAGTGCTTTGGTCGGAATTCACTATGCTAATATTTACTGTTAAATGGCTGAATCTAAAACTATTGCGAGATAAACGCTCAAATAATAAAATTATCGATGTAACAGATTTTAAAAACAAACGATTACTGAGAGCTGGTGGGACTAGGAGACCGGTAGGACATTATTGGTGGGACCACGAGTCAAAAATCAGATACTAAAGAGATCAATTTCGTTTTGTGGCGTCATTCGCGGACGCAAGTTTTTATGAAAATTATTTCTTTTCCATAATAAAAGACATCATACATGATATTTATCATCTTACTAAGAATATTGATTTTCTCCTTTATTCTAAGAAAATAAAAAGCGGCACGAAAATGACGTCATACAATTAAAATTTAAAGTTCAAGTTTATGAATGAACACTTTATTGAATCGCAGAAATACCGAAATTAGTTTATGAAAATAATGTTTTCTGTCACATAAGAACATGAAGAGGTATCAATCAAATATACAAACTCACTTTCGCATTTAAAATGTTAGTTGGGATTAGGATTCAAAATCAAAACGTTTATTCAGAAAATAGGCCTTTACAGGCACTTTTTCACGTCATATCATATTTAAAATTATCTTATTAGATAATATGTATTTATTAATTGTTCAAAAGCTACCGACTACTAGCGTTTCGGAACCGACCACTGCAGAGAAGAAACGCCGAAAGAAACTCTTATCAACAGTTTTGGTCGCCTACTCGCCTGAAGGGCTTTATATGATTACGATTAAATTCACTTATTGCTACTATATTAGCGGACCCGGGCTGCGATGCAACCACAGCTGAGGATAAAATGAGACCAAGATCATCATCCGTATTATCTCAGCCACAAGAAGTTCACTGCTGGATAAAGGCATCCCTAGAATTTCCATCAATGGGGTTTGCTATAATCACCACGCTTGTCAAACGGGTTGGTGAGTGCATTTTTGGCCTATAATAGTTACGCCGCTGCTGCCTATTGAAACCGTTTTTTTATGCCAGGGAAGGTAAGGTAGGAGTTTCATACACTAGGAGAAGGCAAGCTTAGATGAGAATGAAGAGACCATCATCATCATGTAGTGTTTCTCCTAGCGACGTCAACTTATCAACGTCAACAGTTTTAGGTAACCTTAGAAACTACTTACGATACGGCAAAGACAATATAATACTAACGTAATAGACTGCCCACCTCATACAAAAATATTGGACCAAATTAAGGTTGCGAAAAGCAGGCGAATGTATGGCGCAGGAGAGATGCTTGGTAGTCGATACTAGATGGCGGTAATCTGCGTTAGCCTTTAACTTACTAAATATACGGTGTCATTTTAAAATATTATGCCTAAAATATTGTTTTGATTTTTAATAAGATATATTTTGTGAATCATGTTTTTATATTCTCATAATACGGTAGATACAATGTTGTGTAGTTTCGAGTGGCGCCATCTATGCGAGTCTCTGAGAACAAATCGTACGATTAAGGCGTTGAGACCACATGGTATAGGTATAAAAAATTATGTCATATCATTGAAATGCTATACCTATATAGGTTAAATGTATAATTATGTTTAGCATAGTTACAATTAACTAATAGCACTAATAGGGTACATATGTCGCCATGATATACCCACCCACTAACTGATTATAAAGACTACGTAGAAAAGAGAGAGTAATGTTTTGTTTGTTGAAATAATACTTAAATAGAAGTGTTCTGTGATAGAAAGGGACAAATCACAAAAATTGAGCTAGCCTCATAGTAAGTTGTATACTTGTGTCGTAGGATACTAACTCGATACCGTAAAATACAGTTCATAATATTAAAAAAATTGTGAGTTTCTTAATTTCACCATAACTCATAAATACCTAAACAGATTTGGATGTATGGTGTTTCGCTAGAATTCTTCGCCCTGAGTAACACTGGCTATAAGCTGTTTGCAAGTAAATACTTTATTATGATTTAAAACTATACCTTGTGCAAAAGAGAACGCTCATTCAATTACTAAACCTTTTTCGGCAGTGGTAAATATATAGCCACTAAAAATTCAACCTTATGCCCCAGACATAAGGTCCAAAAACAATGACTTTCGAATATACTTACTGCCTTTAATCCCAACTAATATTATAAATGCGAAAGTGAGTTTGTTTATTTGTTTGTTTGTTTGTTTGTTACGCTTTCACGCCGTATCTACTGAACCGATCATCATGAAATTTTGCATACACATAGGTTAGGGTACCGAGAAGGACATAGGCTATATATCACGGGGGCGGAGCCGCGGGTAAAAGCTAGTAATATATAATAATAATTATACGTATTCAACAAATCCATCCAAATTTTTTTCACCAAGCTCAACATAGGTACCTACGTAGTATCCAAATTTGTAATACACTTATTTTTGGCTCTACTGGAGAGATTTTCCTTCCTGCCTGATTTCAGAAATTTGGTTCCGGGTTTTTCCAAAGGCAATGGTTGAAATATAATATTTAATTAATTTCTACGAACTTGTTATTATATATTTTTTTGTTTTATTTATTCATTTTCATTCATTACCGGACAATGTTATTGTGCCGCGCGGTTACCATTATAAAAATATAATGGTAACCGCGACGAAATAGTGTTGTGCCAATAATATTTCGTTCAAATATTACAATGTACTTATATCATCATCAATATCTTAGCCACAAGAAGTCCACAGCTGGACATAGGCCTCCCTTAAGGATTTCCAATATGACCGGTTGGAAGCGGCCTGCATCCAGCGCCTTCCTGCGACCTTTATCAGGTCGTCCGACCACCTGGTCAGTGGGTGTCCAACGCTGCGCTTTCCGGTACGTAGTCACCATTCAAGAACCTTTCTGCCCCATCGGCCATCAATTCTTCGCGCTATGTGTCCCGCCCACTGCCACTTCAAAGAGCTTATAGCCAACTAGCTTTCGCCCGAGGCTCCGCTCGTGTTAATGCCTATATATATATATATATATAATGATAAAAGGTAGCATATGTCCATCTTCGTACTCCAGACAACGTGTGTGCATTTCATGATGATCGGTTCAGTATTTACGCCGTGAAAGCGTAACAAACAATCTCACTTTTGCATTTATAATATTATAAGTAGGTTTAGTTGGGATTGGGATGGTCAGGAAGTTGGTATTCCTTGAACAAAAAAAATATTAAAATCTAATTACGGAAGAGTCTCGGGTTCGATCCCCGGCCAGGTCAAGATGGAAAATGATCTTTTTCAGATTCGCCTGGGTCTTGGATGTTTATCTAAATAAGTATTATTATATATTACAAAATATAGTATCGTTGATTTATTATTCCATAACACAAGTCTCGAACTTACTTTGAAGCTAGCTGAATCGTGGGATTCGTCCGTATATATTTATTTATCATTTCATCATTATAAGAAAACTTAACCTTTCTTATTGTGAATGAGCCATTTATTGAAAATGTAAGCATTACAACAACAAGTTGCATTATTTCAGAAAATAAAAAAAACCCAACTGCTATTTTTGAACATTTACGCCCGCCATACTGATTTTTGATGACGTTACTTAGAAGAATATCTGCTTTAGTCCTGGTTTTTGTGAGAATACCAATGAAATGACATCTTACAGGAGGATACTTACATACAGTCATACATACATAGATATTACATATGCACGAAAAACATTACCCTCCGGCAGGGTAAGTCAGTCGGGTAACAAACAAGTGTTCGCTATTTAGTTGTCTCTACGGGCCAAATAAGAAGTGGCGTTTAAATTGACGACTTGTTGTAACGAGCCGACCCTTTTCGTTCATCCGCGGGTATCTACAAAACGCCTCAAAGTTTTTTGTTTGTTTGTTTGAGAAACCGACGCAAAATCTTAAGATACACATGCTAG
The DNA here is from genome assembly GCA_963082605.1 of Rhodophaea formosa. Lineage (NCBI taxonomy): Eukaryota > Metazoa > Arthropoda > Insecta > Lepidoptera > Pyralidae > Rhodophaea > Rhodophaea formosa. The sequence continues at coordinate 21,687,292 of OY720205.1, read as the reverse complement.
TTTTGAGTATGGTTATAAGTATGCTACTAACGAGCATGTTTGTGTCCCGCACACGACCTGCACACTCGTGCTTAAATCAGCATGCTTGTTTGCGGTGCGCAGCGGTTTACTCAATGAATACCCTCCCCCTTCCACTGTCCTGGTTTGTCTTTGCGTTGAGCTATCCCCACTTTTGTGTTGAGTTCTACTCTGAGAACCACACCTCCATGTGGTTCCCGACAGAGTAGTCCTGTCCTGTCGTTATATTATCTTCAATACTTGCTTCAGCCCACACTATTCTTGTAACAAGTTGTATATATAAAAAATTTAAAAAAAAACCTAATTGTTGATTTTGAAACTGTAGTCAGCCATATTGATTTTCTGCTGGAGTTACATAGCAAATACATCACACTTCAAAATTGAGGCAGCAATCGAACTGACATTCTTACATACACTATACATTCTTAAGCGTGAAAAAACATTTACAAAGTCATTTACATCACAACGCGTATGCTGCTGCTGCCATCTTAACCAATGTCCCTGAGCCATATCGAACAGTGGTTCATATCGGAGACTGCTGGAATAAGCGCGGTGACATCACGCCTTGGCGCGATGATGCTTGGTGTAGTAGGTACCTACAGTATTTAGTTTCAGCAGAAAGGAAGTAGATGGCGTTTTAGTCCGATACATGAAGCCGATTATACAACTTTTAAAGGACTTTAAACCTACTATTTATTTAGGAGTTCACAACCGAATTGGATTTATTAATTAAGAATTTATGCTAAACTTCTTATACATCTTTGTATTATTTTCAAACTTAGTTAAAACTCCATAATTACAGCACCTACATGTGAATATATATTAGAGTATTAGGTAAGTACATCATATTCATTAGGAATCGTTTTATTTCCTTTATAATTTACTTCTTTATTTAATACTCGCAATATTCTCGCGACTCCGTCCGCGTGAATTATAGCCTGTATCACCCGCAGATAAATTAGCTATATATATGTATAGTATAGTCTCTATGTGAAAGAATTTTGAAAACCGGTCCAGTAGTTTCCTAGCTTATTTGTGCAAACAAATATTTCCTCTTTATAAAATTAGTATACCTAGATAATTTACGGAGTACCTATTATATTGTAGTCTCCAAGTGGCTTCATACCTCTAGTTTGCCCAGCGCTTCCTAGATGTCGCTCTTCAAAACATTGAAAACCTACATCGCGCTATGAAGATTTTTTCGCATTTGGTTGGGTCTCTCGGCGAATATTATCAAAGTATCTCTGGTTTCCCTTCATAACGCATAAATCTTTCGCCTTTTACTAAAGATTTCCGTGGAGGGGAACACTCAAATGAGTCTTACACATTTTTTGATGGCCTTACTTCGGTAAGGTCTTATAATGAAACTAACTTCACATTGTAAAGTCAAAGTTCTTTAATAATGAGTATCTCAGAAACACAAGTGTTATATCTCTTGGAGATATACCTATTATGAGTATAAACATTACTCCCTAAAATGGGCGGCGGTGATCGGATCACTTACCGTCAGGTATTAATACCTCCGGAGACTCATGTGATTTTACCGTCAGGTGACCGGCTTGCTCGTCTGGCTGGCGTCATATTTCTTAGAAAAAAAAAACATATGGATGTATTGTACTTTGATCTTCAGTGGACATTCTAATATAGTGGATGAAATGTGTCCACCCACCGTGTCATTTTTGACACGGTGGACATTGCGATACAGTGGAAAATTTGATAGCGGTAAAATTCAAAGTATTAAGGGAATCGATCTGGCATATTTCTGATTGATTACTCATTTTTAAATGGAAGAATAAATTATTTAGATAAAAAATTGTTCAATGTGAGGCTTTAGGCGTTGACTCACCGGAAGTTGTGGAAATTTTGGATATAGTCACATTCGGAAATATCGGATTTGTCATTTTCGAAAAATTCGAAATACCTTTGTCATTTTAGGAAATCGCTTATTTTGCAATAGTCGTTTTGAGATGTTATCGTTCTAGGAAGTTTTCATTCTCAGCCAGTGGGTGTCTTTCAATGGTTTGAATATTATAATATCTAGACATTTGAAAATTATATCACTGAAAAGTAAATTTCTTTCAAAACAAAAGACATCGACGAGTTAAATATTTCAAATTTTTAAAATTGTTGGAAAATCTGAAAAAAAAAGCAAAAAGCTAACATCACGTGGTGTTCCCAGGCGGTCACCCATCCAAGTACTGACCACGCCCAACGTTGCTTAACTTCGGTGATCGGACGAGAACCGGTGTTTTCAACGTGGTATGGACGTTGGCAACGGTAATATCCGAATTTATAATGACAATATTAGTCACAGAATATCTTAGTGAGATTTTTGGGGTCCATTGCTTTCTCATTTTTGCCATTGAAATAAATCATGTGAAAGATATGTTGTATGTATAACGATTCAAACTATTTTTTTAGCTACTGTTTACATTCTAAGGGCCGGCCTCGACGCATGTACCGTGGCCAGATGGCGGATTTTCTTGCCAAGGCCAAGGGAAAGTCAGGAGTACCCAGGGTTACCAACCATACAGTTAAAAACAGTATTATACGTTTTTTTTCTTTTTGCTGTTAAATAAAAAAAAGTATGCGAAATAGTTTTATGACCTCTGGTATAGAACTGCAGGCTCTATGTATAGTGGTGATCATCATCATCATCATCAGGTCTTTCTAGTCTCCACTGCAGCCCCTCGCCTCACCACGTGGCGCAACAGAGGTTTGCTTACCCTAAAGCCTTGTTCACACATCATCATCATTTCTTTAGTCTCCTCTGCTGGAGCACGACCCTCTCTGTACTACCAGAGCCATATTCTAGCCTGAGTAGTCAGAGGATTTGGCCTACACTCTCCACGCTGGCCAGACGGGTTGGAGAGGTCTCTTTGATGTTAATAAGCTTTGTTTAGCTTGTGTTTCCTTAGTCGCCTTTTACGACATCGACGGGATGACTTGGAGTGGTCCTATTCTACTCTGCCGGGAACCACACGGCTGATTGAATGATAGGACAATAAAAATAAAGTTTCTTTTTTTAATTTAATAAAACAGCCCCTCGTTTATTTAACCATTAACTTAAAGTATGCTTCATGTGCTTATGATCATATAAAAAAAATACAAGGATTTGTCAAATGTCGAAAGATATTAAATACTGCTTAACTGTTCATTTTGTTTCTCCACCCTAAATATACTATTAGTCTCTCAAATAAAAGTTGGCAACACTAGGAGTACCCGATACCGGCTAGCATGTATGCAAAAAGTGATGGATGTAGATGAAGCGAGAGAGGTTTGTAAGGATAGCAAGTGGAGGTCCTTAGGCATGGATTTAAGAAAGTTATTTGAGGGGTGATAAAATCTAAGAAAACATTAACCTTTATATGTTTTTTTAAAGTGTTTTCTTTTGAATCATAGTTAGACATTTCGAATTCACAAAACAAGTTTTTGATATTGTTGTTCTATTGGTACAATCGCGTTCGTTAGCGTATAGATTTTATAACATAATTTATTAGTTCAAGTGAGTAAAAAACTATACAAACAAAAGACATCAACGCGTTTGCTTGACCAAAGACAATTAATACTAACTTAGATTTCGTTAAATACTAAATTGTACTAATGCAAAAAGCCTAAGATTTGTATTTTTATTTTTACAACCAATTCAATTCAAAAACGATTTGCTTAAATTAAATTTTTTTTCGGTAGTTATTATTACATTTGTATATGTACCTACTTACCTATTACGTTTACTATACGTTTATAGACATCAACGCGTTTGCCAACGTCAAATTTTTGTCTTTATTATTTAAGTGTAAATTGGGAGAAAAAGCAAAAAGTCAACATCACGTGGTGTTCCCAGGCGGTCACCCATCCAAGTACTGACCACGCCCAACGTTGCTTAACTTCGGTGATCGGACGAGAACCGGTGTTTTCAACGTGGTATGGACGTTGACGATTACTTACTCTGAATTTATAAACATTTATTGTTTTCCTTTTATTTTCTACATATAGCAAGATGTCATAAAAAACTACTTGGTGCTTACCTCACCTGTGTATTGTCTTTGCCTGTGTACACAATTTGTTTTTTTTTTTATCAATATACCTAAATATATTTGAACAAATAAAATAAAAAACATGGGTCAATACGAAAACCCCGCCTATACAGCGTAGAAATTGACACTCGACATTCCCTTTAAGGGGTGACTCAGCCCGTCAATATGAACATCTTATCCTATAGAATGAATGCTGGGAACTCAAAATAAATTGATATTACATACAAATAGTTCAGCTGCCCTAGCTGACCGGGTCGTGGGTTCGATTCCCACAGGAAGCATACTTTGTTAAGTTGTTGCCAGTTTGGTTAGGACATTGCAGGCATGAATCACCTGATTGTCTGACAAGAAAGACGAATTCGTGCCACGGAAGGCACGTTAAGCTGTTGGTCCCGGCTGCCATCGTTAAAGAAACCACGTCAGAGGCCGAGAGGCGGTTCCGAAGAACTTGACACCAGGGTGTGCATGTCACATACACGAAAAAAAAGCTGCCGTGGCAATTTGAATGGGAAATTCAAACATATTTTTCGGGTTTCCAGCATTGGTTCCATAGAAACCGTGGTTCATATTGATGGTGGAAGCCGAGTGTGATTCAATTTTCACGCTGTATAATATGTGTTCTCGTAACTGTGGTCTTGTTCAAAATACTATAGCAATAGCGTTTCCGTCAAGATTTGCTTTTTAAAAAAATAGGATCTGTAAAACTATGTCTTTTGAGTTTTTGGTGGGAAGTCAAGGGGTTCAGTTGTTGTTTGCCGTATACAATTTTGGAAATTGATTTAAGTGGACTTTATAATATGAAATTGGTGTAATTTGGTGTTATAAATGCTCGTGCTCGAGAACAATTTGTGAAATAGTTAAAGTAAACTGTTAAATGGACTCGTATAGATTTGTCGCCAAAAGCTCCCACGAGGCTACCAAAGAACATACGCCATCTTTGATGCCACATACCGTACAACACCGATACTTAGTATCTCATTATACTGGACATTGGCAGAATCACTGAAATCTCGGTGGAAGCCATAATTAAAAAGAAGAAAGAAAGAAAACTATGTCTTTTTCAGTATTCCAACGTATGATTTTTTTTAATTGACTAAACTTAATCTCATAGTAAAAAGAAAGTTTATTTTATATAAGTAGGTCTATATATGGCTCTGGTAGTACAGAGAGGGTCGTGCTCCTGCAGTGGAGACTGGAAAGACCTGATGATGATGATGAAGTAGGTCTATCTTATCACACTTTTCCTAAAATACAATGCTGAGAGCTGGATTTTTTTTTATATTTTTCAAAAAAATTGCCAGGACAGCTAAACACATTTGTATGTAAAATCGATTTATTTTGAGTTCCCAGTTCATCCCATAATAAAATAGTTCATATTGACGGACTGAGTCACCCCTTAAGGCTGTACAGGCGGGCTTTTCGTACTGACCCATGTTTTTTATTTGTTCAAATTTATCTAAGTATATTGATAAAACAACTGATATATTATGTGCACAAGTTAGGTAAGCTGCAAGTACTTTTATTTTGCTTAGATGTGACTATTTGAGATAATGCCTATGGCCACATTTTATCATCGCACCTCACGCCATTGTCAAGGAGTTCATCCTCATACGAGTACCTTAAGAGGGCCCTTCCCCAACCGACTATCGTCAACGCGAGCATGGTCGGAAAACTTGTTCCGCCCAGCGCAATGTCAGATAAAGAGGCAAAGCGAAAAGAGCTCCTTGCCCTCGTCCCCCGCACACCTTTTAATGCCACATGGTAACAAGCTAGTGAGTACGCGAAGACATTGAACGAAAAATAGTGTGCGGAAATTTCATTAAAATTGTTTCAAGAAATAAGTGTTTATTGGTAAGCCTTACAAGTCTATGAAAAAAAAATAATTAACATTTAGAATCTCCATTACATTTGCAAGGTTCCTATATAAATATTTTCTTGATTGTTATAATTAATGAGCCCAAAGTTCAGATAAAATTTGTGCAAAAAGGCGGATTTTTGGAGGCTAATACTGAAGTTGTTTCTCCAAATTTTGATGTCTCGTTTTGATAGAAACCTAGATATAGTGCACAAGATACCTATTAGTACAAAAGCTCCAAAGAAAGATTTGTTACACCGCCATAATCACGTACGAGCGTTTGTATGAAAAGATAGACGGGTTGGCCGCCCTTAAATCCTAAATGGTTACGTACAGGAAGTTTTGCAAGGAACTTTCTTCCACGTACGCTAGAGTTATGGAATGAACTCCATGCTATGGTTTTTCCGAGAGACTACAGTAAAGGGTTCTTCAAAAAGGGCATGCTGATGTTGCAAGCGTCCATAAGCTACTGTAATGTGCGTGTTTGACAACGTAGGTGTATAAAAAAAAGTGACCCTGTAGAATTATAATCTGCTATATGTAAATAAAATAGGGAAAAAAATATGTTTATAAATTTAAATTACGCTATCGCCAACGTCCATACCACGTTGAAAACACCGGTTCTCGTCCGATCACCGAAGTTAAGCAACGTTGGGCGTGGTCAGTACTTGGATGGGTGACCGCCTGGGAACACCACGTGATGTTGGCTTTTTGCTTTCTCACACACTGTTAATTTTTTTAAACATATTTATACGACTGCCATAGAAAACGTATTGTTTTAGAGTTTTTAGTTTTTCTTTAAATAGAGACATTTTTTTACGTTGGCGAGCGCCTTGATGCCTGTTTTAATATTTTCGAAAAATTAATAATTGAATTGAATTATAGTACAATTAAATGCTAATTTAATATTTCGAGTAAAAAATATACAATCCTTTTTACATGATTTTATTTGCAAATCAATGGCGTATTTACAGTAGGCAGGCCCGTTGATGTCTTATCTAAATAAAGCACTCATTACAAATTGAAGTTATCTTTTTACTAAAGACGGTTGTAAGTCTGTAAAATCTAAGTTATTATTATAAGTTTAAGTTGAGTCAAAGACAATATATATAGTTTAGTCAACTAAAAAATCATACGTCGATTCTTGGAATACTGAAAAAGACATTGTTTTACAGATCCTATTTCAATTTCAATTCATTTATTCATAAAAAAATACACACATTGCATTCGAATATTAAAGAGATACATCCAAAGTCCAATTTTTAGTACATAGCAAATGTTGAAGGACACGCTATTGCTATAGCGTTATGAACAAGACCACAATTAACGAGTATATTATACAGCTTGTAAATTAACTCTCGGCTCAGCAGGCCTAACTCGGTGTTCAACGATTTGATAGTCACTTCAACAATTACGGTTTTCGTATCATAAATTGAAATAGTCATTTATACGGAAGCCGTAATGAATATTGAAATTACCATTAACATGATGTACACCGTATTGATCAAAAGTTAACAAATATGCCTTCTGATCGTCAATATGAACCACTTTTCATAAATGTTATATAAGACTTATATTATATGAAAAAAATGTTGACTTTCCCATTTAAATTGCCAGGGCAGCTGAACACATTTGTATGTAATATCGATTTATTTTGAGTTCCCAGTATTCATCCCATAGGAAAATATGTTCATATGGACGGGCTGAGTCACCCCTTAAAGATTATGTCGACGGTTAATTTGCACGCTGTATAGGCGGGGTTTTAGTATTGACCCATGTTTATTATTTGTTCATATCTATTTAAGTATATTGATAAAATAACTGTTATATTGTGTACACATGTTAGGTTAGCTGCAAATTCTTTTATTTTGCTGAGATGTGACCCTGTAGAATAGTAAAATAGGGAAAAAATATCAGTTTATAAATTTAGGATATTTTGTCGCCAACGTCCATACCACGTTGAAAACACCGGTTCTCGTCCGATCACCGAAGTTAAGCAACGTTGGGCGTGGTCAGTACTTGGATGGGTGACCGCCTGGGAACACCACGTGATGTTGGCTTTTTGCTGATACTCAGCAGAAAACTATTTTAACGCGTGCTTGAAATTGAGCAATATTTTTTTTTATTTTAATAAAATTATTTGCCTGGTGACACTTTTCGCTTTGCAGCAAAACTACGATTAAGCGCTAAATGCACAGTCTCCATCGTTGTCCCTGTCGATACCTTAGATGCTTTACCACGTGATGTTGGCTTTTTGCTGATACTCAGCAGAAAACTATTTTAACGCTTGCTTGAAATTGAGCAATATTTTTTTTATTTTAATCAAATTATTTGCCTGGTGACACTTTTCGCTTTGCAGCAAAACTACGATTAAGCGCTAAATGCACAGTCTCCACCGTTGTCCCTGTCGATATCTTAGATGCTTTTGGGCATCACGTTCTCTCATGCTTGCATGCAGGTAAATATGAAAAAACATATAAATAAATATATACGGACAAATCACACAGATTGAGCTAGCCCCAAAGTAAGTTTTTAAGTAAGACTTGTGTTATGGGATACTTACTCAAACATACTATATTTTATAACAAATACATATATAGATAAACATCCAAGACCCAGGTCAATCTGAAAAAGATCATTTTCCATCTTGACCTGACCGGGGATCGAACCCGGAACCATCCGTGTCACAGGCCGGCGTGTTGACCGCTGCGCCACGGAGCTCGTCATAAATCTAAGTTGACAAAAATCATTAGAGGCGTACCACAAGGATCCATTTTAGGGCCATTGCTTTTCTTGGTATTCACAAATGACTTGATACCTTTCATGTATAATGTCATACCAGGTATTGGACTGGTGCTGTTTGCAGATGACACAAATGCAGTCAAGCAGCCGAACAATTGATGAACTCAATAAGGCAATGAATAGTGCAATTTTAGCCTTTTCTGAATGGTTTAACGCCAATAACCTTACTAACCTACCAAAAAAACTTAATTTGTTAAAAACCCAGGCCATTTTATTTAAAACTACGGCTAATAACAAGGACACCTTAGAAGTTAAGTTAAACAACGAGCACGTAGACCTTGGGGATGCTGTGAAATGTCTTGGTGTTCATATTGGCACTTACCTTAATTGGAAAGAAGAATTAAAGCACATAGAAAATAAAATAAGTTCTGCATGTTATGCTGTAAGAAGTTTAAGAATTGATATTGACCCAATTAAAAATGGTTTGTTATGCTCTGGTTGGTGTCTCATTTGAGATATAGTATTAAATTTTGGGGAAAAACTATGATTATAACCTAAAAAAAGCATTTGTGTTACAAAAAAGGGCACTTAGAACAATGCTTCGCATACCTCAGATGGAGCCGTGTAGAAAATATTTTGTGAATTTGGAAATCCTTACAGTTCCATGTTTGTACATACATATATTACTTACAGACGAAAGAACGAAGCGTTTAAAAACTAGACGAAAGGATATACCAAATACACTTCAATCACATTTAATAGTACTCGTAACTGAGCAAAGCGTACAATTCCAAGCGACAAAACAATTTAATAAGCTACCCAATTAAAAATAATCACAAATGCGAATATATTCAAGAGGCAATTGAGGACTTACTTATTGGAAAAGTATTCTATGCAGTAGACGAATTGACGAACACAAGCTTACAAACATCAAAAAGACCTCTCCAACCCGTCTGGTCAGCGTGGAGAGTGTAGGCCAAATCCTCTGACTACTCTGGCTAATATATTGCTGTGGTAGTACAGAGAGGGTCGTGCTCCTGCAGTGGAGACTAAAAAAGACCTGATGGATGGATGGATGGAGACGAATTGGCTTGATGACATGGATTTCAATGTACTGTGACTTTTAAATTATCAATCAATCAATCATTTCTTTGTATAATATAGGGTATGATAAGGTGGAATATTACAAAAAATTCTGCCTATCTAACTGTTGAAAACAGTATACAAATATTTCCTTAAAATAAATATAATTAATTTATAATTGACAAATTCAGAATTATGAAATAAGTAATATTGTGTAATTAATTGTAAATTGTTTTTTGTCATTATTTCTCTGTAATTTCCGACACAATGTTTTTATTGTATAATGGAATAAATGAATTGAATTGAATTGCTCCAGAAGTGCTGGCCGTTTAGGGCGGCAGGCCGTTTGCCAGCATCCACGTTCCTGCGGTTTTAGAACCCAACGGTCTGACAGGGGATGATGGCAAGAGACCAGACGAACCGCTACTTGCATGGACAAACTGGCGCCGTCCCATCTCCAGAGCACCACAGCGCAGAGTGAAAGGCAGACACAGCTGCTGCAGGAGCAGAAACCCTTAAACAAGGAAAGAGCTATTATTGATTTTATTTTCAATTGAAAAAAATCCTTTTGATAATTATAAACAAGCCCGTTGATGTCTTTTTGTAGCAAATCTCATAGCGCACGTTAAATATTTGACTAGCTGTTACCCGCGGCTTTGCCCGCGTCTTATATAGCCTATATACTTCTCAGTACACTAACCTATGTGTATGCAATTTATATGATCGGTTCAGTAGATAGGGCGTGATAGCGTAACAAACAAACTCATTCAACATTCGCATTTATAATATTGGAATTTATTCGTAGTATTAGATAGGATTAGGATATTATCCGTTACACACAATTATTGTTCTAATTTCATTTATTACAGATAGGTTTGGTGTATTATATTGTCTTTGGTTAGGTTGATTGATAAAAAATATTATATTACAAAGCCAGTGTATTCACTTTAACTATACCAATCACGCAGAAAATCAACTGTTGGTTTAACGAATTCCAGTTTATTATTCGTATTTTTTTTATTTGAAACCAATAAAAACAATTTTATATCTATTACCATAAAAGTATGAGATAGACGAAAAAAATTTTTGTGTCTATACGGTCTATTACGGTCTTATTAAATAGCGGCATCTTTCGGTAGATTAAAGAACTTATTACAACGATATTGCGCACGTCGTCGGGTTTCGGATGAACGGAGTACAAAAAATACATTTCTTTTTAATTCAGTGGTCTCCACTAGATGACTCTACACGTTACTTTGTAAAGTTACAATGTGCTATCGAGATGTTTTTCCAGTTATTTGGAATTACTTACTAGATAAAATGAGGATCTTTTGGTCGGAAATGGCTTTAAAAATATCGATCAAATTAAGCTTATAGTGTCGAAATGTCGTTGTAATACATCCTTCATGCTACCGAAAAATGCCGTAATCTATGCATATTGTTGTAATAATTGCTATTGCACTCTTCGATTGTTTTTAAATTACGTCTCAAAAACAGGAATTCGTATAAATTATAGTTACTTTTTGCGTAATTATTATACACCATAATACAAGTGATATAACAATACAAATTAACTGAATTTTATAAATTATCTAAACATCCCTGTTTAATTAATATATGTGTAATAAGATATTTAGTGTTGTGGTTAAAAAAATAAAAGTGTACTTAAATATTGGATTTTGAGTTTGGAATGTTGACATGTCATAAAAGCTATAGCAATAAAGTGCATTGAGATTTGCAACAGAAAGACATCAACGGGCTTTCAATTCCTCTAAAGGATTTGTAGATCGGAGAAATTGTAATTTTGCCATTTATTTTTCGGTTTTAATTATAAAATCAATAATAACTTGACCTACTTTTTTATTTAAATTTGCTTAGAATTACTTCAAATAATATATAAATAACTTGATAAAAGTAAATAAATTATTGGTCAACATAAATAAAGGCATTTAATGAGTTTGTAGCTACGATTGCTACGAACTACGAAAGGCTACGAATAAGTGTTTGCAGTCATCAGCAAAAAGCCAACATCACGTGGTGTTCCCAGGCGGTCACCCATCCAAGTACTGACCACGCCCAACATTGCTTAACTTCGGTGATCGGACGAGAACCGGTGTTTTCAACGTGGTATGGACGTTGGCGACAATGATTCCAGAATTTTTAAACATTTTTTTTTCAAGGTAACTTATAGACGAAACTGCCTCGAAACTTCATCATTTTTATATTTTTTTAAAACATGTATATTGAAGACGTGGAACTATTTTGAGTAAAACCAAGTAAAACTAATCATATTGAATGGTTGTATACCAGTAATTGTAGTAAATGATTCCAACATATAACATTAATATTTATCATTCATACAAAATACATTCAATTTTAAAGTAACTATACGTCGATCAATACAACTTATAAAATAGACCCTCAACATTTCCACTGACCACTTTGAACCACTTTTTCTATAGGACCAACATCGGATAGCACGATATTTGTTTAAATTTTCCTTTATTGCCTGGGCGGCTGACCACGTTTGTGTGAAAATGTCGGTTTTTTTTAGTTCACAGCTTTGATCCCATGGGATAAGTTGTCCATAATAATTAATAGCTCACTTTGAGGGACTGTTGGTTGAGGCTCAGGGTCGATGTATAATATAATCTGTATATTATTTTTTTCTACTCCTGTACCGTAATCTGTAATTTATATGGTCAAGAACACAAACATAAGAACATCCATAATAAGTCTATACTCTATTCTTCATAACAGTACGGCGCAGCCGTACTATAATGTTGCTATTACGATACGGCTAGCAGCCACAGACTATTAAACCTAGATTTCCTGATTGCAAAAGAAGTTTTTTTGAACTGAATGCAATGCTGCCAACTTAAGAAAAACAAATTTCATAGTTTTTTAAGAGTCTAGCGCACATTAATTTAAAAAGAAAAGGTAACCATACACACAAAATTTTGTCATGTTTAACATTATCCGCGAGTTAGTTGTCAAACTCAAAATTTATGTTTTACTACTTTTGCAGATTTTTGAAAGTCGTAAAAAAAATATTGTATGCACCGGTTTATAATTAGGTCTAAGAAGGCTCGTGGCGCCTTTATTAGCGATATTCGCTCGCTTCGCTCGCTCATATCGCTACCCGCGCCACTTACCTTTTAAGGCCCCCATTATAAAACCGTTGCATAAAATACTATTACGTCTCACTCTCAGTGCCACTTTCTTTATTTCTATCTGCCTAAAATCAACTGTTCAATCAGTTACTTAACTTCTTTTCGTGAAAGCACTAATTATTCACTAATCTTATGTTTATTACTCAACAAACTAATAAAACTCTACCAAAGTAGAACTTGTCAAAAATATTAAAGACTCATTTGAGTGTTCCCCTCCACGGAAATCTTTAGTAAAAGGCGAAAGATTTATGCGTTTTGAAGGGAAACCAGAGATACACGAAGATGATTCGCCGAGAGACCCAACCAAACGCGAAAAAATGTTGATAGCGCGTTGTAGGTTTGCTTAGTAATGCTCAGAGCCATCTAGCGAAGGCCGCTGAACTACAAAGTTCAGCTGAGTCTTACACTTTGTTTACAGGAATGCATTTACTTACCTGTAATTTCCTCTGTGGTGTCTAGGGGTAAAAATGCTAGGGGCAAACTGGAATTTTCTTGCAGATTTGCATGGCGGACTGAATATGTACGTATCTATTAAACAACCAAGGATATACATAAGTAAGTGAGTAGTATTTTCTATTTCAGATGTTTTATCTTCTTTACGCTTTAAAAAATCTTGAATAATCATTTTCATAAAAGTTGGTGGGTTGAATTCAGCAAAATTACCTAATTAGGCTCGTTAATTAGTAAAACGTTACAGCAATTACGTAAACATTGAGATTTGCTCTGCAATAAGAAAAGGATTTATAGAGAGACATTTTTGTACTTCACTGTTTGTTGCATAGATTTAGAGTATATATGAGGGTATCCAACCCGTCTGGCCAGCGTGGAGAGTGTCGGCTAAATCCTCTGACTGCTTTGGTTAATATGGCTCTAGTAGTACAGAGAGGGTCGTGCTCCTGCAGTGGAGACTAAAAAAAACCTGATAATGATGATGATGATGAGGGTATGAAGCCATGAATTTTTAGGCGTCCACGTTTAAAATAAACTACTTGAAAGACAAGGAGAAAATTATTTCAAAAAAATTTTTGATAAGCCCTAGATTACCCTCATCATCGCCACTTTTGGCGAAAACGCTAAGTAATGCTTCCCGTCCAAAATAGTTGGAAGGGTTTTCTATTATCCCGCAGACAAAATTACTTAATAATATCTCCGTTTTATTTCAAATTATTTATTTGAAATGGGGTCACTGGACCCCGTAACATTCATATAGCGCAGAAAACCGATTTGTTCTGTTGCACATTTGATGAATTTACAAAAGCTTAGCTCTATTCATTTTGTGCTAACTATGAAATTAGATAATAACTATGTATTTTTTAGATGAATTGACTCAACCATTGTAAAATGGAATAGAAATAAATAAGTAAATATATCTACTTAAATATTTGTTTATTTACTTACTGCACCACAGAATACGGAGGCCGTCCCAGTATCCACCCCGAGATTGTATGAAACGCATGGGCATACGGAAGATGTGATGAAAATACTAGTAGCATAACTTCTCGTCAAATAAAAAAATCTAAGGTGTAGTTATTGTTGAAAATAAATCATTACAATAAGCTATACAGTTCAGCTTGACACCATTGTACCTTGTCAAATTACAAGGAAAGAGCTAATTACTGATTTTAATTTCAATTGAAAAAAATTCTTTTGATTTTAAACTAGCCCGTTGATGTCTTTTTGTTTTGTAGCAAATCTCATAGCGCACGTTATACATATATTTGACTAGCTGTTACCCGCGGCTTTGCCCGTGTGTTATATCCTTCTCAATACGCTAACCTATGTCATGTGGTCTCAGCGCCTTAATCGTATGATTTGTTCTCAGAGACTCGCATAGATGGCGCCACTCGAAACTACACAACATTGTATCTACCGTATTATGAGAATATAAAAACATGATTCGCAAAATATATCTTATTAAAAATCAAAACAATATTTTAGACATAATATTTTAAAATGACACCGTATATTTAGTAAGTTAAAGGCTAACCCAGATTACCGCCATCTAGTATCGACTACCAAACAACTCTCCTGCTCCATACATTCGCCTGCTTTTCGCAACCCTAATTTCGGTCGAACCCTAAAATCGGTTTAGGAGATAGGGCGTGAAAGCGTAAGAAACAAACTCACTTTCGCATTTATAATATTAGAACTTATTCGTAGTATTAGATAGGATTAGGATATTATCCGTTACACACAATTATTGTTCTAATTTCATTTATTACAGATAGGTTTGGTGTATTATATTGTCTTTGGTTTGGTTGATTGTTAAAAAATATTATACTACAAAGCCAGTGTATTCACTTTTACTATTGGTAGAGTATCACGCATAAAATCAACTGTTGGTTTCACGAGTTCCAGTTTTGCGTTCGTAATTTGAAGCCAATAAAACAATTTTATATCTATTACGGTCTTATGTAATAGCGGCATCTTTCGGAAGATTAAAGAACGTTTTACAACGATATTGCGCACGTTCGTCGGGTTTCGACAATACATTACTTTTTGATTTAGTGGTCTCCACTAGATGACTCTACACGTTACTTTGTAAAGCTACAATGTGCTATCGAGATGTTTTTCCACTTAGTTGGAATTACTTACTAGATAAAGTGAGGATCTTTTGGTCGGAAATGGCTTTAAAAATATCGATCAAATTAAGATTATAGTGTCGAAAATCGTTGTAATACATCCTTCATGCTACCGAAAAATGCCGTAATATATGCATATTGTTGTAATAATCGCTATTGCATTCAACGATTTTTTTTAAATTACGTCTCAAAAACAGGAATTCCTATAAATAATAAAAGTAATATAAAAATACAAATCAACTGAATTTTATAAATTACTAAACAACCTTGTTTAATTATTATATGTGTAACAAGTTATTTAGAGTTGCGGTTAAAAAACTAAAAGTGTACTTCTTCTTCTTCTCTTTTATAATATGGCTTCCACCGAGATTTCAGTGATTCTGCGAATGTCCAGTAAATTGAGATACTAAGTACCGGTGTTGTACGGTAGTTGTAACAAGAAGCATCAAAGATGGCGTATGTTCTTTGATGCCTCGTGGGAGCTTATGGCTACAAGTCTAAACGAGTCCATAAAACAGTCCACTTTAACTATTTCACAAATTGTTCATAAGCACGAGCATTTATAACACCAAACTACACCAATTTCATATTATAAAGTCCACCAAGATCAATTTGCAAAAATCGTCAAAGGTAGACCCCAACTGCACCCCTAACTTCCCACCACAAACTCCAAAAGTGTACTTAAATATTGGATTTTGAGTTTGGAATGTTGACATGTCAAAAAAGCTATAGCAATAAAGTGCATTGAGATTTGCAACAACAAGACATCAACGGGCTTTCAATTGTTCTAAAGGATATTGCCGTTTTTTTTCGCTTTTCATAATAAAATCAATAATAGATTGTATTTTTATTTAACTTAAATTTGCTTAAAATTACTTCAAATACAATAACTTGGTAAAAGTAGGTAAATAAATTATTGGTCAAAATAAATTATGAGTTTGTAGCTACGATTGCTACGAACTACGAAAGGCTACGAATAAGTGTTTGCAGTTTATCAGCAAAAAGCCAACATCACGTGGTGTTCCCAGGCGGTCACCCATCCAAGTACTGACCACGCCCAACGTTGCTTAACTTCGGTGATCGGACGAGAACCGGTGTTTTCAACGTGGTATGGACGTTGGCGACAATGATCCGAGAATTTTTAAACATTTTTTGTTCAAAGTAACTTATAGAGGAAACTGCCGCGAGAACTTCATCATTTTTATAATTTTTTAAAACATGTATATTGAAGACGTGGAACTATTTTGAGTAAAACCAAGTAAAACTAATCATATTGAATGGTTGTATACCAGTAATTGTAGTAAATGATTCCAACATATAACATTATATTTATCATTCATACAAAATACATTCAATTTTAAAGTAACTATACGTCGATCAATACAACTTATAAATTGACCCTCAACATTTCCACTGACCACTTTGAACCACTTTTTCTATAGGACCAACATCGGATAGCACGATATTTGTTAAAATTTTCCTTTATTGCCTGGGCGGCTGACCACGTTTGTGTGAAAATGTCGGTTTTTTTTAGTTCACAGCTTTGATCCCATGGGATAAGTTGTCCATAATAATTAATAGCTCACTTTGAGGGACTGTTGGTTGAGGCTCAAGGTCGATGTATAATATATTATACATCGACCTTGAGCCTCAACACTCTCATTGCCACTTCTTTTATTTCTATTCTATCTGCCTAAAATCAACTGTTCAATCAGTTACTTAATTTCTTTTCGTGAAAGCACTAATTATTCACTAAGTTAACGTGTATTACTCAACAAATTTATAAAACTCTACCGAAGTAGAGCTTGTCAAAAATATTAAAGACTCATTTGAGTGTTCCCCTCCACGGAAATCTTTAGTAAAAGGCGAAAGATTTATGCGTTTTGAAGGGAAACCAGAGATACACGAAGATGATTCGCCGAGAGACCCAACCAAACGCGAAAAAATGTTGATAGCGCGTTGTAGGTTTGCTTAGTGATGCTCAGAGCCATCTAGCGAAGGCCGCTGAACTACAAAGTTCAGCTGAGTCTTACACTTTGTTTACAAGAATACATTTATTTATCTGTTATTTCCTCTTTGGTGTCTAGGGGTAAAAATGCTAGGGGCAAACTAGAATTTTCTAGCAGCTTTGCTTGGCGGACTAAATATGAACGTATCTATTAAACAACCAAAGATATACATAAGTAAGTGAGTAGTATTTTCTTTTTCAGATTTTTTATCTACTTTACGTTTTAAAAAATTCTGGATAATCATTTTCATAAAAGTTGGTGGGTTGAATACAGTAAAATTACCTAATTAGGCTCGTTAATAAATAAAACGTTACAGCAATTACGTCAACATCGAGATTTGCTCTGCAATGAGGAAAGGATTTATAGAGAGACATTTTTCGTACTTCACTGTTTGTTGCATACCTAGATTAAGGGTATATATGAGGGTATCCAACCCGTCTGGCCAGCGTGGAGAGTGTAGGCTATTTAGCCTCCTCTGACTGCTTTGGTTAATATGGCTCTAGTAGTACAGAGAGGGTCGTGCTCCTGCAGTGGAGACTAAAAAAGACCTGATAATGATGATGATGATGAGGGTATGAAGCCATGAATTTTTAGGCGTCCCCGTTTAAAATAAACTACTTGAAAGACAAGGAGAAAATTATTTCAAATTTTTTTTTAATAAGCCCTAGATTCCCCTCATCACCCCCACTTTTGGCGAAAACGCTAAGTAATGCCGTACGTCCAAAATAGTTGGAAGGGTTTTCTACGATCCCGCTGATAAAATTCCTTAATGATATCTCCGTTTTATTTGAAATGGGATCACTGGACCCCGTAACATTCAAGCGCAAAAACCGATTTGTTCTGTTGCACATTTTATGAATTTACAAAAGTAGCTCTTTTCATTTTGTGCTAACTGAATATTAAAATAATAAATATGTATTCTTTTTTAGATGAATTGACTCAACCATTGTAGGTATTAGGATTAAATAGCCTGTAATACTAGTTGTTTAATTGTAAAAAAAAATATCCCCTTAAATATTTGTTTAATTACTGCACCACGGAGTACGGAGACCGTCCCAGTATCCACCCCGAGATAATGTTGTATGAAAGACTTGACGAGCTTGACGAGCTCCGTGGCGCAGTGGTTACCACGCCAGCCTGCGACGCGGGGGTCCCGGGTTCGATCCCCGGTCAGGTCATGATGGAAAAAGATCTTTATCAGAGTGACCTGGGTCTCTGATGTTTATCTATAAAAGTATATATTATAAAATATAGTATCGTTGAGTTAGTATCCTGCGACACAAGTTCACAACTTACTGTGGGGCTAGCTCAATTTATGTGATATGTCCTATATATTTTTTAATTTTAAAGGCATGGACATTTTTTTTTTTTTTTTTAATATATACGGACAAATCACACAGATTGAGCTAGCCCCAAAGTAAGTTCGAAACTTGTGTTATGGGATACTAACTCAACGATACTATATTTTATAATAGATACATATATAGATAAACATCCAAGACCCAGGTCAATCTGAAAAAGATCGTTTTCCATCTTGACCTGACCGGGGATCGAACCCGGGACCTCCGTGTCGCAGGCTGGCGTGGTAACCACTGCGCCACGGAGCTCGTCAGACATACGGAAGATGTGATTTAAATACCAGTAGCTTTTCTTCTCGTCAAATAAAAAAAATCCAAGGTGTAGTTATTGTTGAAAATAAATCATTACAATAAGCTGTACAGTTCACCTTGACACTATTCTACCTTGTCAACCTAACCACCGATCGCACGAGGCGAAATTGTCTTAGGTTCCGTCTACCCCGTTAGGTTTATAGACGTCATTAGCATGCATTTAAGACAGCTGCTACTACTCACCATCACCTCAATTGTAATCAGAAGTGTAGAACACCGAACACGTCAGTGATTACGAGTTTCCCAAACAACACGCACACACGCGCAGCGAGTTCAATGTACCACATAGCTGCAGTGTGGTGTAAGGGATGCGTTGCGAGCGGGGTCGCGTGTGGACTGTGGTCCCAACTCCGATTGCGTACGGTTTGTTACCAAATTGATACCAACTCACTATAGAAAGAGATACCAACTCACTAGAGAAAAATGTGTCCTCCATCTCCATATTATCAGAAAATGAAAGCAGCATTTACGAAATAAATTTTACTTAAAACGAAAAAAACTCGAGTTTAAAAAAAAAATATTTCTAAGGCTTAGCGGTTTTACGGCGAACGCTATCTAGTAATGAATAGAGAAGTGTACGAACACGCCATCCCTACCGTGAATAGTGGCAGCTGTGACACAGCTGCTAGTGAAACTAAAAAGTCGCCTAATTTGTACATAATTTTTCAGCAGATTTACACTTAGTTAGGCCAGTAGTTTTGTATAAAGTCTTTGGTCCTGGACTTCTGCTGGCCTTGCCTTATTCAATCGTGTCCCTGTTGTTCTCAGACGTGGTACTTGAAGCCTGAGGTTCTCTATTTATTTATATAGTATTTTTTACGGTTCGACATGAATTACCTTACCGTAATAATGACCTTAATTTTTGTACGAGATGTTTTAGGTTAGCCGTATTAGTTTATACTTTTGGAGTTAGCTCAAAAAGTATCAACTAATACGGCAGGAATAACCCTAATGAAAGATAGGGAGCTTTTAGGACGTTGAAATATCTGATGCCAGTCTTTGCCATTAACTAACATCACACTTTAATTTAGTCTGTTATAGTATTTGTTGTTATAGGGACAGCAGAAATATATAATCTGTGAAAATTTCAATTGTCTAGCTATCACTGTTTATGAGATGCATTCATTCTAGTGACAGACGGACAGACAGACATCGAAATCCCAGTAATAGGGTCCCATTTTTACTCTTTGGGTCCAGAATTCTCATACCTTTCTAATTAAAGTTGTTTGATAGCAGTTTGAGGGAATTCATTTATTAAGATTGCCGCCTCCGCTCCCGCCCCCGCCTCAACCTATCACTCACGCCACCGCCGATCACTCGCTCACCGCGTGTCTGGCACTTTCACGGCGCGGCCCTGCTTACTCACCGTTTGCTCACTGCGCAGACATC
The DNA here is from genome assembly GCA_963082605.1 of Rhodophaea formosa. Classification (NCBI taxonomy): domain Eukaryota; kingdom Metazoa; phylum Arthropoda; class Insecta; order Lepidoptera; family Pyralidae; genus Rhodophaea; species Rhodophaea formosa. Next base: position 21,666,734 of record OY720205.1, on the reverse strand, counting down.
CATGATGCTACTACCGACCGGTGCAATGTTGTTGTAGCACGTCTAAAAATATCAGCGTTATTTGCATAAATATAAGGCAGTGTATGTATATAGTTTAAGCCTATCTCTCAGCTCTATATAATAAAGATGACTTCCAAGCTGATTCAGGAGAAACGTAGCACTAGCTTTTGCCCACGTCTCCACTCGCGTTGAAAAGTAGCCTATGTTCTTTTCCGTACTCCAGACAACGTGTATGCAAAATTTTATGATACTGAGCGTGAAAGCGAAACAAACTCACTTTTGCATTTAAAATATTAGTTGGGATGAGGTTGGGATAATATATAGAAATTGGGAAAAAAACTTATAATCCCATACAAAAGTGTTTAGCAAAAAAACCTCAACATTTTTATACATACAAATTGTCCAGCCAATTTTTATTAAAATGTTTGGTTTTTTCTTCAAAGTTCCTACTTTTTCAATTTAATCCCATATGAGTTGATCATAATGACGGGCTGAGTTAAAGTTTGGACAGGGTTCTATTAACAAATTGTATATTATTTGTTTTTAATTGTTCACTAGGTATATTTATTGAAATGATGTTGCAGTACATCAAAGCATCCAGCTTTATGACTTATGTACCTATTACGATTGTACGAACAAGTCATGGAATTATTATTAGACTATTATCAGCTCTACATTTTAGCGCAGTATAATAATTAACTTGTAAGATTTCATGCGATGTTTGGAAATGGGTAATGTTTCCAAATTTAGTTACGAATCAATCAATGAATGCTAAGTAAATATTTCAAAAGCATGCAGATGAGTATATACCATTTCTCTCTTTGGTGTTGAGTATTGGACGTTTTCTAAACAAGTTTCCTTATTTCGTCATGATGAAATTATAAATAATGGTACGCGTGACGTTTTCTTGCTCGACTTGGTGCAAACACCGCCGAGCCTCTAGAATACTACCACATAAGAAAAAATTAATGATTAAAAATAAAATTATCATTTTTTTGCCTACTAAGTTGGCATAATTGCCAACTTAGTAGGCAAAAAAATTATAACAATAAAAAACAAAATTAGTTTCCAATATCAGTTCGAATATGTGTACCTATATATACACTATATATGTGGATATAACAATGTATATATGTACAGTAATATAGGTCACGTTCTAATCTGTATTGCATGTGGCACAAAACATTCGTTACGCGTTTTGTTATGGCAATGAAATGAAAACATTATTGTGGGCTAAAAGTAGAGTCGTTCTAGAACAGGAAAATAATAAAAACTTGTATTCTTATGTACAGATACATCCACGAATGTACGAATGTGTAATGTCTAGATTGTGATGTGAACATTATTTGTGCTTTTAAACACAAATAATTTTCATACAAAACTCTCCGTGACAACCTTCGTGGCGCGGTTGTTAACACGCCAGCCTTGTGACAGGAGGTGTCCCGGGTTCGATCCACATTTACGATCTATTCCGGGGTTACAAAGAGCATAAAGGCAGCTGGTAAAATCTGCCCGCGTGGATTTCTCCCCCATATCTTATTTCTTAATTTATTAAAGAGTATTCCGGGGTATTTTTTGAAAAAGTGACTTCACAAGACGAGCTATTTTTCCATACAAAGTTCATTAGTTTTTGAGCAGTAACCCGTTCAAATATTGCACTGCAGAACATCTGCACATCCTCGTCTATGATGCATAATATGCTCTTTCTTCCATTACATTCTAATTTTGACCATCTCATTTGTAATATTATTTACTCCCAAATCCTTCTTCAGAAAATCTACCTACCTTTACTGAGAATTTCCTCCTTTTGGAGGCCTGTTTTATAACTGTAAAGTTCCAAAACCATGATTGATTTAACTACTTTTAAACTTTCGCGTTGCATGATTATTAAATGCAATGTCGGGAATTAACGCGAAAACATATCATCCAGTGACCACGGTCGGTGTAACCCGGCCGAAACGTCTGGAAAAAAACGGTATGTTTTCGCGTTAATTCCCGACATTGCATTTAATAATCATGATTGATTTATATAAGAATAGCTATACTTATGTAAAAAAATTGAAGGTAATTCCGCTTCTTATAATATTTATCTGGCTCTACCTTCGGAGATCGATCGTTAAGACGCAAAACAGACAGTTTTGTATGTAGGTAAGACTAAAGGTTGAAGTCCAACTCGAATGAAAATACGCACATAAATTTTACTTCTGAGATGTTAATAATATTTACTTCGTTTGTCTCTTAATTAACTGTGTCAAAGCAACAACTTAATTCATTGGAACAATGTAATTTAATTTAACTAGAGACTTGTATTAACCCGTTTACATGGAGGAAACTTCGAGAAAACACCATTCGAAGATTTTACAACGTCAACACATTCATCTGTATTGTAATAATAAACGCGTAAACTCGGCACCTGAGTGGTTCCGTTGATTATTCTTATCAACGCTACCACAACTGAGAGCTGCTGATAGGATTACGAGTACATACCTTGATAATCTTTAACTAGACTGTTTTGTTCCAGTTATCGAGACCTCAGATCGTCAATATTTTGGGCTTTCCGTCGCTTTGGCGGGACATTGGCCACGTCACGTCATGTTATTTGATCTGTGACGAGACGAGGTCATCGACACAGCTGTCAAAATAGTCAAGCTAGATGCAACGGGTGTCAGCGTTGCACCGGCGAGCGGCGAGCCGACCTTGCGTGCCCGCGCCCTCGCGCGGCGCACGACGTCACGCGGGGGCGCGCCGATGACGTCACGCGCCGACCTCGCCGTCACTCCGTGTGCACGTGAACACCACGCGCTGGCACGCGCTGCCTGCGTGATCACTGCCCCGTCATTGGCCGCCGCAGCCGCGCCGTCCGCTCCCATTGGCTGCCCTCCGCCCGCGCCCCGCACCGACCCATGCTTCGTGCCGCGACGACTCGCAGAGCGGTTTATTCGTCTGCCGACCGCTAGCTCAACTGCACGGCTCCCAAGAGCAGAAGCGCGCAGCGAAAACACAAGTTTTGTGAATTAAAAGAAAGTTTTATTCCATTGAATGTTATCTAACTGATCAAAATGTCTACTCTGCTTGAAGTTTGTGGACCTCTCTCACCACCGTCAACGCCACCGTTGATGGAACACAAAGTGAGTGTCTTCGAAAGTTCCTGTTTGTTTTTATTTAAATATTTATTTTTAATAAATTCAAAAAATATTCTTGTAATTTTTTCCAAAAGTTAAAATTATCAAAAAAAGAAAACTTCACCATTTGTGCAATCGAAAGTTTGGTAAGAGAGCGCGGCGCGATCACGCATAGCGCGCGTGCTCCGCAAAGTCAGCGGCCGTTCACTTACTTATGTGCGTCTGTCTTTGTCCCACAGGTCGAGTTACCTCTGAAGAAGGCTGCAGTGAAGCGAGTCAGGGAGTCGCCTCCCCCGACTGGCTTAGTCACTCCCCAGCCTTCCGACTCGGAGGGTGAGGACGAGTTCAGCAAGCGCTCCCGATGCGAGTTGGAACGCTTGCTCCTCACCACGCCGCCGCCCGAGCCCTGCAGGCCCTCCGTCATCATGCGGGCCCACAAAGATGGCACTTGCAGTCCCATCCTCGCACCGCCGCCCAAAGATATGAACATCCTAAAAACACTTAAATTCAAAATGAATCGCGGCCACAGTTACTCCCAAGTGAAATATATCGCGACGCAAAATCAAAGTGTTCCCGTGCCCGAACCCGTGAGTCCCAAAAAAATTGAGGAAGCGCGCGTACCGTCCCCACACGCCGAGTGCCAGCCTAAGCCGACCAAGGACGAACAGCGCGTACCGCAGGTGGCCCCGGCTGCGGCGACCCCAGGCTGGGTACCGCTAGCCCCCAGGCCTGCCCCTTCCATAATCGTTCCGGGTGCATTGCTACCGACCACAGCCCTGTGGTTGGTGGCCCCAGCCCCCGCCGCAAGAAGACGTCTTTACGAGTGTTCGCATCCGGGTTGCGGCAAAAATTACTTCAAATCTTCTCATTTAAAGGCGCACGCTCGCACACATACCGGTGAGCGCCCTTTTCGTTGCGCGTGGCCTGGCTGCGAGAGGAGGTTCTCGAGGTCCGATGAGCTCTCAAGGCATAAACGCACACATACCGGTGAAAAGAAGTTTGGATGCCGTGTGTGCAACCGCCGCTTCATGCGCTCCGACCACCTCGCCAAGCACGTCAAGAGACACGCCAAAGAAAGGGCTCCCCCAGCGCCCGTGCTGCGGCTGCTACCGTCGCCGCCCATGGCCGTGCCGGTGCAGCCCGTTGGGCCGCAGTGAGCCGCTCAACACCCAGACTGTGATTCAGATCTCAAGATCGTTACCTAGTTATAGTTCTACTCATCTCTAAGACTGTCCTATCGACTACTTAAGTAGTTCTAGATGTAAGCAATATGTTATGTTTAGCCATGTTAAGCTTCCAGAAGAAGTAATTAAAATGAATGTTTTATACTATTCGTTGGTTTGAATTTCACAACACAACCTTGAGCACTGACACTTGAAGAATTACTCTAAGTTGCACTACACTGAATTCCAATCCGTAGTGTTTCCAAGAGTCGCTAGTAGAATGCGTCTGTAGATCCGATCCACTTGTTCCTTTCCGTAGTATTCCAAGAAGTTCCGTGAGTTGGGAGAAGGGTACAAGTGATGGTCGACAAGACGTCGGAATCGAACACAGGCCCCGTGCCTTGGTGGCCGGCAGGCGACTGGCGTGAAGTTGTGCCCCGCACCGCCGCCGCGCCGCGTCGCTGATAACACTCACCATTTAGCTAAACCACTTATCACCAGTCTTGATATCGCCCGACAGTATTTTGAAAGACAAAAAACAAGATAACAATGTAATAACTAATTCTAATGCAAACATTTCATACGTGAAGGTTGAGAAAAATCTAGAATTCATTGCAAATAGTAATCAAACATCTTGGATAATTATGAACAATCTATACCGTGCGATAATAACAGAAATATACAAATAATATATATATAATAATAAAGTAAGTTCTTAAGTGAGTCTTGTGGAATGAGATACTAGATCAACGATACTATATTTTATAACAAATACACCAGGGTGTGCATGGTCGATTGACCGTGTCAGCTACACGAAATGATGATGATGAATGTCGTCAAAAAGAAATGAATAGGAAACAGTCATAGAAAGCCAGTAAAAGCCTAAATTAGCTTCGAAATCGACAGTATTACGTCAGAACTTGTAAGGACATAGACTTATTCGATATCGAAAATAACATTTTGGAATTTTAAACCGAAATAATTAAAGGTCACAGCTGACAAGTAACTGACCTCAGATAAACACCAACGAACCCTAAATGAAACTGGAAGTATAATGTGTAAGCTAGTTAATCGCATAAGGAAATTGTCCCCATGGTCAATCTTAACAATTTAATTGTTACCGATATAAATAGAATCAAGAGGACAGAGGAATTATCTTCCAAAAAGCAAGTATATTTGATAAGAAAATAGATACGGTTAGCATCTCAAGAGACACAAATTTTAGGAACAACAAGCCTATTAAGTATTAATACAACCATTACGAGGTCAAATCTCCCAATCGCAATCATGGCAATGTCACCAAGTACAACTACCTCAAGATCCCAGCAAAAATGTTAGGTTTATTAAAAATAATAATAAAAAACATATAGTAGGCACCAACGATCAAAACATCTCTACATTTTTGGACTCTACGTATATGTCGTGCGTGATTGAATTAGGAATTGATGTTTAGTTATACCCTTTCATTCATATATGAAACCTTTAATTTTCCTTATAAATCAGGATGTGGGTGACGTCAAAGGTTATGTGGGTAAGGGAAATTATTGCTGGGCGAACGTTTCCGTTATTTTGATAGTTTTTAGCCACGATACGTTAATATCCTACGTATTAGTTTGGAATTAGTCTGAAAATGTGCGACTAAGAGATGAACAGACAAATTGTAAGTAAGTAAATGTATTCGATGGAAAAATGAAGCGAAAGTTCTTCTAAGGAAGGTCTTATACTTAAACAAAAACAGTTAGCCGAAAAAGCTTTAGAAATAAAAGTTATTTAAAATTATTATTGAAGATCTAAATATTTTAATTACTATTCTTATATTTTGTCTCAGTTTTAGCTGTATTCTGCCTTTTCTGCTGAGTTTCATTGTCCCTACGTTACGTCACGTCACTTTCCTCTTTGTAGCGTGACCACCGGTCATTCCCGCGTAATATTATACCTTCGCAAAATTGTTAATGGTATGATAAACACGTCCATGTCACGTCATGTAGTGAAAATGACTTCTATTCACATATTTTTATAATGATATTTTCACAGTTTTACCACAAAAATAAAGCGTTTATCTATTCAGCTATTTTATTTTATATAAAGGCACATAAAACAGATTATCATCGTATTTGTACAACAAATAACACTATTACAACTTAACGCACAAAGAGGTTAAATAATTTCTAATAACATAAACTACTTACAATTATAACAATACATAATAAATTACAGAGGACAGAATCAAAGAACAAGCAAATAACAAAAGCACTAAGCATATTTACGACAAAACTTAAAACAAAAAAAATATTAGTGGTTACAATTTATATTTTGGGTCACTCTAAGGCAATTCTATAAATATGGTCTATTCTAGGCTTAGCTAGCTCGTTATCATATTTAGAAAGCTTGAATTACTAAAGTGACTTTTGATCTTTCTTGATCTAATACTTATAATATGTGTAGGGTCATAGATATTAGAATATTAAAGGGTAAAAAAACGAAAGTCTGCTTCTACTAGCTGATTATTGGATTAATAGTTTTTCAGTCAATTTGAGGTGTTTTTCTTATCGAAGCAAAATCAAATTGCCAACTGAAAGTTAATGCAAAATATTAACATAGTTGCTGTGTCACAGAAATATGAACATTTAACATGTGTATTAAGTTTCAGAGTTATTTAGCTCTGAAATTTAATACAAGCCGTTTCTTGTGACCCATTGTCAAATAGACTCTTAAAGGTTTTTAATTAAGGCTTACAGAACCCCAAACACTGTGTTTTTGTCGTGGATATTAGACGACCTAATCATCCATTGACGTAAAACTTCCATTTAGACCGATTGTTTTTTCTAGTCTTAAATTAGTGTAATTACGCTGACGTAACATCAAAAGTCGCATTCTGTGACGTCAAGCGGGGACACGCAAAGGCGCCGTGTCAACTCTCATTTAGAGCTCGCTAGCCCAGCAGGCGAGCGCATTGGTTACACACGTTAAATAACAGGATAACAAGGATTAAAGTTTACTCTTTAACAGAAATGATAATACATAAAAAACAAATACAACAGTTAAAAATTCTCAGTAATCCAATTGTTGCCTGGATTACTGAGAAAAACTGATGTAAGACCATTGGTCCCAGCGTTATCACTAGTCAGCTACCGTTAAGAGTCCCACGTAAAGCCGAAATCCCATACAAACGTAGTTTGGTTTTAGTTTTACAACAGTTAAGCCAATCTCAACCAAATTTCGTACATACGACCGGATGAGGCATATATTGATGTTTATAATCAGATTTCAATTTTAAAAACAATACCTATACAAAATTACAGCGAGTAGAAGTTTCGTATCGAAAACTTAATAATGCTGGTCTACTAGGGCACTAAAAATTAAGAGCTTGTGTATCTTTTTATAGAAAATCAAGTACATATTTTTGTATCTTTGTGATTCAAAAGCCACTGAGACACACAAAAAGCTGACGTAACAACAAAAGTCCTACGCGTGACGTCAGCCAGCACACGCGCGCTTCGTGCTGGGCACGCCGGCGCGCCGTGGGCACGCCGTGCCGATGGAACGGCTTCAGATAAGGAGGCGTGGACTGTATGCAGGTGTTGCCGTGTTCAGGGTGAAAGGGACAAGATTTTTCATTAGAGATGTATATAAAATGGTTTACAGGGTAGAAAAGTATAATATATTTTTCATGCTGGTCTCGTAGAAAAGAAAAATGAGAATATAGGTACCACCGCTTGTCTTCCCGCGCAAACCGTGGAAGTCGGCTTTATATCGTAGCTGCTACCCGCGGCTTCGCCCGCGTGATATATAGCCTATGTCCTATGTATTATTAATTCTGTGCCTATGTGTGCACAAAATTTCATGATGATAGGTTTAGTAGTTTGGGCGTGAAAGCGTAACAAACAAACAAACTCACTTTCGCATTTTTAATATTAATAATAGTTAGGAAGTTAGGATAGGATTAGGATTCGAAAATTTCCCGTGACTTCGTCCGCGTAAATTTTAGCCTTTGTCATACGTAGATTCTTTAGGTGATAGAAAATCGGTGTAGTATTTTGCAGACTAATTAATTCTAAAAACATTCAATTGATCTTTCCTCTTTAAAATATTATTAAACACATAAACAATTTGTATATTCGAGGCCGAGAGGCGGTTCCGAAGAACTCTGACACCAGGGTGTGCATGGTCGACTGACCGTGTCACCTACGCGGAATGATGATGATTTGTATATTAAATCCTTATTAAATGGTAAATGTGCGACTCAGCACATCAATATGAACAACTTTTCCTATGGGAACTACTGGCTGGAAATTTGAAAAAAAAAACTATTATAAACTGTTTCATACATTTTTTGTATAGAATGTATTTTTTTCTGTGTGATTTGTCTCTAGGCATATATCCTCGGCATAATTTTAGCTTAAAAGCAAGCAAAAGCAATATGTTTTAACAAAGTTCATAAAAGTGGAAGTTCTAAATTCATGACGACGAGCTCCGTGGCGCAGCGGTCATCACGCCGGCCGGTGACACGGAAGGTCCCGGGTTCGATCCCCGGACAGGTCAAGATGAAAAATGATCTTTTTCAGATTGTCCTGGGCCTTGGATGTTTATCTATATATATGTATTTGTTATAAAATATAGTATCGTTGAGTTAGTATCCCACAACACAAGTCTTACTTAAGAACTTACTTTGGGGCTAGCTCAAACTGTGTGATTTGTCCGTATATATTTATTTATTATTTATTTATTTATCTCTGTTTTTTTTGTGTCTGAAATAATTTCTGTTATCTTGTGTCGAATTCTAAATAAATCTCCCTGAAAACTTGATCACCTCGCGAGTGTCACTGAACATAAAATTTTAGTTAGATAAGGTAAGAATGTTCGTTTTGATAATATTTGGTTGCTAAGTAAACAAGTCATTGCCCTTATAAACTTTTTCAGCATTTGTAAATACGATGATCGGTCTGGTATTGAATTGAGTTTTTGTTTTGCGCTCACCATCATTATTATATCTACGACACTTATCAAGATTCTTTTTGAGATTTGTTTCTTTTCTCAACTTTGCCGCTGCCAACTTCACATTCTGACTGAACATGCAGCAAAATATTTGTTTATGGGCATTTTTTTTGGTCAAATTTTATTTGGTAATACGGAACCCTTCATTTGCGAACTAGATTCACTCTTGACCGGGGTTTTTTTGACCATTCCCCCAAGTAACCATAAACACTGTTAACCTGAGCAGTCCCGCAATCAATCTGTTTTTCTCCAAAAATAACATGCCATGGATTAGTTTGAAGTACGATCTATTTCTGATGAGCTAATACCTAGCGGATGTTTTGCCGAATTTCTTAGTAGAGCCCAAAGAATATTCTCGGTGAAATATTGATTGTATTGGAGCTTTAAGGGGCGGTTCATCCCGTCAATTTGAACAATTTTTACTTTGGAACCATAAACTGGGAATTAAAAAAAATACTTAGGAATAAAAAATATTTCTTTATATTATAACTTTGGATCAAATGAAAATATTATCAATGTAATCTTTGACTTTGCCATGTTCAGCAAAGCTGACATGATTTTCGACGTAAAGTTAATATTGTGTACATGTGTCTATTTGAACTCGTCAAATTATGTAATTGAAAATAATGTTTTCTTATGTTTTCGCGATTGTTACACATTTAAATAAAATTATTTTAATACGGTTTTTATCGCGTTTATTACATTATTTATACACCTAACGTTTCGAGCACTTTACAGTGTTCGTGGTCGCAGGTACACTAAGTTGACATTTGTCTAGTATTTTATAAGAACTGCAAAATCTACCGCCTAATAAACGCGATAAAAACCGTATTAAAATAATTTTATTTAATTGAAAATAATTCATAAAATCATTGTCACATTACAAGGAAAAGAGGTAGACTTTAAAGGTATTTTTCTTCTATTGTCCTAGTTTTAAATTAAATAATTTTGTCGCCATGATGGCAAGATTAATTATATTTAAATTAGTGACGAAACGTCTGCAGATAAGTCTCGAGACTCGAGGTCTGCTGCTATTTTGGATGAAGGATATTAGTGATAAGAGTCCAGAATTTTCTTCTTTCAAATAAATTCAAATTAAAATATAACTAGGAGCATACTGAGAAGCTACAGTGAGGTCTCTTTAGAAGTCGCATTGGGTTACATAGAGCAAGAAATTTCCTATTCGCTCTACATTGAAATCCCTTGCTCTGTGGTGGGTTAGGAAACCTATGCCTCCTTTTGGTAAGGTCTCAGAACATGTAGTTTTATGACTTTTAACCCCTATTAGCTGATCATGACCTGCTGTTAACTTTGATGGGCGTTTTGCTGATTGCATTCTCAGTTATGGAACATTGGACATCGGAGTCCGCATTTATGACATATCTATACTTACGAGTATATCACAGAGAGGAGAGATTTGATTATTTGTTTGCATTGAATAGGTTCCGAAACTGCTAGACAGATTTACAAAATTGTTTCACAAAAGTAATTAATCTACGGATGACATTTGCCAATAATTGACGCGCACAAAGTCGCGGGAAATTGGCTAGTATATAACAATAAAGAAGAAAACATAACAATAAAGTACTAACTAGGTAATACAAAAAAGGGAGTTTATAATAACATTTACCTGTATGATAATAACATGCAACGTCATATTGGCCTCATCACTGCGGTTTCAACATAATGGTATTGTGCACAACACTGCCAAATGAAAGATCCATAGTACACTCCCAATTGCTTAACCTCCAAGCCCCTTTTCAAGTTAGCCGTATAATTTTCGTGTATAACCCTGTTACGATAATAAGTACGTATTTGAAAAGAGAATGACTTCAAATTAGCTCACTTTTCCATTCAGCAACGTTTTTTTACGTAGACAGACACCGTCAAATGACGCGAGCGCTCAGCTGTTGTCTAGGTACGTCTACGAAAAGTACGTATACGTGTACAAAGTTTTCTTTAATCATTTTTCTTTTTGATACAAGCACTAACAATTTTCGACTTCGTCCACGTATGTCACCCACAGATAAATTAGCGCTCTAAAAGTGAAAAAATTTTGAAAAAAATTTAATTTTGGTCTTGAGCAAAAAAACAATATTTGGATAATTTCTTTAAGTTAAGTACGCTCACTCTGGAAAACTATTCAAATTAATAACTGTTTGCAATACTTGGGTATACCCTTAATAAAGAGTATTTGAAGGAAAATATTGTAGAACAATTTGTGGTTTCAAGCATTAGAAAATAAATAGTATTTTCCTTAATTCCTTTTTCATCGTGTGAACTGGTCTACGTGCAAGACAACGCATCACGATTATATTTGTTCCATATTTTTAGAAGAATCCTAAAGCTGAAAGGCGAAAAAACGGAAACGGAAACGGACACTTTCTCCAAAATATCCATCAGGTCTTTTTTAGTCTCCACTGCAGGAGCACGACCCTCTCTGTACTACCACAGCAATATATTAGCCAGAGTAGTCAAAGGAATTGGCCTACACTCTCCACGCTGGCCAGACGGGAGAGGTCTTTTTGATGTTTGTAAGCTTTGTTTAGCTTGTGTTTCCTAAGCCGCCTTTTACGACATCCACGGGAAGACTTGGAGTGGTCCTATTCTACTCTGCCGGGAACCACACGGCACTCCAAAATAAGAACAAATTAAAAAATCTACGTAAGTATATACTTCCTTAGTAAATTACTTGTAGTATTTTTAGTAGAACTTTTCATCGACATCAGCATTTCAGATTGAGAGAACTACTCATTACCGCCAAAGCGGCCACTTTTGGCGGTAATGCGTAGTTCTCCTGCTTTCAAAAATGCAAAATAATGAAAAACAATACAAAAAATACTAAAAGTCATTTACTAGTGAAGTACTTACGTTGATTTTGTCAATTTGATCTTATTTAGTAGTAAAAGAAATAAAACCAAGGGTGGCGCTAGTTGGCTGGTGTAAGCGCCTTAAAGAAAAAATTACATTCCCATACAAATTGGCCGTGGGGCTGTATATTTTTATACTGAAGGTAAGCATTAAAATGATTTTTTTGTAAGTCTAAGCATGGTCTACGTGCCTCTCCTCAGATATGACTAGTAATAGGCCAGCAATTAAGTGATGGGTCATACCTGACTGTGACTCCATTAGACTCATTGTGGGAACAAAGGGTTAGTTAGGGATTTAGATATTTCTACTGTAAATATAACTACAATTTGAATTTATCAGTTACCTTACGAATAACTTAGCTTTACAATACCTATGTTAATGTTTTCTTACGTTTTCGCGATTGTTACACATTTAAATAAAATTATTTTAATACGGTTTTTATCGCGTTTATTACATTAATGTAATAAACGCGATAAAAACCGTATTAAAATAATTTTATTTAAATGAATACCTATGTTAATAAAACCCTATCTGAATTTTAAAGTGGCGACTCGACCCGTCAATATGGAAATAAAAAAACAAAAGTGTTGCTGGCCGGGCAATTTTTATGAAAATTATGAAATTGGTTTTCGAAGGTTTTTGTGACCTGGTTTGCCTACTAACAATTATAATTGTATTTTTTATTTACATTTGCCCCTAGACTTTTTATATTTATGTAGATATTTGAATATAATCTCTGATTGTCTTCTTTCAGATACCTGGTTGACTGGAAGAAATCCCCTCCTGGATAAGTCCGCCATTGTGCATATAATATTTAATTAGAGGTTTAAGATCAACTTTATTCTCATAAGAATTATACAATGACAATTTACTTTTTGAGAAAACTATTTACATAACATAACATCAACACAAAAACATAAACTACATTTTAACGAGCAAAGGTAACAAAGCTTTAATTAGCTTTTAAGTATATTTCATTTAAGGTATATGTTATTTTATTTTATGTGCAATAAAGAATTTACAAACAAACAACAAACAAACAAATTACTAAAGAAAAAGTTTCGTTTTCAAACGAGCTTTGGCCTTTAGTCTTAGACAAAATATTGGATCGGTTCATATTTCAAATGCGGAATAATTTTTAAAATAAAAAATATTTTGCCAACCACGTAAAATGAGCTGACCGAGTGTATGGAATGTCTTTTATTTTCGTATTTATTTTATTTAGCATACCGAAGATAAAACCGATATTTGGCTATCGAACATTGTATTTGTGTATTTGTGTCGTAGAAGTAAATATGTTTGATATTTACTTCTACGACACAAATACACAATGCCTCTTGTCTTGTCTATCAGCCGTCTACGTGCCGCCTATCAGACAAGCCATCGTTATCGCTCGTCTACTAATTACCTGCTCATTTGCATATAATGTGAACTGTAGGTTAGTTAGACTTGTTGCGTAGTTCTGAGTACGTCTACTTTGGACTATTTCGTCATTATTAAAGCGGTAAAATAGGATTTATGATACCACTGGCTGTTACCCGTCGCTTCGCCTGCTTGATATATAGCCTATGTCCTTCTTAGAACATGGGTTAGGACCCATGTGTATGCAAAATTTCACGATGATCGGTTCAGTAGTAAACAAACAAATATACACTTTATGTAGCACTAGCTGTTACCCGCGGCTTCGCCCGCTTGATTGCCTGTGTCCTCCTCAGTTCCCTAACCTATGTGTTTGCAAAATTTCATCGTGATCGGTTCAGAAAGTTGGTCGTGAAAGCGTTACAAACAAACAAAAAAACTCACTTTCGCATTTATAATATTAGTTGGGAAGTGAGGATATACTGAAGATAAAACCGATATTTGGTTATTGAACACCAACATTGTGTACTCTACGACACAATGCCTCTTGTCTTGTCTATCAGCCGTCTACGTGCCGCCTATCAGACAAGCCATCGTTATCGCTCGTCTACTAATTACCTGCTCATTTGCATATAATGTAAACTGTAGGTTAGTTTGTTGGTTGCGTATTTCTGAGTAGTTTCGTCTACTTTGGACTATTTCGTCATCATTAAAGCGGTAAACTGAGATTTGTGATACCGCTCTTCCATGCTGGTTTGGGGGAAAAGGAAAAACATAGAATATACCAGCTGCTTTTTTTCCCGCGCAGACCATAAAAGTTAAGGTTAAGGGTTAAGGGATTGCAACCCATCACTATTTTGATTCCGCTTTCCATCTTAACGCCTACTAACACGCTAAACGTGGTCCATGGGTTTTGTAACCTTGATGCGCTCTGTCTACCCCGCAAGGGATAAAAAGGTGACAATATATATATATATGTATATAAATATGTAAATATCAACGGAATGGTCAGGTTGTTATCAGTACTACCGGGCAAACAGTTGAGCTGTTTGCCCGGTAGGAATCGGGTACGCGCACCCGGCCTCCTGAGCTCCTACTATCTCATCCATAATCTATTCAAGCTAGTAGCATCCTATAAATATAAATACCTTTATCCCATTCCCAACAAACTTCTACCCCTCCGATTAAAAAAACAATTGTGATGGGAACCAGCGTCGTAACCGAGGTATGCCAAAAAAACTGAGCTCACCAACCCGTTTGCCAGGCCTGATGAGTATGGAAAAGCCCTCCTATGATGTAGATACTTGGGGAAGGCCTATTACCAGGAGTGGACTTCTCGTAGCTGAGATAATGATGAGGAATATCAAAGGGACTAAGCACCAACCTTTTATTTATTTATGCTAGACTTGCATCCATCGTAACATAACCCTCGACATACTCTTAAAGGAGTGAGTTCATAGTATTGATCCCATAGCAAAAGTTATTCATCTTGATGGGCTGAGTCACCCCTTTCAGGGTAGTTGAGGGTATACCTGTATCTCCCCGATTTACTAACAGAATAGAATGTGATCTGTAGGTTAGTTAAACTGTTGCGTAGTTCTAAGTACGTCAGGCAGGTTTTATGTACTTTGGACTCTTTCGTCATCATTGAGGGGTGAACTACTAATAATAATAACTACATTACCTACTCATAATCCAACCGTGTCTCACTCTCTGTCTTATCTCAGCGTGTTCCCAAAGATGCATCCTCAGCTGCAATGCTTCGTACCTCGGGGAGCTATTTCTTCTCCACTTCGTGCAATCTTCACCTTCCTTGGTTGTGTGACCTTAACACGCGTATCCTCCTTAACTATATCATGCCAGTACTTCTTGGATTTTTCCCTTCTGCTTGGGGCCGGTGGAGATGGCATGGCCAGACATTTTTTCTGTAAGCAATTTTCTATTTTCGCAAAATGTGACCGTACCAGGGTAGGGAGCTCTTCTGTAAGTTGTCCGCTATGTTAATAATTAAATACGAATGCGGAAGTTTCCCACGGTGGTATACGCGACATAAATTGGTCACCTCCACTAAGGGTGTTGCCGTGGAGAGATTTTTTTCATCATTTTTATCCATGTGTAACTGTAGCAATCAAGACCTACATATATTGTATACAAGTAACATTAAATGGACTCTCCGGATGACGTGCCAAACATTTCAGACTTCTAGCGCCAGCGCGCCAAGGATAGTTGTAACAAGATGCATTATTAAAAAAATATCCATTGCATATCTATATCTATATATATAAAACAAAAACGGATTTGTTACAACACTTATAACTCAAGATCTGCTGAACCAATTTTCATGGTTATTGATTCGTTGGATTTGTCTCCGCCCCGAATAGCAGAATGACTGTTAGGCGGTACGAAGTTCGCCGGGTCAGCTAGTTTGCAATAAATCCCATATTATCAAACGACTTTTAGCTTTTTGTTTCAAAATGCGATAAAAACATTTATTCAATCTTAATATATTTAATACACTCAAAGATTTGCTAGCGAGGTCTACAGCCCACAGAGCCACAGAGCTACTAGTTTTTTTCGCTGTATACAGCGTGTATATTCACCCTTTAAGGTGTATTTTACATCGTCAATATGAACAATTTTTCCTTTGGGACCAATGCTAGGAACTCGAAGTTTTTCCCATAGTAACATTGAAAATTACAATTTTCTTTTTGATATCTCATTGCATTGCATCCCATATGAGAGTTGTTCATTTTGACGGGCTCAGCCATCTCTTTAAGGGTACGAGGGTCAACTTACACGCTGTATACATATGAAATCAAGAACAAGCCACCGCGAGTTCTCACAAGGAGGTTCCTTATTAATCCAAAACATGATCAGATCAAGCCACCGCGCAGTGTTTTGCCACAAAAATAGCCGGGATCAAAGTCCACGAGTTGCCGTGCCCTCCCATCTAAATCGGGCCGCTATTTATATCGCTGCACTTGTCTCTAATTCATGGTGTATTGTGACATTTGTAAATGGATAGTAATCTCTAATGATCTTTAGAAAATTGGGCGCAGTTGAAATATGTATCATCATCAACAGGCTTTTTTCAGTCTCCACTGCTGCAGCATGACTCTCCCTGTACTGCAGAAGCCATATATTGGCCAGAGCAGTCAGAAGATTTGGCCTAGACTCTCCACGCTGGCCGAACAGGTTAGATAGGTTTCTTTGATGTTTTTAAGCTTTGTTAAGCTTGTGTTTCCTAAGACGCCTTCTACGACATCCACAGGAAGACTTGGAGTGGTCCTATTCTACTATGCCGGGAACCACACGGCATACACGGTGAAATACGTATACTTAGTTACTAAGATGTAAATATATTA
The DNA here is from genome assembly GCA_963082605.1 of Rhodophaea formosa. Classification (NCBI taxonomy): domain Eukaryota; kingdom Metazoa; phylum Arthropoda; class Insecta; order Lepidoptera; family Pyralidae; genus Rhodophaea; species Rhodophaea formosa. The sequence goes on along the minus strand of OY720205.1, from coordinate 21,649,859 downwards.
GAAGGAGAATACAAATAGAACACGGAAATAAGACGATTGATGAAAGTTTCCGATACAGCAAAAATGCTAGCCACACTAAAGTAGAGATGGGCAGGTCACATAAGACGTAGAGACGATGGAAGATGAAGCGAGAAAATACTGGACTACAGAATGGCTGGGCCACAGAAGCCTTGTAAAGCCAGTAGCTCGATGGGAAGATGACATCGTGAAGTCAGCTGATCCATTAGGGGAATGACGTACTCTAGAAGAGGCCCATGTCATGCAGTGGATCAATTAGAATCCCTTTAGAAGAAGAAGAAATAAGGTAAAAATAAGATTTTTATTATTATTTTTTTGTGTATGAATTTTGATATCCTAGCTTTGACTCTTTTTCTCTCTAATGTTTATGATTTAGGCTCTTCCAATTTTAATTGTGTGAAATGAACGCAAACAGTGATTATTTTGAATGGAAATAAAACAATGGGTTGCCAAATCCTTCTCCAAAAAAATTATAAATAACTGAATGTGTCTCCTTTAATATTTATAACAACCAAAAATTCAAAAATTTTAAAAAAGATGACAAACCTTTTCCTATTGGATTCTTAAACCACTCCTACGAATAAGATAAATCTTACGCCTCGTATGTGAAAATCCATCACATGCCAATTAGGCTACAGAGCGTGCCAAACAAACGCAACATACGAACGTATATACCTAATCATACAAAGCCCTTCAGGCAAGTAGGCGACCAAAACTGTTGAGAAGAGTTCCTTTCAAGGTTTCTTCTCTGCTGTGGTCGGTTCCATCCGAAACGCTAGTAGTCTTAAACTTTTTAACAATTAACTAAATACATACTAATACGATAATTTTAAATATGATATGACGTGAAAAAGTGCCTGCAATGGCCTATTTTCTGAATAAATGCTATGATTTTTTGATTCGATTTTTTTGTATATACGTGCACAAACCTCGAAAACCCTAACCATCTCAGATTGCACATCAAAAGGCTAACCCTCCTTCTATCGCGTTGGGAACCAATTAAGAAACACCTTCATTTTACTAGTTCCAATAGTTATCTAGGCGTTGTTATACTGCTGGTTAACTTCTTACGCATGCGTTACGTTTTGACCACCATGCTCGTAGATTCTTACCTCCAAGAATTAATTAATAATAGATCATTAACTTTTTTAGTAGCAGTAAATAAAATCGGTACAATAATGTCAGCTTTTCGCAGTCCACAGCTGGACATAAGCCTCCTTTTGTCTGTACCTTTCTATCTCTTGCATAATATATACATGTGTCCACATGTATTATTATATGCATATTACACGCAATACAAAAATGTAAAGGTTTGTATGTATAGATCTTAGTAGTTTTTTTGTTTTAACTATACTACGCCTATACTTTTATTTTATTTTTTATACTCTTAGTTAGACCAGATTAAATTGATAAAAATAAAATTCAGTACTTCGGTAGTAAATTAATTGCAGTAGTTGGTCCCGGTTGCCATTTGGTAGTCGTTAAAGGAACCACGTCAGAGGCCGAGAGGCGGTTACGAAGAACTCTGACACTAGGGTGTGCCTAGTCGAATGACCGTGTCATCTACACGAAATGATGATGATGATGAGTAGTAAGAGAACTACTCACTACACCAATAGTGGTCACTTTTGGCGGTAATGAGTACTTCTCTAGATTTATCAAATGCAGAATAATGAAAAGTACCTAATACCAAAAATATTACAAGTTATTTTTTACGGACCTTTGATTATTTATACCGATTTACTGAATCAGATAATTTAAATTTGATCTGGTTTAGGAGTAAAATAATAAAATGATGGGTAGTAAAATAAAAATAAAACTTGGGTAAGTACTAGTTTGCTCATGAAATACTTACCTTTGAAATGCCATACTTAAAAACTTTAGTGAAGAGCTGAAGAAAACAAAGAAATATAGAATTAAGTACTACCTACTAGACTCCTACACAACGAGCCTAGCTATTACAAAAAAATCTTACAGTGCATACTAAAGCTTGCTAGATCTGAAAACATACGTCATACTGATCACGGCATTACCACCACACCACTGCATGTCCTCTTACGCAGAAGTCGCAGAGACGCGCTTGCCAACGCGTGGCGCGTGGCTGCCACTGCCAAATCGAATCTGACGATGCCCACGCTACTGAAATTCTTGGGGACACCAGTCGATGATGACAGAGATTGCAACATATTTTTGAAGAGAACTTCTTTAGGCGCGTTTGGCATTTTTGAGATGGCAAAAACCATTGAACTCGCGACTTTACAAAAAAGAAACAACACCACAGTAAATATATAAAAGTATTTCCTGCACAATATAATATATCCTAACGATTCCTCCAATTCAAAAATCCTCCAGAGATTTTTGGAATCCATAAAAATTTATCCATCATTTAAATATTGCCAGTTTGTCCTAAATTCACCTGAAATGAGTAAAACGCCATTCGATCACGGTTTACACAAACAGTGCCATGTAATTAATTAAAAAAGAATTTTCGTCTGAGATCACTGTGCGGCAACAGGCCGCTAGGGCGGGCGGAGTGACGAAAAAATACTGACATTTATGAGTATTTACGATCTATTAAAGAACTTATAATAGATCTATGAGTCTATAGGTAGACGGAAAAATCTTAGAGGTCGAAACATGACTTAATTTTTGTCTTACTTGTAGCAGTCCATTTTATATAGGCTTTCCTGACAAATTTCCGAAGTTCATGAGTCAGTTTGTGCTACAATCCCACATGTCAATAAATTAGAATCAACCAGAGCATTTTATAAGTATCACTCTTTACTTGTCCACATTAATTTAACCAACATACCACGCATATTATACGAAGTAACTTTTAATCGTGCTCCTGAGGAAAGCATGAATGTTTCGGGGGCCATTTTAAATAAATAATTTGAAAGACAACGCATACATTGTTATTTTTTGTACTACGAGGCCCTAATAACACTTTAAACTAATTTATGAACATCTGCACTCAATTTAAAGTGAGAATGTGAAGCTTTTTGCGTTTTAGCGTTATTGTCAAAAATTTATAATTTTTGGCACAAAGGCAAAGTAAAGCCATACGTCAAATTGTTTGAAGGATTATCGAAGGCTTCGAAGAACATAATTTTAAATGATATCTTTTCTTTCGTTTCCTGACTTACATAGTTTGAAATGATATTGATGAATAGCTAAATAAAAATACTACAAATAATTTACTACCGAAGTACTGACGTAGTTAATTACAATTTGATCTCATTTAGAAGTGCAAGTATAGATTTACGGGTGTCGCTACTCTCGCTGATGTAAGCCTCTTTACCACGTGTGTTATCATGTGCGCAACTTCGAGCCTCATATGTCATGACTTGTGCATCATAACATTACCTATTCATGCACGCAGCGGATAAATGGTAGTTTCGTAGGAAATTGACGTACAACATTACTGAATACATTCCGATTTCACTATAAAGAAAAAACAACTTCTTCGCCTAAGATAACTTTAAAAACATCCAATCCACATATCTACACTACAATACATACAAATTTAAAAACAACAAATCTACAATGAAACAATGCCCGCGATTTCATTTACTTAATGAGGCATCTAAGCAGGGCTGAAAAGAAGATTTAAGAAACTAATGAACATACAAATACGGTTGGCAAATGTTGATGTGCCATTAATTGTTTTTATTTCTTCTCCCATTTGAAATAAGTTATTTGAAAGAAAACGCGTGATCATATAAATTTTGTCCAGCCCGGGCCTAGATATTATATAAAAATATATAATCTTTAAAAAAATTATGAACTACTATTTACAATTTAAAGTGGAAACGTTCAGCTTCTCTTAGCATTTTTGTATAAAATGGCTTCTTTTGGCGAATACGCTAAGTAAAGCTTTACTTAATAAAGTTAATATAGAGCCTAGCAGAACCATTTTTAAAGATATCTCTGTTTTCTTTCAAATATTTTTTATCGCGTTAAATTCTCTTATTAAATTTCCCAATCAAGTTGGAGCGTAAAAAAAGATATTTCTCTTATCTCGAGTATGTTTCCTTTTAACCCCAAATAGAAAGAAAAGTAACAAAGAAATGTCAGGTACATGTGAAAGGTAAACACGATCATTATTGCTGCGCAATTTTCCATCGGCTCGAGTTACGTTTTGCTATTGATTGTAACGTTTTGCTTCGGATTGTATTGTTATCATATTACGTTATTGTCAGCTTATGTTGTAATGTTGTTGTTTACTCCAAAAATTGTGAGCTGTGGCGTTTGTGGCCTAGAAAAGGATCAAAGAAAGAAAGAATGAATGAACACTTTAGGTATTCTCAATAACAGAGAAAACATTATACTTACATACATAAAATAGTAGAAGGGCGCTGCCCAACAATAGTTTACAAGAACTAGTTAACTGGTGGCGAAAGTAAACAAAGTTATTTAACTCAGAGTATATAACTTACCGATCGTGTAAGAAAACTATAAAACAAGATTTTTTTAGCTAACATAATCAGATAGTTCCCAAAAAGGCAAGTAGCTCAGTTTTTTTCTATTGGTATAATTACCATGGCGCTGATTTTCAGCTGGTGACAATATCTGGCTCTCTTTCTAATATCGTACAATAAGACTAGAAGACAAAATTTCTAACAGCTGTAGCAAAAAGCTTACGTGGAGCTGACTACACTGTTACTTAAAATAATTTAAGATATTTCTAACAAAAAATGAAAACCGACTTCAACCCTATCAATTTATTAGAATAAGTATAAAAATAAAATGGAAATAAGTGTAAACCGAACGGCATCCTCATAATTTTTTTTTGTTTTTGTGTAATTTTTCAAAAACTGCTCCACATATTTCGATAGAAAAATTATGGGACCACCTGTAAAGTATTACCTATCGAACAAAAAAATAATTTCTTAAATCGGTCTAGGCGTCTTCGAGAAATCAGGGAACATACATAAAAAAAAAGATTACGACGAATTGAGAACCTCCTCCTTTTTTGAAGTCGGTTAAAAAAGCAAAAAGGAAATGTTACGTTGTGTAAAATTTTTGCTTACTCATTTTACATTATGACTGTGACCTCTTCTCTAGACCATAGATATCAGAATACATCTCTGTGCTCTAGAACATAGATATCAGAATATTCTCTAGACCGTAATCTACATTCTCCAGCCTCTAATCTACATCTCTCACATATATCTCTGGCATTCATCTCTCGCACACATCTCTTCCACATAGTCCTCCCTCACTCGCGTATCTTGTTTTGTTTTGTACCAGTTTTGTAGGTACAAAAACCACGCTAGCTAGGTGGTACATGAAGCGATTCTATTGTTTCTTAAAAACCCATCCTGCGCTAGTCGCTACTCATTCTCGTAGATCTCTGCAGAAACGACCCTAATAGGACTGGTGCAATATAAAAGGCAAACCTGGCTGAAAATACTGTACCTAGAAACTTAAAATCTGGTACTTTTCATGATGTACATGAGTACTAAGAAACGATTTTTAGAAATTCAACCCCTAAGGGGAGTAGTTTGGGGGTGAAGTTTTACGCGGAAGAAATCGTGGGAAAATTACTAGGTACATAGTCTACACCGCAACAAGAGATCGTCAATGGCTCATATGATGATAAATGACAGCCCTGTAGTGCCGCGCATAGTAGCACGTGACCAGGCGGCACGCAGTCGACGCGTGCCAACCAGCTGAAGACGAGCCCGCATTTCTTTGAAGGAAAGATACTTCTTCTACTTAGTCGTTCACTCTTGAAGTCTGAACATTCCTTTTATGTCAGATATAAATATATACTCGTCAGCTCTGAATAACAGCAAAACATCTACGAACTCCCTTACGACTACTGGGCCATTTAACTGCAAATGATTGAGTGATACTTTACGACTGGTTTTCATTGATCCATTGTAGACCATGGTCTCATTTATCAGTGGTCGTGGTTTTGCAGATGGTCCTAGTGCGGGATCTTCTATACTGACCGTCTTAAGAAAGATGCATCTATTCTTTAATTGGTGTTTCGATGGACTGGGGCAGTCATAGCTTCGGCCCATACGGTGAAAAAAGAGAATTTGCTGCTCTCCAAAGGCTGTGCCATTAATTAATTCCAAGCCTTGCGCACACAGCCAACGCCCAAAGCCGAAGTCCGTCCCTCCTGGTGATGTATGCCTTACAGGCTGAGAGCACTCTGCCCTCACCCCAAAAGCCCGGTGAAGTTAGCGAAAGCTCACTAGGACCTAGCTGTACAGCCCATTAAAAAAATGAACTTCACATTCTAAATCGATCAGATGGATTAGAACATTTGTGTTTTTCATATGTAACCTAACCTAACCATACAGAAAACGCGTTTACCTATATTGTGTTTGTTAGGGATTTTGATGCATTGATGTGGCAAACCATAGTGGTCACGATCAATCGAGTAAAGGTTTTCGAGCAAATCATGTTTTATGTTTTATTTTTTCAGATGCCTGAGTATCCACAGTTGGAATGTTTTGGAGGTTCCCTTGAAGATTGGAGCTTACGCCGTATGGTTCTCGACAAGTCCACACGGCGTAAGCTCCAATCTTCAAGGGAACAAGTCTTCCCGTGGATTTCGTAGAAGGCGACTTAAGAAACACAAGATAAACAAAGCGTATAAACATTAAAGAGACCTCTTCAACACGTCTGGCCAGCGTGGAAAGTGTATGCCAAATCCTCTAACTCCTCTGGCTAATATATGGCTCTGGTAGTGCAGAGAGAGTCGTGCTCCTACAGTGGAGACTATCTATTACTACTACTAGTGAACATAGCTAACTCCAAAGATCATCGCGTGCCGAACTCGAGTTGATCTACACCGGCACGCACCCATCGCGTGGCGGACACACCACGCGTGACGCAACGCGGCTATTCTCGATTGTAAACACCTTGCTGCGCCCATTCCGATCCGGCTCGATTAATTGGAATATCCCTGGTGTAACTACTAGCCAAGCAAATAGTATTAATATATTTTCGGAGGGAATATTTTTGGGGCATGTATGTATGTATGTAATTTCTTTATTGCACAAATAACAACTTAAAACTTAAAAGAAACAGTTTTCCAAGAAAAGGACCTTTGTACAAAGGCGGACTTATCCCTAGAAGGGATCTCTTCCAGTCAACCAAGTGCTTGAAAAAGAAATAAGAAAAGCTTGGGGATAGTGCCAATATGAACAATATACCTATACTAATGCATAAACATAAATAAACAACGTACATTTGAAATACATAAATAAATATATAAATACATAAGATAATATATAAATAATATGTACCTATATTTAATATATAAATAATATGTATAAATACACTTTTGGGGCATTTTCGATTTGACCATAAGTTTGATTAAGGGATTTTTTCCTGCTCCCAGATTAACCACAGTTGTGATGTTTTGGAGGTTCGCTCTAGGCAGAGGAGAATTGGACCACTCCAAGTCTTCCCGTGGATTTCCTAGAAGGCAACTTAAGAAACACAAGCTAAACAAAGCTTATAAACATCAAAGAGACCTCGTCAACTCGTCTGGCCAGCGTGGAAAGTGTATGCTAAATCGTCTAACTGCTCTGGCTAATATATGACTCTGGGCAGTTCTGAGAGGGTGGTGCTCCTGCCGTAGAGACTAAAAAAGACCTGATGATGATGATAATAACCTCTCTCTCTCCTATCCTCGGGGTTTGTTTCCATATTCCAGACTAAGCATAGTTGCAAAGTTTTTAAAAATCGCTTTCTTCTCTACTTCGCATGATCTTCGGTACATTTGGTCGTGAAACCTCTAAGTTAAGGCAAACTGGTTGTATACTCTTCTTCCGTAATTGCAATCCGTCGTTCTTCTACCGTCCACCTACAGTTGTGTATGATCTTATGGACCCTAGAATAGGACCACTCCAAGTCATCCCGTGGATGTCGTAAAAGGCGACTAAGGAAACACAAGCTAAATAAAGCTTATTAACATCGAAGAGACCTCTCCAACCCGTCTGGCCAGCGTGGAGAGTGTGGGCCAAATCCTCTGACTACTCAGGCTAGTATATGGCTCTGGTAGTACAGAGAGGATCGTGCTCCTGCAGTGGAGACTGGAAAGACCTGATGATGATGATGATGATTATGGACCCTGCAAGTGGTGACAACGTGACTTCCCCGTTGGTCCGTTATGCTGCGCGAATACAAATTAGCGTTAATTAAGACAAAAATAACGCTTACATTAGCATTGATTACTACAGCAGGCACTCTAGACATAAGTTGCATTATATTTAAAAAAAATAACACGACTGCCGTTTTTGAAAGTTTACGGTCGTCATATTGATTTTTTGCTGTATATGTAAGTCTTGCCATCCAAGCAAAAAGAAGCGTATGTAAAATACGGACGTTTTTGTTTAACACAAAACAAAGGGCTCAAAATTATTCTGAGGCTTGAAATACGTACACTATGACACTGGTATCTATAATAACGATTGATTTTCTTATTTTTACCCATATCATGAATATTACATTAGCATTGATTACTACAGCAGGCACTCTCGACATAAGTTGCATTATATTAAAAAAAATAACACGACTGCGGTTTTGGAAAGTTTACGGTCGTCATATTGATTTTTTGCTGTATATGTAAGTCTTGCCATCCAAGCAAAAAGAAGCGTATCTCTTGAATACGGACGTTTTTATTTGACACAAAACAAAGGGCTCAAAATTATTCTGAGGCTTGAAATACGTACACTATGTCACTGGTATCTATAAGAACGATTGATTTTCTTTTTTTTACCCAAATCATGAATAGAAATACGGGATAGAATCTCTGTCTACTTTGTTATAGTTAAGCTGATGGGAAAAACAAAACGCATAAGCCAAATTAACTCTAAGAAACTCATTCAACGTGGCAATGCTGCCAGTCTTCTGGGCACATTACCGCAGGGTAATTACCTGCGCAACATTTTTTATTTATAGCTAGGTTTTATTTATAAGTCATTTTATTTCTTCATCATCATCATCATCATCAGGTCTTTCTAGTCTCCACAGCAGGAGCACGACCCTCTCTGTATTTTATTTCTTAGGTAGGTTTAATTGTTAGTTTCTAGTTCTTATAAGTTAGTTTTATTGTTTAATGTATTTTTTTCAATGGTTGTAATTCATATTAACACTCTAAGTATTTTATGTTAATTTGGCTTATGGGTTTTGTTACCTAAATATCCGTATTGAATATTTATATAGTTTGTTGGTAAATGCTTTCTTACTCTCCACCAAGTACCAATTTCTCTCGTCTCTCTCAACTTGTATAGCAAGTTTAAGGATTCTTTGAACTGTGTTTAAAACCCAACCCATAGATTTGGAGTCCAGGTCTTTATTCCGTCCTTTTTGCCGACTGTAAAATCTCCAATAAAGAGGGTTTTTATCGCCGATGACAAATTCTCTGAATATTTATTTCACTTCGCAACTTTTTAGGTCGTCGCTCGCTCCCTTGGCTCCCTCGCTCGTGTGTATATATTCTTTGCTCATGTAGTAGTCTTTGTGTAACCATAACCTTGCCTACATTTTAATAAATATTCAGATAATTTTTCACAGGCGAACAGAGCTTTACGGTTGGCCAAGTTAAACTAATGACCAGGACTTACAAATTTGCGTATAATCTGTGTCTGCGAAGCATAAAACAATCACCAATTAAAAACAAACGGTTTATGCAAATGTCGATAAAGAGTTAGTCATGTGTTTGTAGAGCAAAACACGAGGATGCGGCACTGCGGTACTTGATAATGCTATCTGCACATAGGCACTGCGGTTCATGTTTACTATTGGTTTTGCTGATTTGCGGGCTCTTTTGTCATTATTGTGTAGTGTGTAAATAAATAATAATAATAATATAACTTTAATCCAGAATTAAGTAATTCCATAGCACATGTCACAATAAATTAATAAATTAAAATAAAATAAATATGTCACGGTCGCTTATCGTATCACACACATAAGTACACACTTTATTTTACGTTGGGCAACACCAGCATCTGCAGAGCCCTCCAGCCGGTATGGATGGGGCTCGCTGCCCAGGAACGCGCCGCCTGAACGATGGAGTTGGTGGAGAGGCGCAGGCGCTCCGCCGCGCCCGCCGTGGTGTGCCTCATGAGCGCTGTATAACTATACCACGTGCACGTACTATGATTTTAAGCCTTTCCGTCTGTATTAATTTAATGCCATTTCGTTTGTTTAAGGCCAGTCAAAATAAATATAAATAAATAAATATTTACGGACAATTCAATAAAAAAAAAAGCAATCACACAGATTGAGCTAGCCCCAAAGTAAGTTCTTAAGAAAGAGTTGTATTATGGGATACTAACTCAACGATACTATATTTTATAACAAATACATATATAGATAATCATCCAAGACCCAGGTCAATCTGAAAATGAAAATTTTCTCTGGGAGTCCACCTTCATCATCATCATCAGGTCCCTTCTAGTCTCCACTGCATGATCACGACCCTCTCTATCTGTCTCACCAAAGCCACATCAGCCAGAGCAGTCAGAGGATTTGGCCTACACTCTCCACGCTGGCCAGGCGGGTTGATATCTTGATGTTTATAAGCTTTGTTTAGCTTGTGTTTCCTAAGTTGCCTTCTGCGTCCAGGGAAAGACTTGGAGTAGTCCTATTCTACTCTGCCGGGAACCACACGACCACGCCCTTACGACTGAGCTATTTTCGACAGACCTTTGTCGTTGTTAGAGTCAATTTAACTGTTCTACACATGGTTACTGTTTGTTTGTTTTGTAAAGCTACAGAATGACGTCAGCTATGTCTTCTAAACACTTATAGCACACGCATTTGGTCGTGTGGCTCTGGGAGACCACGCCCTACGTACTTACGACTGCCCGCGCTATTTTCGACTAACCTTTGGCGTTGTTAGCGTTAATTTAACTGTTTCACCCAGCATGGTTACTGCTATGTTTGTTTTGTGAACCTGCAAAATGACGTCAGCTATGTCTTCTAAACACTTATAGCACACGCATTTGATCGTGTGGCTCTGGGAAAAAACGCCTTACGGCTACCCGCACTATTTTGGCCTGACCTTTGATATTGTTACCGTTGATTTAACTGTTCCACACATAGCTACTGCTTATTTTGTAAAGCTGCAGGATGACGTCAGTAATGTCTTCTTAACACTTGCAATACATACATATGATCTTGTTGAACACGCCTTTGGTTACACGCGCTATTTTCCCTGGCCTGTGGTTATTATTAGCGCTAATTTGGCAGTCACACTATTAACTGCTTTGTGTTTTAAAAAAAAAAAGCTTTGCATTCTATCAGCGGTCTTCCTTAACACTTACACCTCACGCATTTGGTCGTGTGACTCAGAGAGACCACGCGTTACGGCTACACGCGCTATTTTTAACTGAACTTTGGCATTGTTAAATAAATAAATATATGGGGACATATCACACAAATTGAGCTAGCCCCACAGTAAGTTGTGAACTTGTGTCGCAGGATACTAACTCAACGATACTATATTTTTATAACATATACTCATATAGATAAACATCCAAGACCCAGGTCATTCTGAAAAAGATCGTTTTCCATCATGACCTGACCGGGAATCAAACCCGGGACCCCCATGCCGCAGGCTAGCGTGTTGACCGCTGCGCCACGGAGCTCGTCTATAACTATTGTTAGCGTCGATTTTACTTTTCTACACATGGTTACTGTTTTGTTTGTTTTGTAAAGCTACAGAATGACGTCAGCTATGTCTTCTAAACACTAACAGCACACGCATTTGATCGTGTGGCTCTGGGAAACCACGCCTTACGGCTACCCGCACTATTCTGGCCTGACCTTTGATATTGTTACTGTTAATTTAACTGTAACACACATGTTTACTGTTACTATGTTCTACACATGGTTACTGTTTTTTTTGTTTTGTAAAGCTACAGAATGACGTCAGCTATGTCTTCTAAACACTTATAAGACCCGCATTTGATCGTCTGGCTCTGGGAAACCACGCCTTACGGCTACTTGCGCTATTTTGGACTGACCTTTGATATTGTTACCGTTAATTTAACTGTAACACACATGTTTACTGTTACTATGTACTATGTTCTACACATGGTTACTGTTACTATGTTCTACACATGGTTACTGTTTTGTTTGTTTTGTAAAGCTACAGAATGACGTCAGCTATGTCTTCTAAACACTTATAAGACCCGCATTTGATCTTGTGGCTCTGGAAGACCACGCCTTATGGCTGCACGCGCTATTTTCGACTGATCTTTGGCATTGTTAGCGTCAATTTAACTGTTCTACACATGGTTAATGTTTTGTTTGTTTTGTAAAGCTTCAGAATGACGTCACCTTTGTCTTAACACTTATAATACACGCATTTGATCGTGTGGCTCTGGGAGACCACGCCCTACGTACTTACGACTGCCCGCGCTATTTTGGACTGACCTTTGATATTGTTACCGTTAATTTAACTGTAACACACATGTTTACTGTTACTATGTACTATGTTCTACACATGGTTACTGTTTTGTTTGTTTTGTAAAGCTACAGAATGACGTCAGCTATGTCTTCTAAACACTTATAATTCCCGTATTAGATCGTGTGGCTCTGGAAGACCACGCCTTATGGCTGCACGCGCTATTTTCGACTGATCTTTGGCATTGTTAACGTCAATTTAACTGTTCCACACATGGCTAGTGCTTTGTTTGTATTGTAAAGCTACAAAATGACGGCAGTAGTCAGTAAGTCTTGTAATTTAATTTAATTCAATCAATACCAAGCTTCAAAGGTCAAATTGTGTTGGTGTGTTAGTGTCTGCCTCTGAAAGAACCATGATTAACAAACAACGTGGGTTTGTGGCAGGGAGATGGATGATGATGACTTATCTATATACTAAATCTATAGCAACTACTTAACTCGTCTTCATCATCAGAAGATATTCCCAGTTGCATCTTCAGAGCCCCGAGTCCGCTTCCTATCCTACCTATCAATAGGTGTAAGTAACTACTTAACTCGTGTTAGCAGCAAATGCAAACCACGTCGACCTATCGTAGAGTTCTCAAATTGGAACGCTTTTAAAGCGTCTTTAGTTCAAGGTCTTATTATAAAATAGACCATATCTGGAGTCTGTTGTATGTGTTCCTCGCTTATGAAGTTTCTTTCAACGTGCTTTCAACTTTAGATGGCAGTATAAATATTTTTGTATTGTAACGTCTGATCGCAATCTGTACGGAATAAACATTTAAATTTAAAAAAAAAATTGTATACACAGTTGTTAAACATATTACTTGCCTAAAACATTTACAGCTAGAAGCTGTTTTGTAGCGTTAACTAAAAATTGGTGGTATTGCGTTTTGCAAGCTAACCTTGAGCCACCGTTTGGTTAAAACTCACCTGAAGGCACCTGGCCGATAATTCTATAACTAAACAAACATAAAAAAAATAAAGTTTCAATTTGAATTTCGAACGAGGCACGTCCACACGGCCAGTCGCAGGTGCGGTGCGGGCCACTGCCGACAAACTGCCTTTACGGATTTTAGGGCATAGAACACACGTCAATTGAGTTTGAATTTATGGCCCCCAATAGAAATTCAAACTTAATTGTATGAAATTTTATTCATATCACTCTCACTCCATTATTTGTCTATGATCTTTATTGCCTAGACAAAACATAAGGCAGTGGGTCGTCTGATACTAGTTATAGTATCTTCTTCGTAGTTTGTGGTGCGGGCGCGCCCTGACGTCACGCGCACGCAGCGGACGCGTGCACGTTCACGCCCACTGCACAGGCCAGGCACGAGAACCGTGCCAAGAGCGCTTCGTCACTTTATAGAGTTTTGCGAAACCAACGTACGTAGAATGTTTCTTCATCAATGATCGTACACGTCTCTCATTATTTTGCTACTTCAATAGCAAGAATTGGAGCAAGGATAATTCTTTGGCATGCTTTCATAGATTTCAGCTTCGACATGGGAAGGACAATTCAATCACTAGATGGCATTTGATGATCAAGCCGAAATAGGGTCAATACTTTACGTGATCAATTAAAAACTCTCGTCCATAGTATAGCTTCATTCACTTTTTTCAACTGAAATAAAACTCAATGTACGATCAAAGAACCTCCATCTCTGTGAAATTGGTTCACAGCAAAAACCATCTCGAATAAAACGTTTCTGCAAAATAAATTACAGCCGTGCGAAGTCCACAGCTGGATACAGGCCTCCCCCAAGGATTTCCCATCATTGGAGGGGTTTTCCCATACTCACCACGCTTGGCAAACGGGTTAGTGATCGCAGTTAGTTAGGCTTATATCGGTTCCAATGCTGCCCATCGAAACCGTTTTTTTTTTAGTGAGGGGTTTGTTAGACTGATGGAACGGTATAAAGGTATTTGGGAAGCTACTTGCTCGGATTAATTGGGAATGAGAAAGCAGCAGCTCGGGAGTGTGTACCCGGTACCATACCTGCAACTACCGGACAGGCAGTTGAGGATGACACCCCTGAGTATAAAAATAATGTAACTACAATAATTACATGACTCATTTCTATAAATCCATAAGAGGCCTTATTAGTGACGCATACGCAATAATAATTGGGGAAGGCCTTCACAGTAAGTAGCAGTCTGATGATGTGTGATTTTGATGGATGTCGGGTGAATGTACTCAAGATAAGATCTACATGATAAGTAACCGATAGACCTATCAACAACACTATCTTCTTACCATCATCTGAAGGGTCTTTCATCACACCATAACATCTGTGGCTCAGTGGTATCAGATATGTCTTTAATTCGCCGGGTTTGAGGTTCGATCCCCAGGCAGGTAATGATGGAGAACGTTATTTCTCAAACTAACTTGGGTTTTGGATATTTATCTATGTAAGTATCTATCATTCGATCTTAGACTATAACTTTTTTTTTATAAATATATGTATAGGGACATATCACACAAATTGAGCTAGCCCCACAGTAAGTTGTGAACTTGTGTCGCAGGATACTAACTCAACGATACTATATTTTATAATATATACTCATATAGATAAATATCCACGACTAAGGTCAATCAGAAAAAGATAATTTTCCATCATGACCTGGCCGGGGATCGAACCCGGGACCCCCGTGTCGCAGGCAGGCGTGTTGACCGCTGCGCCACGGAGCTCGTCGAACTATCTAAGCATTATATATAGTATCGTTGAGTTAGTATCCTACACCACCTACTTTTTTAGTCTCTTTATTTATTAAAACGCAAGCGCAGCCAATAAGAAACTATTAAAATATAGGGTAAAAGTAAAAGGGTAATGTGGTTGTGGTCACAGAACTATATTGTGGTATTAGGAATTTACTAAATTCTTTCGGAAGAATAATTAGAGATGGCGCCACCTGTACCAAACTTACAAATTGAAGATATTATTGAAGATGTTCTTGTTTGTGAAAAATGTAAACAAAGGATACAAAATAAACATTTCTTAACTTGCATGAATTGTAAAAACAATTACGACCTAGAATGTGCCGGAGCAGAAAAACGTTACTATTCCACAATGTCAATTGAACATAAAAAATCCTGGCGATGTATGGTTTGTTTAGCTGGTACTAAAGTCACATCCTCACCGCTACCAGCCTTCGATAATATAACACTCAGACATAGAAATAACACCAACCTTGTGTTACAAAATTCATTCGAAATGTTATCGGACACTATATCCGACGAAGATGAAGAATATGCTTCATTCAATTTGGATAAAAATAATGAAAAATGCCTAAACTCTAGTTGTTTACAAGAGGTCGATGAAATTGAGTTACTAAAACACACTATAAGCTCTTTGCAAAATGAACTGAAACATACAAAAAATAAAAACAAGACTCTTGAGACAGAAAATTCTTCGCTTAAAAAGCAGCTTTCTTTAATAAATGGGGAAAATAACAAAACGAGCAAGTCATATGGTTCGCCGCAAAAATCATGTAACAAGAAAGGAGAAACCTCAAGACATGAGAGCTCGGCTATCAGAAACTCTATGCATGCGTCGCTTCAGCAGCAGGCATCAGCTTGTCATCGGACTGAAAATAGTTTTAAGACTTTTAGGGAGATAAAGAACACTTCTAAGAGTAAACTACTTATATTAAGCTCAAATAACAAACATAAAATTATGTCATACTTGAGACATAGTGTAAAATTTAAAAACTATGAATCTTGCCATATTATCAGAGTGCGGCAAAATATAAATGTATTGTTAGACGGTTTAGATGAAAAATTACAAAACTTTTCCAATAGAGATCATTGTGTTATATTAATAGGAGAATCAGACTTTCAATACTCTCAAAATTATAGCAACGTAGTTAATATTTTAAGAAATAAATTAGAAAATATAAAACATACCAACATTACTATTGCTTGTCCGACTTATATATGTGGAGCGCCTGTATATAATAGCCGAGTAGAGACATTTGTTACCCTTTTGGAGGCGGATATACAACAATATAAATATGCTTACTTTTTTGATTCCAATAGAGAGCTCAGATTCGACATGTTTTCATATTATTCAGGTAGGTTACGCAATACAGGTATGTACAACATTTTAGAAAATATGGGCAATCTCTTATATTTTATATCTAGCTCAGTGGGGCAAGTGCACAATGCGCCACAAGTCACATTAAATACGAATAATAATAATAATACACTATTAAAAGACGATTTAAACCAACAACATCCATGCGATATCTCGCCACAAAATAAAGAGTTTTTTCGTACCTAATTCTGATAAAGATTACATTTTATTAATGCACCAAAATATAGCTAGCTTTCGAAGTAAAAAAGATAGTTTAGAAATAGTCTTACAAAATTTTTCGAGTAACAATAAAAATATTGACATCCTCTGTCTATCAGAAACATTTGTAAAATCAGGTACCGAAAAGAACATGTTTTTGAAAGATTTCACATTAGCAAGTTGGCACTCTAGAGCTGACAAAAGGAGGGGTGGTGTTTGCATTTTTTGCAGAAACCATCTTAGCTTTAAAAAACTGGACTACATTAACAACTACTGCATTAATAAGATATTCGAAGCATGTGGCATAGAAATTGCTTCTTTACAATGCATAGTTGTATGTTTATATAGAACACCAGATAGTGACGTAAGTATTTTTTTAAGTAAATTAGAGCTACTTCTGACTCAACTGTGTAAAAAAGGTAAAAAGAAAATTGTGGTTGCAGGAGATATTAATATTGATTATTTAGAACCAAGTGCAGCATTATTAGAACTTAAAAGAATTGCCAATAATTATAATTTAATCTTTCATGTACGTGAACCAACGAGGCTAAGGACTTGTATAGACCAAATATTAAGTAATTCTCTCGAAGCTACCTGCGAGGTTTTAAATTTATGCCTGTCAGACCATAACACAGGACAATTGCTTTCACTTCCCGTAATAAACTCGAATAAAAAACCCATACCAAAATATTATTTTATAAGAAAAAGAGATTTTAGCGATGAAAATGTAGTTAAGTTTTGTAAGTATCTCAATAGTCTATCCTGGTCTGAAATCTACTCAATGGATGACACTAACACTGCTTTCAATGCTTTTCATGATTTATTTATAATGCTATTCGAACAATGTTTCCCTCTTCTACGCATAAAGATATCTAATAAAACTAAACGACCTACATGGATTACAAAAGGTATAAAATTATCATCTATGTCTAAAAGGAAACTAAGATACCAATATTACCTCAATAAAAACAGTAAAAATAAAACAAAATATCATAAATATAATAATATATTTAAAAAATGTGTTAATACGTCAAAAAAGCTAACGAATATGAAAATAATAAAAAAATCTAAAAACTTGTGTCAAGCATCATGGAATTTAATAAAAAATGAAACAAATAATATCAATCATAAATTCTTAATAGATAATATAAATGACAATGGAAAAACCATTACTAATCCCATAGACATTGCGAATATTTTTAACAATTATTTTACAACAATATGTGAAAGCCATACTACTAATAATGTACATAAGCAAAACTACCAAACATTTGACAATCCTCATAGCATTTTTCTGACACCAACCGATAGTCAAGAAGTACTTAAGACTATCCAAACGTTAAATAATACGCCTTCTACAGGCTACGATAACATAACTACCAGTATCTTAAAAACATGTGCTCCTATTATAGCACCTGTACTAGAGTATATTATAAACTTGTCTTTTACTCAAGGTATATTCCCTGAACGCTTAAAAATATCTGTTGTCAAACCTATCTTTAAAAAAGGGGATAAGGATTGTATTAAAAATTATAGACAAATAGCTCTTAACTCAATTTTCTCTAAATTATTTGAAAAAACAATACATAATCGTATTTCGGAATTTATTGATAAAAACAAAATTTTATGCCCTCAGCAACATGGTTTTCAAAAGGGAAAATCCACGACGTTAGCAGCTTTTAAACTCATGACCAAAATTATAGAAAATATTAATAAAAAAATACCAACTACAGTTATCTTATTTGACATGACACAAGCATTTGACATGGTATGCCACAGAATTCTATTAGATAAATGTGACGCGTACGGTATTAGAGGCAAAGCACTAGATTGGTTAACAACATATCTGACAGGACGCAGCCAATATGTAGAAGTTACGAATTATGACGAAGTAAATGAAGAGGTATTATATAAATCTATGAAACAAATAAACAAATTTGGAGTTCCTCAGGGCAGTATTTTAGGCCCTTTATTGTTTCTCTTGTATATAAATGACCTGCCTAAAGTCACAAAACATGAATGTTCCTTATTTGCTGATGACATAGCATTGGTGGTGCCTTGCTCTAATGCCATTTCTTATAACAACGATATCAATAATGCTATAAAGAACATTGAACAATGGCTTGAAGCAAATAACCTTAAAGTAAATACAACAAAAACGAAATACTTGCAGTTTCATAATCAAGGCGGTAAGGGATATCCATTGACATTAACCCTTAATAATGAAATTATAAATGAAGTTGATGATGCCGCGTTTTTGGGTATAACCTTAGACAAATGTTGCACTTGGAAACAACATGTTGATAAAATATGCACAAAATTGAATCGGTTTGCTTACGCCTTATGGCGCGTGACTAAAATTACCGACCAAAAAGTTGCTCTTCAAGCATATCACGGCTATGTAGCGTCTAGCTTGAGATATGGCATCATGTTGTGGGGAAATTGTGTTGAATTAAATAGACTTTTTATTACGCAAAAAAAATGCATAAGAGCTATGTGCAATGTTCCTCCTCGCACCAGTTGCAAATCTTTATTTGTAAAATTGAAATTGTTAACTCTTCCATGCATATATATATACGAGTCATGTATTTTTGTAAAAAATAATTTGAATTTATATAAACGGCAGGGAGATTATTCAAACTACAGCTCTAGACGGCCAAACAGACTTTTGTTACCAAATAGCAAAACAACAATTTGCTCCAGGAATTGCGGCTTCATGAGTGCAAAAATCTATAACCGTCTACCTGAACAAATCAAGTGCCTCCCTTATAATTCATTTAAAAATAAACTGTATGCATGGCTGACTGAGAAAGCATTTTATAATGTAAATGAATTTTTAGAATAATACTTATACTTACAATATTTTTATAACAGTTTCAAATGCCGCATTTATTGAAATCAAATAAATTTTCTGATCCTAATTTTATATAATTGAAATTTACTTATAAATTGTTTCACATTGACTTGAATTGATTTTGTATTAGTGTAATAAAGTAAACATGATAGGTATGTATTCAAATTTTGCATGCTGGAAACGGCTAAGTGTAACCACGCTTAAGCGAAATAAATCATTTCATTTCATTTCATTTCACGAATTACACATTGCGCGCAGAGCCGATGATCAATAGGGTAGGAAGGTTCTCAAAACGTGATCACGTACCGGCAAGCGCAGCGTCGGACACCCACCCCCCCCCCCCCCCCAACCAGGTGGTCGGACGACCTGATCAAGATTGCAGGGAAACACTAGACGAAGGCAAACTTCGTGCCGGTAATTTTCGTAATCCTTATACAATACAAAAAGTCTTTATTTAACTCCACAACTTGTACACTACGATATAAATGAGCAGCATTTACAATAAAATATGAAACTTGTGGGAGCTCTGGAGACACCAAACTAGGCCGGAGCCTGTATCTTGCAGTGAACTTCTTGTGACTGTAAAGATGATGACTGGAGTTCACAACTTACAATTGGGCTAGCTATAATGTAATTCTATTTGTTTATTTATATCAATTTCATATTACTCAGTTATAAAAGACTGCTGACTCACTTATAAAATATGCGGACTGAGCCACTGCTCCTCCTTCAAAGTCACTCATTTTAAGGTGATGAGCTTTCCTCAAAGGACTACTCATCATTTCCCCATTTTACGTACTCGTGCTTCAGAAGGCATGTTAAGCTGTTGGTTCCAGCGGTCTTCCTTCTTGTCTGGATGAAAAGAAAAAACTTAGAAAAAGAGAAGCATCTGCTCTTTTAGCGCAGTTCTTTAAAGCCTTTCAAGGGAATAGGCGTCATGAATCTTGTCAATAGGCAATGCGGCTAGCAACCCATCACTATTTTAATTCCGTTCTTCACCTACAAGCTCACCTACATGCTAAACGTGGCTTTTAGGTTTTATAGACCTGGGCTCTGTCTACCCCGCAAGGGAAAAAGACGTGATAGTATGTTTGTATGTATGTATATTCCAGCGGTCATAATCCTTGCTTGAATGGCAGTCGCATAAGTTATGTATGTTACGTGACTTGAAGGCAGCTTGAAAAAGCTCACAAAAGTATTAGCCACCAACACAAATACAAAATAAACACAAATCCTAACTTCCTAACTAATATTATAAATGCAAAAGTGAGTTTGTTTGTTTGTTTGTTACGCTTTCACGCCGTATCTACTGAACCGATCATCATGAAATTTTGCATACACGTAGGTTAGTGTACTGTGAAGGACATAGGCTATATATCACGCGGGCGGAGCCGCGGGTAACAGCTAGTACAAAATAAAGAAGCCCATACTTTTTTTGCTTATCGTCCTATAAAGAGTCCTTCGTTCCTTACCCCTACTGAAAATAACAAACTTAATACACACTCCTTATAGGTATGATCAACTACAAGTACTATAACACACAAAAAACATTCAACAAATACCCCAACCGATTTGGAGGTCAGCAAGATTAGATTGGAACCATGCATGTTTCTGGAACACCGATAAGCAGGTTTGCGTGTTCCCTCTCTCTCACAGCCACTCCTGCGAGGAAACTGAGTCATGGGCGTATTTATAGCTTGTAGGACGAAAAGTCATATTGCAAATATTTCGTTGTTGTGTTTTTTTTTTTTTTTTTTTTTTTTTATGTCATAGGACGGCAAACGAGCAAGTGGGTCACCTGATGGGAAGTGATCACCGCTGCCCATGGACAACTGCAACACCAGAGGTGTCACAGGAGCGTTGCCGGCCTTTTATTTTTCTCTCCCCAGAGGGGAGAGGGAGATGGGCCTCCGGCTCTCTCACTCACCGAACGAAGCATAGTAGCGGTAAAGCTACTACTCAAACGTCGATTTTCTGTGAGAGTGTGGTACTTCCCCGGACGAGCCGGCCCATTCATGCTACTAGCAAAAGTGATTTTCGCCGGTAGCGAGGCTCTACCACAACTAAAGTGTAACTTTGTAAGGCGTGGAAAAATTGATTAACTTGAACTTTCACAATAGCGATCTCTATAGCGCAGCGGTGAACATATTGCGGCACCAGTGATCCCGAGATCGTTCCCCGGTCAGGTCATGATGGAAAACAGTTTTTTTCAGATTGACCTGGGCCTTTAATATTTATCTATCTCAAAATAAAGTATCGTTGACATAGTATCCCACGACAAAAGTTGTGAGGCTAGCTCCATTTGTGTGATATGAAACTAAATATTTTTAAATAAAGTCTTGGACCTTGAACATATGGAATTCGCCAAATGTTTCTCCTGCTGCGCAGATTGTTAAAAGATGATAAATAGGAATAAACAAAAGGGTCTGGCTGGGTTCCTGCAACCACTGCACCTGCACCTTTTCATCATCATCAGGTCATTTTTAGTTTCCACTGCAGAAAAGTACAATCCTCTCAGTACTACCAGAGCCATATATTAGCCCGAGAAGTCAGAGGATTTGGTCTATACTCTCCCAGCTGGCCAGACGGATCAGAGAGGTCCCTTTGATGTAGATAAACTTTGTTTAGCTTGTGTTTTGTAAGTCGCCTACTACGACATCGATGGGTAGACTTAGAGTGGTCCTATTTTTCTCTACCGGGAACGACACAGCGTTTGACACCTGTTATTATCGAAAACCAAAGGATTTTTTCTGCTTGCAACTTTACAATATACAAATTAGCTGATTCGGTTATGTTTCCTTCAGTTCCATTATGAAATAAAGCCCATGTATCTATAGCTTTCTTAATATAAATAGCTCAGCACATCCGTGACTCCGTCCCTTGTTGGGTTACTCACTAACTGACCACACGAAAAGGCGAGATGTGTTAACAGACTAGAGTCTAAGTATGAAAGTTCTATGGTGCGTAAAGTATATGTTTAGGGAAGTTATATAATAAATGACTTTTTATTTTTTTACTTTTATATATCTGATTCTGAAAGTTTTTATATTACTCAAAATGCACAAAAACACGCCGGCCTGTGACACGGATGGTCCCGAGTTCGATCCCCGGTCAGGTCAAGATGAAAAATGATCTTTTTCAGATTGACCTGGGTCTTGGATGTTTATCTATATATGTATTTGTTTTAAAATATAGTATCGTTGAGTTAGTATCCCATAACACAAGTCTTACTTAATAACTTCCTTTGGGGCTAGCTCAATCTGTGTGATTTGTCCGTATAGATTTATTTATTTATTTATATAAGTAATAAAAAAAACAAAAAAATATCTAAAAAAAATATCCTAAATAAACACAAATAAATAGATCTCTTATAAACTTGATGTATAATGTGTAAACTGTCTCTCAGATTTCTTGTTAGTAGTCATATTCGCAAACCACTTTCGTGACTGGTTAAGGAGTGTTGTCTATATTTACTTAATAGAATAACTTAACAACACGTCAACACATAAGGCTTTCCATAAGATTAATGCTCGGAGACCTCATACTTTTTACTTCCCATGAAGAAGTGTCAGTCCAGTAAGCCAGCCGAGTAAAATGTGTGGGGACGTCGTATTGATTTTCGATTTTTCTATATTGATCCCATACGATCAGTTGTGCATACTAACGGCCAAATTAGTCTTTCAAGGCTATCTCGAGGGTACATCATCATCATCATCATCAGGTCTTTTTTAGTCTCCACTGCAGGAGCATGACCCTCTCTGCACTACCAGAGCCATATATTAGCCAGCTCGAGGGTACATTTAAACGCCATTAAAGAAGAACTGAAAAGTAATAAGACCTAAGCTTAATAAGTGTGCAAATATAATTTACAGTAGTGACTGTAAATTCAAATTAGAAGTGTCAAAACTAATGCATCTAGACAACGAAAATACAAAGTAGGTGACTATCTGCGATTGACGAGAAATTGAACCTTACCTATCTTCTGAGGTCAAACACGATTTTTATATTAGAGGATTCGCCGAAAGTTGGAGACGCTCGCTCGCTTCGCTTGCTCGTTCCTGTAAGTCACAAGGTAATGTAACGAATCTAACCTGTCGCTTAATTATTTTCTCTTTAATATTTTGTCGCACGCCTAAAATTGTATTCGGCCATTTTGTTATTTCCCATCGCATAAGCAGTGTAATCATTTGGCAATCGCGAAAAGTAGGTAATTTCAATTTCACTAAGTGACCACCATTGTGATCAGTTAGTGAATAGCCTCTTGTTCTCCCGTAACCGGTTGCCGGCCGGTCCACTGGTTACTCATGCATCCTTTAAAGCATGAGGAGAAATTAAATTGCGATTTTCCTTGTTCAAATCTCGTTAGGTTCGGTTCGGTTTTCCTGCTCCGAAGCAGAGATAAGGAAGGAAGGAGTTTGGCTCAAAGGAAGTGACAATTATCTTCAGGTCTTTTAGTCTCCACTGCAGGAGCACGACCGTCTCTGTACTATATATTAGCCAGAGTAGTCAGAGGATTTGGCCTACACTCTTCACGCTGGCCAGACAGGTTCCAGAGGTCTCTTTGATGTTTGTATGCTTTGTTTAGCTTATGTTTCCTAAGTCACCTTTTACGACATCCTCGGGAAGACTTGGAGTGGTCCTCTTCTACTCTGCCGGGAACCACACGGCCTCCTTGGATCTTTCCTTGGATGATAAGTTGCAGCTCGTATTTGTTACTACGCATAAAGTTACAGTTAAGAAAAACATCTAGTTTCGAATAAAAACGCCTCATTATTTATTTGTCCTCATATTTAAAAGGACAAACATAAAACTACAAGACATCTGCATATTTTCCTGTTTTTGACAAACCAAAAATTACTAACAGAGCAAATTTTTTACACCTCTGCTGAACAATATTGCAAGTTATCGTAATTTAATATTCTGTGTGACCGTTTCTTTGAAATATTTCCATTGTTTGTGTTTGTAATTATTAAATGATTTATTTAAGGTTTTTAGAGTTCCGTAGTAAACTAGGAACCCTTATAGTTTCGCCATGTCTGTCTGTCTGTCCGTCCGCGGTTTTACTCAGAGACTATAAGTACTAGAAAGCTGTAATTTGGTGTGAGTATGTATATTAATCATGGCAAAAAAGTCGTAGAAAAAAATCTTGAAAAAAAAATTTTTTTGGGTAGCTCCCATACTAGTAAAATAGGGGAGTCATTTTTTTTCTCTACTTACCCATCGTGTGGGATATCGTTAAAAAGGTCTTTGAAAAATATTGTAAGGTTGAGAACAGCATTTTTCGATGTAGGGATCCGTTTCCGAAGTATTTGGTTTTAAAGTGCAAATCCCCCCCCCCCCCTCTATCTGCTAAACGGTTATACATGGATACGTGAAAAAAAATTACAGCAGTAGTATTTATACTGAAGTTGAAAGGAAAACTATCAGAGCTGGGTACTAAGTGCAAACTAAAAAGTTATAGGCAACCAACTTATAAAATGTACTGGAAAATGTTAAAATTCATACAATCTTTATTGTTAGATGTTTTTGGTCATTAAACTGTGAGGTGCGAGTGTAAACAGAGTGAACTCAAAGTTGTCATTCGCAACTACGGAACCCTACAATGCGCGTGGCCCGACACGCACTTGACCGTTTTTTATATAGCGTAATTCACTCCTACCACTCTAACTTAAACTAACCACTAAAATCTATCCACTCTATCAAAAAAAATGTCGTAGGTATATTCAATAAATACTCTCAACAATATATAGTTAGCACATATTCATAAACCATCGTTCATATAATTAGTATTAAATACAAAATAAGTTTTGCTGACGCGCAATGATAGTGGCGTTTGGCTAGTCTTTTCTTGCTACTACGGAACACTTCAAGCTAATTCGACTCACACTTGGTCACTTTTTTAAGTTTAAGGAACCCGAAATATTTTTTAATTTTGGGTCTTTTTTCTATTTGTGTATTTGTTATGATATTGATATATAATTCCGTATAGCTCTACTGACCTACTACAATAGAGACATCAGTGCTTGAAAGTCCTTGTGAGCACTGGTGGAGATGAGCAGTGGGGCCTCCAGTTCGTAGAGATTGACTCAAACCTTTTAAATGAACAACTTTTCTAATGGGATTAATGCTGGGATCTCTTTATTTTTTTATTTTCTCATACTAATTGCCCGGGCGACTGGACCTTTTTTAATGAAAATGTTGAAAAAATTTTGAGTTACCTGCATTAATCCCATAGCAAAAGTTGTTCATATTGACGGGCTGAGTCACGCCTTTAAGAGGATCGACTACCTGTGATTTTCATACAAAAAGCGATAACTCTTCCACCCTCCTAAACCTTTACGAAATGAGGAAATTTTGGTGTCATTCGATATAGGACACCTTTTAGGGCTAACCGTGTTTATATATATCTTAAATATCAAAACGTTCAGCCCTACTTCTCCACATTATCAATAATGTGTAAAAAATATATTGTAATGTTTAAGGGGTGGGAAGCGTTATCGCTTTTTGTATGAAAATTTACAGGTAGTCTATCTTCTTAGGGGTATACGATAAGGTGATATTGTAATGTACCTAACAAATTCCTTTGGGTGAAAACAGACAAATTATTAGCAGATAAAAGTAAGGGTCAAATAATTTTAAAATAGTCAAGTTTAAATGAATAATACATCACATATTACACTTTTTTTTTAAATCTATGTATTACACTATACTTATACATAAAATGCTGTTATGAATTCTAGTGACACTATATGAGTTGTGGTAGGTCAGTTGGTGTTGACCCTGAATAATTGTTTCCCGGAACAAAGTGTGTCATAAATTGGCGGTAGGCCTTACGAAAAACCCGGCAAGTGCATATCGGCCACGGCAGTTTAGGGTTCTGTAGTTGCAAGTCATTTTATAAATTGGTCGAATATAACTCTATGACTTGTAAGCCCTACTTAGCGTGATCGTTTTCTTTCTTCTTCGTTATAAATATACGGCTCTGATTTTTTTTCATTTACCTATTCAAACAGCCACTTAGCATGCAGGTAGTTGGGGTCATTCGACTTCAACAAAAATTAGGAGTTTATTCGATTCAGTGAACCGTTTGTAAAATAACACAAACGGTTCCCTGAATCGAAAAATGGAGTTTATACACCGACAATATTTTTGAAAACCGAACTTACTTGACCTAAGGGATCCTAATTAACCCTACGTGAACAAATTGTTTTTGTTATTTTGGGGGTTGACCCTAAGTAGAAACGCGTGGCATATAAAAACGGCGAATTTTTCCGTAGCTTAGTTAGTTATAAAATGAGATGGTTGGTTCCTGTGGCCAAAAAAAAAAGCGGTGGCTTGACTTATCTCCCCTTATAAGGAAAGTTGCTCATGATGTATAGACCGTTACAAGAACATGTTGAACTTCACGACAACGCACCAAAATCCGGGGGTGACAAGGAGTAGGTTTTTGTCACTCCCGGTGTTTGGTTGCGTCCTTAAGTACGGTGTGTCCCAGCCCAGGGACTGGTGTTATGGACGGAATGAATCTCATATAATACCGCGATATGGTGAAACGATTACCGTAAATTGTTACAGCTGACTGCCTGCCTGATGCCAATCCTCCTTGAGTATCTCCAGAACAGATGGAAATCCAGAACGACGACCAATGGGTTTGATTCCCGACGTGGATATCGTCGGAAATACGAATCAAACCCAATGGTCCTTGTCGTCAAGACGGTCGTCAATGTTCCTTACATTTCGTATCTGTCAAATAATCCAACAGATTGAAAATCTTGCGTAAGACCAGTGTAGTAAACAACAGAGTCCGGAACCGAGGCTACTGTGTCACTCGATGATAAAACTATGCATGAGGGTCGCGATTTTATCTATTGAAGACAAGCATTTGCTTTAATGGGGTATTTTTTTCCGCACAAATCCAAAAATCTAGACTAACAAGACTAATTTTAAAATATAAAACCGATTTCAAAACTCTTTCCATGTCTGAATTTGAAATAAGAACGAATTTCGATGAAACTAGCGTTCTTCCCTAAGTTTGATTATACTTTTTTTTCTGTGGCACATTGAAGACCTTTTTAGCGACGAGGACCAAAGGGTTTGATTCCTGACGTAGGTAAATCTGTACTGGAGATACACAAGGAGGTTTGGCGTTGGGCGAGCAGCCCCCTGTAAAAATTTTGCAAATCGATAGCTTTCGATTAGGTAAATTAGCTTGTTATAATTGCATCCAAAATAGTAGGGAAAGGCTATTTTAATAATATACAGTATTTATAAATTTCTGCAGAAATGTTCTTAAGGGCGGCCAACCCGTCTATCTTTTCATACAAACGCTCGTACGTGATTATGGCGGTGTAACAAATCTTTCTTTAAAGATTTTCCACTAATAGGTATCTTGTGTACTATATCTAGGTTTCTATCAAAACGAAAAATCAAAATTTGGAGAAAAAACTTCAGTATTAGCCTCCAAAAATCCGCTTTTTTGCACAAATTTTATGTGAACTTTGGGCGTTTATAATGTACTCATTAAATGTAACAGTAAAGAAAATATTTATTTAGAAACCTTGCAAATGTAATAGAGAGTCTAGATGTACAAGGTTATTTTCATAAACTTGTAAGGCTTACCAATAAACACGTATTTCTTGAAACAAGTTTAATGAAATTTCCGCACACTATTTTTCGTTCAATGTATTAACGTACTCACTAGGTTGTTTCCATGAGGCAGTAAGAGGTGTGCGGGAGACGAGGGCAAGGGGTTCTTTTCACTTTGCATCTTTATCTGACATTGCGCTGGACGGAACAAGCTTTTCGACCATGCTCGCGTTGACGATAGTCGGTCGGGGAAGGGCCACCTTAAATTGACCCGACTTTTTAAGATCTAACTTTGTTGTTTGTTTAATAATTTTGCACAGGAAGTATTTATGAGATGAGTAATATTACTCAATAGTCTAAAATGTTTGCTGACTTATTGCAACACGTGCCTGTTCAATGCCAATATGTATATTGTAAGTAATTATATCCTTCGAAATATTTATTACTGGTTCGAACTGATTAGTAGAGATAATTTGATTGTATTTTATTTGTTTACAATTTCTATTTATGATTAGCTATTTCCAGAATCAATTTCCTGAGACCTCTGACTCAGTGACCAACCTGACCTGTCATTACCATGACTAATTGACTAACCAGACAATGCATCCTTGACCTAAATTTGCTTTCACTTCCTATCAGATAATATTATCGTAAATTGAATACTTTGATAATTTTTTGAGTCAATATTTACGTTTTGTTTCCGGAAACATTGCTTCCATTACTTTTTATGCCATTTCCTGGTTCATGTTTATCTTTAAAGTCAGCATTGCATTTGTTTACGTTACTATCCATGTTACTATTGGGATATCCCTCTAACTGATTCATAATATCTTCAGGTAGATAGTCATTTTCATCTTTATCATCAACAATATCACCTTTACCATTCATAGTTTGTAGTAGTAACATTGATTGCTAGTGTATAATTAGTATTGTCAGTCTGTTCTGTTTCTTTGGGAGATGTTTTCAGTGTGCCCGTGCGATCCGCACTGGGCACGGTTCTCTGTGGACGATCGTTTATATAGGCTCGGTGTGCGATAAGGCGACATACCTACACACGATGTGTTTATTACAGCACTTAGTCAAAGCGATATGGCCCGACATATGCATGAGATTATACCGGTACTTGTGAATAAATAGACATTTTACAAGGACTAACATAAATAATTGAATTTATTGTAGAGGTAGATTCAGTTAATGAGCACATTAATGCCATTTCCATCCCAGTCCTTATCCCATACGTATTGGAATTACCAATCAGTTGTTCGAATTTCTATTGAGATTCGCTAATTTACTGACAAAATAGTTTAATTTCTTTCTTACAATCGATGAAAAATTATCATATGTCTACTTATGAGTTTATATTTTTAATTGGTTAACATTTTAAGCTCCTGATAAAGTTGATGAATCAATTAGATTACACACTTAAAAGTAAACAAACATAAACACACACATACAAGGACAGACAAGAAGGCACGCCCTTTGTTCAAAAGATACGAGGAAATGCCAGCCGGCTTCAAGGAGACGATGACTAAGATTTATCACAGTCAGCCACTCCGAAACGTATCCAAATAGAATTTCCTTTGAAGCCAGATCTGAGGAAGCCAAGATCACCCTAATTCGAGAAAACAGGCGTAACTGACGTGACGTAACGTGCCAAGACAATTCAACTGCCCAAAAACTGTATGTGCACTTACGCAAAACGAACGGAAAACTACAGCCGTGCATTGCACAAGGAATTACTCAATTCGTAAGTACGGGTGTTAAGGTCGAGTTTCGTGTAGCAGGTTGTCGATGACGTGGGTGACGTCACGCGCACGCCTCGGAGCCGTGACAGGCCTGACGCACCAACCGTGGAACTGGTTCGCGATACCGACTTATTCGTGCAGTAACGAACGCTGTTTATTCTGGGTTAATAATATGCGTTGTTTTTCCATCTCCGTTTGCGTTGTAACTACCCAGTTGCTCGAATGTGGATGCGTGATATTCACTTACGATGGAACGTTCAAGAATATAGGCATTTGATACTATAACAAGTACTATTATTAATTCTGTGACATTAGGAAACTCTTTCGCATTGTCTACATATTTAAGGGAACACTCTTCATTTTAATCAACATTGTGTGGTAAGAATAGATCTTACACACAACTAAAGATCATTGTGTGATAAGAATAGATTTTACACACGACTATTTCTTTTCAATTTTGGTGTGTGCCTAAAGCGATTTTTACAACTAAGGTCAATGTTATTATGGCTGGTTTTTAATTCGCCACACACACCTCTTTCCGTTTTATTTTACCTTCTCTGAAAACAATACTAGGTACTTACTTAGGTACTCCACTATTAGTACAAATACACACATACATATGATCACGTCCTTTTTACTTACGGGTTAGAGCGTAAGACCTCAAAGTCTTAGTCATAAGACCAAGGCCACATTTAGCGTGTTGGTTGGGGGTAAGAGTATAAGTTGGAAAATGGAATTCAAATAGTTGGGTTGCTACCTGCATCGCCTATTGCCATGATTGCATAGGTTCACCCATCCCCACGTACGGCGTCTACGATCTACGCGGATAAAGAAGAAGCTGATACATTCTAGGTTTCTTGCTCCCAGACCAGCATGGAAGTAAAGTTAAGATACAACTTCTATATTTTGGTAAACAATCAATTTGATAATTTTTGTTTAGGCCATTCGTGCTAAAAAATTTAGAAAAGTAACGAAAAGGCAAATCGATTTCTTTATAGCCTAACTAAAATAAAATCAGCTAAGTACTCCAGGTACTAGAATACTGTTGGGTACTTGTCTTTTCCTTCTCCTCCTCCTAAGTCGTGAAAAGCCATCATCATTGAAAAAAGACTTCATTTGGAAATCTTCGTCAAGCTTACTTACTACCTATCCAACTTGATTGAAACCGAATTGGCACGCAATATTTGGAGGTTGCGTTGTTGGCGGCTGGCGTGGCGGTTATTGGAAGAGCCCATTGTTCGGAGTGACACACCTTCATTGAACGTGAACACAGTCACTTTGAAGAATGTAAACAAGGACATCTGATATATCTATCATGACCTGTCCAGGGATTGAACCTGGGTCCACCCGAATCGCAGACTAGCGTGATGACCACTGCGCCACAGAATTTGTCAATTTGTTATTATTTAGTATTATTAGGAACATTTTTTCCTTCTTCTCCTTCTTAAGTCGTGAAAACCCATCGATATTGAAATAAAGACTGATTTTGAAATGTTCGTTAAACCTACTACTACCTAACCAACTTGATTGAAACCGAATTGGCACGCAATATTTGGAGGTTGCGTTGTTGGCGGCTGGCGTGGCGGTCATTGGAAGAGCCCATTGTTCGGAGTGACACACCTTCATTGAACGTGAACACAGTCACTTTGAAGAATCAAAACAAGGACACTCGTCTCTAGATTGAATTTAGAGTATATCATTAAATAATTAAAAAGGGACAAATCTCACAAATTGAACTAACCCCACTGTAAGTTGTGAACTTGTGTCGCAGGATACTAAACCGACGATACCATATATTATAACAGATAGGTACCTTATATAATAAACATCCAAGACCCAGGTCAATCTGATCGGTTCAATCATGACCTTTCAATTTGTTATTATTTAGTATTGTTTGGAACTTTTTTTTTCTTCTCCTTCTAAGTCATGAAAACCCATCGATATTGAAAAAAGGACTTGATTTGGAAATCTTCGTCAATAATACCACCTATCCAACTTGATTGAAACCGAATTGGACACGCAATATTTGGAGGTTGCGTCGTTGGCGGCTGGCGAGAAGAGCCCATTGTTCGGAGTGACACACCTTCATTGAACGTGAACACAGTCACTTTGAAGAATGTAAACAAGGACGCTCGTAATTTCTGTACGTGTTTTTTATGAATTCATAATGCTATTCTGATATATACGTATTTGATTTAGAATTAGGAAGTAACATATGGGAAAATATTCTTACCGATTTGCCCACCGCTGTAGATGAAGTGGTAAAGCGTTGTCGTATAAGACTAAGGTTAACGTAGGTTCAAAGCCTGCCTGTGTGGAATTTTCCCCATATCTTATTCTTAATTAAATAAGAATATATTAAAGGAAACTCGTCTCTAGGTTAAATTTAGAGTATATCATTCAGTGTTTTAAACACCATTGTGTACAACAGGATGATTCTGACCAACTTGGCAATATTTTAATATTTTTAATGTAGGAATTAAATCTTTAATAGAATAGACCCTCAAGAAAAAGAATGGATTTATACCCATAGTCCCATACCAATTCACCAATAAGCTGGTCAAATTTGTATGAGAAGACTATATACTTTTTTATTTTTTTTCTTACATGTATTCTATTAGGGATTCTGATACAAATAAAATAAAATACAACGTAGGTACAAATATAAGCTAAGCTTTATGTTACTAGTCGTATTGTATCTTTTGATGTATGTTTGCGAATATTATATAAGAACTGAATAAAATATACATTGTTTTAAACAATTCGTGGGAAACATAAAAACCTGGTTTTCTTTAAGTATTGTTTATTTATTATCTTGAAAATTAATTACTTAGCCACTTAAGTCTATGACGTAAACTTTACTTCTTAGTCAAATAAATAAAAAGTTTTGTTGAGTCATATAATACAATTATTATGAATATGTGAACTGGAGAAAATAACAACAATGAATATAACAAGAACAAGAAAATAAATATGCTTCAAGGCATAAATCTTTCATCCATCCTTAGCATATATCATCCATAGAATTTTGGAATCATCAAATACTCAATAATGAATAAATGTAGTGTTGCATGTTCATAACTAACAGGTATTAATTACTTAGAAATAAGAAACAACAAAAACCGGCCAAGTGTGAGTCAATCTCACGCAATGAGGGTTCCGTACAATATGCTTCGTGAACACACACACAATGTTCAAAAATGTTTTATTCAATTGACTAGCGCTATCTAGTGGTGTTTTAGTGAACTATTTCCTTAGGTGAACTTATTATAGTGAGTTTACCACTTTATTTTCAACTGATAGAATTCTTATTATTTTTCCTGTAATCTTCAAGCAATACACTATATATTGTAATTTTTTCGAAATTTTAGGCCCAGTAGTTTCGGAGATCAGGGGGGGGGGGGGAATGGTCAAATTTTGCCTTCTTTCGTGAATAAAATCAAAAGTATTGATTTTTCCCGAACAAAAAAAAATATGTTTGAGATCCTCATCACAAGCCTTTTCATTTGATATATAACACGGTAAGGTTTGCAAAACTTTTTTTTAACATTTTATATTTGGACCCCCTAAACTGACCCTTATTTAAAAAATATATATATTTACTTTGCACATCCGTGTTTGGGTCATAGGTTTACACCATCTTACCAAATTTCATTTAATTTGGTACAGTAGATTCGGAGAAAATCGAGACGGACGGACGGACAGACGGACGCTCGAGTGATCCTATAAGGGTTCCGTTTTTCATTTTTTGTACGGAACCCTAAAAAATAGCAAAACTAAAGCCTATTTAGCTAAATGGCTAAAATCTGGTTTACCTTACAGTAGATTGTTTTTAATTTGATAATCACAAAAAATATTGTACGCATAACAAAGACTCCAAATTTGCTGTTCAAAACTACAGGTTTATGTAGTTTTGAACAGCAAATTTGGAGTATAGGTAGCAAAAGGTGTAATCTGGTGTTTCTATTTAGGATATTTTTATAGAGGGTTCCATATAGGGGTACACCACTGTAGCCGGGCTGGTGGAAGAGTGGACGTAGCTCCACCGTGTCCAACTTTCCGGTAATATGGCATGGAATTAGCAATCAGGTGGTTTTTAGCGGGTGCGAGTCTCGCATAACCGTTTTGTACCCCCGCATCAGTTCGGTATGCATAAAATGCCTTTTACACATGTAAAAAACCGGCCAAGTGCGTGTCGGGCCACGCGCAGTGTAGGGTTCCGTAGTTGCGAATGACAACTTTGAGTTCATACTGTTTACACTCACAGTCTAACGACCAAAAACATCTAACAATGAAGATTGTATGAAATTTTACATTTTCCAGTACATTTTATAAGTTGGTTGCCTATAACTTTTTAGTTTGCACTTAGTACCCAGCTCTGATAGTTTTCCTTTCAACTTCAGTATATATACTATTGCTGTAATTTTTTTCAAGTATCCATATATAACCGTTTAGCAGATAGAGGGGGGGGACACGTACCTCTAACAAAATTTTGCACTTTAAAACCAAATATTTCGGAAACGGATCCCTAAATCGAAAAATGGTGTTCTTAACCTCACAATATTTTTGAAAGACCTTTTTAACGATACCCCACACGATGGGTAAATAGAGAAAAAAAAATTACTCCCCCACTTTACTTGTATGGGAGCTACCCAAAAAAAAAATATTTTTCAAGGTTTTTTTCTACGACTTTTCTGCCATGATTAATATACACACTCATACCAAATTACAGCTTTCTAGTACTTATAGTCTCTGAGTAAAACCGCGGACGGACAGACAGACAGACAGACAGACAGACAGACAGACAGACAGACAGACATGGCGAAACTATAAGGGTTCCTAGTTTACTACGGAACCCTAAAAAGAGGTAGAAAAAGGTGTACCACAAGGTTCAATGTTGGGTCCTTCATGTTTATTATATTTCAATTGTGGTTAGACAGATAACAGAAAGGTTACTTCAGGTGCAAACTAGTATGGAAAATAAAACATACATACATAGTATCACGTCTGTATCCCTTACCAGTTAGACAGAGCCTAAGGTCATAATGTCTGAATGCCTCATTTAGCATATGGATGGGCGTATATGTAAAAAACGAAATAAAAATAGTGATGGGTTGCTAGTCGCATCGCCTATTGATATGAATTCTTAAATTTTGGCCCATTCCCTTGACCAGCTTTTACGGTCTGCTTGGTAAGACAAGCAGCTGGCACATTCAATGGTTTTTCATTTCTCCCAGCCCAGCATGGAAGTGAAAATAAAAACATATGTAGAACCGAAATCCGACTGTCTCGCCACAAGTCACGTAATCCACAAGTCATACAAACACAGTATAAACATGAAGTGAAAATATTCCACGGTAATCTGGTTCCCCTAAATATAAATGATCAACAAATTCAGCTGAAATCCGCCTCTACTAGCGTATAATTGTTTGTGCAAAGAAGCGTATAAATATGTAAATATGGTTTATCAATATACGAGTATAGATATTTTGCACAAGCGAAGTAGTTGGTCAGGCGCCAAGTGGTATATCACGTGTGTTGGGCTAAGTTAGATGTAGAAGAAGAAAAAGTTCTTTCTTTCTTTTGTCTAGAATTAGTAAAGTTGTTCATATTGACGAACTGATTCGCTCCTTTAAGGGGTTAAAAATATAAATAAATAAATAAAATATAAATATATATTATAGGGACACATTTTGTACATACAAATGCGCGAAAAACATTACCCTCCTTCAAAGTGGGTTAGTCGGGTAAAAACGCGTTCAGTCACGACCGTATCGCATGTTTCAAACACAGGACGGCTTGGGCGCATTTTTAACCGACTTCAAAAAAGGAAGAGGTTCTCAATTCATCATTATCTCTTTTTATGTATGTTCCTCGATTTCTCGAAGACGCCTGGAACGATTTAAGAATTTAATTTTTGTTCGATAGGTAATACTTTACAGATGGTCCCATTAAATTTTTATCGAAACGTGTTAAGCACCTTTTGAAAAAATACACAAAAACCAAAATAATGTTTACACGGATGCCGTTTGCTTTACACTTATTTCCATTTTATTCTTATGCTTATTCAAACCAAATGATAGGGTTCAATTAAGGCGGTTTTTGTGTTTTGAAAAAATATGTTTATTTATTTGGAAAAGGCACACCAACAGTAGGTATATATACAATAAATTGCCTTAAACCACTTGGTAATAGTTGTTCTTATATATACCTAAACCTATTACAGGTGCACACAGCATTCACAATAAATTTGTATTTCGTTTACTAATACAATCACTAATACAAAAAAAAATTTGGTATTGCTACAAAATACTTACTCTGGTATTTAAAGCAACAAACTGAAGGGAGATTTCTCCAACCCAGTTAAATCTAGCCTGCAACAGTGTGCCACCGGTGCATGTACTTGCAACAAGGGCGTAGCTACCGCCGTAATAGCCGTATCAAAGATACAGGGCCCCCGAGCTACAAAAGGCCCCAAGTTGTGTAATCACAAATAAGTAAAATGTTCCACAATATCACTTAATTCCGTCCTTCCGGAAAAAACATATTAAAAACTGCCATACGAGCCCATAAAGATTTCCCTTCAAAAATGAAAAAAGTAAAAAAATCTATCTCGTTTCTCCCGAGTTATGCGTGCGCCCAAAAGTTGGCAACATCGTACATCGGTTTTTGTGAGATTCAACCGATTAAATGAATGACTTAAATGGGGGAATCCCACAATAACCGATGTATAATGACAAACCACGGGGAGCTTTCCATTCATGTTAATGTCGGCAGCTCTTTAAGGGTTGCCTGGAAAAATTGCTCCGCCTCTTGTACTAAATAAGTTTAGATAATATATTGTCCTTCATAAAGGGTTAGATATTATAGTGTCCTGTGATTGTTTTGCCATTCTTACTATCCTAACTATCCCAAGTAATAATATTTTAAATGCGAAAGTGAGTTCGTTTGATTATTACGATTTCACACCCTATGTACCGAACCGCTCATCATGAAATTTTGCATACACATAGGTTAGGGTACTGAGAAGGACATAGGCTATATATCACGCAGGCGAAGTAGTACTTAAGCAGAAAAATAGCTATTTTTAACCCCCTCCCCCCTCTGGTCAGCAAAAGTAAGAAAAGTTCTACCCCCCTCCCCTTCATCATCATCATCATTTCAGCCGCAAGAAATCCACTGCTGGACATAGGCCTCCCCCAAGGATTTCCAATATGACCGGTTGGAAGCGGCCTGCATCCAGCGTCTTACCTCTCTCATCCCCCCTCCCCTTAAGCTTACGTAAACATTGGTATAATTATCACAAAAAAAGGAAGTGTATTTTGCGAAATGTTGCTTTCGTCATCACCACGTCAACCTTCCTGTCCCTCATGTCATCAAAAATAAGCAAAGCCTAGACCCTCCACCCCCTTTCACTGCTTACGTAATATTTGAATGACCCCAAATGTATGGAAAACGTAAAAATAATATTGAATTTTCAGCATTGTTCCCATAGCAAAAGTTGTTCGTGTTGATGGGCTGAGTAACCTCTTAAAGTTAGTGTATTAAATTTAAAATAAGAGTGTATAAAGAAAATTATGCATTTCCATATAGGATGTAGTATAACTTATGGCAATAACATACCGTAATCGGCAGTTAGGTATGGCGTCAGTAGCGTCCTCCATATAATGATAACACTGACAAACCTAATATTATATGTAAAGTTGAAGAGTTTGTTATAATATCAGGAACTAAAGGATCAATTTCTAAAATTCTTTCACCGTTTTATAGGTACGTTATCCCTGAGTGTTATAGACTAGGAAGTCGGGTAGGACAATATAACGAGGCACAATAATTTGAAAATTAATAATAATAAAATGTATTTTCTCCAAAAACCTCATGTACTTAATTGACAACACAATTTAAAAAGTATAAAAACACTAGAAACAAAGTAGAGACTTAAATATAAACAAGTTTACTTTTAAAATGTATAATTTCAAGTATACTTATTAATTGCATTTCAATACGGGACAAAAATGATGCGAGAACCAATAAATGAAATGAAATTGTTTATTTCAGACAGCATAGTTAAAAACTATACAAGTCCATATTTTGTTAGTAAAAAACCTATAAAACTATATTAGTAAAATTTAAAATGTGGGTTGTGTTTCTGGACGTGCATGTTTGACCAATGTCTCAGAATTGGGCTGTCCACTCTTTCTGACACCACCTTCAAGAGTGTGTTGGTGCTGCCCCTTCCCCTTGACCACAAGGATGCAGCTCTTTTTCGAAGCACTGCCTGGAAGCTGTCTGTGCCGTGCTCCGCAAACAATAAAAATGTAACCTATTTTTTAACAAATTTATGTTTAGAAAAATTATGCATTTCTATACAGGATGTACAACACTTATGCAATAACATACCGTAATCGGCAGTTAGGTATGGCGTCAGTAGTGTCCTCCAGATAATGACGGCACTGCGCGAACACGATACCACACGACACATTACAATATAATGAGGCACATGATACGAGAACTAATAAAAATTAACCTAACTGAAGAAGTAATGATTGGGATATTTGAAAACATATATATAAGATTTAAATGGAAGCAACCCTTGACATGCAAGAATGAAGAAAAATACTGTTGGTAATTTTTTTTTTTTTTGAATAGACTGTGGAGCCAACTTCAAGTGAGCTTTTGCCATTTCACCAAAATTTTTGAGGTGAGAGCAAAGTGCCAACTGTAACATCACCAAAGGGCAGGAGGGACGGACCTCGGCTTTGGGCGTTGCCTGTGTGCGCAAGGCTTGGAGAGACAGCAAACTCTCATATGCTATGGGCCGCGTGTAGGTAGGTAATAAACTTAGTATCATCATCAGGTCTTTATTAGTCTCCACTGCAGGAGCACGACCCTCTCTATACTACCAGAGCCACATACCAGCCGGAGTAGTCAGAGGATTCGGCCTACACTCTCCACGCTGGCCAGACGGGTTGGAGAGGTCTCCTTGATATTTATAAGCTTTGTTTAGCTTGAGTTTCCTAAGTCGCCTTTTACGGCATCTACGGGAAGATTTGGAGTGTTCCTATAATATTCTTTTCTGCCGGGAACCACACGGCTATCACTTTAGTCGAGCTCCGTGGCGCAGCGGTCAACACGCTAGCCTGCGACACGGGGTTCCCGGGTTCGATCCCCGGTCAGGTCAGGATGGAAAAAGATCTTTTTCATATTGACCTGGGTCTTGGATGTTTATCTATATAAGTATATATTATAAAATATAGTATCGTTGAGTTAGTATCCTGCGACACAAGTTCACAACTTACTGTGGGGCTAGCTCAATTTGTGAGATATGTCCCTATATATTCATTTATTTAACAAAATGCAGCTCGGAAGTATGGTATCTCTGAAGCTCGCACTGCGCATGCACGCCGCATGTCAGCTGACTCACAGGCACGCCTTTGTTCACTGCACCAATGTCGATGCAACATGCAACCACAACTGTGATCGCATCTTCTGCGATAATTATACTTATACTAGCTATTACCCGCGGCTTCGCCCGCGTAATATATAGCCTATGTCCTTCTCGGTACCCTAACCTATGTGTATGCAAAATTTCATGATGATCGGTTCAGTAGATACGGCGAAAGCGTAACAAACAAACAAATAAACAAACAAACTCACTTTCGCATTTATAATATTAGTTAGGAAGTTAGGATTAGGATTAATATGTTCACAGCGTCACAGAATTAATAAAAGTACTAGCGAGTAACTTGACCCTGGACAGACCTTAAAGGGGTGACCATTTATGATATCAACAACTTTTGCAAAGGAAACGATGCTGGAAACTCAAAATTAATTTCAGAGGAAACGAACCACGTCTGAGGCCGAGAGGCGGTTCCGAAGAACCAGGGTGTGCATGGTCGACTGACCGTCACCTACTCGAAATGATGACGATGATGACCATCGGTTCTATAGGAAAAGTTGTTCATATTGACGGTCTGAGTCACCCTTTTAAGGGAATGTCAAGTGGATGGTCAAGTTACATGTTGTATACATATTTTGAAAACCCTGTCAGTTCCTGAAAGGCGGAACTACGCCTGTCAATAACTTGTCTATGGGACGAATGCTGGAAACTCGATAAATTTTTAACATTTTCATAAGTGTTCAGCCACACATGCAATTTGTATGGAAATGTCAAAAAAAGATTTACTTGCTTTGGTTTCATAGAATTTTTTTTAAAAGCCTGCCAACCTGACGTGGTAGGTATAATATTGTAAAGGTTAATCAATAGCCATCAAGTAATTTGGCGTTAAAAGGTTGTAACAAAAATCTTCACATCCTTAATATATAATTAATAGGATTACAAATGTTAAGAATCTAACATTGCGCAACATTGATTTTGATGTCAAGTTAATTTCCGCGCATACCTACTAGGTACATATTTTAGCACCATTTATGATTTTTTTTATATCTGTAGGTTTAATCTTGGTTATTTAATCATCTCTGTCTGCTCAGATTTAAATGATACTTAGTGACTTAGGTACACCACGTTCTTCCACGCAATACTTTTTATACATTCCTGGACACTTATAACGTAATATAGGTACATCTTATCTTATCTTAAATTGGGGCCGATTATAAATCGGAAGCACGTCTAACCTTTGGGTTATTTTGTACTTACCCCATGCCTTACTCACCCACACGGTGATTCCTGAAGAAGGACTGCATGAACTTCAGAATATCACCTGGTGCGTAGTGCCTGTAGTCCTCCAGATCAGGATAAGCCGATCCAAAGAGGTCCAACCGCTTACCAGCCAACGAGTCACAGCGACACAAAATGTGTCTCATTGCTTCCTCCGATTTCTCACATACCCATAGTGGGCTTTCGACAATTTTCATTTTGAATAGATGACTGTTGTTCTCAAAATGACCGGTCAGGGCTCCCATTAGAATCCTTGACTGTTTTCTGCTATATTTGCAGATCCTTTTATACCACCCTCAGATACCACCTAGCGTTGTCCATACCAAGTGTCTCCTTCGAGTGTGTGTGTCCATATAGGTACATAATAAAATGTAGCAATTCCAATTACTTTATGCCTACGTAAAGACGATTCTGCATTAACAAATAAAAAAATAAGCCACTAAAATTCTTGTCAACGCCCGATCAAAATCAAAACATTGCCAACAATTTCAAATTTGGAACGCGTGAACATCAACAGGGTGTGGTCTTTACAACGAAAGTGAACGAATGTAGGCGCTAAAATTCTATTGCCAGCCTGCTTGACCTGTGCTAACCTTAATATTGTTCCCCTTTGACTGCTCTTCAATTGGTGTCGAAGGGAGGGGAAAGGGTCTTCTTTAATTGGTTAATGAGTTTAGCGCAGCACGTTCTATTTTTAAACGTCGTGCGGCGGCCACGCGCGGCCCGCGTGGCATTGTTTTGCTCAGATACCGAGATACCGAACGCCATATTGTAGCTCCCACCACTTATTTACAACGTGCTAGTACAATGTACCTATTGTTTTATTTAATGCTGTAACTAGGCGTGCGGTGAGAACTTTCCGCTTTATCTCACATCGTAAATACGTTAATTAGCGTAGTTCCAATTCTTAATTAAACATTGTAAAAATAAACTTTCATCAGGCTGCTGTTATCTGTTTTGCATTTTATGACTCAATGATAATGATATTTTGAGAAAAGTCAACGTTGTCATTGGCATACAGTTTTTCCGCTTGTTGTTTATCAAATTGAAGATAATATCATATTTTATTTTCTTTATTAGTTTTGATGCGTCTGAATCAATAAAGTACGTACCTATATTTATTTTTATCGTCCTTTCACAACTCCTGTATTATGTTAAAGGAAGATATAGTACTATGGTATATAATTAAATTATGCATGGTTACCAAATTAAAAATTAATTTCCGGCGTTTCATGTGTAAGATTGCGTAAGTACCAAAGTGCGTTTACCTAACAGCAATTAAAGTTCAATACTAAAGCTGTAATCGAATTAGATACTGAAAATGTTCAATTTCCTTATCGTGCAAATTAAAATTTCATACATAACCAAACGAACCCCTCCCAGGTCGTCCGCAGCCGACGACGATCTGT
Source organism: Rhodophaea formosa (assembly GCA_963082605.1). Taxonomy (NCBI): domain Eukaryota; kingdom Metazoa; phylum Arthropoda; class Insecta; order Lepidoptera; family Pyralidae; genus Rhodophaea; species Rhodophaea formosa. The sequence goes on along the minus strand of OY720205.1, from coordinate 21,607,842 downwards.
CGCCGACTGACGACGTGGGAACCACGGAGCCCCCACGTTAACTACTCTCCTGATAACACCGACCAACCACTATTGAGATCCCCCACCCAATAAACTCTATACTAACCTGTTAATCTTCACTGAGCGTAAAGCTCAAGTTATAGTGGTTTATGTATACAAGATAATTTGCTTACGCAAATGCCTCCTGCTACAGCGAGATTGGCAAATGTCAACAGAAGATAAGGTGTCTGCGCCTGCGCCGGGGTCGTGTGTGTTTGTATTTGGTAATGAATAGGTATGTGCTGATTCGGATTTTGTATGTCAATTAGTTGACACAATCTTTATCGATGTTGAGTGGAAATGTTTTTCAGGATGTAGTTGTGTGGCGTTGTGATAGTCCATTGTTTCTGGGTTTGCGTTGATTGTTTCCTATTTTAGTATAGTAACTTGTTATTAGGGTTCCGTAGCCGAACGGACACGGAACCCTTATAGGTTCGTCATATCTGTCTGTCCGTATGTCACAATTGTGTAATCTTAATAATTTCGGATTAAAATGTAAACCGAGACTACTTACTATAAACCGTTTTACGATTGTTAGACAAAATTTATACGCAAATATAACTTTGTCATTCATACAAACTTTCTTCTCTTCTTATTTAAGAGCTTTATAGCTCTTGTCGATGGAGTATGCGCCAAACTTCTCTATCTTCTGCTTTAGACTTTAGTTGTTATTCATAAAACACTTTGAAAAAAATGCTGGCGAAAAATTATAGTAGTATTTGGACTTATCTATGCTTGCTACTACGGAACCCTTTATAGGCGAGACTGGCTCACACTTAGCCACTTTTTAACAATACCTATATAATTACTTTGCGCAGAGTAAGTAAACATAAATAAAAAATTACATCATGTTGTGACGAACATGACTCATAAGATTGAGTAATTTCAAGGAACATGTTTTTCTTAAACAATGAACACTTACATATACTGCAATATAAATAACTCGAAATCATAACTAGTCATAAGTATTTTAAATAGCAACCTACACTCCACTTTTTTTTGTTTGTACCTAATTATTATTTTATTTTACCTAATTTAATTAATATGATAATAATTAAGTCACCTAACCCACGTCTTCATGGCACCAGCTGATACTCAGCGCTGTATGTAGCACCCCGCTAGCAGCATAAAGCTGAGCTGGCCACCTGTTCGACAATTTATAATATTTTATTTGCTTTTGTTTTTCGTTTTTGCTTAGAATTGCTAATGATTCATTTGTTGTTAGATATGTATTTTGCAGAATAAAGATTTTCTTTTTTTCTTTCTATTAAGTTAGTAGTAAGTATGCGCCGTGTGGTTCCCGGCAGAGTAGAATAGGACCACTCCAAGTCTTACCGTGGATGTCGTAGCAAGCAAAGCTTATAAAAATATTTAATAAACCTCTCCAACCCGTCTGGCCAGCGTAGAGAGTGTAGGGCAAATCCTCTGACTGCTCTGGCTAATATTAGCTTTAGTAGTACAGAGACGATCGTATTCCTGCAGTGGAGACTAAAATGGCCTATGATGATAATATTGATGTTGATGACCTAAGTATATCTGGATCCGTGAACATAAAATAAGTATCTATATTTTTTTTTTCAGTATGAAATTCCTTAGAAGTTATTTATTTTCGAAATAACGAGGTAGATAAATACTTCAAAATAGAATGTTTTGGCCACACAGATAACCGTATCGATCACATCATAATGTGAGGTCGCAATTAAGAAAATTAAACCAATACATTACAGTAAACAATGTGGGTATGATGATACACCAGTGCTTTCAATTTGAGAACCATAACACGTTATTAACAGTCTTTTAAGAGGAAGCATTTAATTTTTAGGGGTCAAATGATTTATATTTTAATTCAAAAGGGGCCATTCGAAATAAATTATTTGAAATAAAATCCTAAACTACAACTAAATAAATAAATTTGTGAGAATATAAAGTTTTTTTTGGCGTTTACGGCCACTTTTGGTGGAAATGGTAAGTTAAGCTTCACGTGTGTTATAATTCACAAAATATAGTTTAAAGGGTTGTCTAGTGCCTCACATGGGAGCAGCGCTTGGCCCCATAAAACTTATTTATAATTGCAAATTTATTTCGAAAAAAAAATGCTATGTAATTACTTCTATGATTTTTTCTTATTCATTAAATATATTTTTTCATGCAATTTTATCACAATTCAATAAATATTTAAAATTTGCAAAAACAAAACTACTTTTTGAAACCTGCTGTACATATTGATATTACTTCCGTAGGTCTCTAACTTTCATCGGTAATTTGTATAAGCAAACATACGCTATTTTCGTCCCTGCACATATCGGCCCATTAGCTCAGTTGGTTAGAGCGTCGTGCTAATAACGCGAAGGTCGCGGGTTCGATCCCCTCATGGGCCACTATTTCTTTTTAGTCATAATATCTTTTTATATCAAAAATTCGGTTTTGAAAGTACTCAACATGGTGGGTGACAAAAAATAGTTTGGGTTTCCTACCATATATCAGTGAAATGAATGTGCAATGCTGGTCTGGGAGAAAATAATATTACCAACTACTTCTCTTCCCGCGCAAACCGTAACATCCTGCCGAGGGAATGGGAAAAAAGTCTAAGGAAATCTTAGGTTCTTATGGTCTAGGATCTATCTACCCCATAAGAGATAAAGACGTGTTAATATGTATTCTACATATATATTTATATTTGACCTTAAAATGTAACGTTTGTGTATTAAATAAGAAAAGTTTATACGCGTGATCTCATAAGGGAAACTTGACATAAACCCTGCAGTGGCGGCCCTCGGTCCAGCGCATACCGGATCGCTATCGGGGGTCGGGGGTCGGGGGTCGAGACCCGACTCGCGCCTCCCACTAGTGCCCACCGATAAGGCGAAACACGCAAAATTGTACGGTTTGTTTACTTACTTTTTGAATTACCTACTTATTGGATGTCAAATTTGAAAAAACGAAAAATTTACCAGCTGCTTCTCTTTCCGCGCAGATCGTAAAAGCCGATCGAGGGAATGGGCGTCGGGAATCATGTCAATAGGCGATGCGGCTAGCAACCCATCACTATTCTAATTCCGTTCCCCCCTACAAGCCTACATGCTAAACGCCGCCTTAAAAGGTTTTACAGACCTGGGCTCTGTCTACTCCGCAAGGTAAAAAGACGTGACAGTATGCATGTGTTAGATGTCACTAAAGAAAAAGATAAACTATTAGATATACAAGGTGTAAATTTGTAACCTTACCATATTCTCGAACGCACCTATACAATCAAACTGAACAACTTTCCTAAAGAAACATTGGTCAAATCAATCAATCATATGAAAAAAAATGGATTTCACATTCAAATCGATAAGCTGATTCGCAATTTTGTAGAGGGTAACCAATTCTTTTTCCTATTTCTACCTATGTTCAATGAACAAAGTCGTTTAGTATGATCATAGATAGGTAAGTGCTTACGTTCAAGAATATGGCACGGTTACAGATTAACACATTGTTTTAATTTTAAAATGAAAAAGTGCACTCTTACTGAGACACCTTTATATAGGTACTTACGTATGGTAAATATCGTTAGAAACCTTACACCCTTCTGAGTGATATAATACTTTTTTTTTGATAAACTCTCATGTTTTCATTTTCCTTTGAGCATCATTGTTACTAACGTACGTAAACAAAAGCTAAAGGAACGAAAGGAACGTTGGTGTACAAAATCATAACCTTCTTTTTGGCTTCATCGCAGTTGGGTAATTATAAAACATCATAACTGATAATTACTTGCATGCTGATAAGCCCCACACAGTGTTGCTGCAATCACACTTACGGATAAAAACATACATCCTAATATTACTATTTATATTACAATTTTACCAACAGAACGTTACTTTCCTCCTACACATCTATTCTAATCGACCTAGGCTCTGTCTTCCCCGTAAGGGACAAGGAAATGTGTTTGTTAACACTACTCAATGCGTTATCGAGACACATCCTAGACACGACCGCGACATTCTTATTTCGACACCGTCTAAAAATAACTGACTCCAACCGTAAACATCAAGTAAACAGCTTATCAATTTCATGGCCTTACTACGGAGAAAAGAGTGTTATTTTTAACAAATGAATTTATGATTAATAATAAATAAATAATAAACGTTTATTTTTTCTCTTCACAAATGGCTTAGATACTAGGTAACTAATTTCTTAACACTATTACATAGCTCTGAGTAACATTGTGGGCTTTGTGAACAGACTAGCTCCTGAAATAGGTCCTGCTGGACCTGCGCTACAGGTAACTATTAGGCCCTCCCTCGGCATACCTGTTGTCAGGCTAAATATTTATGTATATATATATATATGTATACACATTACATACTAACTTTTATTGTATATTAGTTTAACATTAACATTATTTAAAAGAAATGCTATGTATATTAATATTTTCCATTAAACAATTATATTAAGGTCGGGGAAAAAGTAATGCTGCGCTACATCTAATGATGAAATAATATGCCATACATCTATCCCGCTTCGCGTACAACAATATAATCATGCAATAATTGGTTGTGGGTACGTACCCACAACCAATTATTGCATGATTATATTGTTGAAACGAAATACCTAATAATCTAATTCCTACCTAATAATCACGTGATTAAGAAGAGATTATTAGGTATTTCGTCATGTATGGTGACACAAAATGGTCGCAACCATTAATCCTACCTCTATAAGTGCGATTTAAGGGGGCACACTAGCCACAGTAGCGACGCCAATCATTTTATTCCTAATACTTTCTAAATAGAAAGAAATTCAAGAATGTAATTCATATAAGCCTTAGTAAATAACCTGAAGAATTTTTTGGAATCATGTTTTAATATTATGAGAATCGGTCATTAAGAGAAATAGTGATTACCGCCAAAAACGGCCGTTTTTGGCGGTAATCTGATTCTCATAATTCTCACTGATTCTGATATTATTAAACATGATACCAAAAATACTTCAGGTTATTTACTAAGGATTATATGATTTACATTCTTGAATTTCTTTCTGTTTGTATAGTATTAGGAATAAAATGATTGGCGTCGCTACTGTGCCTAGTGTGCGGCCTTAAACAATTTTAACAGTGTTTCAAGGAACGATTTAAAAGCAACCAAACCTTTTCCAATTGTTATAAACTTTATTTTGGATGATGTAACGATTCTTGAGATACCATACATCCAAAACAGGCATTTAGAAGTTAAATTATGAGCCCGTAAATTGGTGATCTTAGTGCCTTAGTGGTCATCATGTCATGACACCGCAGGTCCCGAGTTCGATCCCTGGTTAGGTCAAGATGGAAAATTATCTTTTAAGATTGAATGGTTCATTGGGTCTTGGAAGCTAATTGTATACTTATTTATTATTATTTTTAAAATATGTATAGTATCGTTGAGTTGTTAGTATCCTATAACTGATAGGCAAATCTCAAACTTTCTCAAGCAATAAAAAAATAAAAAGCATAAAGTTTGAATCTTAATTAGCTTTAAGATTTGTCTGTATATATTTATTTTATATTTTGATTAAAACTTACGTGCGATGTGATGTTGGCCTGTAGCTGACTTCATAAGTTAGTGACCTGTATTTTACATCGCAATAATTTATCATCATTGTTATTCTGTAAATATTATATTTAGACATAATCGTACCACTAGCCTGTAAATAATCTATTCTTTTTTTCACTTTCGAGAAAATTATCTTTAACTGATACACACTATCACGTCTTTTTCCCTTGCGGGGTAGACAGAGCCCAGGTCTGCAAAAACCTTAAGGCCACGTTTGGCATGTTGGTGGGCTTTTAGGTGAGAACGGAATCAAAATAGTGATGGGTTGCTAGCCGTATCGCCTATTAACATGATTCCTGACGCCCATTCCCTCGATCGGCTTTTACGATCAGCGCGGGAAGAGAAGCAGCTGGTACATTCTACGTTTTTTTCTTTTCTCCCAGACCAGTATGGGAGTTAATTTTAACTGATAATAATAAATAAGTTCGCCTAGTCAAAACAATCGTAAACATATTTTGTTACTAGCCGCGAGTTAATTCGGTTGTTTCTTAATAAGACGAGTCCATGAAAAATATTTACGTTGTTTTGTTTTTCGTATGTGTAAGTGGCCAACACTGGTGTCAGATTTTTCAAGCTGCCTTAAGGCATCTGACATAGCTTAACGACTGCCATCAACGACGACAGCCGGGACCAACGGCTTAACGTGCCTTCCGAAGCACGGAGGAGCTCGAGATATTTTTATGCCACTTGCGGTCACCCATCCATGTAGGGACTGCACCAGGGGTTGCTTGACATACGTAAGCGCTCACAGAGCTCACACCCTCTAGACCATCGGGCTCTTTACGTTGATTATTATCGAATGTTTTCGTGATTATGTGCCTACAATATTTTAATTACAAAAGTTATTGATTTTTAAATTTTTAACTGCCTCCGTGGTCCAGTGGTTTTTTTTTTTTTTTTTTTTTTTACTTCTACCTCCAACGTTATCGGAGTCTATTCTAACTTCCAACTTTCATTCCAGTTCTATCTAGTATGCCTCTCGTACTTTTATTCTACATACGGTTTCTTTCTTTCATGCATCTTTCTTACTTTTATGGGTGGGATTCCCATCTATTTGCTACGCTATCTATCTATCTTTTTTGTTTTCTTTTATTTTACTTTCTTACAGGTTGGGATATTACACAGGGTTTTTATTTCTTTATTTTCTCTTTTTATTTTTACAATTTATTCTATTTACTTATATCTATTACAATTTTTGTTTTCCTTACTTTACATTTTTGTATCTTTCTTATTTCTATTTCACTCATATTACAATCTTGTTGTCTATTTTTACTGGCTACTTTTGTTTCGATAACCTACTGTTTTACTTTATTTTTACAATTTCCAGATCTTATATCTATGCTTACTTCTAATATTCTTAAATATTGTACAAGCATAGGATTCTATGTTTTGTTCCTTAATATTACCGCTTTTGCAATTTTTTCACAGTACGTCATAAAGTCATGTCTTGTCAAGTCGTTGGCCATTATTGTGCTTACGTTTTCTTTTATAATTTTCATGTTCATTTTTTGTTCAGTGTCGTATCTGTCTTTGTCATACATGGGGCAAGTCAATATTATGTGGGTCACCGTTTCTTTTTCAGCGGGGTCACACAGACATGATGGGTTGTCTTTACATCTGAAGCGATTCAGATATTCGGAGAACCCACCATGTCCTGTCAGTATTTGTGTCTTCGTCATGTCCAACTCTATTTTTCTTGTTATTTTGTAAGCGGCGTTAACGTCTGGGAAAAATATTTTTGTTACTGAGGCTGTGGTTCCCTCGACATATCGTCGGTTCCACTCGTCAAGCGTATTCATTCTTATGATACGCCTGACGTGCGAGACCGGACATTTGTCATAGGCGGGTTTTTTCTTCGTGTTCTCAGCGGCCTCTTTGGCTAGTTCATCTGCCCTTTCGTTGCCCACCATTCCCGCATGCGCCTTGATCCAGAACAACTTGGTCACTTTATTATTTATTGCCGCCGTTCTTAGGTTGTTTCTGGTCTCAACCGCCAGGGGGTGGAGGCAACTGTGGTTCTTGACTGTTTGCAGTGCTGCCATTGAGTCGCTGAGGATTCCGAAGGTCTTCGCTCCCTTGTTTTTAATTATTTCCCGCGTTGCCACACAGATAGCAAGGAGCTCAGCCTGGTAAACCGTTGCATAATTTGGAAGTGCAAGCTTCATGGATCGGGTCTCGTTCCCTTCCGTCCAGAATGTTAATGCTGCACCTACTCCACCTCCAATTTTGCTTCCATCTGTGAAGATGCACACTTCATGGTTGGTGTTTGCGTTTACCTCCTCTTGGTTCACCAGACTGATCACCTCAATATCCTCTTGTTCTGCCGGGTGTGGGGTTTCTAGAGCTGGAAACACCCGCTCGACTTCCCTGTCTTTTAAATAAGGAAAATCAATTCCCTTTTTGGCCTCATACAATAATGCTGCCTCTTTTACCCTGAGATCAAGGGGGAGCAATCCTGTCAGCACCAGAGCTGCGTTCAGGGACACGGTGCGATAGCCTTTGCACATTTTTTGCGCGATTCCTCTTTGCACTGTTCCCAATTTCTTTTTTACTCCTATCTTGTCCGCCGCACCTGCCCATACACTAGCTGCGTAAAGTACCACCGGCTCTATTGCTGCATTATATATTATTTTAATAATGTCCGGGTGCAGACCCCAACTGGTCTTTGCGGCTCTAGACAGCTGCTTGTATATCCCGATGGCCCTACTGCAGACATTCGCCACGTGCGTATTATATGTCATTTTGTCATCGATGGTCACTCCAAGCACCTTCATATGCGTTGACATTTTTATGGCTACTCCCCCCATGCTCAGGCGTGGAGTGTCATATTTTAGTTTGCGGGTTATGGTCATTGCACATGTTTTGTGTGGCGCAAATGTTAGTTTGTTTTGGGCTCCCCACGCCTGAACATGTTTAAGGGCGACTCCGGCACTTACTTCAACGTCGTGCGCAGTGTCACCATCGAAGACCAGGACCACGTCGTCGGCAAATGCCTGGCAGTATACTCCCATTTCTGTAAGGCTATACAGCAGCGGATCTAACAAAAGGTTCCATAGTATAGGTCCCCCTATTGAGCCTTGAACGCAGCCCTTGCTTGTGGTTTTTTGGTACTCTTCGCCGCAGTATCGCACTCTAACCATTCTATCTTTAAGATAGCTATCTACTACCTGCCGTAGATTTTGTGGACATTCTTCCTCAGCTAGTCGGACTCTAACTGCTGGCCACCATGCACTATCAAATGCTCCCTCTATATCTAGGGATACAAGTACTACGATCCTTTTACTATCTCGCTTTTTCTGTATGTACTTTGTAAGCCTATAGAGGGAGTCTTCCGTGCTCCTTTGGGGCATGAATCCGTACTGGCGAGTACTCATCCTTGGTAGTAGGTGATGTTTTATTCTTGCCATCAGCATTTTCTCGTATATTTTTCCGAGAACTGCCAGGAGGCCTATCGGTCTGAATGATTTGGGAGATGTGTAGTTGTCTTTCCCAGGCTTTCGCAATATTATCACTACTGCCTCCTTCCATGTCCTCGGAAAATACTTTAGTTCGAGGCACTTGTTAAATATTGCAAGGAAGAGTTCCGGATTTTGGTTTATGGCGGCGTTCAGTATGTCCGCTGTTAGACCGTCTGCTCCTGGTGCTTTCTTAGGGTTAAAGGAATTCGCCGCTCGTTTCATTTCGGTGACCGTGAATGGCGGTTCGCAGAAATTATTTTGCTCTCCACTGTTCACCGTCTCCGCTCTGATTCTCGTGGTGGTATGGTGTTCGCTGTCCTTTTCAGTGATATCTTCTGGATAGAAGGTATCTGCTAAAAGTCTTGCGGATTCCTTTTCATTTAATACCTCTCCATTTCTTTCGAGCGGCTGGTCTTCTTCCCTTTTTGATGTTCTCCCTATGACCCTGTATATCCCTTCCCAGACTCCCTCTTTGTCCTGTTTACAACAAAAGTTTTTCCAACTCTGTGTCTGTGTTTTGATTGCTAATGTCTCATATTCTTCTTTTTGTTTCAGGTACTCTGCTACGACCCCTGATCTGCGGTGTGGAGCTGCACATCTGATACGTCGCTTCTTGGTGGCAACCTTTTTCTTCAGGTCAGCGAGTTCTTCGGACCACCATGGCAAGGTAAGTGTTTCTTTATTTTGTTTTTTAGGCATAGTTTGTGAGCATGCGTCTTTTATTGCTTCGGTAAGGGACTCGACAGCCTCATCTATCTCTATTGGGGTGTATATGTTCTTTATTTTTATTTCATTTAGTCCCTTTTCGCTTAGAAATTGGTGGAGTTTCATTTGAAATTCGTCCCATTTTGCTTTTTTTGTATTATACACCCTAGTAGTCCTGCTGATTTTCGATCCCTTACTTTTGCGCAATAAAATACTAAATGTTATGCCATTGTGGTCCGAGCTCGTGAGACCTTCATCTACTTTCCAGTCACTCACCAGGTTCAGTATGTCCGTAGAACAGGATGTGATGTCCACCCAGCTTCTGTACCTTTTTCCTCCTCTCACAGTGTCAAAGGTCGGGATTTTCCCAGTATTTAGAACATTGAGACCCATTTCATCGAGTGCTCCTGACATTTCTTCACCCCTGATGTCTGTCTCTAGACTTCCCCACCATTCGCTCCAAGCATTTGAGTCACCGGCTGTTAGCCATCTCTTTGAGGCTGTGTGATTCTCGATCTTTTTTAAGTGGTCGAGGTATGGTTGAAGCGGCTCGGTGGGTTCGAAGTAATATGAGACTAACGTCAGACTCCATGCGCTTGTTCGAGCCTCTACCACAACAATGTTACTGGTTGTGAGGTTCGGATGCTGGATGATTTCAATGTCAGGGTCAAACACAACAATTGCTGCCTTTACCGTGGTTTGTCCAGGACTTTGGAAGATTCTGGCTCCCCGACGACCCTTCATACTTGGTTCTTTGCCGATGTAAGGCTCTTGTATTAATGCAATCGCTATTTTTCTTTTGTTGGCCTCTATGAATAGTTCATCGGTTGCCAGTCTCTTCTTCTTCAAGTTGGCCTGGATTACTTTATAAGGAGTTTGGGTGCCTGTGTCAACTTTAGCAATAGGCTATCGTTGACCTTGCTATGGTGTCCCATCTCTTCCTTATCGGGCACTCTCTGTGGAACGTATTATGTTCCGTCTGGGTCATTCCCGCTATTTTGCAGTTCCTGCAGGCGGGCACTCCGCCGGCGCGCCAGTCTGGACACTCGTCCCTTACATGGGCTTCTCCACAGTGGCTGCACAAGTCCTGAGATTCCTTGCAATGTCGCTTGCTGTGGCCAAACTCAAGGCAGCGCGAGCATTGAAGCAGCGGTGATTGGTCGTCCGCCTGCACAATCTGGAGGTCCACACGAAGGTGGCCTTTTTCCGTTACTCTCTGCCATATCTTTGGAGAGGAGCTAAGAACTATGTGGCAATTGTGAGGATTTCGTGCTCTCTTCCTGTATCTTATTCCGATACGGTTTTCCTCTTCATTGAGGCCATGGAATATATCCTTATTTTGTTTCGCCACTGCTTTGAGTACTTCCTCATCCGTATGTGCAGCGAGTACATCCTTCATAATGATGAGAGGATCCTTGTTTTTTACTTCTTCGACCACTAGTCTTTTGTTGGAGCTCTGTATTCTCTCTTTTATCTTTCTTTTTTCCCCTTCAGTCTTGCAGCTCATTATTACCTTGCGATCCTTTGCCTTACGCACTTTCTCTACCGTCACCCAGCCCTCCTTTGCGTCGACTGCTTCTCTCACCTTAGACAAAATCTGTTCCCCCGTTTCAGTCTCGTCTTCAGAGGAGATTACTACTGAATGTAGTGTCCCACGCTGTTTTAATTGTGTTATGGCCGGGTTTGGTGCGGCTGCTACGTTAACGTGTGTAGCCGCCGTTGCGCTGGCATAAGTTGTTGCCGCTTTTTCCGTAGCAATTTTCATTTGTTCCAGCTTTTCTGCTTGTTTCTCCACCACTTCTTTAAGTTCATCCATCTTTCTGCTGTTCTCCTGGAGAAGCCTTGTTTGTTCCTCCAGATGAACAGCAGCCGACGGTTGGTCTAAGTTGGCTGGGGGTGGGGATGGCGTGTTTTCTTTACTCTGTCCACGCCCTTTCAATTCTATCTCTATTTCTTTCATGATCTTAGAGAGCTTATCATGAGCTTCAAGTACTGCGTCCTTTATCTCACCTTTCAGATTTCTTGAGGCGTTTATGTTAATTTTAATCCTTGTAAGATAGGTCCTTGCTAGCTCTATCTTGCTTTTCTCCTTCTTTTGATCCACTTTGGGAGACGGGTTTCGTTCCGCCGTTGCCTGCACAGCAAGTGTTTCTAGATTCTCTACTTGCTCCGACCTGGCCGGCAGCTCAGGAGTATCAGCGGACTTGTTCTTGGGCCTCGCGCCAGTTGCCGCATCCGAAGCCAACGCAGACGCGGTTTCCGGTGTAGTATTAGAATTTCCTATGGTTGTCGCTGCCGGAGATAGTCCCGTGGCACTCCGAGGGGACTGTTGACTCGTCCCCGGCCCTTTACGGACCGGCGAACGGGATAAAACCATTTTCGGTATTTTCGCCTAGTGAAAAGTTTATTTAGGTACCAAAAAGCAAATTAGTATGCAAGAACAGGACTATATTCAACTATTGAGAGCAAAAATTTCGTGTGGTCCAGTGGTTAAGGCGTTCGCTTTGTTTGACCCGGGGGTCGTGGGTTCGATCCCCACGGGAAGCATACTTTGTTAAGTTGTTTCCAGTTTGGTTAGAACAATGCAGGCATGAATCACCTGATTGTCTGATAAGAACGATGATTCCGTGTTTCGGAAGGCACGTTAAGCCGGTGGTCCCGGCTGCCATCTGGTAGTCGTTAAAGGAACCACGTCAGAGGCCGAGAGGCGGTTTCGCAGAATTCTGACACCAGGGTATGCATGGTCGACTGACCGTGTCATCTACACGAAATGATGATGATGATTGATTTTTTTAACTCTCATTCGTGGACTGCAATGCCACAATCAGACTAACACGTTAATTTTATCGTATACAATACTAGTTTTTACCCGCGGCTCCGCACGCGTTAGTTTCGATCCCTCAGGAACAGTACTTTTCTCCGGGATGAGAGGTAGCCTATATCCTTCTTCGTACTCCAGACAACGTTTATGCAAAATTTCATGATGATCAGTTCAGTAGATAGGGCGTGAAAGCGTAACAAACAAACAATCAAACTCACTTTCGCATTTATAATATTAGTTGGGATGGGATTTTAATAAAAACCGATCCTTATAGGGTGACTCAGCCCGTCAATATGAACAACTGTTGCTATGGGACTGATACTAGAAATTTGAAAAAGGAATATAGTTACAGCGTATAACGTGACCATCGACATTCTCTTAAAGGGGTGACTCACACCACCAATATGAACAACTTTTCCTATGGAATCAATGCCCTGGAACTCAATTATTTTTTTATATTCCCATACTAATTGCCCGGGCGGCAAAACAGGTCTGTATGAAAAATAAGAAATTTTTTAGAGCACGCCTCTCAAGATTTCCATACAAATTTGAAAAGGCTTGTAATTCTCAAACCATTGGTATTTTAACCAAGCTGTATAGGAACGTACGTAGATTATAATGAGATTAATTGATTAAATGCTTAATTTTACTCCAAAATTATCAAATATTGCCACAATTCCCTTTTTCCGTTTGTATGGAGCCATGTGCTTCCAGGCGACTCTTAAGTTAGACTATACCAAGTCCAACTAAAAAAATACTGTCATCAGTTTTTGTCGTATCGTATCGTGGACAAACATCCAATGTACAAGCGCATGAATATATAAGTACATACATACTCTTATGAAATTTGGCATGTCTTTAGAATCTGGTATAGACTAATATATAAAAACTGTGTAATTCTGGCAATTTTAATACATACCTACGGGTCGAATAGATAACCATCTTTTTGAAGTCGGTTGAAAATACGCATGAGTTTTTTGGTGGGAAGTCAAGGGTGACCGGTTTTGCAAATTGATTTAAGTGGACTTTATAATATGAAATTGGTGTAGTTTGGTGTTATAAATGCTCGTACTCGTCAACAATTCGTGAAACAGTTAAAGTAGACTGTTAAATGGACTCGTATAGATTGGTCATCAGAAGCTCCCACGAGGCTACCAAAGAACTTACGCCATCTTTGATGCCACATACCGTACATCACCGATACTTACTCGTAGTATCTAATTATACTGGACTGGACATTGGCAGAATCACTGAAATCTCGGTGGTAGTCATAATTTAAAAGAATAAAGAAAGAAAATACGCTGTATCATGACATGCCAAGCTACTAAGTAATATTGATTTTTAATAAAACCTGAAGATTGTATGCGTTCTTTCCTTTCCAAGGACGTGTTGCCTTGCACAGTTTAGCATTGTAGGTACCAATGTTTATGTTCATTGCATGTTATAATTCTTGATGATCAACTAAATACATTGCAAGGGCAGCCCAAAGGGCCCTTATAAAGCGCTCAATTCAGTAAGTCTCGACGCAGAAGCATGCTCGTGTGAACAGCTACTCGACTTGTGCTAAAACTCGCTTTTTAATATACATTGATAATTATACTTAATTGACACATTGATTTTTGAAAATCAGAAAAATATTTGGTTGGTACCATACAGTATCATGCCTTCACCCCTTTTGAAGAAATTGCTAGACGTGTCAATAATATAACAATTAAGTCGCAATCCTAATTCTAACTTCCTAACTAATATTATAAATGCGAAAGTGAGTTTGTTTGTTTGTTTGTTTATTTGTTTGTTTGTTTGTTACGCTTTCACACCGAATCTACTGAACCGATCATCATGAAATTTTGCATACACATAGGTTAGGGTACCGAGAAGGACACAGGCTATATGTATACCACGCGGGCGAAGCCGCGGGTATTATTAATTAATTAATTATTCATTCTTCTAAAATTATTATTTGACATCTCTCATTGAATTTTAAATTATTATATGACATATTTAATTGAATTTTGAATTATCACATGACAATGTAAGCTCACGTCCACATATTAGTTCTAAGTAGGTACTTGTATGTCGTAGATTGTAAGTTGACGTCATTTGGAGAAAATGCGTTGTGCAGTTTGTTGCCGCTTCTTCTGCACTCCGCCTTGGAAGCGGTGTAAACTTAGCTTTAAGTAATTTATTGACGTCAACAATAACATAACATTGTAAACCAATTGTAAATGTAAAGTGACGTTCACCAAATGATATTTAAAATATCTTAAGATGAATAAAATTTTTGACTACTGACTATTGACTATTGGTAACAGCTAGTTACAAATAAATTTCAGACTAGTAATTTTCCCGCGACTTCGTTTCCGTAAATTATAGCTTATGTCGCCCGCAGATAAATTAGCTTTCTATAAGTAAAAGAATTTTAAAAATCGGTCTACAGATTCGGAGCATATTCGATGCAAACAAATAAACAATTTCCTCTTTATTGTGTTGGTATAGATAGTATAGACTAAGTGCCCTGTTAGACACTTCACCTAGTTGCAGAAGCATGCTCGTCTGAACAGCCCCTCGACTTGTTGTGCTAACAATCGCTTTTTAATATCCATCGATAATGTATCAGTACGCATTCTGTTGTGGAAAATTTATGCAATCGATACTTCAGTTCGGAAGAGAAAATTATATATTGTTTGCATTGTTTGGAAGATAGGTCCAGAAGTGGTATTGAATAACTACGGAGAGAAAATAGGAGGAATGGGATAAGTTTTGCTATGTCGAGGACAGAACATCATCATCACCATCAGGTCTTTCTAGTCTCCACTGCAGGAGCACGACCCTCTCTGTACTGCCAGAGCCATATACTAGCCTGGCCTACACTCTCCACGCTGGCCAGACGGGTTGGAGAGGTCTCTTTGATGTTAAAAAGCTTTGTTTAGCTTGTGTTTCTTTAGTCGCCTTTTACGACATCCACGGGATGACTTGGAGTGGTCCTATTCTACTCTTCCGGGAACCACACGGCTTATAAGCGGACGGAACATCCGCCATGTTAATTAACCATCATGGATAATTTTAATTTCTTTACATGTTATGAAGGACAAAACATAAAAAGTTTTTTTTTTGCTACGAGGCACGAAGTGCTACGAGGTAAGCTACGATATGACTTAAAAAATAAAGCGTAGCAATGTCGTAGATCTTTGTAGCAGTTATGTCAATTTCTTTTCGAATTACTTGCATTAGCCCTATAGGAAAAGTGGTTCATATTGACAGGTTACGTCACCCCTTTAAGGACCCAGGTTAGGTCACCCCTTTAAGGACCGGACAATGTTTTAATAACATTTTGTATATCAAAGGCTACATAGAACGTAGGTTGGAATTAAAGTGTTGAAACTTATTGTTACAATATAAAGATTTAAAAAATTAATGTTTCGTTCTTTATTACCCTGATAATCTCTATTCCCCAACATAACGTTTTAGGTGATTTGCGCTTTGTTTTGCGTACTGAAACATTATTTTGAAAACATTCTGTTATCGACCGACCCTAGATTACGTAAACTCTCTCAATCGCTATCACACCGGTTCACGTAACCCGCTGAGATCGGTCAACTGACACAGTGATCTTATCAGTTAGTCTAACTGCGTTGAATTTGCTTCTTTACAATCACGTACGATGAAAACTTTGACTATATACTTTCTAGACACCGCCATGCCTTTATTTTAATTATTAAATAACAGGCCAATTTTCAATGCTTGTGTGCGTGACAGCTTTGTGTTATCACACGCGTCCTGTCAATTTATGCCCTGAAAATCCGTCAAATTGATAGCTGTGAGTGTTTGAGTGTTCGGTCCGAACCTCGCATAGTTAGAATTTGTTGATTAAGCTATTCTACGCGCCGCGTGCTTTTTACATTTTATACCAAAAATCAGTTCACTTATCATCGCCGTCGTGTACTCACGTATCATCCCTAATATTGTATCAGTTTCCTATTGTTTCCAGTCGCAATAAACATAATTATTATCAATACCATCTTTCAATCATATCAACTAAAGGTGTCCCAGACAGTGAGTGTGCGCGACCGACTATGAGTTGGACACTAGTTTTTTCTTCGCTTTTAAGCTAATAGAGTCTACGGAGGATAAAAGATTTTTTTTTTTTTTTTTTTTAGCCCCAAAGTAAGTTCTTATGTAAGACTTGTGTTATGGGATACTAACTCAACGAAACTATATTTTATAAGAAATACATATATAGATAAACATCCAAGACCCAGGTCAATCTGAAAAAGATCATTTTTCATCTTGACCTGACCGGGGATCGAACCCGGGACCCCCGTGTCGCAGGCTAGCGTGTTGACCGCTGCACCACGGAGCTCGACAAAGATACAGAGTGCTTTTCTACGAAGAGATAGAGTGACAACAGATATTTTGCATACAGCGTGTAACTTGATTCTCGACATACCCTTATAGGGGTGACTCAGTCCGTCAATATGAACAAATTTTAATGCGTGCTCTAAAAACTTTCTTATTTTTCATACAGACCTGTTTTGCCGCCCGGGCAATTAGTATGGGAAAATAAAAAAAATAATTGAGTTCCAGGGCATTGATTCCATAGGAAAAGTTGTTCATATTGGTGGTGTGAGTCACCCCTTTAAGAGAATGTCGATGGTCACGTTACACGCTGTAACTATATTCCTTTTTCAAATTTCTAGTATCAGTCCAATAGCAACAGTTGTTCATATTGACGGGCTGAGTCACCCTTTAAGGATCAGTTTTTATTAAAATCCCATCCCAACTAATATTATAAATGCGAAAGTGAGTTTGATTGTTTGTTTGTTACGCTTTCACGCCCTATCTACTGAACTGATCATCATGAAATTTTGCATAAACGTTGTCTGGAGTACGAAGAAGGATATAGGCTACCATTCATCCCGGAGAAAAGTACTGTTCCTGAGGGATCGAAACTAACGCGTGTTAAAAATATTGCCACAATTATCTTTTTCCGTTTGTATGAAGACATGTGCTTCCAGGCGACTCTTAAGGAACAGTGCAATTCTCATCGAAATCGGTTTTGTAGTTTTTGAGATCGAAAGATAAGTGTGTGTCAGTCATTTGGCGTCGCAGGAAAATTTCTAGTGTTATAATAAATAAACTGACTTACGTGTTAACATAATGAATTCAATTTTTTTTTTTTTTTTGGGCCGTGTAATGAAAAAAACTCGGAACATGTTACTAACTGACGAGCTCCGTGGCGCAGCGATCAACACGCCTGCTTGCAACACAGGTGATCCTGATTTTGATCCCCAGTCAGGTCAAGATGAAAATGATCGTTTCCAGATTGGCTTGGATCTTTGATGTTTATCTATATATGTATTTAGTGCATTCGTAATCAAATATAGTATCTTTGAGTTAGTATCCCATATCGCATGTCTCTGACTCACTTTGGGCTAGCACACTCTGTGTGATTTGTCGGTAATCTTATATAATTTTTATTAGAGACTTAATCAATGTGTGTAAGCTATTTACGCAAACTGTTTATCGTCTGTTTATAAATAAATTCTTAAAAAGCCCAGGTCACAGCGAGGGTCGATGTATATAGCCTGAGGACACACCTGCGACCTTGAGAATGCGTGCCATTTTTAAGGCCAGCGTGGGCAGCGTGACGCAGGAATATCCCTGTAAAAATAACTAAGCTTTGATGGCTTAGTATTTCTACTAATAAAGTAAAAATTAATAACGTCAAAAGCGACGGGCATTAGAATTTGACGAGTAATTAGTTGATATTAATTATAAATAGTGCAGTTGCCGTGTGGTTCCCGGCAGAGTAGAATAGGACCACTCCAAGTCATCCCGTGGATGTCGTAAAAGGCGACTAAGGAAACACAAGCTAAACAAAGCTTATTAACATCAAGGAGACCTCTCCAACCCGTCTGGCCAGCGTGGAGAGTGTGGGCCAAATCCTCTGACTGCTCAGGCTAGTATATGGCTCTGGTAGTACAAAGAGGGTCGTGCTCCTGCAATGGAGACTAGAAGGACCTGATGATGAATTATAAATAGCTTACCAAAACGGTTCCGCAAACTATCATACTCTGTGTATATGATAGCAAAACTGTATCAAATTTGATGATATTTTTTTTAATATACGGATAAATCACTCAGATTGAGCTAGCCCCAAAGTAAGTTCTTAAGTAAGACTTGCGTTAAGGGATACCAACTCAACGATACTATATTTTATAACAAATACATATATAGATAAACATCCAAGACCCAGGTCAATATGAAAAAGATCATTTTTCATCTTGACCTGACCGGGGAGAGAACCCGGGACCATCCGTGCCACAGACCGGCGTGTTGACCGCTGCGCCACGGAGCTTGTCGTCGTTGTTGAGGATATCACACGTAACCAGCAACTAGCAGTTCGCACAATGAAGGAAGAGGAAAATCTAGAGATACGATGAGCAGGAATATCGAGCACATATGGATACGACCACGCCGCGTCGTCCGATAGTGACATCATCATCAGGTCCTTCCAGTCTCCCCTGCAGGAGCACGACCCTCTCAGTACTACCAGAGCTATATACTAGCCCGATAGTGACATGGTGCGGGGGAATTAAATCATGCCACTAGTTTAACTCTAGTGGCCCCAACATGGCAAAATCCGGCCCTGTATAATAAAATTGCACAGCCATGTCATATCCTTCTTCTTCTTCTTTCTTCTTTTTAATTATGGCTTCCACCGAGATTTCAGTGATTCTGCCAATGTCCAGTATAATGAGATATGTATCGGTGTTGTGAGGTATGTGACATCAAAGATGGCGTATGTTCTTTGGCAGCCTCGTGGGAGATTTTGGCGACAAATCTATATGAGTCCATTTAACAGTCTACTTTTACTATTTCACAAATTGTTGATGAGTACGAGCATTAATAACACCAAACTACACCAATTTCATATTATAAAGTCCACTTAAATCAATTTGCAAAATTGTATAACGCAAACGATAACCTTGACTTCCCACCAAAAAACCTTTGAGTAGCTTAAAAATCTGACTCAAACACAATTTAAACAGTTTCGATTGGGACAAAATAAATATATATCATGTTATTAGAGCAAAAATTACATTAAAAAGTAATAAATACGTGGCCAATGTATCATAAGCTGTTTAATCTTTAATCAAATCCCCAACAGGTCTCAAAACAACTTTCCCAAACCCACAGACAATGTCGTAAGCCCTAATCAATGCGTGTTGATAACAGATACCTTATCAGTGTTATCACGTGACGCTTGACAAAATACGGATGTGGCCACGAGCGCGCGGCGTGATGGAAAAATTACTTTTCAAGTCGGTTAAGTGTGGAGATAGAAATTGTGACGTATTATAGGAATTTAAATGTGTTAAGTTGTTGCCGTGTGGTTCCCGGCAGAGTAGAATAAGACCACTCCAAGCCTTCCCGTGGATGTCGTAGAAGGCGACTTAGGAAACAA
This sequence comes from Rhodophaea formosa, assembly GCA_963082605.1. Lineage (NCBI taxonomy): Eukaryota > Metazoa > Arthropoda > Insecta > Lepidoptera > Pyralidae > Rhodophaea > Rhodophaea formosa. The sequence continues at coordinate 21,587,778 of OY720205.1, read as the reverse complement.
GCAAAAAAAAGCTTATAAACATCTAGATACCTCGCCAACCCGTCTGGCCAGCGTGGAGAGTGTGGGCCAAATCCTCTGGCTAATATAAGCTTGGTAGTACAGAGAGGGTCACGCTCCTGCAGTGGAGTCTTAAAATGATCTTATGATGATGATGATGAAGTATAGTTGCAAAAAATTGCAACATCTTAAGATAAATACTTATTTAACGCTACTTTTCAAAATAAACATAATATTTAAATAAGATCTTTATTTTTGTATTTATGATCCTATAAATTATTGACAGAACAATATTATTATGATGTGTAGGTTTTCAATTGGTCATCAGTATTTCACCAAAAAAATGGACTTCTATACCTTGTGTTGTACAGAACCATTAACTTTTTTGCCATGCAGTGACTGTTTGAATGTTAGTATTTTAAGTTTAAACAAATTAGGTATAGGAATAGTACCACAATTGGAAGCAGTATCAATGAAAGCTCGCTTTCACAAACAATTTTAACACTTAGCCACTTTAAAAATAGAATTGCAAAATAATATTAACCCTAACCGCTAATTTAAAAGTTGTTTTACTAATTTTTGTACGTGAAAACAAGTATTTATTTTTAACTCATGTTTATCAGTGTATTCTCAATATTTCTAAGTTATCATATCAACCTAGGTCACATTATTTATTTTATTAGCTCATTCATGAAAAGTATTCGTCATAAGCCACAAACAATAGATATCTTTAAACTCAATTCATACATATTTACGCACATACGAACATACACCGCTGGCGATCGCTTACTATTTTGTCGTCCTATTTCATAAAAAAAACATACATGACTACAAAAAAACAATACACTCTTTTTTTGGAGGTGGTGTAAAAAAGAAGATTGTAAGCCAAATCCTGCTCTTAGACTTGCTAATTATTGCTCCGGTAGTTCAGATAGAGTCACGCCCTTGCAGTGGAGACTAAAATAGACCTGATGATGACGATGTGTAAAAAGATCCTTCAGACTTTCCACAGTGTTATCACTTCGTCAGAAAATACACCAAAATACTCGGTGTGATGACATTGACCCCGAAGGCGTCTTCAAGGATAGCCTTTCGACTCATTGCCACACCCTCGACTCATTTGACTTATTATCGACCTTTGTGTTGTTTTATTGGGCATCCATTGGGTCTAGCCAAAATACTTATGGACTTACAATTTAAGAAATTGCAAGTGAGCAGCTATTCCGGGTATAAATTTACCCTAGAAATTACCTCAAGGTCGATTTAGCCCCGCAATATGAACAACTTTTCCTACAGGACCAATACTGGGAACTCTGAAAAATTTTAGATATTTTCATACTTAATGACTAAATTACCCGTTAGGCTAAGGACGTTTATATAGGTACGTCAAAATATTTTCAGGTTCCCAACATTGGTTCCCTAGGGAAGTTGTTGTTGTTGTAATAATATTAAAACTTACGCGAGATAAATTCATTATGAAAACACGGCTTTACTCACTCTTTATTACGTCGGATCTGCCGACTAGTTTCGGTCTGTTACGCGGGCGGCGACGCGTGAGGCGGCCCTCAGTGCTTTGAGGGAAGCGTAACCGTCGTGTCGCCACCCCTTTCACTCGCCCCGATGATGGTCTTCGTAACAGACCGAAACTAGTCGGCAGATCCGACGTAATAAAACGTGAGTAAAGCCGTGTTTTCATAATGTTGTTGCTGTCTTCTAGATAAGTAAATTTGATATAGGCGAGATAAATACAATGTACCAGCTGCTTTTTTAAAAAGCAATCAAGGGAATAGGCAAAAGTTGATGACTAATGGTTCATTTCTGGGTCTTGGAATACGCTTCTATAATAGAATTCCCAATGAATTGTTAGAAATATCGTTTAATAAATTTAATAAAAATCAGCTTATAAAAAAGGCATATTACTGTATAAATGATTATTAAATGGAGAAAAATGCTTGGAATTAGTCAAATATTTGTTAAATGTATGTGTAGACTTATAACTGTTATGTTTTATGCCCTTCTGGCACGTAGGGACCAATACTGAACTGAGTTTCTTTCGGCGTATTCTTCTCAGCAGTGGTCTTTCCGAAACGCTAGTAGTTTTTCGATTTTGCATAAAAAAAATACAACAAGAAAGATAAATGACGTTCAAAAAGCGATACATGAGATCCAAAATTTGAATAAAAACTATTCATTTCATTTCATAATGTTAATTGGTAGGTAGTAAAAACAAAAACTAAAAAAAATCTTGGTTAAAATTAAGGTAAAATTATCTTCTATTAGCCAGAGCAGTCAGAGGATTTGGCGTACACTCTCCAAGCTGGCCGTTAATAAGCTTTGTTTAGCTTGTGTTTTCTAAGTCGCCTTTTACGACATCCTTGGTAAGACATAGAGAGGCCCTATTCTGCTCTGCCGGTTGCCATACGGCTCATATTATGTTTAACACAAGAGTTTTTTTTTTTCAATAGTTAGCCTATCTACTATTATTACCAAATAATGTTTGATTTAAAAATACCAAGGCGAGTAGCCTTGGTGTTATAGATATAAATAAATAAATATATACGGACAAATCACACAGATTAAGCTAGCCCCAAAGTAAGTTCGAGACTTGTGTTATGGGATACTAACTCAACGATACTATATTTTATAATAGATACTTATATAGATAAACATCCAACACCCAGGCCAATCTGAAAAAGATCATTTTCATCTTGACCTGACCGGGGATTGAACCCGGAACCATCCGTGTCGCAGGCAGGCGTGTTGACCGCTGCCCCACGGAGCTCGTCAACATAGACATAGTGCTGATTCTATCTTGTATATACGTATGTCTTAAGTAAATACGTGCGCCGTGTGGTTCCCGGCAAAGTAGAATAGGACCACTCCAAGTCATCCCGTGGATGTCGTAGAAGGCGACTTAGGAAACACAAGCTAAACAAAGCTTCTAAACATCAAAGAAACCTCTCCAACCCGTCTGGCCAGCGTGGAGAGTGTAGGCCAAATCCTCTGACTACTCAAGCTAATATATGGCTCTGGTAGTACAGAGAGGGTCGTGCTCCTGCAGTGGAGACTAGAAAAACCTGATGATGATGATGATGTGAAGTAAATATATGTAATATATATCAGCCACGCCTTTGCCACTCGCCTTGCACGTGTACCGTGGGAGCGGCACTATCTTATCGACTTAATATTAGATTATTTACAACTTGAACAACACTATTGTGATAATAGCGATAATAATAAGTCGTTTGCTTGTAAGTCTTTGTGTAAGGTTTATTGCTATGTAATGCAATGTCGGGAATTAACGCGAAAACATACCGTTTTTCTCCAGACGTTTCGGCCGGGTTACACCGACCGTGTTCACTGGATGACTGTGACCACGGTCGGTGTAACCCGGCCGAAATAATCATGCAACGCGAAAGTTTAAAAGTAGTTATTGCTATGTACTTTGCACTTGCTTACTATTAATATTTTTATGGACAAGCTATTTTTTTTAGCCTGTTTGTGTGTCCCACTGCTGGGCAAAGGCCCTTCCCTTTCTGCTTTCACAGGCTCCTGTCAAGGGCTACAGTCCGCTACTACGTGGATATAGGATGGCCACAGGGCACGAGGCAGACCTAGGAGAAGGTAGCGTCATGATTTGGACGCACATAATAGGGATTGGAATAACTATTAAGTATGTATATGTGTACATGCTGGTTTGGGGGAATAGAAAAAGCATAGAACATACCAGCTGCTTTCCTTGCCGTGCAGACCGTAAAAGCCGGTCAAGGGATTAGACGAAAATCTAAGGAATCATGTTAATGGTTATTGACGATGCGGATGCGAAACCCAACCAATTTTAATTTCGGTTACCCCCTACGCTAACGCCCACTAACACGCTAAACGTGGTCTTTAGCTTTTATGACCTAAGGCTCTGTTCATTCCGCAAGGGATAAAGACGTGAACCCTAAAAAGTACTATACTATACAGACAGTTTATAACTGCACTAGCAATTTTCTTTCAACTTCGTCCGCCTTAAAATTATAGCCTATGTTACCCACAGATAAATAAGCTATCTATAGGTGAAAGAATTTTGAAAATTGATCTATTAGTTTTGGAGCCTATAATAAATAAATAAATATATACGGACAAATCACACAGATTGAGCTAGCCCCAAAGTAAGTTCGAGACTTGTGTTATGGGATAATAAGTCAACGATACTATATTTTATAATATATACTTGTATAGATAAACATCCAAGATCCAAGTCAATCTGAAAAAGATCATTTGCCATCTTAACCTGACCGGGGATCGAACCCGGGACCATCCGTGTCGCAGACAGGCGTGTTGACCACTGCACCACGGAGCTCGTCATATATATTAATATATAAGCCTATTTAATAAACAATCAAATATTTCCTTACAAGTTTTTCAGAGCCGGCTGATGCCTGATACCAACTCTCCCTGCTCAAGAACCGCAGACTTTCTGTAAAAATAAAATAAAATTGTTTACCCTGGCTGGGAATCCAACTTGGTACCCCTCGTGTTGCAGGCTGGCGTTTAACCACTACGCTACGGAGTACTAACATTGCTTTTCACATTTAAAAAATTGCTACACAAAATAATTAACTTTGACGCATCATTCATAACAGATTGATAATTTCCTCATGGATCATGAAATAGGTCAAGTTTAGGCGATAGTATAAAAACACTAAAAACAAACCGATTTACTTGGCAATATACTTGGAATATACTTAATCTTTTCATTGAAATTTTGTTGTATACAATAAGAATCTGTGTTCGCGGAAACACCGCATGTGCAACATTTCATAATATTCATGACAAGTGGGGATACTGACCACTATACCGAAGAATGGCTTCTCGTGTGGTCCCCAGCAGAATAAGACCACTCCAAATCTTCCTGTGGATGTCGTAGAAGGCTACTTAGGAAACACAAGCTAAACAAACATCAAAGAAACCCATCCAACCTGCCTGGCCAGCGTGGAGAGTGTAGGCCAAATCCACTGACTGCTCTGACTAAGTATGTCTCTGGTAGTACAGACAGGGTAATGCTCCTTAATTGGGGACTAAAAAAGACCCGATGATGATGACGTTGATGATTTTCATGACATAGCAGACAAAACTTTTTTAGATCTCCAGTTAAGACTTGATTTTGAGCCTACGCATACTAAGTACACCGATGGTCCAGTGAGGAGCCCGATGGTCCAGTGGGTGTGAGCTCTATGAGCGCTTACGTATGTTAAGCAACCCTTGGTGCAGTCCCTACTTGGATGGGTGACCGCAAGTGGCATAAAAATATCTCGAGCTCCTCCGTGCTTCGGAAGTCACGTTAAGCCGTTGGTCCCGGCTGTCATCGTTGATGGCAGTCGTTAAGCTATGTCAGATGCCTTGAGGCAGCTTGAAAAATCTGACACCAGTGTTGGCCACTTACACATACGAAAAACAAAAATAAACAACTAAGTACACCATATAAATTCTACTGCCATAAGGATCAGATAGAAGTTCCAGAAATTGATCCGTCCGTGGACAAGGCCTATCCTACACTTATAGACTTATATAAGTAGTGGTGTACATTGAAAAACATACGATACACAAAGTAAGCATATCCAGGTCGCAATAATAATCAGGTGATTCCACAGACTTAAGGTTAAACCACACTGACGTCAAACGCGAGATAAGAGATAAACATATTTATTTACACGCTTATCTGTATCGAAATATCAGATATTTGTAATAAAGGAGGAAAAAACTGCCGAAAACTGGCAAGTATCAACGTTCTTGCCACGTCTATTAAGTAAGTGGTGATTAAGACACTATAAGTGCCTACGAGCGCCATCCATCATTTTATTTATTTTACTCTTAATCAGTTTTAATGTACTCCTTTGGTTTACTCTTAACCGTGTGGTTCCCGGCTGAGTAGAATAGACCACTCCAAGTCTTCCCGTGGATGTCGTAGAAGGCGACTTAGGAAACACAAGATAAACAAAGCTTATAAATATCAAAGTGACCTCTCCAACTCGTCTGGCCAGCGTGGAGATTGTAGGCCAAATCCTCTGACTGCTCTGGCTAATATATGGCTGTGGTAGTACAGAGAGGGTCATACTCCTGCAGTTGACACTAAAAAAGACCTGGTGATAATGATGATGATGACTCTTAACCAGATCAGCAATGGGCAGGGATAACATTCCTATATAATCGATATTCCTGTTCATGACACCTCTAGATTCGCCATAGCTCGCGTCACATCTTTGTATCCACCATATTATAGGGAAAAGTTACTATTCACGAAATGTTTCTTATTTTAAAACATATCTTGGTATATATTTTTTAATTATTTTCGTTTTTATCAAGATAAGGCTATAGAGCACAAACGCCATTTAGTGACGAGTGGAAAAGTGCACTGCAGCGTCGTCGCAGGTAGTTATAGAGCAGGGAATGACACGTAGCACGAACAACAGTGACATTATGCTCTGTGCTAGTAGTAATAGTCGCCTACGTTGTACGTGCATCAGCACGTACAACGTAGGCGTACAACAGGAACAACTAAGCCAATATTTATATATGAAGTTGGCAGTCTATACGTTAGTATTACATTTCTTTGTTCGTAGCAACCCGTAGGAGCTCGTAGGCGGCGCACGTAGCCTCGTAGCTGCGTAGGCGTCGTAGAACGTGCGCGCAGCCTTGACATGCTCATAAAAATTTATGTTCCCTTGTTCTAGTAAATATTTTTAGAAAATACAGGTCAAAATTTTGAATAGTAACCGATAGTTTTGATTTTTAAACTATTATATTTATTACTAGCAATTTTCCCGCGACTTCGTCCACGTAAATTCCTTTGTCACCAACAAGTAGATTAGCTTTCTATAGGTTAAAGAATTTAAAAATTGGCCCAGTAGTTTCGAAGTCTATTCAATGCAAGTAATCAAATCTTTCCTAATTGTTATTAATATGGATTTGCCATATCATTGTGCTTGATGATGTAGGATATTTAAGTGAATCTACTAGAACTCGGTGTCTTATTGACGTAGGCAGGTGTGGTGGCTAAAAGTTTTGTTTCTAAAACCATTATATTTATTAATAACTTTCGCCCGCAACTTCGCTTTCGTTAGTGGTGATCTCTCGGGAGCAGTACGTTTTTCTTGGACTTGTACTCATTTTTATAAATTTAATTTTTTGACATTTTTATTATTTTTTGACATTATGTAATAAGATAATTATTTTGACGATGAATTTAACATTATGTTTTAATTTAGGATGTTATTAATGAATGCATGAGATTCTTAAATGTATAATTGATTATTTACAACTTTAATGATTTTGTATGCCTTTTGGCGGGACATAGTAGACCCTGTATTTATCATAACATCTCTTGTACCTATGTTCACAAAATAAATTGAATTGAATTGAGATGTAGCCTTTGTCCTTGTGTGGCCGATGTTGCGCACCGTGTAAATGTAGCGTGGCAAAAATGGCGGTCGCTAACAGGAGTTCTGTATGATACCCCTATGCCCATAAAAACAAAGGGTAAAGTTTACAAGACAGCCATAAGGCCAGCCTTACTGTACGGTTCCGAATGCTGGACAGTCAAGAAAACGCATGAACAGATGGCACATGTAAATGAAATGAAGATGTTGCGCTGGGCGGGTGGGGTGACCAAGATAGATAGAGTTCGGAATGAATACATCTGGGGGAGCTTTAAAGTCGCACCAATCACAGACAAAATGACGGAAAATCGCCTTAGATGGTATGGCCATATGTTTCCGTGTGGTTCCCGGCAGAGTAGAATAGGACCACTCCAAGTCTTCCCGTGGATGTCGTAAAAGGCGACTTAGGACGCACAAGCTAAACAAAGCTTACAAATATCAAAAAGACCTCTCCCACCCGTCTGGCCAGCGTGGAGAGTGTAGGCCAAATCCTCTGACTACTCTAGCTACTATATTGCTGTGGTAGTACAGAGAGGGCCGTGCTCCTGCAGTGGAGCCTAAGATAGACCTGATGGATGGATGGATGGTATGGCCATATCATGAGACGGGACGAAGACCATGTAGTGAAGATCGCATTAAGTCTGCCAGAACAAAAGAGAGGTAGAGGCCGCCCGCCATCGACCTGGTGGTCAAACATCGAAAGAGACCTTAAGAAAGCCCAATTGCCAAAACCGACAACCCAGGACAGATCAACCTAGCGCCGCAGAGTGAGGAGACCCGACCCCGGATAACGGGAACAGGGATGGAAGAAGAAGAAGAGATTGTAGCCCTTGTCCTTCGCCATATTCCAGACAACGTGTATACAAAATTTCAAGATCATCGGTTCAGCAGATAGGGCGTGAAAGCGTAAACAACAAACTCACTTTTGCATTTATAATATTAGTTGGGATAGTTAGGTGGGATTGGGATTCGAATTTTATATTTATTATTTCTAATACTAGTGTGCTTGATGATTTAAGATATATTTTAAGTGAGTCTACTGGAACTCCGTGGCATATTAACGCCGCCATAGGCAGGTGTGGTGGCAGATAGTTTGGCTTCTAAAACTATTTTATTTATTAGTTTATATTTAATACCATTGTGCTTGACGACTGAAGATATTTTTTTTTAACTTGGTTGCTTAAGCACTGATCATTGCTCTATGGAAATCGACTAATTGCCAGGCGATCGAATTTTAAAAGTTTTCATTAAAATATTACATATGTCATTAGGTATAAAATTTCAAATTTCGAATTTTCCGCATGTTCGAAATTTTCGCTGTTTTACCGCAAGTCATATGTAAAGAGAAAAATTGGTTAACGCCAAAACAGGTTAACGCCAAAACTTTGGCGTTAACCTGTTTGTATCTTAATTTATCAAACAAATATTAGTAAAAATGAATACCAAAATACTACAAGTAATTTACTAGTTTTATACTTGTTAGATTTTTAAGATTCGATTTAGTTTAGGATTTAAAGAGTTAATTACTGGGTTACTGTTAATATAAGAGCGCCTTTAGTGAATCTACTAGAACTGTGTGACATTGGTAACTCCAAGGGCGCGTGTGTGAGCCCCTCGTGCGTACGTGCCACGCGCGCCGTGCGCCGTGTGCCGTGAGCGCGCTATCGCCGGTTATTTTCCCGCGCCCGCTAGACCTCGATAAAAAACGTAAACAAAAACATGGCCCTCTTGGCCGAACTGTAAAATAGTTCATTGTCTAGTTGCCGGATATTTGGTTTTATGAGGATAGGTTTGTAAGGTTCTTTCGAGAGACTCAAAATAAATAAATAAGTAAACAAATAAATAAATATATACGGACAAATCACACAGATTGAGCTAGCCCCAAAGTAAGTTCTTAAGAAAGACTTGTGTTATGGGATACTAACTCAACGATACTATATTTTATAACAAATACATATATAGATAAACATCCAAGACCCAAATCAATCTGAAAAAGATCGTTTTCCATCTTGACCTGACCGGGGATCGAACCCGGGACCCCCGTGTCGCAGGCTGGCGTGGTAACCGCTGCGCCACGGAGCTCGTCTCTAATTATTAAATTATTTTATTTCAGATTACTTAGATCCATAGGTATTAGTAGAACTTATTCTAAAGTTAGTGATATGGAATAATAATTAAATCAAATCACGAATAAAATCAAATCAAATAATTAAAATCTAAATAACAAAATAAAATAGCAATATAACAGGTATGAGAGTGATCAGCCACTAAGCCGTGTGGTTCCCGGCAGAGTAGAATAGGACCACTCCAAGTCTCGTGGATGTCGTAAAAGGCGACTAAGGAAACACAAGCTAAACAAAGCTTATTAACATCAAAGAGACCTCTCCAACCCGTCTGGCCAGCGTGGAGAGTGTAGGCCAAATCCTCTGACTACTCAGGCTAGTATATGGCTCTGGTAGTACAGAGAGGGTCGTGCTCCTGCAGTGGAGACTAGAAAGACCTGATGATGATGAGAGTGATCAGATCGGATCACTAGATCCGCAGATCACCCTCCTCACAAAGCAGGCTTACAACGGAGACGAGTACCTGTCCGCCAGCGTTTCCACGATGCTATTGGGACTGTCCCGTATTCTGAAAATTAGCGAAGATGTCTTTTTGCGCAAAATAGCAGCATCAACTTGGTATTTAGTAAGTGGCGCTATAGAGAGTTATTCAAATAAATAAGGCATATCTGCGGGATATTTTTTAAGTCAACCACGTTGGTTTAGACTATCGTGATGATAAATAAATAAATAAATATATAGGGACATATCACACAAATTGAGCTAGCCCCACAGTAAGTTGTGAACTTGAGTCGCAGGATACTAACTCAACGATACTATATTTTATAATATGTACTTATATAGATAAACATCCAAGACCCAGGTCAATATGAAAAAGATCTTTTTCCATCTTGACCTGACCTGACCTGACGGGATCGAACCCGGGACCCCCGTGTCGCACTAGCGTGTTGACCGCTGCGCCACGGAGCTCGATCCATGCTTGGAAATCTTTCTGAGATAAAGCATAACTTAGTTATGTTGTTTTCCGTACCTCAGATAACTCATATGCCATTTCTCACGATAAACCCTTCAGTAGTTAAGGCGTGAAAGCTATACAAATAAACAAACCGTCGCAATTTTCATTTAAAACTTTTTCATGTTATTTTTTTATTTCTTTTTATTATAACCATTATTTAACCTTGACAAGCGGCCTTTTAGCTATAATAATAATTGTGGTTTAAATGACCATTATGATATGGTCCTCCCATTAAAACACACATTATTGTCATTGCAACGATAACTTTAAGTACAAGGCTGTTATGCTTAGCTTGGTATTTAAAAATAAAACTACAATTTTAACATTTCGAATGATATTATTTTTAATTTACATATTTGAAAGTAAAAAAAGTCCAACCTAGTATCCTACGATTCAAACGCACTTGCAAATACTGGGCCACATATGTCTTCTGACCCTGGATATACTAAATATAGAATTTACTCGCCTTAACTAATTATTTAACCTTGTACCCTACAGGGGTGATACAGCCTGTCGATATGAAAAACTTCTACTATGGGACCAATGCTGAAAACTAAAAAACAAAACACTTACCTATACAAATTGACCGGGCTGAATATTTTGGTAGCATAGGAAAAGTTGTTCACATCAACGCGCTGAACCCTTCAACGGTTTAAGGTTAAATGATTATTATAGGAGAATAAATTCTACATTTAGGAAAGTCAGGCAATTTGCTGCAAAGACTATTTAAGAATTAGCTACTTTTGTTTCGTAGTTATTGCTTTTAGGCAACATGATCAAGAATGATAGGAATCCCTCCACCATGGTTGCTCAGGGCTTTTCAGTCAATCTTTTCTTGGTTGCCTACCAAGCGCTTTTTGAAAAGGGGATGAGAATTAAAAAAGGGCTACACAATTACCCCATTAATGCAAGACACAACACTAAACACGTGGTAAAAATAAACAATCATTATCATCGCATGACGCAACCCACGTCACCCGGTGACGCTGGCCAGCGCATTTCGCGTAACAACATGACGCGCCCTGACGATTTTTTGTTATTTTTACGTGGATTTCGTCATTTCTCATTGTTTGTCGCGTCACCATCTTCTAAGCAACGGTAGTCACTGCCGAAAATCTGCCTTGATATTAGGGCACAGAATTTGCATCCATTAAGAGTCGCCTGGACGCGCATGTCTCCATACAAACGGGAAAAGGGAATTGTGGCAATATTTGTCAATTTTAGGGCAAAATTCAGCATCTAATTAATTAATCTCATTATAATCTACGTATATTCCTATACAGTTTGGTTAAATTATCAATAGTTTGAGAATTATACGCCTCTCAAGATTTCCATACAAATTTGAAAAGGTTTGTAATTCTCAATCCATTGGTATTTTAACCAAGCTGTATAGGAACGTACGTAGATTATAATGAGAATAATTGATTAAATGCGTAATTTTACTCCTAAATTATCAAATATTGCCACTATTCCCTTTTTCCGTTTGTATGGAGACTTGCGCGTCCAATTTGTCCTTGTTTAAACTAAGATAAGCATTTCTTTGTACGTGTTCATACCTCCAAAAATTATAAATATCAAGGCATTATAATTTAAATTATTTATTCATCCACCCTCGTAGCAGGCAGGCAGGCAGCAACAGGCATCATTTGAAACATTTTTGTTTGTTATTATTTACCAAGACAAAAATGTACAGAATATATTATATCTATGTGAATTCTGTTGTATTGTGCACATCCTAACTAATATTGTAAATGTCAAATTGATTTTTTTTTTGTTTTTTGCGCTTTAACGCCCTGTCTACTGAACCAATCATCATGAAATTTTGCATACACATAGTATGGGGTACTGAAAAGGACATAGGCTATATATCACGCGGGCAAAACCGCGAGTAAGTAATTACTAAAACATTAAGCAGGGATGAGACGGAGCTTGATTGATTTTCACCGGAACACACGGATTTAATGGAAATCGTTGGAGCCATTTCCGAATTTTTAAGAACCTATACAGCGTCTAAATTGACACTCGTTTTACCCTTAATGGGGTGACTCAGCCCATCATTATGAAAAACTTTTCCTATGGGATTAGTACTGGGAAGTCAGTAAGATTGGCACCGTGAGTCATTCGAATAATATAGGTAGGTATAAAAGTAGGCAATTCTTACCATCGTTTCGTTTTCATAAATATTGATGAGATTCCCAAGTAAATGCGTATGTAGTCCAAAGTACACGTAAACTATGTTAAGATAGCATCGTTATGTTAATGACATGTTTCGCGAACATTGCACTGATATTTACTGAGTGCTGCAATAAAATAACGTACAGTTTGTACAAAATAAACTACCAGTGTTTACTACGCGTTCGGTTTTTACGGGTCTAGTACTGCCCCCATTAGTAATTAATCATTTGAAAGAAAACCAAGATATCATTTATTTTATTGACTATATGTATAGGTCCCTGGCCACGCAGATCGTTGTTTTTTTTTAAATCTAGTTTTCCTTAATGTCACCTACCTGCCTAGTTTTTGGATTATATACCTAAAGCCTTGTTGACACACGCTAGCACTTTCGTTTTTTAGTGATCCTCCAGTGACAATACTAATATTTTAGTCGAGTTGATTAATAAGAAATTTAGTCGACCCGGTAGAATCTACTGTATTGGTGAATAGTGCCTCCTGCCACCGTCACTGCCCATTGGATCACCGTCTTAACAATCCGACCGAGAGCCATGTCACGTATCGCTCGAAAACGAATGATTTTTATATGGAAAAATCACTCGTCTTGTGGAGTCACGGATTCAAAAATATTACCCGTAGATCGATTTTTATTCGAGTTTACTAGTGGCTGCTGAATTACTTCTGCTCCGTGGCGCAGCGGTCATCACGCCTGCCTGCGACACGGATGGTCCCGGGTTCAATCCCCGGTCAGGTCAAGATGGAAAACGATCTTTTTCAGATTGACCTGGGTCTTGGATGTTTATCTATATATTTATTTGTTATAAAATATAGTATCGTTGAGTTAGTATCCCATAACACAAGTCTTTCATTAGAACTTACTTTGGGGCTAGCTCAATCTGTGTGATTTGTCCGTATATATTTATTTATTTATTTATTATTACTTGCGAATTGTACTAGACTATTGCGAATGATTTTTGGGCAGTGGTGAATGTTTTACTCGACTAATTTACTAGCCGTGTGCAAATTACGAGTAGGTTGCTATACCTATTTGTAGTAGTGATTTGAAAAATTTACAGAATATTATTTTTATTGTACAAAGGACTCATTTATACAGCAGAAATTGCTACTCAATGACCATAATAATTTATAATAAGTTACCTACCTCGTTTATAGCACTGAATATCAAACAATTTAAAATTAGACTGCTGAAGTGGCTAGCCGAAAAGTGCTTTTATTCAATTCAAGAATATCTAAATTGTAAAATTGACATTATCTGATTCTGCTTATTATATTTTATTATTGTGACATGCTCCTTTGTTAATATTGACCAATTCATTTAATTCACACATGTTCAAAATTTAATTCCTTAATTTAATTAAACTTTTAATTTGCATACCACTATTGGCTAAATGTATGTGACATTTTATACACTTAACTCCACCTTTTATGACTACATTTAACGCAAATATAATTTCAAGGGATCATACAAAACACGTTTTTGCGATTAACCAACAAGTGCAGTAAATAAATACTTACTATGAAGAATGCAGTATATAGCTTCCCACTCCGCCCTTTGACCTTCTGCCTCTATTATCAAGCTACCAGCTGTGTGGAGAGTACATGATCTATGGTGAATTTTGACGAAAACTATCGTTATATTTTCTAAATGTTTTTGCTTGTAGGGTTCGATGTTCTTGTACATATTTGTTAAAATATTTGTTTTTAAATCACCGTTACACGGGTATTTGATTTTTTTTTACAAGTATAACAACCGCTGCGACATGGATGACCTAAAACATTTCAATGTATGATATATTTTTTTAATTGAGTAATATTTCTCAAAAAAATACGCGTAATTAATACTCAGGTTAGGCACAGATTCATGCAAAAATAAAAAGTGAACAAAATAAACACATCGTAGAAATATAAATCATCATATCAGCTTCAAGAAGTCCACAGCTGGACAAAGACCTCTCCTAAAGATTTCCGAACTTACTGGTTGGAATCGGCATTGCCCTGCATCTAGTATTTCCCTGCGTCCTGACTAAGGTCGCGAAATACTAGATGCGATACAAAGCCTATGACACTCCTGAAAGTCATATGACAATCTCTCACTTCGCAATCGGTCAAGCTGTTAATGCTACAGGAGGCTACAATAGAGCAGAAATACATACATACAACAACAAAAAATTTTTGTTGTTAAAATTGTAAACACAAATATGACAATTAATAAGTGTTCAAAGAAACCTACTCGTATATTAAATAAACGATTGAATCTTGAATACATACAAACGCGCGAAAAGCATTACACCCTTCTTCTGAGTCGAGTGAGAGTTATCCGGGTAGAAATAATTAACATTATCATCGATTTTAGATAGCAAATTAATAATTATACAATCGCATCAATATGTTGCACCAATTACCGAATTTATCTTTATCATAAAATATTGTTTTGATGACTATACAGTAACATGTATCACGCAAAAAATGATAACAGCACGCACCACCCGCGTGGACGATTTATGTTAATGAGATATATGAATTGAAAACAATTGACATGTATATTAAATATTTGAAGATAACAAAAATAATGTAAAGACACAAATACCCATCGCACGTCCCGGGTTCGATCCCTGGTTAGATCAAAATGGGAAGACCCCCGTCACAACGATATTCTTAGTGTAAGTGTTATAGAATCTTTTTCAGATTGACCTGGGTCTTGGATGTTTATCTATATAAATGTATTTGTTACTAGCAATTTTTCCGCGACTTCCATAGGCTGATAGTGGCCTGACATAGGCTATAATTTACGCGGCAAATTATAGCCTTGTCAAATTTTAATTAGCTTTCTACAGGAGAAAAATATGTTTAAAAATGGTCCAATAGTTTCGGAGACTATTCAATGCAAACAATCAAATTTTTATCGTATCATATCAAGTATCGTTGAATACCATAACACACGTTTCGAACTTACTTTGGGGCTAGGTCTGTTGTCCGTATAATATTTATTATTTTTCTTTCCTTCATTTGTCTAAATCAACACGTTGTTTGGTTGCTTAAGAGTCGCCTGGACGCGCATGTCTCCATACAAACGGAAATAAGGAATTGTGGCAATATTTGATAATTTAGGGGTAAAATTAAGCATTCAATCATTTAATCTCATTATAATCTACGTACGTTCCTATACAGCTTGGTAAAATTATCAATGGTTTGAGAATTATACGTCTCCCAAGATTTCCATACATATCAAATCATTGGTATTTTAACCAAGCTGTATAGGAACGTACGTAGATTATAATGAGATTAATTGACTAAATGCTTAATTTTACTCCAAAATTATCAAATATTGCCACAATTCCTTATTTCCGTTTGTATGGAGACATGCGCGTCCAGGCGACTCTTAAGCACTGATTAATGCTCTATGGAAATCGCCTAATAGCCAGGCGGTCGAATTTCAAAAGTTTCCTTTAAAATATTGTGAAATAAGGCATCAAATTTCATAATTTCGAATTTTCCGCAGGTTCGAAATTTTCGCCGCTTTTCCGCAAGTCAAGAGTTAAAAATGCAATGTTGCTGATCCACGTCTGAAAATTGCAGCACTACTGCAACCCTATCCCCGAGCTAACTCCCCACAATTAACCTGTGACCTTTAACTCGATTGGAGTAACATAAGCCGACTTTTTTTTCTTTATAATTAAACCTAGTACGTATCATTGTAGCGACATATAACTACTCGACAATCTGTATAGCGACAAAACGGAATCGCGAAAAATGCTGACTCTACAGAATGATTTTGCGACAATTCATGGCGTGACAATATAGAATCGCGACAAACGATGATCCGACATAGGAAATTATTGGGAGTTTTTGGTGGGAAGTCAAGGGGTTCAGTTGTCGTTTGCCTTATACAATTTTGCAAATTGATTTAAGTGGACTTTATAATGTGAAATTGGTGTAGTTTGGTGTTATAAATGCTCGTGCTCGAGAACAATTTGTGAAATAGTTAAAGTAGACTGTTAAATGGACTCGTATAGATTTGTCGCCAAAATCTCCCACGAGGCTGCCAAAGAACATACGCCATCTTTGATGCCACATACCGTACAACACCGATACTTAGTATCTCATTAAACTGGACATTGGCAGAATCACTGAAATCTCGGTGGAAGCCATATTTAAAAAAGAAAGAAAGAAAAGAAAGGAAATTATTGCAAAAAGCGATCGAGTGACAGAATCGTTTAAACAACTATATAAGTACAAAACTATATAGGTATATACTCTCTTTAGACTCTGTCGTGCTTTTATTTCAATGATTAAAATACTAGGCAATTTTCCTCATTAACCTCATTAAAGAGTTTGCCTGGAAGAGTTTCATATAAGAAAGTAAAACGAAGGCCCGAAAGACGCATTTTTTAAATCCGTGGTTGGAATGGAACCCCTAGTGTTGTGTGCTAATGCGACTTACACTTGACCAGTTTTAATTTGCAATCTACTGCCTCTATTGTAGGCTCTCTTCGACTCGCCTTTGGAAACAATTTTCCTCAAAATAGATCAAAACACGCGTATAGAAATAAACGTCCATTTATACCACGGCTACTGCAGTTCAAGTGCAAAGCTGCAAAATCGATGCAGCAAGTTCAAGGCTGCGCTCTTGCGCGGTGCCGCCCGCCCCCAGCCCGCGCCCACGCCCGCGCCCTCGCCCGGCCGGCTATGACGTCAACGCGTCATTCATATATACCCCCAGCCCGGTCGATATAACGCCCGCCCTGGAGAGCTGGTGCAAGTGACAAGAGCTTGGATATTTTAACATAAGTATTTCATTGTAACTGCGTAGATTCAGGATTTCATTGAAAATTATAATTGAGTAAATTTTAGTTAGAAGAAGAAAATTGTTTCTAATTGAATTGTTTATGAAAAAGATGCTAAACTTCGAACTTTTTGGATTTGTTTTATTTTCGAGTAGATAAAAGTCTTACTACTCAACAACAATAGGAATGTTTAAGTTATTGTACTACCACAATGAGAATAAAGTCGAAAAAGTCGCTATAAATAGTAAGAATCCTGGCATGCGACAGATATATAATCAAAGTCAGCATGCGTGACGGCGTAATAAGCTAAATAGGGAACTGTGGTTGATACAAGAAGAACAGATATATTGTAACCTATAACCAAGTCTTATTTGCTACCGTGGATATTACAGGACAGATCAGACATATTTTGATCAATAAGGTTGACTTTGATTTTCGGCGAAAGCTGCAAACGTCGTTTATTTTTTTATGAAATGGAAGCGAAACCGGCCTCGGCGCAACCTGTCATTGCATATCAAATGCGCAACGCTTGCCGCTGTCGCCAAAAATCAAAATCAACATTTTAAAAGAGCGGTTCAGGTTTCCCGCTTACGGTTATGGTTTTCACCACCATACTTAATCCGCTCGAGAAACTGCGAACTACGCAGAGCCCCCAATTTCTGTAAATGATATAACGAACTGCGTACGCCATGAATGAAGCAAATTACGCAGTTTCAAATTCTGGAAATTGGAACAAACAGTAAATGGGGTAATTTTGTGTAACATTCGGTAATAAGATATTTTTGTAACGTATTATGTAAGTTTGCAAAGAAATTGTTACTTTTACACTCGTTGTTCTTTCTGTTGCGTCTGGTTAAGAAGCTAGGTAAAATTTAGAATTAGATGCTTTCTTTTAAACTGACGTCACGGACACGCTACGTATGTGAAGACATATAAGGTACATATTAAATTATCATCGTCATCATCAGGTCTTTTTTAGTCTTCATATATTAGCCAGAGCAGCAATATGACTGGCTTCCATAGGCGGAGCGTAGAACACCCTACGCTACCGCAGTCAAAAGCCTTTCAACTGTTAAAAGAGTGTATGAAAGACAGTAAGATGAAAAAGAAAGTTAGGTACAAATAAGATGGTTTAAGATAAAATGGATGTCCTAAATAGAAGAAAGATTTTTTTTCGGGACAACATCGGTTCTACTCGTCCCTACTTTATGTGGATTCAGAATATATGATATGTTCTTGAGGAAGAAGTATCTTTATAAAATATCTTAAGACTATAAATAAGCTTTACGTTATCATATGATTTCCCAAAGAACCATCGGTGTTATTTATTTATAAACTAGCAGCCCTACCCGGCTGCGCCCGGCCATGTATTATACCTTAAAACCTTCCTCGTGAATCACTCTATCTATTGGTGAAAACCGTATGAAAATCCGTGGAGTAGTTTTTGAGTTCATCGCGAACAGACAGACAGACAGACGCGGCGGAGGACTTTGTTTTATAATATTTAGTGTTTTTTTTAGCTCAGCAATGAGATTAAAATGTTATGATAGTGATATATAGGCATAGAAAAAACAATAGAATATACAAACAAAAACGTTCATTGGCAGGGGGAGGCCCCCTAAGGGACTTACCTTGACTTAGGCTGATCATTGCGTAATAAAACCAGATGAGTTATAGCTTTCAAATGTGATTGCTCGAAACACGGAGAAGTACGAAAAATAAAGAGCGTTAGGTATATATAGAAAGCCTAATGAAACTGATTATATATAAATCAAACAACGTCACCTCCTTTCAAGGGGCTTGCCTTGACTTAGGCTGACTATTACGTAATAAACCGGGTAGCAAAAAGTTTCATGACATAAACGCCGAAATCACGAAGTAATAAATATGGAGCGTAAGTTAAAGATAGAAACTCTTATGAAACTGATTATAAATTAATCAAACAACATCCAGTAGTCCCCCTCAAGTCCCTTTGATGTTTAAAAGCTTCATTTAGCTTTTGTTTTATAAGTTGCCTTCTACGACATCCACGGGAAGACTTGGAGTGGTCCTATTCTACTCTTCCGGGAACCACACGGCGGCTAGGCTATCATTAGATATGTAATAAAAAAGTTTCTAGACATTATCGCTATAGGTTCTGTAGCAGGGAGTGATATATATATTTATATATATTCTAGATAAACCATATACAGGTAAAACGTCTTTGAAATTGATTGTAAATTCATCAAATAAAATCGTCCAATGCCCCGCTGAAGGGGCGTACCATGACAAAAGCTAGTGATTACGTTACAAAAATGGGACCGAAGAGCGTCTTTACATAATTGCTCGAAACACAGAATAGCATGAAAATAAAGAGCGTAAGGTACAGATAAAAGTCTTATGAAATTGATAATAAATTAATCAAACAAAAACGAAGAGTGCCTTTCTTCAAGGGGCTTACCTTGACTTAGGCTGTGCGCAATAAAATATAATGATAAATTAGAAAAAGCTTCTAGATACAATAGACACAGGAAGAAAGTAAGAAAAATATAAAAAAACACTAAACATTTTTATGTTCTGTCTCGTTGATGATAAAACAACATAGTGAGCCTTCGATATATTCTCTAAGCTTATGTATATATATCGAGCCTTTTCTTATTATTATGAATTGAAGTAACACAAAAATATAGAGGAATCCAATATTTTTTTAACTCTACGTGGTTGATAATATAACGACTTGTCTCGTCTCGTGGCGTCTCGTCTCGTATCGTCTCGTCTCGCCTAATCTTTTGTGGTTCTAAATTAACATCACTTCCCGATGTTCGATTGGGCGGAATTTTTTACGAGATGAAAATTAATTGGTACAGGGTAATTGTGATCAACCTGGCAATAAAAAATATAAACCCGCAAGAAATAAATATGAAAAATCACCAATCAGCTGGCTGGTTAAATTTTTATGGGAAATCCAATATATTTTTATTTTTCACTTTTTTTACTTTATTTCCTTCTATCTGATGCCAATGAACATAATACAGCCCGGTGTAAAAGTTTTAGCATATAAATTCGCTTATATTTGATGAACAAAAAATTGCCTTAAACTGCAAATAATAAATCCTTTTTGTAGTCTAGGATATTTTATTGTTATATCGGTGAGTCGGGAACATTTTATGATGAAAACGCTGTCGATTCGGCTGTATTCTAGAGAAAGAAATGTTCATAAACTTCTTGCCGCCTCCGACTTCTCCCGCGCAGTAAAGCAGTCGACCCACTAAGTTTATTGACCCGATTTTTTTATCATCATCCTATAATTAAAAGAGTTATTCAATGACGTCTTATTTGAGAGTTATAAGGAGGTAATGGTTGGAAAACAAAAGGTGGGAAGAAGAAGGAAGTCTGTTTGCGAAACTTTTAAGACCATATTTATTTACAGTGATTTTAGGCTTCCCTACCCAAACGGTAAAAAAGGAACTTATTATTAAGCCCACTAAACGTAACCTTTGAGTTTTATGAACTTGGGCTCTGTTTAACTGGCAAGGAATAAAGACGTAATAGTGTGTGTGTGTTTAATAAGCCTCCGCTATCTGTCTTAAACTGTATCTGTTGAAAAAAAAAATGTCTGAAAGGTAGCAATTTTGTATGGTATGTCCCTTTCAGAAGCTCGGCTAGGCCGGTCTGACCCTTCTACAAGCGACATCCGTTCCCCGAGGATCCAATTACAGGGCTGATTTATCAGGGTAATGCCTGGACTTAATCTTTAATATATTGTGCTTGTTATTTGTGCCATTTTGAGTGGATTTATGTTTTGATTTTCTAGAGATTTAAATATTTTATATAAGTACTTAACTCATAAATGTTACACAGTATTGCATGTTAGAAGATAGAAGGTGGGGAAATATTGGTAATAACGAAAACATTATATTTATTGCAAATAAACGATAACAAATAACAAAAAACTAAATCAAAGGCTATTTGAAAGAAAAAATCTTTAGATGACTCATAAAAAATAAAAATGGTGAGTTTAGTGAATTGCCCAATAACTTTTCATTAGACGATTTGTCTTTCTTTTTTCTTTCTTTGGATGCATTAGTCGATCGGTCAATGAAAAATAAACTATACAGCATCACCTTCATATTTATTATTACCTTACCTTCTTTTTAATATCATAAAATATAGACATAATTATCTACTACTTACAGGATTTATTTTCGATGTTGATTGACTCCACACCCATTTTCAGAATCGTAGGATCCAATTACTGGCTTGATTTATCTGAGTATCTCCGGCCTTAATCTTTAATATATTGCCTTCGTTAGTTACGATTTTTAGGGTTTCGTACCTTAAAAAAGGTAAAAACGAACCCTCATAGGTTCATTGTATGGCTATCAAGACCTTTTTGCAAAGAACGCGTGGGCGTATCTAGTTTAACAATGTTGACTAATTTAACATATTCAGATCTGCGGTCTCTTGAATCTGTGAAAAATTAACCATCTGAGTCAACGCAATCACAAAGGTCTCAAAAGGTAAAGTACAATGTTTTATTTTTTAGAAATGGAAATAATATTAATAACCAAATAAATTCAACGATATTGACATGTGAATTAATTAAATATGCAAATAAGATAGCTTTGAAAATATTGTATATTCTTAGTGCTGGAATATGTGTAAGACGATGATTCTTTTCCTTTATGGTCTACGCATCTCTGACTGGAAAGTCCGCTACCGAGCAACAGTATACCGGCCGGTATATCTATCTTTTATGCTTTGAAAAGATATTCCTAGAATATTTTTTGTAAAACTAAACTTTGATTACGTCTACCTTTTGGGTGGCCCTCAACCCATTAAGTGGATATTGTTCCAGCATTTGGTTGCCATGGTTTCTTGATAGTTAGCTTAAATTGCTCACGAATCTATTCTAACATTCTTACATAATTAGGTATCCGTAGTTCAGTCGCGAAAGAATAAAACACTTACACAACATGATACGCAATTTTATACAAGAGATACTAAGAGCGATACAATAAAAAAATAGAATAAGAAAATTTCCGTAGTACCTAATCCAAAAACCTTTAAACTTGACATTTATATCTTTCTTTACCCTCATTTACGTTTCGTCAAAGAAAAAGAAGAATTTTAAAAGAAAATCCGTTGTATCCACACTGTGTCGTATAATAAATAAATATACACGGACAAATCACACAGATTGAGTTAGCCCCAAAGTAAGTTCGAGACTTGTGTTAAGGGATACTAACTCAACGAAACAATATTTTATAATAGATACTTATATAGATAGACATCCAAGACCTAGGCCAGTCTGAAAAAGATCATTTTCCATCTTAACCTGGGCGGGGATCGAACCTGAGACCCCCGTGTCGCAGGCTGGCGTGTTGACCACTGCGCCACGGAGCTCGCCATAATATAGAACAAGAATAGCGACTCATGTTCACACAGATATATGGGTGCTCCCACACAGCAGTTCTAAACGTTCTAAAACAATGTGTAACACAATAACATTCTTAAAAATGTATGACCTTATAGAATGTTATTGTTGTTACACATTGTTGTTATAAAACAATGATAAGTAATCAGATACAACATGTGAGGTTTAGAACATGCCAAAATCAAAACATATACATATTTCAGTTTTTATGAAAATAAATAAACAAAAAATAAATACAGTGGCTCACTGAGAATGCTGATAGAAGTGAAAATTTAATAAAATGTATACAGAGGTGTCGGTTTTTGGTAACAGTGTCGCGACTTCATTGGTTTTTTCCCATCCCAAAAATGTCCAATGCGCCTAATGAAAATTTCACTTCATAAAGAGTTTTTCATGTCTGTATGTTCATCGGATCACTCAACATAATCTAAGAATTCTGGCTAAACCTTACTCCTAAATGCTTCCATATCTCATTCAAACAAAGTAAAAATACATATTTTTGCCTGAAATTTCCAACTGAAAAGGTTGTTCATTAGTATTTTAATACAAAAAGGTACGCCTTACCAAACCATATCATTAAAAATACCAGCGAGATCTGCGAAGGCACTCTCACTGCAACATTGAATGGCTTTGGAGGTCGCGTGGGCGGCATGACGTCAAACCGCCCGACCGCCGCCCGCCCCTCAACTTGACATTCGCAGGCTGTATCGATCCGCCCCCGCCCTGCAATGCCGAGGCCGACCGTGTTTACATTCTACGTGTGAATGAAACCTTGTTCTAAGCCGTTGTTTAAAAGTTTTTATTACATAATAGCAATTTTCCCACGATGTCACCTGCATTAATTATAGCCTACATCACCCACTGCTAAATAAGCTTTTTAAGGTGAAAGAATTTTTAAAATTAGGGCTAGTTGTTTCGGACCCTATTCAATACAAACAACAAGTAATCCTTTCTTCTTTATACTATTAGTATAAATTAGGCAAAAAAAAATATAAGTTGTGTGTATTATTGGTGCATTGGAAGACTTGGAGTGGTACTATTCTACTCTACCGGTAACCACACGGTGAAATATAAAACAAAACATCCAAAACTGAATTGATTGATGATTTCATGAAGTAAGAAGTAAGTTGGAATCGAGTGCCTGTATATGGAATCCTTATCATGTGACATACACTCGCATGCTTGAAAAGGTCCAGAAAGCCTTTTTGCGATTTTTATATAAAAAAGAATATGGCTATTGTCCATACATGTACTTACCCAACTAAATATTTGCTCGGTCTACTAAAATTTAATTCACTGGAAGTGAGGCGAATGGTATGCCAGTTAGCAATACGCCTCAAAATTTTGAATGGTTCGGTGGATTGTCTGGAATTACATAATCTTCTGTGTGTGTTATTCGTTCCTGATGAGCTTGTGATCCCGGTCGACAGGCGCGGCCGTCGAAGGCAGCATAATATTTTTCATGTGGATAAACACGGAATTTGATTTTTCACATGACAACTGGTCAACCATACTACAGGCTTTAATAAATTATTGTGAAAATTTGATTGACCAATGGAGTAACAAAGGTGACTCCATGGATGATGATGATGATGACGACAACGACTTACAACATTGACAATATTTCTTTTTTCGTATTATATTTCTTGTTATTTATTTTTCTATTATTGGTTGTACGGACTGTTTCAAAATTTATTGTATTTAATATCCAAAATTTTTGACATTCAAGGTTTTTTTTCTGTTTGTGGTTAAGGTATTTGATTCTTATTTAATGTGTGATAATATGTAATTGGTGCAAACCGTTTTTGTCACAATAAAGAAATAAACAAATTCATTTTTTTCTAACCACGAAGACAGAGAATTGAACTTGTGACGCCTACGTCCCCAGCAACAAGGGTAGTTAGGCAGGCTGCCAACGGAGCTGACGAGACAAGTCTACTGCTCTTGGAATATCCGCGGATTTATCGAGTCGTGAAATGCCAGGGGCACGTGAAGAGATTGGGGAGAAATGTTCAGTTTATGTAATCCTGTGTATCTATGTAAATATTTTAATACATTCGTACGTTACATGCTGGTTTGGGAGAAAAGGAATAACGTAGAAAATACCAGCTGCTATTCTTCCCGCGCAGATCGTAAAAGCCGGTCAAAGGATTGGGCAAAAATCTTTAAAAAATCACGTTTTAGGCAATGCCACTAAGCAGCAATGAAAGCACACATTTATTTGACAGAATCAGCTTTTTATACAGTCAGATTTATTAGCGGAGTTGATTTAATCCAAATCAATCCTAGGTTAAGTCTTTGGTGAACCGAAAAAATACTTAGTT
Source organism: Rhodophaea formosa (assembly GCA_963082605.1). Classification (NCBI taxonomy): domain Eukaryota; kingdom Metazoa; phylum Arthropoda; class Insecta; order Lepidoptera; family Pyralidae; genus Rhodophaea; species Rhodophaea formosa. The sequence continues at coordinate 21,562,562 of OY720205.1, read as the reverse complement.
TAACCTAAAAATAACTCCTATAATACTCTGGCGCAAAATTTATTCCTGTTTGGTGGATTTCACCAAACAGGAATAAATTTTGCAGGAGTTTTAAAATATCATTAGTAAAGATTATTTTGAATATTCGGAAGAGACAATTATGTTGAGAGCTCTGATCAAAGCCATTGTTAACTGACCAAAGTCACTAAGGCGCCGCCTTCTCGCGTTACGATTCCGCCCGCCCACGACACGCTTCTTTCCCACTTAATTGTGAAGGACCGACCACGCGTGGGCGCGAACTTCTCAGTGAAAGATCGTTAAGCTTTTATTTACTTACGGTATCAAAGGACGGATTGTCATATACTTACGGTATCTAAAGGGCGTTATGTCAAATAATTTTATTGTGTACTATTATAGGAAAAATCTACAAAGAATATGGGAATTTTGTAACTTCAATAGGGTTATAATTACAACCAATTTATTTTAGAGATTTTCTTTAAATATGAAAATGCTAAATTTGATATTGCCTAAAAGTTTATCACAAATTACTTTGAATCATGGGTATATTATTTATTTGCTAGCCTGTTAAATCCCACTGCTGGGCAAAGGCCTCCCTCTCTGCTTGGGTATAGTCTTTATTTCAAAGGATACAAATGAATTCTAAAATATCCTAAATATACAAATGTTTTTTTCTCTTATATTATTGTCTGATTGTCTTTATGCGTCGTAAAGCGAGCAGCATCGACGTTATTAGATTTTCGGGCTGGTACCAGTGAAAACTAAGTAGGACGCTCTACTTATATTAGATCGTCGACCTCGGAGAACCTAATATAAGGATTTGGAGTTGATAAATCGAGTAATAACCCCTAATACAAATGGAAAAAGTAGCAAATACATGACGTGATTGTTTTCACCAGTTTTATATGTTAGGTTTGCTTTTTTAAGCCAAGCAAAAAGATGGTAGTTATAAGTTTGACCGCTTGTGTATATCAGTCTATGGTCTATGTTTTTTTTTAACTAAAAGCAGTCAAGCGGTAGTTCTTATCATAGATTAAAAAATCGGTTCTTATAGACATGTTTTATCAAAATTGCCACAACCATTTACCAAGTCGAGGGATTTACATTTCAGGGTTGAATATTTTTAAAATTTTATATATTTTATCATTAACTATATGGCTCATGAGATGGTGACAATAAGAAGAAATATGATGTTAATATTTTGATATCTCATCAAATTTTAATAAAATCTGTCTTATAAAAACAATCGGCCAACTGCGAGTCGGACTTGCACACGAAGGCCTAACAACATTCGACTATCGAGCAAAAAACGGCAAACATATCAAACCTTTTCCTTGTTGTTGTCATTGTCGTTGTAGTGGGAGCTCCCGTAATACTTATTTATTTCGTTCCCCGAGACCAACAAACGCCTACCCCTCCCGATGGGCAGCAGCGTTGGAATCGATGTAAACCAAACGAACTGCGCTCCTGTCCAGCAGTGGACTTCTTTCGTCTGTGATGAGAACAACATACAGTTCAGCTAAGTCCATTGTTCCTCAAATATATAAATTGTAACGCAACGAATGAATTGCGACACGGCGTGACGTCATAGCTCGCCCCACTGCCCGCCATATCGCCGTTGTATTCACCGCTGCGCGCTCCGCCGAGCGAACGCGTCACTTTTTGCCAAGCAGCCGACCGCACAACATAAGCCTAGCCACTATATTGTTACGCTGAGTGTTAATCTGACTGTCCATAATGGATTAAAATACTCGTTGTTACGCGCCAGTTCTGTATTTAATTTCAAAAGCCTCATCACCAGTGACCCTGCCTCGTCCCTTCTGTTTCAAAATATATAAATAAATATATACGGACAAATCACACAGATTGAGCTAGCCCCAAAGTAAGTTCTTATGAAAGACTTGTGTTATGGGATACTAACTCAACGATACTATATTTTATAATAGATACTTATATAGATAAACATCCAAGACCCAGGTCAATCTGAAAAAGATCGTTTTCCATCTTGACCTGACCGGGGATCGAACCCGGGACCATCCGTGTCGCAGGCAGGCGTGATGACCGCTGCACCACGGAGCTCGTCAAATATAATCAAAGTCAAATATATAGTTACTTACTCATAGAGTTCCTAATATAACACCTTAAACTCCCAACATGAACATAAACAACTGACTTTCCGAACCTCGCAGAATGTACTCGAGTCAAAATCCCGTACATCGTTACGTGACCTCCCGTGCGACCTTAGGGGCGACCTCTGCGCCCGTGACGTCAGCCCTGACCTTAAATCCATTGTACGGGAGCATGGGATGTGTTCGCCATTTGTAAACAGTGATTAATTTTATAGAGCTACTGAATCTTTATTTATCTTTCAATTTTATAAAGAAACGTACAGATGCTTATACGTACTAATTACGTATTTATTCCTTACGGGGTAGTCAGAACCTAGAGCCGAGGTAAACCTTTAAGCTGGTATGGTTCGTATTATTTAAGGATTGACGAACGTACACGTTTTTACACGTTACACGTTTACTGTGCCAGCATTTCTAAGTAGCTTTCTAGAATTTTCAAATTTAATTAGTTAGGTTAGGGAGGTTACATTTTGGAATGTTAAAGACATGGACTACTTATTTAAAAAATACTTAGGTACATAATATTTAAATCTAATTTTAAATTATATCAACTGTTTTCGGACACTTTATAATAAAGTATCTTGGTTTACCAAAACAGGGTCAAAGCTGCACAAAATCTTTATCAAAAAGTAAAACAAGCAGTAAAGGGTCGCCTCCGTACCCACGTATAAATGTGATTATTTCTGTGGCGAAGTTATTATTCTAAAAATACGATTTGTTGCTCCGGGCGCTTGTAAAATTAGAAGTATCTTAGCAATTTTCATATTTTGTTAAGGACCGCGTGGGTAGAACTGGTATCGAAATTTGTGAAAAGAGTTGGCAATTTTACACGCGAATTGTACGAGTATTACTGTATCGACAAACAAACAATTTAGTACACAGTAAATAACTTGGGAATACGTTTTAATTTGCCGTGTGGAAAGTAGCACACCAAGTCTTCCTGTGGATATCGTTGCAGGCGACTTAGGAAACAAAGCTAAAAAAAGCTTATAAACATCAGAGACCCCAACCCGTCTGGCCACATGGAGAGTGCAGGCCAAATCCTCTGACTACTCTGGCTAAATATATGACGCTGGTGGTACAGAGATAGTCGTTTTCCTGCAAAGGAGATTAAAAAAGACTTGGTGATAAATATAATATTGTCGACGTCAATAATTCACTTACAGCTTAGTGCCTCTTCTAAAGACAACTTACAATTGTGACATACCTACATACCTAGTAGTGGACTTGAGCTTACATTGTTATATGAAATCCAGCTCAGTTCTAACTAAATTTAGAATAGCATAGTTGATTGTTTCATAAGTAGAAAAAAAATAATGTTTTAATTCAATTGAATGATACGTGCTAAGCACTGTTGCTAGGATGGGCTTTTTATTACTACGGCTAATAATCGTAGACATTTTCGTAGCTTCTCTAATTACTTATACAGATTGTAGCGCTGTCTACGAAACTACGATTCTACGCCGCATCACAACACAACTTTATTCCATACTTTTATACTTATATTAGTGGGCACCCTAGGCACAGTAGCGACGCCAATCATTTTATTCCTAATACTTTACAAATAGAAAGAAATTCAAGAATGTAAATCATATACCTAAGCACTAGTAAATAACTTGAAGTATTTTTGGAATCATGTTTTAATATTATGAGAATCAGTCATTAAGAGAAAACGTGATTACCGCCAATAACTGCCGTTTTTGGCGGTAATCTTATTCTCATAGTTCTCACTGATTCTGATAATATTAAACATGATTCCAAAAATACTTCAGGTTATTTACTAGTGCTTATATGATTTACATTCTTGAATTTATTTCTATTTGTAAAGTATTAGAATTAAAATGATTGGCGTCGCTACTGTGCCTAGTGTGCGCCCTTCATTTTAAACTACTCTTCGATCGATTTAGTTGCAATTTGTGTTCTTCAATACACTTGCTATTAATAGTCCTTATGAAATCGAAATCTCGTATCAAATATTTTGTTCATTGAAAGATATTTCAATATCATGTGGTAATCGTTTTTAACTTTTATTACATACAAGATACTGACTGCTCTGGCTAATATATGGCTTTGATAGTAGGTACAGAGAGGGTCGTTCTCCTGCATTGGAGACTAAAAAAAAAAGACCTGATGATGATGATGATTTCATACAAGATAATTATTGTTGACTACAATAATTTACTTATAGCTAAGTTTATTATCGCTTTCAAAGTGGCGGAGTGGCGTTATATGGAGATAGAATAATTATTCAAGAGGGATAATAACATTCTGGTTTGATGTGAGGCTGTTCGCCACTCTTTACGTTAAAACTACTGGGTGGATTTCGATAAAACTTTACAAAGTTATAGCTAACACAACAATTTATCACACAGTATAAATTACGCGGACGAAGTCAGCTATTAGTCTTAAAGCTTTAGGTCGTCTGTTTGCAGTAAACACACTGCACGTGCATGTCCGTCGCATGCGTCACGTGAAAGCTTTGACGTCAATACGAGATTCTCGTCGTCGAAATATAACTATAATTGTCTGAATAAATTATATATGATTATGATTTTGTATCTCTCTGAGACTCACGGGTGTTACCCCGGTCTTTTGGAAGGCTTGCGTGGGGATATAGATCCAACACGTAGAGGCCCTTTGGAGAAGTTGATGTAATGTAGGTCTCCAGCCAGAACTCATTCCTGGAAATACCAATGATATATGATATGTCCTTGAACAGGTCTTGGCCAGAGGTGGGACTATTGCATTTGAAAAGGAAAATAAATGGGTTATGGGGCTGAAATATGGATTGACTTTATGCTGGGTTATTGCATAGGGTCGGACACCTGCCATAATCATGATAACTGACTACAATTGGCAGGTGGTGGCTTGCCGCCCACTAGATGGGCCCCTCAAACTAGCCGACGATAACTGCCGACGAAAGGGGCAACACCGGTGCGGGCGACTCAGGGGTGTCGAGAGGTGTGCTGCGCTTTCTCCGAAGTTACTCGCGTCGTTAGGCCTTTAACACTTCCACCCCTGGAGCAACAGCTCTAACGACTCCTCTCTGGACAGCCAACTAAGGCAAGCCAGAGCTGAGAGTCCTGCGAGCCCTCTTGGGTTTCCACCCCGACCGACGAAGACACGTCGGGGGCGGGGGCTCTGACCGACTCTCTGGAGCACTCGGGTCCGTGGTGTCGTCACTCACCAACAGCTCGCCACAAGCTGCCCTGCGGCTTGATTATGATTATTATTATGGTTATGAAATTAGCTTGAGGTAGCTTATTTTAATTGCTTTACACGAGCTTTATGCATCTTCCATGCTGGTTTGGGAGAAAAGGAACAATGGAATATACCAGCTGATTTACTTCCCGCGCAGACCGTAAAAACCAGCCAAGGGATTTGGTGAAATTTTAGGAATTACGATATAGCAACCCATCACTATTTTAATTCCGCTTTCCGCCTTAACACCAATAAATATACGCTAAACGTGACCTTAAGGTTTTATGGACTTGGGCCCTGTCTACCCCGCAAGGGATAAAGACGTGATAATATGTACTCAACTACCTGTCCGGTAGTTGAAAGTAAGTGAGTACGCGCGCCCGGCTTCCCGAGCTGCTACTTTCTCATCCCCCATCCATCGCAAGAAGCATCTCAAACACCTCTATCCCTTCCCGCAGTCCAACAAACTTAGAACTTTGCCCATCGCAACCGTTTTTTAAGAAGATAGACTACCTGTAAATTTTCTTACAAAAAGCGATAACGTGGCGATAACGCTTCCCACGCCTTAAACTTAGTCCAATTTCGATATTTTTTTCTTCACAATATTGATAAATTAGAGAAATACGTTTTGATATTTAAGATTGCTTACAACAAAAGTTATGAGCATCTAAGTAAATATCCATATAAAACCCCCGGGGCATTTTAATTTATTTAAATTAATCTAAACCGAATCAATAAAAAAGAAAATCGGTTAGCCCTAGATTAAGGTGTGCTAAATCGAATGACACCAAAATTTCCTCATTTCGTAAAGGTTTTAGGGGGTGGAATAGTTTAATAGCTATATAATTAAAATAGCTTTTTGTATGAAATTTACTGGTAGTCAATCCTCTTAAGCGAGGTGGGCAGCAGCGTCGGAACCGATATAAGCCAACCAAACTGCGATCACCAACCCGTTTGCCAAACTTGGTGAGGATAGCAAAACCGACCAAATGATGACATTCCTTGGCGAAGGCCTGCATCTGTGCACTTTTTGCGGCTGAGATGAAGATGATCTGACTATTAAAACAATAAAAAAGTTACATGTCCCAGTATTTTTAGTGAAAACTAGCAGCGCTCCCCGGCTGCGTCCGGGCGTGTATTATACCTTCCTCATGAACCACTCTATCTATTAGTGAAAACCATATGAAAGTCCGTGCAGTAGTTTTTTAAGTTTATCACGACCAGACAGTCAAATCAAATCAAATCAAATCAAAATTATTTATTTGCCTTGTTTTATATGTAAGTATCATCATTTATATGTACCTTACATATAAATGATGATACTTACATATTGTGTTGAGAACAAGCCTATTTAGCCATATTTAATAGCATGCAAATTTTTATGTTAGTAACTAAATGCTCAAGTAATTAGTATCCGTTTGGCAACCCAATGGCCGCCGTAGTAGGGGTAGACCTAGAACAAGATGGCGGGACGATCTGGACAAGTTCTCAAATGATACCAGCAGACAAAGACGTGTGGAAAAGTAAGAGGGAGGCCTTTACCCAGCAGTGGGACATAGCAACAATAGGCTAAGAAAAAAAACTAAATGCTTAGACAAACATTCGCGGTGGAGGACTTTGCTTTATAATATGTAGTGATGTAGTGATCGTGATATCTGGTTTTCCACAGACGTGGGTGGTATGGTGACATTTGTGCTGACGTCCTGAGGGGCGGAGGACGTGCGCTGCAAATTGAGTTCGTTTTGGTATTCATCTCTCAAGACCGCCATTATTGCGAAAAAATTGCGTTCTGGTATTATTTCAGTGGGCGTGCCACAAGAGTATTAAGCCTACCGAGAAATACGTTTATTAAAATATGTGAAAAGGTAAGAATGATTGGAGCCGTGTGGTTCCCGGCAGAGTAGAATAGGACCACTCCAAGTCATCCCGTGGATGTCGTAAAAGGCGACTAAGGAAACACAAGCTAAACAAAGCTTATTAACATCAAAGAGACCTCTCCAACCCGTCTGGCCAGCGTGGAGAGTGTAGATCAAATCCTCTGACTACTCAGGCTAGTATATGGCTCTAGTAGTACAGAAAGGGTCGTGCTCCTGCAGTGGAGACTAGAAAGACTTGATGATGATGATGATGAAGAATGATTTGATTCTGATGACGGGTAACTTGTGGGAAGTAGAAATGAAAGAAAAAAAACTTATGAAGAAACACAAAATGATGAGTATGATCAGGTCGATCGTTGATCTGACGAGCTCCGTGGCGCAGCGATCAGCACGCCTGCCTGCGACACGGATGGTCCCGGGTTCGATCCCCGGTCAGGTCAGGTATAGAAAAAAATATTACTCCCTCTTTACATGTATGAGCTACAGTAAAAAAAAAATTTTTATGATTTTTTTCTACCACTTTTTGGCATGATTAATATACATACCCATACCAAATCACAGTTTTCTAGTACTTATAGTCTCTGAGTCAAACCGCGGACGGACAGACAGACAGATAGACAGACAAACATGGCGAAACTGTAAGGGTGCCTAGTTTACTACGGAACCCTAAATAGGAGATCAAAGGTACTCTTCATCATCTCACAAAACTATTATTACATCACACTAAAAAGTTCATTAGTTTGTCTAATAGTCTGTCAACAAACACAGGAATGCCACGAGAAAACCGGTGGAAGGCGGTTCAGCTGGCAGCCTGCCACTCTTTGTTTCCACACGTGTCTCCAATGTCGGCAAAGTTCACTTCGACGTGATTCGTGAATTTGTCACCAGAAAATTCTTATGAAGTCAAAACAAAAGTATACGTAACGTTACAAGTCAAGTGAACATACTTACCTACTTATTTTACGTTATTTTCGAAATCCAGTTATAATTGAAGAGTTTTGGAAAACAATAGATCTCGAACATAAAACAGGTTCTTATTTCCTAATTCATTACGAGTTAATATATACTTCATGTAGGTAAGTAGATATCTTAGACGAGTCAATTAGCGCTTAGCGCCACTCTTCATTTTATTTATTTTTTACTCCAAAATCAAAGAGACCTCTCTTACCCGTCTGGCCAGTGTGGAGAGTGTAGGCCGAACCCTCTGACTGCTCTGGCTTTATATGGCTCATAAAACAGAGAGTCGTGCTTCTGCAGTGGGGACTAAAAAAAGATCTGATGTAGACAATTTATTACAAACTAAGAGAACTTCTCATCATCGCCAAAATCAATTTTATATTCAGTATAGTTCTCTAACTTACAAATTTCAAAATAATGAAAAGCTGTTTTAAAAATATTAGTTGTAAATTACTACCAGGGAATCAGATTTTTTTAAACAAATACATCATTATATATGATTTTAAGCTTTCGCGGTCACAATCACTATTATGTTCACTACGGTATACACTATAAAGTGTACGCGCGCATCAGTGAACAATTCCCGAATGGACACCGTCAGTGTTGTGTGTAAAAACCTGTGTAATAAAAGACAAAGAAAGAGGGTAGACCGATACGGTTTCCCTTGACAGCTCAACATCCACCACCGCAGTCTCTTCAGCTAGTCTGTGAAAATGGCAGCTGCAATGTTGTCGAAATATCAGACAGAACTCAAAAATAATCGCGGTAAGTCCCGTAGTGAACAAAATACATCATTATTCAACTTATCCAAAAAAATAAGCATGTGTTCGACTCTTAGGTTCGACTACTTACCAACCAAACGTAGGTTTTTAAAATGTATTTATGAAATTAAAATATTATACACAAAAATACATTTAAATGTCATCAAAATACGAGGGTTCGTCTCGGCAGAAATCTAGCTTTCCAGTCCTCACCCATCCGTTTGACATCCTTGTACGACGTCATAACCTTTGCCTTCTCCTAGGGTCTTTGCTGAACAACATCGGCTTAGTGAACAACAGTGTCAAAGGCAAGTGGAGACATCGCCCACTATTATCTCTAAAGAAGGAGGTAGATAAATGCATATCTAAATATGTTTTTCACATACCATGCGTTGGACGCGTGATTAAAATTGTTTTTTCCTTGATGGCAGGAGCTCATGACCTTCTAGAAATTTGAGATTTACACTACAACGAAAAAATAACAATTTACTTGTTTTAAATTGTTTACATAGATCTAAAGTACGCCACATAAAAAATCACAACACAAAAACATTCCAATGTAAGATTAGGCACATATAAATATTAATTTTTTTGCCCAAAATTGGACGACTTACACCTATGACATTGCATGTGCTCAAGTACAGGTTCCCAAGTGTGCAGGTCTCGGGGTACGCTGGACTGTGCACCATAGCTAAAATTTAACAGATTTTAAAATGTTATTCTTCTACAGACAGCGTCATTATGGCGGGAAAAGCTAATTTGAGCAAAGAAGTGGAAACGATTTATTTAAAATCTTTATCATTCATAGTGTATGTATGTAATAAACTAACCTGATTTGTTAATAAAGCATTGCTGTCATATCTATGTAGGTAAGTATACTTTGTTTGCCATAAAATAATTTGCACAAGGTGAAGTATTTACTAGAAGAATATAATCAACTTTATTATTAGTAAGTTTTTTTTTTGTACAAATATTGTCGTAAATGTGCGATCCAAAGGGAATAAAGGGGATTCCAACCAAACAGCATTTCATTAAAAGCAGTATGCAGTAGCGCCATCTAGATACTCGAGCAAGAACTCGTCTTGAAAACAAACCTCGACAACAGGAAATAATTTGTATTAAAAGTTTGTTTATTAATTATTAAGGTAAATAAAAAAAAGAGAAATTGATTGATACGAAAACAAATCTGATTTAGAAGACAAACTACATAATTACGTATTGTACGATGAGGTACACCTACGATACACGACCTTCACGTCAAACACGTACAGAAAGCCACACCCACATCGCTTACGTAAGCGGATAAATAAATTAATCCTTACTTTCGCCACCGTCACCATCGGCCCATTAGCTCAGTTGGTTAGAGCGTCGTGCTAATAACGCGAAGGTCGCGGGTTCGATCCCCTCATGGGCCACGTCTTTTTTACCATCCGTTCATTGAATTCAAAGTTTATTTATTAGCCACGCACGGCGCATTTGTATTATTTTTATTTACGTTGCGTACAAGTTCATTTAAGAATTTGTTGGAAAGTTTACTAGTACATAATATAAAGAGAAAAATCGGTTATCGGTTAACCGGTTTTTCTCTTAATTTATCAAACGAATATTAATGAAAATTAATGACATTTACTACTTAGTTATGAAATTTAGGATTAAAAGAATAAATTGCTGGGTAACGCTACTGTATAACGTAGTTTTATTTTGTTTCGTAATTGAAAATAGGAAAATCTGCAACTCTACATTTTCACTAGTCTACCATAAATAATCAAGGAGTCTACCTTACAAGTTATTCATAACCGATAGCGAAACATGGATGAGAATAATTTGCACTCGACTAACAACACAAATTGATATATCAAATCTTGAGTTAGCAGCAGACTACGTCAAGCACTAACTCACGAGACCAACCGCTTATAACCAGTTCTCTTCTGACCTTCCAATTACCCTAGTGCACGCTAGAAAGACGTGATTTACCGCGAAAAATAATGCAACTCCGAAAAATAACCTAAAATCTAACACATTTAAAGTTCAAATTACTTTAAACCTCATCTCCGGTATTTACATCATAAATCAACCTAAAATATGCTTTAAAACTTAGCTTTAAAGTAAAAAATCACGAAAAACTATAACAAGGTGTGAATAGACTCGTTCAACGAACAATTGTTAACCAACCAATTTAAAAAGACACGTCTCATCCCAAAAATTTCTGCATCGCGGTTTAAAAATTAACTGTTAATGGGTCAATATATTTTGGTTATGAGGCCTTGTCGTTAGTAAATAAACAGTTGAACTGGTTAAAACCGGATGGCAAAGTAATGCATTAAATATTCAAGGTGCGAGAAGCATCGGAGCCTTGACTTTGCACCTGTAGCAGGAAGAATTTTAGCTAGATACGATCTATGCAAATTGGAGCTCTATTTATAACTCGTGTTTCGTATTAGAAATATTAGTATGCTACGCAGTTACATAGGTGGAAACCAAGTTATATTGTCTTTGGTGGAAACGGTGGTTACGGTATGGCTGAGTAACTGAGGAACGGTTTTTTATGGATGTGACATTGATGAGAAAAATAGATGAATTAAAAATCGTTTTTTTTTTCATTTTATGCGCATCGATTTGTATAAAAATCGATAATTTTTGACATACAATTTGAAACTACGATAACGATAAAAATAAGATTTTTTGCATAATCGCTTTATAAAAAATCGATTTTTGTAAGTACCTATAATAATATAAATGTTTGTTCGTTTGTTGCCTGTAATGTCATTATATTTATGTGTTTTATTAAAACACATCGATAGATGCGCTCCTCTGGATAAAGATAAATTCAGAATGGCCCCTTTTAGCTAGAATACAAATAGTAGTTCATCATGCATGAAAATCTCATCCACATACATGTTTCTCTTTAAATAATGCTCTAGTGAATTACTTGTAATAATAACAAAATACTACAAGTAATTTACTAGTGTCTAGTGTTTATTACACTATTACATACAAACATACATATTATCACGCCTCTTTCCCAAAGGGGTAGGCAGAGACTATGGATTGCCACTTGCTACGATCCTTACAAACCTCTTTCGCTTCATCCACATTCATTACTCTTTTCATGCATGCTCGCCGGTTTTGGGTACTCCTTACATCTCCTTTTGCGAGAATGTTCGCAATTTGGTCGCGATAAGTTCGACGAGGCCGGCCCTGCCCGATTATATATAGATATTACACTATTAGATTTTTTAAATTTGATATGGTTTAGGATGAAAAGAATTATTTTCTGGGGTGCAGGTGTTTTATTGAATTTATTAAACGAATACTAATGAAAAGTGATACCAAAATACTACAGGTAATTTACTAGTGTATTACACTGTTACATTATGTAAATTTATTGCTGGGTGGCGCTTGTATCGCATACAACATATTGGTTTTTTGGCATCCCCCCCACCGGACATCGTTTCGAGTCGCGCAGCGCGGGCAGCGGCGCGGGCGGCGACGCGCGAGGCGGCCCTGTACTTTGAGGGAAGCGTAACCGCCGTGTCGCCACCCCTTACACTCGCCCCGATGATGGTCTTCGTAACAGACCTAAACCAGTCGGCGGATAAAACGTGAGTAAAACCGTGTTTTCATAGGTGTAGTTTGGTGGTCGACTGCCGGCCGGTGATGTGGCCGTGGTCCTCTTTCGCCGCTTCCTTTTCTTGTCTTCATTTACCCGACATGGTTTTCTTTTATTATTCTGTAACTCTGCCTCTTGTACCCGACTTGGTTTCCTTAGTTAGATGTATTCCCGTTCATCATCATCATCATCAGTCTTTTTTAGTCTCCACTGCAGGAGCATGACCCTCTCTGGCCATATATTGGCCAGACCAGTAAGAGGATTTGGTCTACTAAGGCGCTTACACCAGCCAACTAGCGCCACCCCTGGTTTTATTTCTTTTACTACTAAATATGATCAAATTTAAAAAATCGCCGTAAGTACTTCACTAGTGAATGACTTCTAGTATTTTTTGTATTGCTTTTCATCATTTTGCATTTGGTCAATCAAGAGAACCACGTATTACCTCCAAAAGCGGCCACTTTTGGCGGTAATGAGTAGCATTTTGAAATGCTGATGTCGATGAAAACGTCTACCAAAAATACTTCAAGCAATTTACTAAGGAAGTACTTACGTAGATTTTTTCAATTTGTTCTTATTTCGGAGAACAAGAATAAAAAAAAAACCGGCCACGTGCGTGTCGGGCCACGCGCTCCGGGTTCCGTAGTTGCGAATGACAACTTCGAGTTCACACTGTTCACACTCGCACCTCACAGTTTAACGACTCTCTGATAGTTTTCCTTTCAACTTAAGTATATATACTAACTTTACTACTGTATTTTTTTCACGTATCTGTATATAACCGTTTAGCAAATAGAGGAGGGGGACACTTTACTCTAACAAAAATTTGCGCTTTGAAACTAAATATTACGGAAACAGATTCCTAAATCGAAAAATGGTGTTCTCAACAACAATATTTTTAAAGACCCATTTAACCAACACGATGGGTTTGTATAGAAAAAAAAATATTACTGCCTCTTTGCGTACGGGAGCTTTTTAAAAAAAAATTCTGCCACTTTTTTGGCATGATTAATATACATACCCATACCAAATTACAGCTTTCTAGTACTTATAGTCTCTGAGTAAAACCGCGGACGGACAGACAGACAGACATGGCATTATATTGTCTTTGAACATGGCGAAACTATAAGGGTTCCTAGTTTACTACGAAACCCTAAAAACGAGTGTCGCTAGTTTCGGTGATGAAAATATGAAGCAGCCAAGTTTACTGAGTTACAAACAAGATGGCGCTGCCTGTACGTTAGAACGCGCTATGGTTACGTTTTCGCTGCATGTGGATCTCTGATGGAATATCAACATAGTTACGGATTTTGGTGAAATTTTACATTTGTTTTTGACAGTTCTGTAATTCGCAAGAGTTGATGCAGACTATCTGTTGAACATACTTATCTCTATCACCACAGCTGTGGCGCTTGATACAAACAAACGGACACTAAAAACTATGCATCCTTGCACATGCTATGTGTGAGTAAATAATCAGGGTCAGGGTCGCCATTGGGCTATTTTCCTAAAAAAATATAATTAGTCCGTTAGTTAGATTATCAAAAAACATTTGACACCTGTTTTTTCTTTTGTCAATCAAACATAAAATTACAAAGATATAGCCCGTTAAAATTGTGTGTGACGTCACACGCCAGTACACTTTTTAGTGGCCTGTGATGTCACAAGCCCCCACTCATGAACTTTGACACGCTTTATCTTTGACAACGAAAGAAAAATACGTGTCCAATATTTTTTGATTGTCTATTTTTATTATTAATAGTTTGACCCAGGAAAATAGCCTTGAGACGGCGCGTAACGAGCGCCTGAGAACAGTAGCAGCTAACTTCGTTTTTCGAAACCATAATAATTACTCCTGAGCACGGGGGAGAGTTGCGGGGACGCCATATTTCGATGTACGCTGCGAGTTACCTTCAGTAAAGACATGTGGTCTCAACGCCTTAATCGTACGATTTGTTCTCAGAGACTCGCATAGATGGCACCACTCGAAACTACAAAACATTGTATCTACCGTATTATGAGAATATAAACACTTGATTAACAAAATATATATTATTTAAAATCAAAACAATATTTTAGGCATAATATTTTAAAATACACCGTATATTTAGTAAGTTCAAGGCTAACGCAGATTACCGCCATCTAGTAACGACTACCAAGCAACTCTCCTGCGCCATACATTCGTCTGCTTTTCGCAACCTTAATTTGGTCCAATATTTTTTTATGTGGTGGGCAGTCTATTACGTTAGTATTATATTGTCTTTGGTAAAGATAATCATAATAATAAAAATTCTTTACATCTGAATGATGGCTATGAAAAGAGGTTGTATTTAACTCAAAATCCGGGTTGTAAGTTCGATTTATATCCTTAGGGAGGAAAATCGAAGGCGGCCACGCGCCACGTATCGGCTCCTATAATACTCATCATATTTTTTAAACAAGCGCCCTGGCCACCACTAATTGCTAAATGCGTCAAGAGCGTAAGGCTATATAAAAAAAAAACTGTTTGGCGTGCATTTTCTATTTTATTCTTTGTTGCAAATTGCATATATTTTTCCTCGCAACCATGATGTAGAGTGTTCAACTCGAGTGTAAATGATCAATTACACACCCGAGATATTTAGGCGCATGAGCGAGCGAAGCGAGCGAGGCGCTTATAGTTCAAGGGTGTAAGGGTGTGATCATTTACACACACTTACAACCCTTGTATAACAATCTACTATTATTTCCATATTTGGTTTACAGGTGGTTACAATTCAGATAAGTTCTATTAGTACTATTATTAATTCTGTGACGTAAGCTTGTATTATACAAGTATGATCCTGAAAGACCTAACAAAAGTGTAACTACTGCTTTGCGCGATGGCCCAATGGGCGTGAGAATTATTAGCGCTTACGCATCGTAAGCAACCCCGGGCGCGGTGCCTACTGGGATGGGTGTCCGCACGTCGAAAATTTTTCGAGCTTCTTCGCTTCAGAAGGCACGTTAACCGTTGGCTTTCATCATTGATGGCAGTCGTTCAGCTATATTGGATGCGTTTAGGCAGCTTGAAAAATCCGACACCAGTTTTGGCCACTTACACACACGAAAAGGCAATAAAATTTCAAAATAAGTAGCAAAGTGGCTCAATATCACGGCTATGGGAACATTGATCCAATTTTCGGCTCGATATAAGACTACCTATCTTATCTTACTGAAGACATAGATATTACATAATAGGTGTCTGGCTGGAAAATAATGAAATACAGATTCAGGTATTTATATATTTATTTGTAATATGACAACAACCCATTATAACTATATACAGCATACCGAGGCACTTTCAAGCGTTTCGCGCGTCACGAATAAATAGAATACAAATAAAGTTAACGAGGTTTACCTCATATGCGTTTAAGCATGTCTCATTCAAAAAGTTTTCTTATTTTTTATGCACTTACTTTTTTCTTGTTAACACATTCACGACCATAGATTTCCGTCTAACGGCGGAAGCAAATACTACATAGAAGATACTATAAAATAAATAAAATAAAAATAATATTGTAGGGAGACACATTGTGTGTACAAGTGTCTACCTTACACGGTTCTGAAGGAGCAGCCCTGTGACAGACGGATGGATTGACGCACTAGTAATAGTGTCTCATTTTTACGCTTTGTATAACCCTAAAAAAAGGAACCTTTCAGTAGATTTTATTAAAGATTAAGCACGTCATAGGGCAGTTACAATTTGTCCAATATCATGGAGTTGAATAAGAATATGTTAAGGCGCTGTTATAGCGACATTACAGCCGCCCAGAAATTAAATTCTTTAAATTCACAATTATATCAAATTTAAAAAATCTATCAAGTACATAACTAGTAAATTACTTGTAGTACTTTGGTATTACTACAAGTAATTTCCTAGAGCATTATTTAAAGAGAAAAACCGGGTAACGCCGAAAGTGACCACTTTTTGAGTTACCGGATTTTCTCTTAATTTATCAAACGAATATTAGCAAAAATTAAATACAGTATTACCACTTTTATATGTTACACCGATGTACCTGCGCAGAAGTAAAAATTTTGCATGGCGCAAATATACCCGTCCGCTATTGGCTGATGTGTACGCGCCATGTGGCGTCTCGACTACTCACGGCAGTCGTACGAGTATTGCGAGCGAGATAGCACGAGTCCTGTTGTTTTTGGATTTCAAATCTTATTTTGTACCAATAAGATCTTTATTTGATTGATGTTTTCAGTGAGTTGAGTCGGCGGTAGGTTGCGCATCGAACAATGCCGATGTAACTTATTAAAGTGGTAGTACTGTTCCAAAATACTACAAGTAATTTACAAGTTATGTACATGTTAGATTTTTAAATTCGACATAATTTAGGCTTTAAAGAATTAATTTCTGCTTAAGTCATTACGAAACATCCGTTTACAATTAAATATGAACATTACAAATGCAATGATAAAAAATTTGTAAAGTTTAGTATAGAAATTAAACAAGTGAGATTTCATGTACATTTTAAGTAAATAAAGAGTAATTAGGCTATTTACATAAATACAAAACAAATTATAGTGTTTCTACAACAAGATATAGGTAGGTGTTTCCACATTTTTAAAAGGTAAACTAGGTAGTTTCGTCTAAGTTAAGTGTACATATATACTTACAATAATCACATCAATAACGAGCAAACAATCATAATAAAATTCTCATAATAGATTCAAAATACTGACTCAGAAATTAGCTGTGATTTCAATACAACAGTAAGTCATTGGTTTTGTTTTTATATTGTAAAATTAAGAGGATACATGAATTTTACGGGGTCCCGGGGTATTTGAAGTATATAATTTGAAATAAAATGGAGATAACACTCAAAAATTTGTTCTGTAAGGCCCAAGGTTCACTATTTTATGAACAAATAACAACATATAATAATTGATTATTCAGATTAAAAGCTTAACGTTTTCGTCAAAAGTGGCAGTTTTTGAAGGGGTATTCTTGAGCTTCGCAGAACAAAACTTTAATAGATATCCCCGTTTTCTATTAAATGATTAATTTCAAATGGTGGCAGCACTAGACTAGTAATTCTACAACTCGTCCCACATGCCTACGGTCCATTTGGGACGAATTGCAGTATCAAAATTTTAATATTTTCATTCTGTAACTCGTCCCATTATTTTTTCCTATGGAATTTTAAACCTTATCAACACTCGGTACAGTCAATGAGACAAGACATACATTTATATATTGCTGTGGTTTTGCATAGATAAATTTCAAAATTCAATGTTTATTATTTCTACACTAACACTTTTTCTACTGATTGTACCATTTAATAACATGGGACGAGTTGCAGAATGAAATTTTAATTAATTTTGATTTTCTGCAATTCGTCGCAAATGGGCCGTAGGTATGTGGTACGAGTTGTGGAATTACTCGAAAAAAACACGTTATTTAATAGCTCTTTTCTGAGCAGCTGCGAGACCCAGACATAGTAAGAATACAAGCAAAAGCTTTTTATAGTCAGAGTTATAAAAAAATATAATTCTTAGTGTTTCTCCTAAGTTTCTCCGTCAGAAATGCTATGAGATGAGATTAACTGCGTATCGATGCATTTAATACCAATAATGATGCGCGATTTTGGAACATAAAGCGATACTATTGGTCGACTTTCCTAACACATTATTGGTGAAAAAGGACGTTATACGTATCCCACAACTGTTACTTAGAGGTATGTAACGAGTACATTCATTAATATTCACATGTCTTTTATGAAATTTTGTATATTTTACAGTGTAATAGCATTTAAGGCGCTGTGGTATCAGACACTAGCGGCACCCAGCAATTAATTCTTTTTATCATAAATCATATCAATTTTAAAAAATGTAATAGTCGAATGACCTTGTAAATTATTTGTAGTATTCATGATATTACTTTTTATATATATTATAATTGAAGTTTACGAGAATTACTTATTATCACCAAAAGTGGCCACTTTTGGCCGTAATAAGTAGTTTTCTTAATTCATTAAATTAAAAGTAGTGAAAACTTATTAAAAAAAAACTACAAGTAATTTACTAGGGTATTCAGCTACTACATTTTTTAAATTTGATATGATTTAGGGCTTATAGAATTAATTGCTGGGTGGCGCTTAGTGTCTGATACTACAGTCCCTTAAGGAGCTGTGGTATGCGACACTAGCGCCACCCAGCAATTATTCTTTTAATCCTAAATCATATCGAATTTAAAAACTCTATCATATATACATAAGTAGTAAATCACTTATAGTACTTTGGTATTACTACAAGTCATTTACTAGTGCATTATTTAAATAGAAAAACCGGCTAACGCCAAAAATTGCTCATTTTTGGCGTAGCCGGTGTTTTTCTTAATTTATCAAACGAATAATAATGAGAAGATTTTGACGAGCTCCTTGGCGCAGCGGTCAACACGCCGGCCTGTGACACGGATGGTCCCGGGTTCGATCCCCGGTAAGGTCAAGATGAAAAATTATCTTTTTCAGATTGACCTGGGTCTTGGATGTTTATCTATATATGTATTTAATATTTATTAAATATAGTATCGTTTGAGTTAGTATCCCATAAGTCTTATTTAAGAACTTACTTTGGGGCTAGCTCAATCCGTGTAATTTGTCCGTATATATTTACATTATATTTATATTTACAGAAGTAATACCAAAATACCATAAGTAATTTACTAGTGACATACATGATAGACTTTTTAAATTCGATATGATTTATGATTACTAGTACATTGTGTACGAAGGGCGGTATAGAAGACATTCCGTCAACGAGCGACTACTAACAAGCACGAGGCGAAGCCTGCTGCTGACTGCTTTTAGTAGTCCGAGTTTGTAATGTCTAATACCGTCCGTGATACACACAATGTTTTTCATCTCACGGAGTAAATAGAAGAGTAAAAAATATATTTTATTTATTATATTGGTTGAAACTGTATAGTATGAACATAGTTTACCTTGAAAATTAATATTTGTGCGTCTGCAAGCTGGCTGATTATTTACCTATATAAACATTATTAACCATCTATTAATTTATCATAGGGAATGTTTTTTATGCAAATAAATGAAGATTACGAATAAATATTTTGCCTAAAGATAAATAGCGACAAACTGCAGTGACAAGAAAATGTATCCGAGAATTCCACAGATAATGAAAATGTTTTATCCAAAAAGTGGAAGTCAACGATCGATGAATGCAAACAGCCAGCCACCACGACCATAAACAATTCCAAATTTAAATTAAGGAGAAAAATCTCGCAGTCTAGTTCAAATGATTTTTTTTTCGGTTTCATTAGCAATTCCAAATTTGAATATTCGACTAGAAAACTGTTTGGATGTAAAAGATATGACACTTGTGCGTTGTATAGTGACCTATTAAATTTAAAAAAATACTTAATGCGCTCTCGGGAAGCGTAGTGAATATATGCTCTTTGTCTCGGGATTAATGGAATTTCAATGAAATCTTATAGCCCACGGTCTTAATATCGATCATCCAGCCCACTTTCCTTGCATTTGACACTGTTTTAGGGCAGGTGAGATGAAAAAGAATTAATTGCTGGGTGGCGCTGGTATCGCATACTCATCATCTTCATCATCCCGTCTGGCCAGTGTGGCGAGTGCAAGGCAAATGCTCTGACTGCTCTGTCTAATATATGGCTCTGGTAGTACAGAGAGGGCCGTGCTCCTGCAGTGGAGACTAAAAAAGACTTGATGATGATGGCGCTAGTATCGTACACTATAGCCCCTAATAGCATAAAAATGTGTTTAGTTGTCGAGGACCAGCCATCTGTGTTTAGTGTTCTCTATGTGTTTCTGTAGCAGCGGCATGCGCAGGCGCAGTTTCACCTCTAGCAACCCCCCAGCAGGCCGCCTGCCGTCCATGAGCTGAAAATTAATCATAATATTGACAATTGTGAACAAGTAGTCATTAGCACAAGCCGTGTGGTCCCTGAAGCCGTGTGGTTCCCGGCAAAGTAGAAAAAGACCATTCCAAGTCTTCCCGTGGATGTCGTAGAAGGCGACTTAAGAAACTCAAGCTAAAGTTTATAAACATCAAAGAGACCTCCCGACCAAACCATCTCGCCAGCGTGGAGAGCGTAGGCCAAACCCTCTGACTGCTCTGGCTAATAAATGGCTCTGGTAGTACAGAGAGGGTCGTGCTCCTGCAGTGGAGACAAAAAGACCTGGAGATAGAGTGATAGATAGTCATTAAAAAAATAAAGCATCTGATTTTTTTGTAATGGCTGAAACAGACGTAATTCTCTATCTTAAAAACTACTGAATCGATTTTAAAACTATGTATTTCACAATGATAACAAAAATGTATTTGAGATCCTCATAAGGAGCCGTTTCATTTGATATGCGACATACTTAGTAAGGTTTGCAAAACATTTTTTTGTCCCTTATTTTAAAAAAAAAGTATTTATATATTTTGCACATCTGGGTTTGAGTCATAAGATTACAACATCCTACCAAATTCAACTTGATTTAGCCCAGTAAATTTGGAGCAAATTAACATTGACAGACGGACGGACCAACAGGCAGACGCACGAGTGATCCTATAAGGGTTCCGTTTTATCATTTTTTGTCTTCTTCTTAGTCGTTCACTCTTGGCTGAGTGATTGCGGTTTTGCAGATGTTCCTAGTGCGGGATCTTCTATACTGCCCGTCCCTTAGGCGAGGGTTGCTGCTTGTGCAATGGCTCTCCACCTCTGCCTGAAGCGCGGGACACATAGAAAAAGCGTAAGACGCGGACGGGGCGCGGGCAGGGTGCAGACAGAGCGCAGTTGCGACTTTTGAATACACATAGAAAAGACGGGACACCGACGTGACGCTCGGCGGTCGGTAGTTGTGGGTGATGTGACAGCGACGCGCGAGTTCCGGCGCCCGCACCTCACCCCGGCCGCAACCTCGTTTCGCCCGTGCTCCGACGGCTTGCGCCCGTGCCCCGACGGCTTGCGCCCGTGCCCCGTCCGTTCTGTGTGTTTTACAATAGGGCGCAGACCCGTCGCAGTCGAGTAAGCGTCGTGTCTGCGCCCTGTCTTTCCTGTGTGTTTTGGGTCGCGACACTTTTATACATTTTTCATCTCACCTACCCTTAAACAGTGTCATTAAATGCAAGCAAAGTTGGCTGGATGGTCGCTATTACGACCGCGGGCTATATGATTTCATACAAATTCCATTAAGCCCCAGAGCGCGTTAAGTATTTTTTTATAGTACATTGTGTAGCAAGGGCGGTATAGAAGACATTACGTCAAACGAGCGACTAGCGACTTTAAATATTCGACTAGGAAACTTTTTGGATGTAGTATTTAGTGTGTGTATCACGGCCGGTATTAGACATTACAAACTCGGACTAATAAAAGCACTCGGCGAATATACCGCCCTTGGTACACAATGTACTATTGTATGAAAAAGACACGGAATAGACATACGTCTGCGCCCCGTCCTCGTCCTACGCCTTTTCTATGTGTACTTGGCTTTAGTGGCATTGCGAGCCCATTGGACAATGGATTTTTTTTGTTATGGCTTCCACGCACAACGTATTACCATAACATGTAACGTTTTATCAAGTAAGACGTTTCCCGCGCTTTTTTGAGTTTTCTTGTTATCAACGAAATGATGGTTCAATATGTCGCAGTCATCTGGTTGAATCTGCTATTTGACTGAATGACTAGCGCGTTTATTGAATGACCACGTTTTATTGAATGACTAGGCCGAGCGTTTATTGAACAAGCGTCGCTCAACGTCCAACTAGTAAGCGGCTTGTAACATAGCCTTTTGAACAGAGCGGACGTAAAATCAGTCAGGTGATTCAAATTTAGCTAATTTTTCCCCAATGTGGGGCTTTATTTTAGTTATCCCACACATTGTTCTTAGACATGGGCATTTATAACACAAAATTACACCGATTTCACATTATAAAGTACATTAGAAACAATTTGCAAAACAATCCAAAATAAACACCGTGTAGTCCGCCAAAATCCCCGCCAAGAAGCATGGAATGTTTTGTACGGAACTCTAAAAAATAGTTTTTAACATTGTAACTTGTAACTTACAGGGAACGCCTCGTGTATGGTGACGGCGGTCTCGAGAGGCGCCAGCTTGACGGCGACCGAGCCCAGCAGGCGGTCGCTGCAGAACCAGCCGCTGCAACAGAACAGCGCGTCACAACGGGACGCACAGCTGTGGAAGACGCGCTACTCTACACACTACTCACTCAGACCCACACTTGGTTGATGAAGTATCAAGGTTACTCAAAGGGGGTACATGCTCATGTATGCTCAAACAAATAAACTATAATTAGTCACCAGTTAGGTTTGGAATCGCGGATATTGACCTATAACGACACAACACGACCACATAGAAAAAAAGAATAAAGGAAAAAAATAAAAAAATCAAACAGGAAAAAAAAAGAAAAAAAATAAGGACGGTGGTCTCGGGAGGCGCCAGCTTGACAACGAGCGAGCCCAGCAGGCGGTCGCTGCAGAACCAGCCGCTGCAACAGAACAGCGCGTCACAACGGGACGCACAGCTGTGGAAGACGCGCTACTCTACACACTACTCACTCAGACCCACACTTGGTTGATGAAGTATTAAAGTTACACTAAGAGGATACATGCTCATGTATGCTCAAACAAATAAACTATAATTAGTCGCCAGTTAGGTTTGGAATCGCGGATATTGACCTATAACGACACAACACGACCACATAGAAAAAAAAGAATAAAGGAAAAAATTTTAAAAAAATCAAACAGGAAAAAAAGAAGAAAAAATAAGGACGGTGGTCTCGGGAGGCACCAACTTGACGACGAGCGAGCCCAGCAGGCGGTCGCTAAAGAACCAGCCGCTGCAATAGAACAGCCCGTCACAACGGGACGCACAGCTGTGGAAGACGTGCTACTCTACACACTACTCACTCAGACCCACACTTGGTTGATGAAGTATCAAGGTTACTCAAAGAGGGTACATGCTCATGTATGCTCAAACAAATGTACTATAATTAGTCGCCAGTTAGGTTTGGAATCGCGGATATTGACCTATAACGACACAACACGACCACATAGAAAAAAGAATAAAGGAAAAAATAAAAAAACCGGCCAAGTGCGTGTCGGGCCACGCGCAGTGTAGGGTTCCGTAGTTGCGAATGACAACTTTGAGTTCACACTGTTTACACTCACACCTCACAGTCTAACGACCAAAAACATCTAACAATGAAGATTGTATGAAATTTTACATTTTCCAGTACATTTTATAAGTTGGTTGCCTATAACTTTTTAGTTTGCACTTAGTACCCAGCTCTGATAGTTTTCCTTTCAACTTCAGTATATATACTATTGCTGTAATTTTTTTCACGTATCCATATAACCGTTTAGCAGATAGAGGGGGGGGACACGTACCTCTAACAAAATTTTGCACTTTAAAACCAAATATTTCGGAAACGGATCCCTAAATCGAAAAATGGTGTTCTTAACCTCACAATATTTTTGAAAGACCTTTTTAACGATACCCCATACGATGGGTAAATAAAGAAAAAAAAATTACTCCCCCACTTTACTTGTATGGGAGCTACCCAAAAAAAAATATTTTTTCAAGGTTTTTTTCTACGACTTTTTTGCCATGATTAATATACACACTCATACCAAATTACAGCTTTCTAGTACTTATAGTCTCTGAGTAAAACCGCGGACGGACAGACAGACAGACAGACAGACAGACATGGCGAAACTATAAGGGTTCCTAGTTTACTACGGAACCCTAAAAAGCCAGCAAATGTAGTATAAATGTCGCCAATTAGATAATCAGTCACGGATAATGACCTTATCAAAACACGAGCACATACAGATGTAGAAGATTACGCTACTGCACGTACACACCACACTTTTAAGGGAATTATTAAGTTTACATCAAAAAGAAAGGGTATATGTTAAAACAAATTTACAATAAATAGTCGTCAGTTAGGTAGTCAATCGCGGATACTGACCTCGTCACAACAAAAGAGCATACAGCTTACAGCTGTGAAAGATTACGCTACTTTACCTTCACTAACTCAGTACTAACTGAAACCCACACTTAGTTAAAATGGTTCATGCTCAGCCAAATCCCAACTAATATTATAAATGCGAAAGTGAGTTTGTTTGTTTATTTGTTTGTTACGCTTTCATGCCGATTCTACTGAACCGATCATCATATAATTTTGCATACACATAGGTTAGGGTACCGAGAAGGACATAGGCTATATATTACGCGAGCGAAGCCGCGGGTAACAGCTAGTGTACTATAAATAGTCGCCTGTTAGGCACTTCAGTCGCGAATACTGACCTTTTATAACATGAGCAGGTACAACTGTGAAAGATTATGCTACTTTACGTGCACTACACACTACAACCCAAACTATAAAGAAGGGATTTAAAAATACATTAGAAGAGAAAGAGCTGAAATAGTTTTAGGACGTTGCTTTGTATTGATCCGACTCTTCTGACTACTGTCTAACTAGTCCCCAGTTAGTGGTAAAACATAGTACAGCACACAGTATTAGCGCGTTCAGTTTATCAATACTTAAGGTGTGTGATCAAACAAGAAAGGTAGTCAAAAAGAATGGTTCTATAGTCACTACCCAACTGGCAACTACCATACATATTTTTTACATGCTAAGCAATGACATTATAATACACAATGTCAATGTTCTAATACACAATGCTAAGTTTCGAATTACATATTCGATAACGAAGATAGTAAAGTGCAAAATCATTATTTTACTTATCAGTAAAAAAGTGCATAATCAAAGGAGATGAAAGGTATTGTAAGGTTTAGTAGAGTAGCGAAACTGCCACATATTGTTAAGCACAAAATAAGGCAAATAAATTATATTATATAAATGGTCAAGACAGTGAATAACATGGCATACGCATGGCACGCGCGACTACGTTAACGACATACGCCATCTCTTAGTTTATCGCGCGATATAAACGGCGTCGCAGGCGCCCTACGGATGCAGCCCCCGTAGCATGGCACGCGCGACAAACGTTTATCGAATATCTTGTTTTCCGTAGCAACAAAGAGTAAGACGAGGATAGTTTATCGCGCGATATAAACGACGTCGCGGACGCCATGCTACGGATGCAGCCCCCGTAGCATGGCACGCGCGACAAACGTTTATCGAATATCTTGTTTTCCGTAGCAACAAAGAGTAAGACGAGGATAGTTTATCGCGCGATATAAACGACGTCGCGGACGCCATGCTACGGATGCAGCCCCCGTAGCATGGCACGCGCGACAAACGTTTATCGAATATCTTGTTTCCGTAGCAACAAAGAGCAAGACGAGGATAGTTTATCGCGCGATATAAACGACGTCGCGGGCGCCATACTATGGGTGCTCAACTTACTTGTAAAACAATCTGTTTCACGTGTGATATACTCTCATTAAATAAAGATATAAAATATGGTAAAAATTCCACGGCCCGCGTGAAACTTTTCACACAATTTTTTTTTGTTTGAACCAGCGACTTCAGTCTTTATACGATCAACGCTCTGCGAATTAGTAGTAGGGTTACCGCGCTTCATACTCTGCACGTCGAAAATCATTTTTTCTTAAAAAAAAGAGTAAATCAGAATAGCATTGAGAATGCATAAAACTTGGTTGCCAAAACGGCCGGAGGGAATCCCCTTATGAAAATGAAACCACTTCCAGGTATTAAAAAATTAGGTTTTTAAGGGCGGCCAACCCGTCTATCTTTTCATACAAACGCTCGTACGTGATTAGGGCAGTGTAACAAATCTTTCTTTGAAGCTTTTCAACTAATAGGTGTCCTGTGCACTATATCTAGGTTTCTATCAAAACGAAAAATTAAATGTGGAGAAACAACTTCAGTATTAGCTTCCAAAAATCCGCTTTTTTGCTGTTTGTGGCAGTAAGAGGTGTGCGGGACACGAGGGCAAGGCTCTTTACGCTTTGCCTTTTTATCTGACATTGCACTGGACGGAACAAGCTTTTCGACCATGCTCGCGTTGACGATAGTCGGTCGGGGAAGGGCCCTCTTAAACTTAATATTTTGGGAGGACTAAAATTAATTGGCGTTTCCGACTAAAGTACCTATATGTGTGTGTGTGTGAAACCTTTTGTTTTACAAGTGAATCATGTCGTGTAAGATTAAATAATATTAGTCAGCCTTATGCCGCAAATCAAGCTCAGTTCGAAACAGTACAATACTTTTATGTCAAGAGCGTGGATGCCACTGCCGAAAAAATGGTTAAAGCAACTAAAATTCGAAGAAAAGGAATTCTTGATTATGATAGGTTACCCACGCATGCTCGTGTGATAAAAATACTGTATGTAGCATAGAGAAAGAAATATACTTCCACTCACCCTTTAGCATAGACCTCAAACTTGATGCAATGCCTCTTGAACACCCGGAGACAGGGCCGGCAACGTCGGTTGATGACCAGAGAAAAGACAGAGTTGTATTCTGGGTGGTTCGACCCTCTGACCACCGCTGTCTTGTCTGACACTGGCGCGTCCTAGGATAAAATAGTATAGACATTTATGAGGTAATAAATTCTCATTTTTTTGCAAAAGAATTTTAGCCCGTTTGTTGTTAAGGGGGCACACTAGGCACAGTAGCGACGCCAATCATTTTATTCCTAATACTTTACAAACAGAAAGAAATTCAAGAATGTAAATCATATAAGTAATCATGTTATCATATAAGCATATAAATAACTTGAAGTATTTTTGGAATCATGTTTTAATATTTAGGAATAAAATGATTGGCGTCGCTACTGTGCCTAGTGTGCCCCCTTAAATGAAATTTTAATGATAATACGAGTACACAACGGAATTTTCTTATCGAAAAATTTGACCGCACTAACAGCCAAATGTACTTAAACTAGCAGCCGTCCCCGGCTGCGCCCGGGCATGTATTATACCTACAAACCTTCCTCATAAATCACTCTATCTATTGGTGAAAACCAAATGAAAATCCGTGCAGTAGTTTTAAGTTTATCGCGAACAGACAGACAGACAGACGCGGCGAAGGACTATGTTTTTTTATAATATGTAGTGATGATGTTTAATTTAAAACTGGCCAAGTGCGAGTCGGATTTATAGATATAATAGACAAATTATAGAAAGGCGTTTTATTACCAACTTAAAAAACACGCAATTTTTATTACCAACTTATTTTCATTTTTTCGTTGTAATAGCGGCGCATAATAGACAAATTATGTAAAAATTTCAAGTGTATGCGGATCAATAGATACGGCCCTGTAACAGACGGACAGACAGACCGACAGACGGAGTCTTATTAATAACGTTTCGATTATACTGTTCGGGTAAAAGACCCTCAAATATTACTAACCTGGGGATATGGAAACTCGAATTTGACGTATGAGTCTACCTCCTGCTCGTAGGCGATGCCGCGCACGATTGTGAGCTCTAACTCGTTTTCATTGAGGTCGGTATTGCATTGCAGTACCGCGAACTCCCGCGTCTCGTAGTGGAACTTTGGTGGGCATTGACCTAATCTATAACAAGTACATAACATGATTCAATATCATCCTACACACCTCCGTGACGGACAGCCTCCGTGGTCTAGTGGTTAAGGCGTTTGCCTTGTTGACCTGGGGGTGGTGGGTTCGATTCCCACAGGAAGCATACTTTGTTAAGTTGTTTCCAGTTTGGTTAGGACATTGCAAGCATGAATCACCTGATTGTTTGGTAAGAAAGATGATTCCGTGCTTCGGAAGGCACGCTAAGCCGTTGGTCCCGGCTGCCATCTGGTAGTCGGTTTCTTCGATTCCGAAGAACTCTGACATCAGGGTGTGCATGGTCGACTGACCGTGTCACCTACACGAAATGATGATGAATATCATCACGGGCACAGTGGCGACACTCTCTGTACGTGAGAGTTCGGACACCGGCGACCTTGAGCCGGGGCGTGTAAGCGCTAGGGTTGACAACGCGTAGGTAGTGAATGACTACCTACGCGTTGTCAACCCTAGCGCTTACACGCCCCGGCCCCTGCTAGCGTTGCCAACAATTTTTTGTCAGAATATTTTTATAAAAAAATTATAAAATATAGTATTATAGCAGGAAAGAATAAAAAATAGACTAAGTTATATTTTTACTCAATTATTTCCGGTTACACACACTTGATATGATTTTGGGCTTATAGAATTAATCACTGGGTGGCGGTAGTGTCTGATACCACAGCGCCTTAAGAGTCATTCTTTCCGCGTGGTTTATATATTCTTTGTCATAGATGACAGTGACAGTTGTCGCGACGTTTTCTTCACGCACCCTTTGCAAGGTCTATATGTCCACACCAAATGTTAAATGCTGTGATATGAAAAAAATGATGGAGCGAAAAAACAGAACGGAACAGTGTCAATGCAACGAGCTCCGGGCGCAGCGGTCAACACGCCTGCCTGCGACACGGATGGTCCCGGGTTTGATCCCCGGTCAGGTCAAGATGGAAAATGATCTTTTTCAGATTGACCTGGGTCTTGGATATTTATCTATATAAGTATCTATTATAAAATATAGTATCGTTGAGTTAGTATCCCATAACACAAGTATCGAACTTACTTTGGGGCTAGCTCAATCTGTGTGATTTGTCCGTATATATTTATTTATTTTATTTATAATTCAAATTAACTTACTTTCTAGCAACTAGAAGAATATCTAAATCCTGCTCCACGGCTACGGCTAATTGCTCAAATCTGCGGGTTTGTGCTACATGACCCATTTCTTTATTATGGTCTCTGTTGTCTAGACACAACTTGAGCTGCTTGGTGAGTTGTTTTTGTATGCTGTCCATGACATCGTCGCATTTGTTACTTGGGGGGAAATCGGCTGAAGGACCACAATCTTCAGCTAATACAACGTCGAAACTGAAAAAAGCAAAGTATATGATTTAAACTGACGTAAGATTGAGAAATTCTGTTTTTAAATAATTTAAGATATTTTTAACAAAAAACAAAAACCGACTTCACTCCTATCAATTTTTTTAATAAGCATAAGAAAGAAATGGAAATTAGTGTGATACAAACGGCATACTTGTAAAAATTTTTTTGGTTTTTGTGTATTTTTTCAAAAAGCGCTCGACACATTTCGATAAAAATTCAATGGGACCATCTGTAAAGTATTACCTATCGAACAAAAAAGAATTTCTTAAATCGGTCCAGGCGTCTTAGAGAAATCGGGGAACATACATAAAAAAAAAGATTACGACGAATTGTAAACTTCCTCCTTTTTTTAAAGTCGATTAAAAAGTGATCAAGTGCAAGTCGAACTCGCGTATGAAGGGTTCCGTAGTGGCAAGCTTAGATAAGCCAAAATACCACTATCATTTTTGAAGTACCCACTATCAGTTTGGAAATTCCTGTCTTTCAAACTATGGGTTTTGTGGTGGGAAGTCAAGGGGTGCAGTTGGAGTTTGCCTTAGACGATTTTGCAAATTGATTTTGGTGGACTTTATAATATGAAATTGGTGTGGTTTGGTGTTATAAATGCTCGTACTCATGAACAATTTGTGAAATAGTTAAAGTGGACTGATATATGGACTCGTATAGTTTTGTCACCAGAATCTCCCACGAGGCACCAAAGAACATACGCCATCTTTGATACAACTTGTTAAACTTTACCGTACAATACCTATATTTGGTATCTTAATATACTGGACATTGGCAGAATCACTGAAATCTCGCTGGCAGCCATAATATAAAACAGAAGAAGAAGCAAATATGGTTTTAGAAACATTAAAGTCATTTTAAAGACTTTTACTACCCCGCATGTATAGGTTTGATTTTTTTAAGCAGATGTTTATAAGCTTTGTTTAGCTTGTGTTTCCTAAGTCGCTTTCTACGACATCCACGGGAAAACTTGGAGTCGTCCTATTCTACTCTGCCAGGAACCACACGACACCAAAAATTATTGTTATTTATATATAAAATACCAGCAGCCCAGCTTCGCCCGTGGTACATACCTAGATATATAGATATCTAAATATATATAACTCAAAGGTAACTGACTGACTGACATAGTGATCTATCAACGCACAGCCCAAACCACGAGACGGATCGGGCTGAAATTTGGCATGCAGGTAGATCTTATGATGTAGGCATCCGCTAAGAAAGGATTTTGAACAATTCTACTTCTTAACGCGAGCGAAGCCGCGGGCAAAAGCTAGTATAGATATAGAAGGTAGAAGATAGATAGCTTTATTATTATATGTTTAGAAACGAGGTTGATTTAAAAACAGAAGTTATACATACTTGTTTTCAATGTTTTCTTTGGTTTTGGGCGGCAGAGGCAGTGATTTCAAATCCACTATGAGACCACCTTTAGCAGCCTCTATCAGGGAATCAAAGCCTTTGGCCGACCGGAGGTACTCTTTGGCTTGTTCTATGTTACCTGTAAAAATAAGTTTCATCATTCAGTAACAGGTAGGTTCAAACAAAGAGGATTTAGTCTACAATCTCCTCGCTGGCCAGACGTTGGAGAGGTCTCTTTGATGTTTATAAGCTTTTTTTAGCTTACGTGCCCAAGTCGCCGTCTACGACATCCACGGGAAGACTTGGAGTGGTGCTATTTTACACTGCAACCACACGGCTAACTCTCCCCTAACCCGGCTAACCTCTGACTTCTCTGGCTAATATATGGCACTGGTAGTACAGGGAAGGTCGTACTCCTGCAGTGGAGACTAAAAAATACATGATGATGATGAAAAACAAAGACTTCTATATAAACTGAGGAAGACGAGCCGTACGTATTAAAGTCAAATCAATCAATCAAACTCTGTACCGTGAAGACGTCGTCCACGTCACGTGACACGATAGCTTTTAAATGGTTTCTTGGTTAAGGGCACGTCTACCTCGGCAAAGACAATATAATACTAACGTAATAGACTGCCCACCTCATACAAAAATATTGGACCAAAGTAATGCAGCTTGTAAAACCTGACACCATCATTGACCACTTACACACATGAAGAATAAACAAAAAAACACAATCTTACCTTCCTTCTTAGCTTTGAGCGCTGCTTCTTTGAATTGCTTCTGTCGCATCAACAGCAACGCTATCTGCTTCTCATAGCGTGATGCTGAGGCGACTGCGGGAGTGGGGGTGGCGGACGGGGCCGGCCGGGGTGCGGGATGAGGAGAGGGGGCGGGGGACGGAGCTGGCCCTGTCGCAGTAGCAGGGGCCTGTGAAAAAAAAGGTTAGAAATCAAGTCCTAGTTTTAACTTTCGCCCTCGGAAAATTCATAATTGCAAACTTTATCAAAATAAT
The DNA here is from genome assembly GCA_963082605.1 of Rhodophaea formosa. Taxonomy (NCBI): domain Eukaryota; kingdom Metazoa; phylum Arthropoda; class Insecta; order Lepidoptera; family Pyralidae; genus Rhodophaea; species Rhodophaea formosa. The sequence continues at coordinate 21,530,720 of OY720205.1, read as the reverse complement.
CTTGCTGATTCCCGGGTATATGCATGATTTTGAGATAAATCAAATCAGTCGTCAACAACAACAGCACAGAAAAATCTGAAAAATCTAAAAGTGGACTTATATGTTGTCGCCCCCTTTTGTTATAGGGTTCAATTCCAATAATGCTTAAGGCTCATAAGTGGGTGTGATTACCATGCGATAAGGGCAACAAAATTGTCCACGATACTAATGGGGTGGAAAGATGAGTCAACTGCATTACTATCCTATGCTAGTTGTAGGATTTGATAAATAGACAGTATTAGATTTACGTCCAAGGGCCATCGGTAAGGCCGGCTAACACAGTCGACTCGCTCCGGTCTAAGCGTAACTAATCGCCCGGGTACGTTCCCGCTCAGGTCTCCGCTCTTCTAGGTGGCCCTTCGCCTTCCTAGTGTGCTTGCTGATCGTAGGTGCCTGGTCTCATCAGTTTACCTAGATCTTTACCTGGCCAGTACCCGCCGGACGTGAAAGCCGTGCTTCCACGAGAGCCTCCACCATCCCCTTATAGCTCTGCCTCGGTTTCTCCAACTAAGAGTCGACTGTCGCGGTGGGCGAGGGTTACTCGCTCCAGTCCAATTTATACGCACCATGTCTAAGACACTACTTCAGAGTACATTGTACTAGCGTTTATTGGACTCTATTATGGAAGCTACTATATGATTATTATACATACAGACTCGTCATCTTTCCACGCCATTAAAAGACAGTCAAAAATAGTGCATAAACACTTACCAGGGTCAGCTTTGAGCTCCACGTGGACACGTTTACTTTCTTACCACGGTCAACGTACCTTCCTGCCTTACTGCACATTTCATAATGGCGCCGTTTTCTGTGTCAGTGTGCCAACATACAAAAAACGTTAAAGCAAAAAACAAAATGAATCAGTGTTGTCACAACACAATAATAGATCTGCCATAAATGGTTTGACATTGACACTTACCGATTGTTTTACGACGACTCGCGTATGAAATGCGCGACACTCCCAACAGCGAAGAAGGTTAGCGCAGCAGGACGTGCAAGTGACGCGTCCATTCCAACATCTTTTGCCTTGCGCGAATGGCTGCGGCTCGCTCACTCCTCGTGCCTCGCCCGTCTCCTTGCTGCTCATTTGTTGGTAAGGCTTCCGTCTGACCAGACGGAGTATCTTCATCGACATCCTCTGGGGTATAAGGTGTCGAAGGTTCAACGCTAATAGGGTTGTCTGTTAGATCAGGCACGACCTCTAGGTGAGCCTCTACTTGTGGAGTGTCTTGATCACCAACCTCTGGTGCAGCATCTGCTGGTGGCTGCTCATTATTATCAACCGTTAGTGCAGCATCTGCTTGTGGCGGTGCTTCATCATCAACCTCTAAGGGGTAAAGGTGACCGATAGAGCGTATCAGTGTAGAATCGTTTACTTTAACTCGCGCAACTCTAATCTGACCATCACATCCCTCAATCAGTGTGTCGATCTTGCCTACTTTCCATTGATCTCTGTTCTTATGATCAGATTTGATCTGCACAAGGTCGCCAACTCGTGGTGCTCGATGGGACTTGACTCTGGGCTGGTTAGGCACATGGTTGTACCTTTCCCTGAGACTCGCCAGATATTGACTTATAAACATCCTTTTGAACTCTTCTAATACCTTTTGACCTCTTTTCCAGCCTGCAATTAAGTCAGCCTTGGTTGCCGTAATGTCTGCTGGAGCCTCAACTACAGTTGGTTCCATGGTTAGGCATTTGCCCAGACTTAAAAAATCGGAAGGTCGTAGGGTATGTTCCACTTCAGTACCGACTCTTGTCAGTGGCCTTGTGTTGAGTACTGACTCCACTTCCTTCACCACTGTCGACAGCCTGCTATCATTGAGAAGGTGTTTCTCTAAGGTTCGCTTAAGGCAGTGCTTTACTAAAGCCACAAGCCGCTCATAAAACCCTCCATGCCAGGGGGCTAGTTGTGGTATGAATTTCCATTGAATATTGTTCTGTATGCAGTATGGCTTCTGTACCACCTCAGATACCAACTTGAAGCATGTTGCATTATCTGAATATATTTTCTTTGGTTTGTACCTCGTTGCTGCAAATCGACGTAATGCGAGCAGGCATTCGTCAGCAGATAAGTCTTTCACGACTTCCAAATGTATCGCTCGAACTGTTAAACATGTGAACAGAGCTATCCACCTCTTCTCTTTGCCACTTGGGGTACTGACAAACACAGGGCCCATATAGTCGATTCCTGTATATGTATATGGCTCATTGTAGTTCACTCTTTCCGGTGGTAATGCTGGTGTAGCTGGTAGGCAGTATGGACCACCTCCATGCTTAATACATTGCGGGCACTTCCGAATGATCTTTGTTACTTGAGGCTTGCCTTGAGGTATCCAGTATCGTTCTCTGATTATGTTCAGAGTATGTGAAGCCCCAACATGATAATTGCTCTCATGTGTATTCTTTATAATCTTATTAGTGAACTCACTATTCTTCGGCAGTAATATTGGATACTTCCTATCGTAACTCCAATCTGTATTTGACATACGTCCTCGGCACCTTAGGAGACCATCCGTATCCACAAACAGGTCTAAATTCCTTGCCAGATGCGTGATTTTACCACTTAGTTCTTCTTTGAAGTGCTCACTCTGAACTTTTTTTATTTCAAGCAGCATATGACCTATAATGTCTCGCTGTTCTTCAGCCTCTGCTGGTATAGTCTGTGAACCGTCAAGTTCCATGGGTATATCAGTAGGATATTCACTATACTCCATGTCCTCGCTAACTCCTTGAGGTCCTCCATCAGAAAGTCCATCTTCAGGATGGCTCGGGCTGCCACTTATCTCTAGGGATTCTAACTGACATTCCTCATTAGATGTGGCCTGTGTCAACTTACCTAGGCTCTTGCCTAGGACCTCCCCAGAAGAAAAAAGGGTCTGATGTGTTTCATAATGTCGATTCTCAGGCCAGTGGGATTCATCCTGAAGTAGAAAATCAGGTCCATTATACCAAAGGTCCTTCTTCTCTGTGAATAACTCTGGACGGGTAGCAATGTCAGCAGGGTTAGATTTGGTGTTGATGTAACACATCTCAGTGTTTGGATGATTTTGCTTAATTTCTCTGACTCTGTTAGCAACAAAGGGTGGGAGTAGCTTGCTTGACCTCATCCAGCTAAGTACCACAAGACTATCTGACCATATGTATTCTTTTTGTATCTCAAGTTCTAGACTATTTCGTACATATTTTAGAAGTCTGCTTCCTATTAGAAATCCTAGTAGTTCTAGTCTTGGTATCTTCAGCTCATCTTTATCCTTGGCTTGAGATACATGCGATTTCGCAATGAGGAAGGAGACAGAACTGTGGTTCTCATCAAACACTTTAAGATATATAACAGCAGCGTAGGCATCCCTTGATGCATCTGTGAAGCAATGTAGCTGGTACTTAAGAGCGGTCTTAGATGTGTCTGATCCTATGTATCTAGGTATATCAATGTTCAATATTGATTTCAGATTTTCCATTGCTTCTTTTACTGACAAAGTCAGCTCAGTTGGTAGTTCACTATCCCACTTAATTTTCTTCTCGCATATCTGTTGGAAAATTATTTTCATTGATAATACGAGTGGGCAGAAAAATCCACATGGGTCATATATGCGTGCCAAAGCTCGAAGTACTTTCCTCTTGGTATTTGTTGGAGGTACCGTTTTGAAGTGATCCTCTGACAAATTCAATGATAGTTTATCCTCAGGTACATTCCAGTTCAGGCCAAGTACTTTGATATTATCACTGGATGATGACCGATGTTCTTGTGGTATAGTTTCTACAAATGTTTGATTATTTGAAACCCAGTCTCTGATGTTCATTGATAATTGGTCAAAGGCAGTTCTTGTCTGGGCATAAAGCTCTTTTGCCTCCTGCAGGGTGACTGCTCCCGTGACCAGATTGTCGACATAACATTTGTCTGCTACTGCTTTTAGCAAAGACTCATTTGACTGGCCCATATGGTGTCGTATTGTTGCAGTAAGCAGGAAGGGGCTTGATATTACTCCGAATGGAACTCGACAGAATCTTAGGTATAGTAGGTTTCCATCCGTTGCCTCATTCTTTATGTCTTTCAGCCACAAGAACCTGGTGACGTCGCGATCTTCTTCTTGAAGGGCTACTTGTAGAAAGGCCTTTTCCACATCAGCTAGAATGCCAAACCTTTTGGTACGGAACTTCAGAAGTAAAGCTGTCAGATCTTCAAGCATGGATGGGCCACTGTATAGACACTCGTTCAGACTCTTCTGTCCAGTTGTCTTAGCAGAGGCATCATACACAATCCTGCCAGATTTCCCCTTTTGCTTGACCATGTGATGGGCTAAATAATGAATTGGGTGGTCATTGTCTTTCACTTGCTCTTGGGTAACGATCTCTATGATGCCAAGTTCCAGCTGTTCTTTTAATATACGATCGTATTCATGTAGAGAGCTCGAGTCAAGCCTTTTAAGGACACTTCTCAACCGACCCAATGCCATGCCGAAATTTGAAGGTAGGTCCGGAGGGAACTCAATCCATGGCCATTTTACTTCGTATCGACCATTACGATACTGTACTGTCTCATTGAAGTGGCGGACTGCTTCTTCCTGTCTTGTAGCTTTAGGCGAGTCAGTGATCCCTATGCTTTCTAATGACCATAAGAACTTAATGTCTATGGTCTTCAAGGGCAGATCTGGTTCTGAGAAATATGGGCAGTTTGGTGTATGACATTTACAGTAGGTTGTCACTGACAAAATCTCATTATCATCACTTAAGTGGGCATTACCCGAGAAAATATATCCAAAATCAGTGTCAATAAGATATGAATTGTCATCAACTTGTATCCTTTTCTCCCGTATGAAAGTCCAATAGAAATCATTGCCAATAAGTAGGTCAATGTTCTCATTATCTGTGCCATCGTCAGCATATAGGTCAACATTACTGTTATTTAATTTTGGTACAGGAACCCGTTCTGTTATGTGCGGTACGACATTAACATTCACATTGCGGCTAACACCCCTTTTGGTTTGAATTGTAATCTCAACATGTGGGCTTGAGGTTTCATGCGGGGTCGAAGATCCAAATGTGTAGATCAATAGAAAATCCATCTTTGTTATCCGTAACTTAAGAGTGTTGGCTAGCCGTTGTGTAATATAGCTCCGCTGGCTACCGCAATCTAAAATAATCCTGCAGATGCTACTTATTCCATCCTGAGGATTCTGAGCCCTTGCCACTGCCGTCTGCAAGAAAGTATAACTGTTAGATATGTTACAGACAGTTTCAGAATTTAGAGATTTTGTTTGTCCTATTATACCTTTGGGGTCTGGGCATAACAATTGGTAGTGTGGACCATTACACCGGTAACAAGCCACTTTACGCCGGCATTCATCAGTCCTATGGTTCTTAAGCAGGCACTTCAAACACCGTCCAATCAGCTTCTGTTTTCGAGCTTCAATGTTGGTGACTTCTCTGCAATTCTCACTCGTGTGGTTTGTCCTTTTACAGAAAAGACATGGACCTCTTGGTCTTTTCGGGTTCGAGTTGTTCGTAACCGACTCTTCTTTCCTCTTGCGATGGAAAGGTCTGAAAGGCTCGACTCTTGATTGAAGGGCCTCGGTAGTGGCTCCAGGTGAAGGCCCTGCACCCAATGGCATTGCCCCTTGAGGCAGTACCGCAGCTGACTTTTCCTTTGCAGTGATAATTTTGTCGAGGTTCTGCCTAATTGACGACATAGTATTCTCTGTGTCAATTAGGTGGAGTTCATGAACAACCTGTGCTGGGAATTTACGGAGAACCATTGCTCGCAGATGATTGCCGTTTGCTGGTTCACCTAGTTTCTCCAGAACTCTCAGATGTCTCTCAATTTCGTTGAGAGTTGACCTGCAGCTCTTGCTATCATCTGTAGCGAATTTAAGGTTGCACAATTCCATGTAGTGAGCATCCACAATTGTGTCTTTAGATCCAAACCTACACTGTAGGGCATCAACTGCAACCTCATAATTTTCATTAGTGGTACTCAAGCCTGAAACCGCTTCTAAAGCTTCACCTGTCAAGCACCCAAGAAGATACGAAAACTTGTCTGCCCCAGCAATATCTTTTATATGTATGTTCGCCTGGAACCGGTCCCAAAATTCCATCCATTTCAACCTATCGCCAGAGAATTTCGGTAGTTCCAATTTTGGTAGTTTCGTAGAACTGTAAGAAGTAGATGCTCGAGGTGGCGGTGCCGTCGGGTACTGTAAGTCGTCCTTCTGGAGGGTCACTATGAGATCTTCTGCCCTACACTGCTGATTCATGCAGTCACTTAGTGTCTCTTGATCCGGATTGGACACATTCCTGATATACAATGTTGTTTCACTCTCAAGCTTTTCCACCAAGACTTTCAATTCGAGTATGTGGCCGGCGATTGCACTGACCTCGACACCCGTAGCACAGACTCCTTCTACTGTGTCTACAACTGCAACCAATCTGTCGCGGCGCAGCCTTAGACGATGGACCAGAGCCTGTTCCATCTCAGAGACACACCGTTTCGTAATTGTGATTTAGACTAGAAAGATTAACGAATATTCGTGTTAATTTCAAGAAGCATTCAACAAAAAATATGTAGGTACTTTTCATGTTACTCACCGAAGTGTTTCACCGTAGGCTTTTCTACAATTATTACGTGTCCTCAACCCGAAATATGCAGTATAGGTACGTTTTGTACTACTTGTCTTGGCTGAAACGAATACAAGGACACCACGATAAGTTTAATCGTGAATGTGTATTGAAATAACACTCTAAGGCGTCCATGAGGTTTAATTCAACTCACCTGTATACGAACTGCAACTTTCCTTATTAACGATTCCCGACAGCTACACGACCGAATATGTTTGATTTCAATACACAAACATCACTTTTCAGACGATTCCACAAGTAATTCACTAAATAAATCTTTCGCAGCGCAGAACACAAACTTTCTTTCCAACAAGATTTGACTCGGAGAAAAGAAAACGCGGTTGTGAAAAAAATGTTGCCATTTCTATCTTACGTAAAAACCAATTTTGCGTTCCGATACACATCAATGTAATGAAAAGGAAAATAAACATTTAGTTTTTATTTCTTATTTCTATTCTTACAAATGTAACTTATTTCTAATTCCCATAGACCATTTTCCTTTTCTAGACCTTTTATAATTCTAAAACCACTAAATCTAACATTATTTCACAATAAACTTAGGTTACATTCAAGGGTACTATTTTCAAACGTGTGACCATTCGTCCTCGAACGATTTTTTGTATGGAAAAATCACTCGTTTGTACCCGCGATCAAAAAAAAAAAAATGTTATGTACCGATTTGAACGTCTCCGGTCCACACGGGACCGGAAGTTGTGTCTGCTTGCATGTTGACCAACATGAATTTAACGCATAAGTAGCTGAAGTGAACATTTGGCACCACATAGTTACATATATTGAAGGTTAAAAAAAAACCACTGAAATTAAAGTATAATCATTTCTTCGTACTTACGTTACTTCTTTAGGATAATAATAATAAATAATAAATAATAAATATATAGGGACATATCACACAAATTGAGCTAGCCCCACAGTAAGTTGTGAACTTGTGTCGCAGGATACTAACTCAACGATACTATATTTTATAATATATACTTATATAGATAAACATCCAAGACCCAGGTCAATATGAAAAAGATCTTTTTCCATAGTGACCTGACCGGGGATCGAACCCGGGACCCCCGTGTCGCAGGCTAGCGTGTTGACCGCTGCGCCACGGAGCTCGACGAACCTGTGTATATCATAAACACAATTATATGAAATGCAATAAAACAACTAAGGGTAGGATAATTTTTTTTTATTTTTATTTTTAATAACACATTATAAGCAGAACAAGTAAAAAATCAATGTTATAAATTATTCTTGATATCTAGGATAAATAAGATATATTCTCGAAAGTCCAAATTATCTGCACAACGAGAAATCGGAATTCAGAGTAGCCAGAGTTAATCTGGCTTCCGAACTTTCGATCCCAGCATCTCCACCATTTTGTCGCCCCCTTTTGTTATAGGGTTCAATTCCAATAATGCTTAAGGCTCATAAGTGGGTGTGATTACCATGCGATAAGGGCAACAAAATTGTCCACGATACTAATGGGGTGGAAAGATGAGTCAACTGCATTACTATCCTATGCTAGTTGTAGGATTTGATAAATAGACAGTATTAGATTTACGTCCAAGGGCCATCGGTAAGGCCGGCTAACACAGTCGACTCGCTCCGGTCTAAGCGTAACTAATCGCCCGGGTACGTTCCCGCTCAGGTCTCCGCTCTTCTAGGTGGCCCTTCGCCTTCCTAGTGTGCTTGCTGATCGTAGGTGCCTGGTCTCATCAGTTTACCTAGATCTTTACCTGGCCAGTACCCGCCGGACGTGAAAGCCGTGCTTCCACGAGAGCCTCCACCATCCCCTTATAGCTCTGCCTCGGTTTCTCCAACTAAGAGTCGACTGTCGCGGTGGGCGAGGGTTACTCGCTCCAGTCCAATTTATACGCACCATGTCTAAGACACTACTTCAGAGTACATTGTACTAGCGTTTATTGGACTCTATTATGGAAGCTACTATATGATTATTATACATACAGACTCGTCATCTTTCCACGCCATTAAAAGACAGTCAAAAATAGTGCATAAACACTTACCAGGGTCAGCTTTGAGCTCCACGTGGACACGTTTACTTTCTTACCACGGTCAACGTACCTTCCTGCCTTACTGCACATTTCATAATGGCGCCGTTTTCTGTGTCAGTGTGCCAACATACAAAAAACGTTAAAGCAAAAAACAAAATGAATCAGTGTTGTCACAACACAATAATAGATCTGCCATAAATGGTTTGACATTGACACTTACCGATTGTTTTACGACGACTCGCGTATGAAATGCGCGACATATGTTGCAGAAATTAGAAGCCATATGAAATACATAAACTTTTTTGAATTTATACAATAAAACAAAAAAGAATAAGTTAAAACGATTAAATAAATACCTAACTAAATGAATAAAAAAAAACATAGCTATAAATAGCCATATTATTGGATATAAATTGAACGACACCGAATCTTAGGCTATGCTTCATGGCCTTCATACTCACAACCAAGACTGTAAGAAGTGAAGAAGAAAAGGAAAGCGGGCCCCGGGCTCCAAAAGCAAAAAACCCTAAGGATGCAACCGGGAAAATCATGCTCAGACGCGAGTAAAAAGAGATATTCGTATAGTTTGTACGAAAGAAATTTACAGATAAGTTTTGTTGGTTCGTAACTAGATGGCGCTGCCTAAAAGTTAGAACGCGCTATGGTTACGTTTTCGACATTTTGTTAGTTCGGGAGCCAGGAAATGAAGGAACGTACCTTGACCGCACGCGGTCAGGGACCTAGCTCAATCATTGTGATTTATTTTTGAAAGGTCTGCTAATCGCTATGCAGACTATTATATAACTACTTCACTACAATGTAGTCTTGATTGATACCTTTCTGATAAGACAGCTTTTCTTTTAGAGAATAAATTTACTTATCCGTAGATAAGAATACAAATATACACTTCATTAGACACATCGAATTTCTAAAATCCGGGTAGGAAGCATAAAATAGTAATGGCATTTTGAAATTTATTAGGTGCTGTGGGATGCGACACTAGCGCCGACCAACAATTAATATTTTTATTCCTAAATCATATCGCATTAAAAAAAAATTTAAATTGTAGTATTTTGGTATTATTACTATTCAGTAATATTCGTTCTTTACGTTGATAAATTAAGAGAAATGCGACAATAGTGGCCCCAAATGGCGTTAGCCGATATTTCTCTTTAAATAATGCACTAGAAGATGCTATAGTAAGGCCAAAATATTATTAAAAATTTACTAGTTATGTACATGATATATTTTATAATTTAAAAAAAAGAAGAGAGCTGGATGGCGATAGTGTCGAATACCACAGCACCTATAAAAAAATATTTTGTTTTTCATTACAAACATTGGTCTAAAGATACTACTTAGAAAAATAGGGCAGATCATGCTAAATATATTTTTTATAATTTTAAAAATGCTATTACTTCTAACTTCTATACGACTCTTCTTACAGTAACTATTTGTTTGTGTACAAAAATTTAAAATTGAGATTTTTTTTCTTTTGTTAAATTTGTTAGATATCTGTACAACATTAGACTATCGAGGAAAAACGGCAAAAAAAAATCACATTTGTTGTATGGGACCTTGTACAAATATTTTATACAAAGCTTCCTATCCAGATGCAAGAAATTGGATAAGAAATTTTTAAACAACCAAGTTTTGTTGGTTTGAAACTAGATGGCGCTGCCTGAAAGTTAGAACGCGCTATGAATACGTTTTCGTCATGAGTTAGTTGGCTCAAGTAACATATGCGAAGTTGTATCTATTATAAAATATAGTTTGTTTTTGAAATCTCTGCTAATCGAAAGATTATAAGCAGAGTTATAGATTGAAGTAGCTAATAACGTTGTCTAAACGTTTTGTTTACATGATATGATAGTGTTAGGTTGGAAACGAGTCTTATTCTAAAATCCCGATAGAACATTGAAAACGTAAGAATTATACATGAAGTTCGGCCAACAGATAGCCTCGATGGCACTAACTAACTGCTTCCAAGAAGTTGGGCATCATCTCAAAGCACTCTCAAAGGTTCGGCGGTATTTCAGCTCTCAACGGATGCTCAATCTTTATACAGCAACTTTTGACAGCTACGGTGTACATCATTTTCATGGTAACTTCAATACTCATTACGGCTTCGCTATGAATTACTATTTTTATTTAGGATATGAAAACCGTAATGGATGCTAAAGTGACAATCAAATCGTTGTACACCGAGATGGCAAATCGGCCTGCAGGTTCGCTTTTCTTGGAGTGCTGCAACTTGAAGGCTTATATTATGAACAATGACGTGGTCTCAAATCGAAAATTATAGTTTGTTGGAGCATTGTATATGTGTATATATATTTATGTATTCTTGAAATATATGAAATGAATAATTTTTTTATACTCCAATATAGTCTATTTCTATTTTTATTTATATTTGTATTTTATATGATATGATTTTATTATTATAGTGACTTTATTTCTACCTTAACCTATATTTTTCATGACCTTTAGATTTATGTCGCTGAGCGGAGGCGATTTGTCTGACAATGCAGTCCCCAGCCAATCGACGTCGTCCGGAAATTTTATTCAATGCTCTCAGTGCTCCCAACCTCGTTTCTTTAAGGGCCATAAAGGTTTAAAAATCCATATAGCTAGAGCCCATAAACCAAAAACCATAACCGATAATAACCGATGTAGCCCTTCTGCTTCATCTTCACATCGTCCACAAATTTCACTGACAACAGGCGACATTACCACCAATCAGGAACTTCATGCTCATCTTTCGGCCCTTAAACATTCCATCCCTGTCGTAAAACGAATACCAAAAGGAGCTCGACGCTCCGTTGCGGGACATTTTTTATTTATAAGTAGGTTTTTGTTTTTATAGGTAAGATTTGTTTTAGATAGGAATATATTTTTTTTTTAGGTTAATTTAGTTTTAATCAATTATGTTTAATTTTAATTTAGTTGTTAATATTTTAGTCTATTTCATGTTTATTTTATTTGCACCGACTTCCAAAATGTTATTTTCTCTCCCTGCACCAATTGTAGGTTGACTGGTTTAATTGTTTAATGTGATAATAACGACTTACACCTCCTTTTACAATTATCACACATGCATTATAGAAAAATAAAATAATAATGAAAAATAAAAATAAATAAACTGGTAGATAAAGCCTTACCGTTATTCATAAAAATGAACAATCGCCTATTTTAGTAAAAATATGTTATGTCTCGTTTTCCAATGTCAAACCATTAGAGCGTGGGATAAAGGCAAAACATATTTTAATTAAAATAGGTTTATAGGCTTTTGTTAATTTTTAAGAATAAGAGGGTCTGGCTTTAAGGATGCGCTAGTCGGGAACTCGAACTCGTCAGCGCACGTGGCTAAAATGCGTGCTATTTCGCTGAGAAAGGGATAGACTCGGTTTTGAACAGTGCGGAACTATTTACACTGATGTATAAGCACATCGGAACTACAGTCTAGTGTGTGCAAACACAAATATTGTTGAAAATCTAAATCTTCGTCGTCTAAAAATTCGCGAGTATGCGTTTGGGAGAAGTGTTCTTGTGATAAAACAGCTGAATGTTTTTATTAAAAGCAAAATAATTTATATTTTTTAATAACCAAACTATGCTTGTATGAATTTTGTTTTAGAGATTTTATACTCATTCCGGTATTTAATTGTGCCCAAAGATGCGTTAAAATTACGTGTTAAAACGGAATGTTTTGAGACTTATAACTTTTAAAGTACTTATAATTTTACAATTATGATTCCATACAAGCATAGATAACGACAAAACAAATCGATAGAATTAAAAATTTTAAACAGACGATACCGAACAACGGAGTCATCACCCTATAGAATTTGTATGGCGAAACACCTGACTAGCGCACCCTTAAGTTCGCCTTTTATGATTGTGTAATTAAGTTAAATAGAGCTAGTAGAAACCCTCACCATTCCTCCATCGGACTACGAGACGCAGACAGAAATTTAACCCTTTTGTCGTCGCCAAAGAGTCGTACTAAACGCCTCGACAGCTTTTTTGATTCGAGTAGCTAAGGTGTGGAATAAACTGCCTGCGTCTATATTCCCAGACAAGTACAGTCCCGGGGCATTGAAAAGTAAATGGGCTATGGGGGTAAAAATAATTAAATGGGCACCTCTTGGATAGGCATGTAACATAATTTTTTCGAAATTCTATACCTTCAATGCGTTACCTAGTAAGAAATTGAGTGGTTATTTGCACTAATTAGGTGCGCATACATAGTTAATTGTCTCCTAACACTATCATTTATAATAATGAAAAGTTTGATGAAAGACTAAAGTATTCAAAATTTCAAACTAGATAGCGCTGCCTGTAAGTTAGAACGCGCTATGGTTGCGTTTTCTTCAGTCCTTGGGTATCGAATATAGCTAATTATAAGCGACCGATTATGATGTAAATTTTACGTGTTTTTTTGCTAGAACTGTTTATCGCCAAGATTAAGCAGCCTAAAATTCACATCGTAACAGCGGCCCCGTCGTACGTATGACGTATTGAATATACAAATCTTACGTTACCAAAATTAGTCTTCATTATACTGAGACCGAGACCCATACAACTTCTTTTTTGTCTGTATATCTATATATATGTCGCAGTCATCTGGTTGAATCTGCTATTTGATTGAATGACAAGCGCGTTCATTGAATGGCGACATTTAATTCAATGACTAGGCCGAAGGTTGAATCAACAAGCGTCACTCAACGTCCAACTAGTTAGCGGATTATAATATAGCCCTCTGAACAGAGCGAACATATAATCAGTCAGGTGATTCCAATTTTGTTTATTTTTTCCCCACTGCGGCGCTAGATATCACCAAAACAAATATGGCGTCCAACATCTGGCACAAATAGCAATATGTTGGCATTTTTTTCGAATAAATTTACTTTAGTGCGGTTTTTGTAATAAAATAGTATGACAGCATGGATTTACCTATTATTACTCCACCGCAGGCTACTTTTAAACTAAGAAAAGTTTGCAAAAAGAGATTAAGTAAAGCTTTGGAAATCATGCTACCACCAAACATTACAAAGTCGGCTATATCCCATTCAACGACTTCGCTAAATGACGTTCAGTAAATACGTTAAACGACTTGACGAGTTGTCCTTTAGTCATTCAATTAACTGACGCCGTTCAATGAACGCGCTAGTCATTCAATCAAATAGCAGATTCAACCAGATGACTGCGACATATATATACAGTGTAAATCTGCAACCTTGTCTAATTTTCGAACGTATTTCTACGGATCATACTGTACAACTTTCCGAACTTAGGCCGAAATATATAAAAAAATGGGTTTCTCATACTAAATCGATAAGCTGATTAGCAGTTTTGTATGAGGAACCCAACTTTTTTTCATATTTCTACGAACTACGTTCCTTTGGGAAAATTGTTCAGTATGATTAGTTCGAGAATATAGCAATGATTACAAGGAATACGTAGGTCTGTCCCACCTGCTCTGATGATTTGACAAATTTAAACGTGCTGGAAAATTGTGTCATGTAGAATGTTCCCTTTATTTGCCCAATATAATGACGTTTATAGAGAATTTTGTCATACATTGGCTAGTGTTTTCTTATGTTTTCGCGATTGTTACACATTTAAATAAAATTATTTTAATACGGTTTCAATCGCGTTTATTACATTATTTATACACCTAACGTTTCGAGCACTTTACAGTGTTCGTGGTCGCAGGTAGACTATACGTACGATAAAAACCGTATTATTATAATTTTATTTAAATACATTGGCTATTTGGTACGGACCTCTTATTTATAAATAAAAATTTATGTTATGTTTCTTGCTGATAATGTAACTCTCTGTTGGTTATTTTTCAAGTGGTCCCTTTTTTGTGAGTTTAAGAGTTCATCGACAACAAACAAACACAATTGTTTCCTCTTTATAATATTAGTCTAGATACGTACTCTTTTGACAGGACTAATAGTATAAAGTGGAAAGGTTTCACTGATTGTGTATGCCCGAGCCCAAATAGATTGCGTGTTGCTAACAAATTGCATTGCATTTTTTTTTATTATTTATTTATTTATTGCTTTAGTTTGACGCATACTCCATCGACAAGAGCTATAAAGCTTTTAAATAAGAAGAAGAAGAACATTACTTTAGTAATAATGTACTTACATTGCCTGTCGGCACGGGGCCCATAACCTGAAGACGTGGGGAACACATCAGCCACTATAAGGGGGGCCATGTGCATGACCTTTGAACGCCTCTTGGTATTGCTTTACAATAAGGCCCATACTTTGTGCTTTTGAGATATCGCTTTAGTAATAATGTACTTACATCGCCTGTCGGCAAGGGCCCATAGCCCGCGGGGGTGGGGAGCTCGTCAGCCACTATAGGGCGACCATGTGCATGAGCTTTGATGGCCTCGAGGTATTGTTTTATTATGCGGCCCATACGACGAGCTTTTGAGGAATTCCCCTCTTCTTTCGCTTTGGCTTCTTGTTGCTGGAAATATCAATTATTATTGTCAATACAATTAAATACAAATTATCGTCGTCAATACAATACATCTGACATAGCTTAACGACTGCCATCAACGATGACAGCCGGGACCAACGGCATAACGTGCTCGAGATATTTTTATGCCACTTGCGGTCACCCATCCAAGTAGGGACTGCACCAGGGGTTGCTTAACATACGTAAGCGCTCATAGAGCTCACACCCACTGGACCATCGGGCTCCTCAACTTGAATATTAACTTTGTTTTTCGATCAGGTCACGTGTCCGTCTTTCAATCTGACGAATCTGTCGGTCACGTGACCTGTCGCGAGTTTAACATTTCTTCCCCATCGCAAAAAGTACACAGCGCCGCTAAAGAAGTTTTCACTTAAATAAATATACCTGAAATGCGGCCAGCCTTTGCTTCAGAGCCTCCTCCATGGTCGCAGCAGTTATTAGCCCGCCACTCGCACCCGCCAGTGCCTCGGGTTCTGTAATAACATATTTGAAAATATAAATAAATACATACGGATAAATCACACAGATTGAGCCCCAAAGTAAGTTCGAGATTTGTGTTATACGATACTATTCTTCGTCGTACACACTTGACAGAGGGGCCGTGATTATGGATTGGGTTGAGATGTCGGTTAATAATACAACGATACTATATTTTATAACAAATACATATAAACATCAAAGACCAAGATCAATCTGAAAAAGATCAGTTTCCGTCTTGACTTGTCTGGGAATCGAACCCGAGACCTAGAGTGCCAGCCTGGCGTGATGACCACTAGGCCACATCATCGAATTACTCACAGGTATTTCGCAACTCAAGCTTTATCTAAACGCGGTCCAGTACTTTTAGGCTCACATACTAAATAAATTAGTATAATACAGATGCTTTTAACACGCTTTAATTAGCTTCACTTGTATGTAAGAAAATCATGGAATCTTAATTTGACCCACTTCCCGGTCTTCGATTAGGATGAAATTTTACACACGCTCTGAGTTCTGATGACAATACATGACAAGCTAGCTAAAAGCGTTTTTTTTAGTTTTTTAAACTATTTATAAATAATTTATGAATAATTCGAGTGCGTTTGTCCTTTGTCTTGCCTGATGGGAAGCAACAATAACGTTCACGCAATATCAAATAATGCGTATTCACTCTTGCCTTGAAAATCCCTAAATTGTACGAGTAGGGAAACAGTGATGAGGGGAGGGAATTCAATTCCTTCGCGGTTCGCGTAATGAAGGAGGCGAATCTAGAGGTGCGATGAGCAGGAATACCACCACATATGGGTGGAATCCCTGCCCACGCCGATTCGTCCGAAGATGGAATGGTGCAGGGGGAAATAAATCGTGTAGTTCCTGTGCACACTCTCATTGATTAGCACCATTTTTGTCACAATTTCGAACAGTCAATTTGTTGACCAACAAGTGCATTAATGAAATTTACAGTGCTACAAGCTTCAATCAACAATACCAACTAGATATCAGGTCGGCGCAAGAAAAGCAGCTCGGCAAATAAGAGCGCACTCCCGGTGAGCTCTTATTTTGTTTAGTTGGAATAATAGAATTGCGACTTTATTATCACGTGCTATGGTCGAGAATACGTTGAACTTAAAACGGTTTTATAGCTACTCTACGCTATTCAAACGGACAGAATTTTGCTTCGATTTTGTACGTAACGCGATATTTAGTTGGTATTGTTGATCGAAGGCTACAAGGATCTTTTGGCACGTGGCAATAATTGGAACTAAACGCTGGGATTGCCGTCATCTTGTAAGGCGTCACTTTTGAAAGATTAGGCTAGAAATTATGTTTGTTGCGGATATTTCGTGCTTTTAAATCATATGTATAAAACTAAGAATATTTTTTAGCTGGCAGTATTAATTACACTCGTGATTACACACAGCCTTCGAGCAACACGGCCTCCGTACCGGACGGAGGGAGTGGGCAAAGCGACAATTTACTATGACAATTTTTCTGGCGTTTTTTGCGGGGGGAAATGTGCACACAAGTTTAGTTCCGCACACCTACATACAAAACTTAAACTGTCACTTGATAGTAATTATGACATTGTCACAAAAAATGACATAAAAAGAAAAAAATATTTGTGTACAGATGAGTCACACACAACTAACACATACAAGCCAAAATTAGGCATATGCATGTCGCATATGCCTAATTTTGGCTTGTACCTTGACAGAGGGGAATGCAGCGTATGGCTACTCCCCACACAGCCCCCCCATTTGAAAGTGTCAAGGGATCCTTATCGCACTGTAAGAGATTTGAAAAACGAACAAACCTGTCCCTAGTCACTTATGAAGGATGTTGAAACAACGCTTACTACTAAAAATACTGACCAGTGGTACGCTTACTCTTACGTTTGTGTTTCTATGCAATAATTCTTTGACTATACACCCACGTTGAGTTTATAAAAATAAAATGAAATTTTCTTCTCGAGTATCTCTCTGTATGCATGAAGCAAATTTATACAATGAAATGAACGGTTTTATAAACAATAAACTTTAGTCACTTCTTGTTTATGATTCCTTGTTTTCTTGTTTTGGATCACATTTATATGTATCACAGAGCAAAGAATGTGACTAACTCGCGATACTAGAGATGTTTTCCAACACATTTTTTCATTTTCTCGAGCTCCGTGGTGTAGCGGTCAGCACACCTGCCTGCGACACAGATGGTCCCGGGTTCGATCTCCGGTCAGATCAAGATGGAAAATGATCTTTTTCAGATTGACCTGGCTCTTGTATGTTTATCTATATAAGTATCTATTATAACATATAGTATCGTTGAGTTAGTATACCGTAACACAAGTCTCGAACTTACTTTGGGGCTAGCTCAATCTGTGAGATTTGTCTGTATATATTTATATTTATTTACATTTCAATCTAAACAACAGTATCATGCGGCGATACCGTTTATTGAGTTTTTGGGTGTCAAGGTAATTGTAGAAATGCAATAATCTGCTATTTTCAACATATTTTTGTGTAAGTTACATCAGAATTTATTAAAAATCAAAAATTTACCTTTTTACTGTAATTATGATATCATATAAAAGCACATTGGAGTATTTTAAGTTTTTTGACACGAATTGACAGGCTGAATATGTGACTTTGGCCTATTAGTCAAGCGTGGGGTGACACGCGGTATTATTATTAGTCTTATTATTATCAGTCTTATTATTATTATGTCTCTGAGACTCACGGGTGTTACCCCGGTCTTTTGGAAGGCTTGCGTGGGGATATAGATCCAAAACGTAGAGGCCCTTTGGAGAAGTTGAGGTTATGTAGGTCTGTAGCCAGAACCCATTCCTGGGAATGAAATTAAAACTCGTCTCATTGCTTAGTGTTGGGCCACGCGCTGATATAAGCAAATAATGTCTAAGAGACGAACGGTTGCGCTGCTATTCAACCAATTCATAGCATACAGTTGCTAGAAATTCCGGCGTGAAGCGGCCGGCCCGCTTATTTGCGCGGACGCACATAATTCGATCCTTAGTACTATAATAGCAGTTGTAATTAACCTCATACACGATTTCCCCAGGGTCTTATGAAATGCGAGCAATGCCGTAAGTTTATTAAATGAATAAACGCCTTCCTGCGCTCTGTATTCGTCTTCTATACTAATATTATAAAAATGAAAGGGTTACCTATCATAAACAAGAATAGGTTTTGTACGAATTTTAAAACACCGAAAACGTTTCGTCATTTTTTATTTTCTAAAGTATTATTTTACCGTATATGCAATTACTATATTGTTGAAATTCCGATTATTGATAGTTATTTTTTTGAAAGCTATATGCTTTGTATTGTAACTCAACGTATATCCGCAGACACTATTGCTCTATGTTTTATTTATCAAAAAAAATATTTCCATATTATTAACAGACAACATTTCAAATGATAAATAAATGAAATCCATAAGAGTAAGTATAATATAATAACCTGTTTTATATATTTAAAGTCTATTTAAAAGACATAAAAAACATATTTTTTCTTTACAATTTCTCTCTACGGTGCTGGGTTTGGCTACAAAACACTTTAGAATAACGCGGCAATTTCGTTTCTGGCGCTTCGGCGGCCGCTGCCGCGGCACGCTCGCTTCGCTCGCTCGCCTCGCACATGCTTGGTTCATGTAGAACCTAACGCTCGTCGCTTCGCTCCTCGCAACCTACCCCTAGTTTTCGTTAACCAGTTCCTTTCTAACACCATATTCCTAACCTTCAGAGACGAGTTTTCGTAAAACCATGAGTCACAGAGCAAAATTGAAAAAACAAAAGTGGCTTATTTTGAGGACTTTTGACCATTACTTCACCAAAAAACCGGCCAAGTGCGTGTCGGGCCACGCGCAGTGTAGGGTTCCGTAGTTGCGAATGACAACTTTGAGTTCACACTATTCACACTCGCACATTACAGTTTAACGACCAAAAACATCTAACAATGAAAATAGTATGAAATTTTACAGTTTATAAGTTGGTTGCCTATAACTTTTTAGTTTGTACTTAGAACTCAGCTCTGATAGTTTTCCTTTAAACTTCAGTATATATACTACTGCTGTAATTTTTTTCACGTATCTATATATAACCGTTTAGCAGATAGAGGGGGGGGACACTTACCTCTAACAAAAATTCGCACTTTAAAACCAAATATTTCGGAAACGGATCCCTAAATCGAAAAATGGTCTTCTCAACCTCACAATATTTTTGAAAGACCAATTTAACGATACCCCACACGATGGGTAAATAGAGAAAAAAAAATTACTCCCCCACTTTACTTGTATGGGAGCTAACCTAAAAAAAATTTTTTTTCAAGTTTTTATTCTACCACTTTTTTGCCATGATTAATATACATACCCATACCAAATTACAGCTTTCTAGTACTTATAGTCTCTGCGTAAAACCGCGGACGGACAGACAGACAGACAGACACACAGACAGACAGACAGACAGACAGACATGGCGAAACTATAAGGGTTCCTTGTTTACTACGGAACCCTAAAAAGAGGCCTCTTATGTAGACCTCAAAATTTCACGTTAATATTTTTTTAACTCCTAAATCTTGCGCTGCCTTTGCTACACTCCACCCCAATTTACTTTACTACTAATCTCGATTTGTCGACTGTAAGTAGTTATTGAAAATCTGTGTAAATTTATGGAAAAAGTTAAAATGAAATTATTCATACCAAAACATTTATCAAAATAAAATTATATGATTCGATTTTCGGTCGACAGTTTGTCTAAAAGACGATAAATAAGTATGTTAATCAAGGTTATAGAAGGAGAAAATATGGCAAAGAAGCCATTTGGCATTAAAAACGTCGTTGTACCGTTTTCGAACAACTAAAATTCGAAGACATTATTCTTGTTTGTGATAGGTTACCAAATGAAAGATTTGATTGTTGGTTTGTTTGCATTGAATATGCTCCGAAACTACAGGACCGATTGCAAAAATCTTTCACCTATAAAAGCTAATTTCTCTAAGGGTGACATAAGCTACAATTTACGCGGACATAGTCGCGGGAAAATTGCTAGTTGGATACATGAGTAGTAAATGACGTTGACCATCTTCAATTAAATGAGGCAAAGGATTGAAAAACTTTGTACTCATTTGCAAAATATGCGTGGAGTGACTTAATTTCTAATAATTTTTTAGTAAAAATGTCTTTAAGATATAGCTACTTTCTCGTAATGAAATGATAAACCACAAGTGGAAAGCAAAATAATATTTATTTCATTTAACTGCAAGTGCTTCTATAAATTGTTAATGTGCGGTACAAAGTTTGTGTAGCCCTTTTAATAATAATATTAATGTGTATTGTTAGCTTATTCAACATTTGACCTTGAAGTTTTTATCCCATATGTGAATTAGGTCTTATATAATTTAAATATAATAAATGATTATATTCAGTGATCGGAAAAGCGGAGTAAAAATTATCTTCACTTCGAATGATAAATCATAGAAGTGATTATACCTTCATCAGAGAGTGCACGATTCTTAACGCTTGGCATTGGTATCATCAATTACATGATTTTTCAATAGGCTTAAAAAATGTAATAAGTCTGTAAGTTACATTAACAAAAACATTTGACACGTATTTTGTCTTTTGTCAATCAAACAAAAAATGACAAAGATATCATTTGACACGTATTTTGTCTTTTGTCAATCAAACAAAAAATGACAAAGATATCATTTGACACGTATTTTGTCTTTTGTCAATCAAACAAAAAATGACAAAGATATCATTTGACACGTATTTTGTCTTTTGTCAATCAAACAAAAAATGACAAAGATATCATTTGACACGTATTTTGTCTTTTGTCAATCAAACAAAAAATGACAAAGATATAGCATTAACAAAAAACATTTGACACGTATTTTGTCTTTTGTCAATCAAACAAAAAATGACAAAGATATAGCCGTTAACATTCCGTGTGTCGTCACTGTCCGGTACAATTTCAACAAACAGTGATGTCACGGGCCGCCACTCATGAATTTCGACGCGCTTATAGTTATGATAATATAAACGAAACAAAAAATGTGTCCAATATGTTTTGATAACTAACTGACGGACTATTTTAGTATTATTATTGATCCAGTAAAAACTAGCCAAAATTTTGCTAAACATACCCTGCTCGTTCCGAACACTGATCATCTCCCAAAGTTACACCAAAACACCAAAAGTCAACTAAATACCAGTAGCATTTTGCGTCTGACTCTCCTCCTTGAGCTGCGACCTGAAGGCGGCTGCTATGGCCTCCGGGGTAGGCAACTCGCTCAGGTCCATATCCTGGCCAGCCTTGTAGGCGTTCACGACCAGGTCGAACTGCTTCACCACTTTGAGGTGTTCTAACGCCAATGCTTTGTCTCCTGCGCGCTTGCTTGCTAAGGCTGCAGCCTTGAACTCTTCTATACGCTCTGAAAAAAAAGAGTATTTTTCAATCAGTATTATGTTTATACTGGCAGTCCGACCTGGCTTCGCCCGTGGTACATACATACCAAGCCTATGGCACTCAGAGATAACGGACCCATCCATAGGTGATAATATTTTCGAAATAGGTCCAGTAGTTCCTGAAATTAGCGCGTTCAAACAAACGAACTCTTCAGCTTCATAATATTAGTATAAATTGTGGCGACCTCTACATTCGCGATTCGAACTCAGCGTTATTTCGTGTAGGTGACACGGTCAGTCGACCATGCACACCCTGGTGTCAGAGTTCTGCGGAACCGCTTCTCGGCCTCTGACGTGGTTCCTTTAACGACTACCAGATGGCAGCCGGGACCAAAGGTTAAACGTGCCTTCCGAAGCACGGAATCATCTTTCTTATCAGACAATCAGGTGATTCATACCTGCAATGTCCTAACCAAACTGGAAACAACTGCTTCCCGTGGGAATCGAACCCACGACCCCACGGTCAACGAGGCGAACGCCTTGCCCACTGGACCACGGAGGAATAACACAAAAACTTAACTGTGAAATGGCGAAACAACAAATAACTACAATACATCCTACAAGATGGCGCTGATCGATTCTGAAACGCGCAAACAGAGATTCTACGATTCCAGCACATAAATAAGATCTCCGGCAGAACTCAATCGAAGCCGTATTCCCTGGCCGCACACCTTGCCCAGTGGGAAGATGTTCCCTTTGTGTCCGACCCGTAATAAATAAAAAAAAGTATTACGCTAGAAGTGGTTACATATTATAATTACAGGTTCTATAAGAATGATAAAACAGCCAGTGTCCTCGCTCTAGACGACAAATACAATTGGCAGTAAATTGACAATGTACACGGTTAAGACTAGATGTGCGGGGGGCGGCAATCTTACCAAATAGGGAATATGCATGAAAAAAATATCTGTTATCTTACCAGTTTATCCAAAAATATTCAATAGTAAAGTACTGAAAGTGAAAACAGAATAAAATTTGGTTGAAAAACGAACGAGATAAAATGATTTTACGAAAATATGTCTATCTCACTCGCGAAAACACTATTTTGTATGGCAAATGTATGCATGACATAGACTATGACGTCACTAGTCCATATCGGACTTCTCTTTCTTATTCAAACTTTAAAGTTTCACATCTTCGTCGTTAATTAAGATATTTTAAAAGTTCTTTCATATTTTTTTGCTGTGGTTATTAAGCAAATAAAAAAAATCCGTGCATACACCCTATTAGGGACGGCGGAAATCACGCTGTGGACGCAGGACAGCATTATCATCATCATCATCATCTCAGGCATAAGAAGTCCACTGGAGGGTTTGCCATACACACCACGCTTGGAAAACGTGTTGGTGAGTGAAGTTTGCTAGGCTTATAAGTATTGGTTGCAATGCTGCTGTCCATCAAAACAGTTTTTAAGCAAGGAAAGAGTAGGAGATTGTTGGACTGGGGGATTGAGATAAAAGTAGTCATCATCATCATCATTTCGAGTAGGTGACACGGTGTTCTTCGGAACCGCCTCTCGGCCCCTGACGTGGTTCCTTTAACGACTACCAGATGGCAACCGGGACCAACAGCTAACGTGCCTTCCAAAGCACGGAATCATCTTTCTTATCAGACAATCAGGTGATTCATGCCTGCAATGTCCTAACCAAACTGGAAACAATTAAGTATGCTTCCCGTGGGAATCGAACCCCGCGACCCCCGGGTCAGTAAAGCAAACGCCTTAACCACTGGACCACAGAGGCTGTATATAAAAGTAGTTAGGACGCTACTTGCTCGGATGGATTGAGGATTGGGAAGTAGCAGCTGGGGAAGCCGGGCGCGCGACCCGAAGCCATAACAGGCAGTTGAGGATGACATCGCAGGACAGCATGATTTTCGATTTGAATCCGAGAGGGATTAGATTAAAAACTTAGAAGCCGAAATGCTACTAATCATCATCAGATCTTCTTTAGTCTTCACTGCAGGAGTAGGACCCTCTATGTACTACGAGCGCCATATATTAGCTAGAGCAGTCAGAGGATTTGGTCCTCTCCACGCTGGCCATACGAGCTGGAGAGGTCTCTTTGATGTTTAAAGCTTTGTTTAGCTTGCGTTTCCTAATTCGCCTTCTACGACATCCACAGGAAGATTTGGATTGGTTCTATTCTACTCTGCCGGGAACCACACGCCACTGAATGCTGCTAATAAATCGTACTTAATATAAGCTGCAGTCCCTCCTGCTTTTCAGGGGCCACCTTCTCAACCGGGGATGGTGGGGGAGGTTCCTAGTGTTCCGACAGACTTGGCGGCTCCGGTTCCTGGGCAGGTGGTTCTGGCTTTGGTGGTGCGGTCAGCTCCGCTGGCTGCCAAAACTCACTGCTAGTGGGATGAGGCCAGGCGCACGTACCGTTAAATGGTTAATGGTCCTTCAACCACTAGACAGGCATTTGAGTATGACACCGCAACATAATGTTTGAATCCGGGAGGGTTTACATTAAAGACTTAGAAGCCAAGAACAAATGCTACTAAATAAATCTTACTTAATATATGCTGCAGTCCCTCCTGCTTTTCGGGGGCCACCTCCTCAACCGGGGCTAGTTGGGGAGGTTCCTTGGGTTCTGGCAGACTTGGCAGCTCCGGCTCTGGTTCCGACAGACTTGGCGGCTCCGGCTCTGGTACCGACAGACTTAGCGGCTCCGGCTCTGGCTCCAAGGCAGGTGGTTCTGGCTCTGGGGCAGGTGGTTCTGGCTCTGATAGTGCGGCCGGCTCGGCTGGCTGCGGTGTATCGGCTGGCTTGCCCAGACTAACTGGGGGCGGGATGTCTTCGTCTTTAACCGGACGACCCGCTTTGGCTTGCTTCAGAAGGTCGTTGAGGGTTTTTAGGCCGCGACCGAACCTGTAATAATTAAATTGTGGAAATTCGAAAAAAATTTACATTCCCATACAAAAGTGTTCAGTCAGACGGGCAATTTGTATGAAAATGTTGATTTTTTTTCGAATTTCCAGTGTTAGTCCCATTGGAAAAGTTGTGCATTTTGACGGGCTGATTAGATCATGTGAAGGAGCAAAGAGTATTCATTCATACTAACACCCATATAAGTATATATTTTCGCTATACAAATATAGGCGTGATCATCAGCGCTTACGCATACTTAGCAACTATGAATAACATATTGCGGGGCTTAGTGCTCTTTAAGGACAGCGTTTTATTAACATTTTGTACAGCAAGTACCATAGTAACAATAATAGTGGTTGTGACTGTTGTTTATTTTTCGTGTGTGTAAGTAGCCAACGCTGGTGTCAGATTTTTCAAGCTGCCTAAAGGCATCTGACATAGCTTAACGACTGCCATCAATTATGACAGCCGGGACCAACGGCTTAACCTGCCTTCCGAAGCACGGAGGAGCTCGAGACATTTTTATGCCACTTGTGGTCACCCATCCAAGTTGGGACTGCGCCGGGGTTGCTTAACATGCGTGAGCGCTAGTAATGCTCACACCCACTGGGCCATCGAGTGACTGTGAAAGCTTAAGATCATACAACTTCTAACCTTATATATAACAACGGGTCACTCACGTGCTATTTGTCGGGATTGCCGACTATTGTTTTGGACTCGTCAGGAGCCCATTTTCAAGGTGAGTGCGGGACGCGCGGCGGTGGATCCCGAACTGTGATAATAGCACGTGAGTGACCGGTTGTTATATACTGGCGAAATTTTGATCGTTCCGGACCTTTAAAGGGGTGATTCAGCCTGTCAATATAAACAACTTTTCCTACGGGACAAATGCTGTTAACTCGAAAAAAATTTCGACATTCAAAACAAATTGCCCGGGCGGCTGAACACTTTTGTATGAAAATGTCGAAATAAAATTTAAGTTTCCAGCATTGGTCCCATAGGAAAAATGGTTCATATCGACGTGCTGAATCACCCCTTTAAGGGTCCAGAACGATCGAAATTTCGCCATGTATAATGTCTTTATCTCACGTTAATTTTATTGATATAACTTCTAACCTCCTAGCTCTGCTACTTTCTCCGCTCGCCTTAGCGGTCTTCTCAGCGATGGCGTAATTACATATCCGGTCTTGCAGCAGGCTGATTGTGCTGCTCTGACCACTAGCCATCGCACCTGGAGGCGGGGGCGCAGCCCGGTTTACGCGGGGCGGGGGAGGGGGAGGTTCATCGTCTTCTATACCTAGTTCTTGAAGCTCGCTTAGCAGGTCTGGGTCATCTTCGTCACCTTAAGTCAAAAGGTCAAAAATTAAAATATTTATAAAAAAAAAGAAACTGCCTTCAAAACACCAACAGGTTGTAACTGTTTCAGTTTGTAACAAATACTTTTCTTAAAACTGCATCAAAATCGATTCAGCGAAACTCAAGATAGTCGCAGACAAACATCTATACATATTCCCATACAACATTCCTGGTCCGTATGGAAATTAAATAATACCTTTGGTTTATTTTATTAAAATACTAGAAGGATGCGCCCGGGCAAGAAATATACCTATAAACCTTACTCATGAACCTCTATATCTATTGGTGAAAACCGCATAAAAATCCGTTCAGTGATTTTTGAGTTTATCGCGAACAGACAGACGCGGCGAAGGATTTTTTTTTATAATATGTAGTGATAGTGATAAAATAAAACACCACTGTATTGCCACAAATTTTAACAAATGAGCCACCTAGAGAATTGTAAGGATTCAAATGGTATGCCGGACATCCAATCCTGTTCAGGCATTTAGGAGTTATCGTGATTATAAAGATCGTCACATACATACATGAACTATGAAAACATTACTCTCCTTTTTTGGACAGTTGTGAAATAAAGTCGTAATTTACAATGGCCGTGTGGTTCCCGGCAGAGTAGAATAGGACCACTCCAAGTCATCCCGTGGATGTCGTAAAAGGCGGCTTAGGAAACACAAGCTAAAAAAAGCTTATTAACATCAAAGAGACCTCTCCAACCCGTCTGGCCAGCGTGGAGAGTGTAGGCCAAATCCTCTGACTACTCAAGCTAATATATGGCTCTGGTAGTACAGAGAGGGTCGTGCTCCTGCAGTGGAGACTAGAAAGACCTGATGATGATGACGAAATAAAGTCCAAACACGTCCTTTGAAATTAAACTTTTTGAGTTAAAATAATTCCCTTATAATCTAGAAAGACAAAAACTTTTTTAAATCTCACCAGAGCCAACTTCCTCATCTGATGGTACATCTTTCAAACTAGCAGCTATCATGGCGTCAAGGCTTGCAGGAGGCACCGGCGCGGGCTTCCTTGGCCGAGACCTCTTCGGACCACCTCCACTGATGGCCGCCAGCTCTGCCTCAAGGTCAAGGTCATCATCTGACAGGCTCATAGGCTCATCTCCATCGTCTAGGTCTGGGATGTCTATGAGACCAAACTAAAAAGAAAGATATGTTTTGGTACAATCTGAATCAAACTTTATGGCTGCTTGGATATTATATTATAATAAATAAATAAATATATACGGACAAATCACACAGATCGAGCTAGCCCCAAAGTTCGAGACTTGTGTTATGGGATACTAACTCAACGATACTATATTTTATAATAGATACTTTTATAGATAAACATCCAAGACCCAGGTCGATCTGAAAAAGATCATTTTCCATCTTGACCTGACCGGGGATCGAACCCGGGACTATCCGTGTCGCAGGCAGGCGTGTTGACCGCTGCGCCATGGAGCTCGTCGAGCTGCGATTAGCTGCGAGATACGCAGAACATGCCCCGCCTCCCCGCGCGCGCCCCGCTGGACCATACATTGTGTTCTGCGCTTCGACTTGCGCGATGTTCTGAGCCGCATAAAGTTTGATTTGGACTGTTGCTTATTCTAGATTCCAGCACTGCACTGTGACAAACTATTGCTGACAAAAGATTCTAACATAAACTGCATACAGTTGGCAGAAATTCTAGATTTGAGATTTGAATAAAATACAATACAATGATACATTACATTATTTAAATTTACATTTTTATATAAAAGGTACCTATCTTATTTATTTTAAAACACAACATAACCTTATTTTTGAATACCATGCCTGTTTTGTATGCGCGATTTGAGTAATTCCACAACTCGTCCCACATACATGTGTCAATACATACAATCCTAAATGTGTTAAAAATGTTTGTCTTGTCTCTCTGACTGTACTAAGCATTGATAAGGTTTAAAACTACATACAAAAAATAATGGGACGAGTTACAGAATGAAAATATTTTAAATTTTGCTTTGCGGTAATTCGTCCCAAAATCTATAGAAAAGTGTTAGTGTTAAAATAATAAACATTGAATTCATCATAAGAAAATGTTATCATCATCGCAAAAACTTAAGGAATTATATTTTTTTTTTTTTGTCTCACTGACTGTACTAAGGTTTAAAGTTCCATACCAAAAAATAATGGGACGAATTACAGTAAAAATAAAAACACTGCAAATTTTCATTTTCTGCAATTCGGCCCAAATGGGCCGTAGGCATGTGGGACGAGTTGTGAAATTATCGTTAAAGTGGGTGAGTGGAGCTGATCCATGCTTGAGTAGTTGAAACGGGTGAGCACTTGAGCACTGATCAGTGCTCTCGGAAGGCTGACTCAGATATACCCATATGAACTTCAAATGAGAAAGACGTGCTTATTGAGCTCTCGATATTAATAAACTATTTATACAAAACTAAGTGTTAAAGGTGAATGTACTATAGCACAACCTAACCTCCAAGTCCAGGCCCAAGGTATGATCACATAGTTTTTTACAATAACACTGCACTTTCACTGGGAATTGGACAAAGAAAAGCGACGATAAAAAGTAACCGAATATTTTTGAAAATTTGGCACGGTATCTCATGATTTATTGATCAATTAGAGTATGTTTACATTTTAAAAACGTCGTCCCCAATCATCAATA
This sequence comes from Rhodophaea formosa, assembly GCA_963082605.1. NCBI lineage: Eukaryota > Metazoa > Arthropoda > Insecta > Lepidoptera > Pyralidae > Rhodophaea > Rhodophaea formosa. Next base: position 21,501,689 of record OY720205.1, on the reverse strand, counting down.
CATCAAGAACTGACATTAATGACAGTTGACATGTGAATTTGCGAAATACTACTTCGCACCAAAGAGTATATAACCGCTATATCACACCTGCCGGATGCCCCCGAGCCGTCATATCTCACACCGGTGGCCACCCCCGAGGATGTCCGGGCTGCGATTATGTCCTTTAGGAAGGGCTCTGCCGGCGGTCTTGATGGCCTGTCGCCACAGCATCTTAAAGACTTGATCTATGGCGTCACAGGCGAGGTCGGTACGGCCCTGTTGGAGGACCTGACGCTGCTGGTAAACCTAATGCTTTCGGGAAAGGTTTGTGACCAGATAGTGGATGTCCTTATGGTGCAGTCCGAAATAAGGACGGTGGCATCCGCCCTATTCCAGTAGGCAATAGTACAATCCACCGCGTCGTTTCCAAAATCTGTTGCACGCTTTGTCTACCAGTTTTAAGGCAAGAGGTCCAGCTGAGGCAGTTAGGTTTTGGAAATAGGGGAGGTTGCGAAACTGCAGTACATGCATACAGAATTTTACTATCGTGTAAGTCATGTGTGGGTTGATGTCGCCTAGACGTATGGAAGATTCATTGAAAACCAGTAACTGGTCTTCCACAAATTTATTGAAAGCATCTTCCATCACCAGTGCCCCAAGCAGGTGAAGAGAGTCTTCTTCCTTTACCTTATCCCACTTTTTTATGTGGGGTAAGCACAGTATGTCAGCTCTCTCCACCTTGATCTATCATCTACCATAGCCTTTGTCACTCCCCTCCTGTTCATACTCTCGTTGACACCATCGATACATCGTTTCTTAGGTCTTCCTCTGTTCCGCGTACCATATACTTTCAAATCTAATGCCTTTCTTGTGATATGAGTTTCTTCTCTCCTCATCACATGTCCATACCAACTCAGTCTATGACTATGGAGCTTTTCTGTTACTGGCGCGACTTTCATACTTCCTCTTATATACTCATTCCGTATTTTATCCATTCGTGCAGGTGAAGAGAGTGGTCGTTTATAATTTTGATATTAGGGGCCAAAACGCTAAATTTGAAATTTAGTTCGTGTCGTTACTGTTGGGTCAAGTTCTTGCAGAAATACACTCGCATTTTGCGAAGTTTATTTCGAGGCCAATGTCGCTGAAAGAGTCGGAAAAGACTGACGCAGCTTCTCCTCCTAGGGTCCCGTCATCTAAGTACCACACGTTGATTTTGATGTCAAATCTCTGATGGAAGGTTGGATAGCCAAACTGAAAATGGCCAAGAGGGTTGCCCTGTTGACAGCCAACTGCTGAATTTTGACCGTCATATACTCGGCACGTTGGCCTACTGCAGTATTGCCACAAAATAAGGAAACGTGCCTGGTATAGTATTTTTAATCTGAGTTAACAGAGCGCCCCGGTCTACTGAGTTGAATGCATTTTAACATCCACCTTCAATGGATCCTCGCCTCTGCCGCGTTTGAGATAGGAAATGTTTTTTCATAATATGTTTCTGGCAGTTTTTGTCTCTATTGTATGGCCATCATAAAGCCTTCCGTCTCCGGGAAGCTCGCCTCGACTGAGCCACGCGTTCGACGCTTCTTTGTCGACATTTGTTTGGTCCAAGTCATGTGATGTCTTCCATGCAGAGATTTTCCAGCCCATTCTAAAATGTTGGTCTTGTCTTGTACTTGTGCTTCATTATTCTGTAATGTCCGGTCTTGTAGGTTCGAGGGAGTAAATTTCTTGTCATTGTAAACTATTGATTTATGTTGTTGGGATTGATTCATTCTATCGAAGAAATATTTACGTAAAGTAGTAATTTGTTTATAATAATTTTAATGAACAAGGTTAATAAAAAAACATTAAAATGTGTGTGTTATTAGTAGCTATCTTAGTAACTGCCTATCTTCCTCCATTATAAACAACTTCAGTAGAATCAATATGGACATAAATTCCTGAATTTATGAACATACTATCTATTAGATACTAATATTATAAAGAGGAAAGATTTGATAATTTGTTTGCATTTATGGACCGTTTTTTTTTAAATTCTTTTGCCTAAAAAGTTAATTTATCTGCGGGTGACAAAGGCTATAATTTATGCGGACAAAGTCGTGAAAAATTGCTAGTGTTAATTAATAAATTAAAAAATAAACCGGCCAAGTGCGTGTCGGGCCACGCGCAGTGTAGGGTTCCGTAGTTGCGAATGACAACTTTGAGTTCACACGACCAAAAACATGTAACAATGAAAATAAATGAAATTTTACATTTTCTAGTACATTTTATAAGTTGGTTACCTATAACTTTTTAGTTCGTAGTAAATACTCAGCTCTGATAGTTTTCCTTTCAAATTCAGTATATATACTACTGCTGTAATTTTTACACGGATCCATATATAACCGTTAGGAGATAGAGGGGGGGACACTTACCTCTAACAAAAATTTGTACTTTAAGGGGGAACAGTAGGCACCGTAGCGACGCCAATCATTTTATTCCTAATACTTTACAAATGGAAAGGAATTCAAGAATATAAACAATACAAGCCTTAGTAAATAACCTGAAGTATTTTTGGAATCATGTTTTGATATTATGAGAATCAGTCATTGAGAGAAAAAGTGATAACCGTCAAAAACGGCCGTTTTTGGCGGTAATCAGATTCTCATAATTCTCACTGATTCCGATAGTAATAAACATGATTCAAAAAATACTTCAGGTTATTTACTAAGGCTTGTATTGTTTATATTCTTGAATTCCTTTCCATTTGTAAAGTATTAGGAATAAAATGATTGGCGTCGCTACTGTGCCTACTGTTCCCCCTTAAAACAATATATTTCGGAAACGGATCCCTAAATCGAAAAATGGTGTTCTCAACCTCACAATATTTTTTAAAGACCTATCTAACAATACCCAATACTATGGGTTTGTATAGATAAAAAAATATTACTCCCTCTTTACTTGTATGAGAGCTACCTAAAAAAAAAATTTTTTCAAGATTTTCTTCTACTATTTTTTCGGGATGATTAATATACATACCCATACCAAATTTCAGCTTTCTAGTACCTACTTATAGTCTCTGAGTAAAACCGCGGACGGACGGACAGACAGACAGACAGACAGACAGACATGGCGAAACTATAAGGGTTCCTAGTTTACTACGGAACCCTAAAAAACAGCCTTAGAAGAAGTCTCGAACTCGGAACCTGCCATCGACAACTCGCCTTATGTGCTAGTCCAATGAGCCTATACGTAAGTCGACGGATTTAGCGTTCTATTTTTTTTTACTTAACCTTTGAATGTGTGCGTGAAAATTCCAGCCGACATTAGAATTGTCATTTTTAATACTTTGGAAACTAATATATGCATGTATTATAGTTGGGATATATAACAATAGCATGTTTTATCCGTAAAAAAATAAAAACGGCAAAAATAAAACATTCGACGCGCATGTCTCCATACAAACGGAAAAAGGGAATTGTGGCAATATTTGATAATTTTGGAGTAAAATTAAGCATCCAATAAATTAATCTCATTATAATCTACGTACGTTCCTAATATAATTTTCCTTTTGTTCCTTTTTTTTGTTCCTAATAATTAATTAAATGCTTAATTTTACTCCATAATTATCAAATATTGCCACAATTCCCTTTTTCCGTTTGTATGGAGACATGCGCGTCCAGGCGACTCTTAAAGCTAGGCAGAACCATAGCGGGCTAAATGCGTCTCCCAGAAAAATGACTCGCTGAATTTTAATTGGAATACTTTCTACTGTTCGAAAGGGAGTTACAAGCTTAGGTTGACCGCTATATATATAAATATATATATATATAGAACTGTTCCAATTCATCTGGGTTTGGAGTGTTGAGTGGATCGTCTGAGGTATTTGTCTGTATGTTTGTCGACGTATGTGTGTTTGTACGGTAGAATTTATTCTGTTGTTTCCGTAGTGTGCATGTGGTGTATCGTTTTAGCCGGCCTGATATAACGGGCAGTTTTTGCTTGAGAATGCCTAGTATAAGTGATATGCGTGTATTCGGTGCTTCATGAGTAGAGTGAACCTGATATTGGTCTATTATTGTATTGACTTCCTGGGATAGTTTTCTGTTTCTATTTACATATTGTTATTTTTGCTATTTTACTACGAAGATCCATTAATTTATTTTATAGTTGTTTTTGTCAGTTTGGTATCTAAATCTAAACTAAAAAAATCTTTTTTTTCATTCCTAATTGTGGTTGCTTATTGTTAAGTTCTATTTTTGAACCATTGGCTTTCGCAGCAGACCATGCCGGGCAATACAATACAGTCTGTAAGGTATTGAAATCAGTATCTTTGCTAATATTTTTAGGGAGGAGTACATTACATATAGTCAACATGATAGCTTTCTGGATGAATTTTGTTTAGGAATGTATGTTCTGTCTGTTGGTTGTGTATCTTTGTAGTAGTCATAAGCTTGGTCAAATAAGTTTTGAATGTCTAGGTGTGTTCTAGTAATGTGAGAACTGAAGTTTGGAGTTTCTACAATGTTGTTTGATTCGATATTGTTACGGTCATTTATTTCATTATTGTTCACAGGGGTTTCTGTTAAGTTATGGTCTGTCAGATTAAGTGCTAACCCTGCTGCTACTTCATGTTCTATTGTTTTAAGTCTGGGATCACTTATGTATTTATTATGAATATAATTAGGCGTCTTTGATCAGCAACTTGTTGCTCAGTTATATGTGCTAAGGGCGAATTTAGTAATAAAGTGTTCATGAAGCGGTTTTCTGTAAGCCATTTGATTAGTCTGTAAGTGCATGTTTTGGTAGTAGGCTCGCAATATGGCTTCATTATGTTCGGAAGTGCACCGCATTTGTGTTTGGTTGTGTTGTATAATTTGTGGTATGGATGTGTTTTCATTTGGTAGATCGGCTTGTGGATGCGTGATTGTTATTCAGAACTAGATATTGTGTATTTGAAGTGTCAGGTTGTAAATTTGATTGAAGGGCACTAAGTTCTTCTTTAACATCTGCAAAAATTTGGTCAATGATGTCTGTGGTAAAAGTTAAGAAGTTAAAAAAGTTATTATTATTACAAACCAAGAATTATATCATGCTAATCTTATTTTATAGAAAGTATATCAGAATAGCATTGTAAAAAGGCTTACTGATGTTTTTTGATACAAGACCTCAGTATTTCGGGTAGAAATGATTCTAATACCCTAAACTTGTGCACCATTTGGTACACTCTTACCAAAAATATATCCATCCCCAAAACCTAAGAGAAGAAAGACTTAACGTTAGGGGACTTTTTTTGGCTAGCTGTACTGTTCCTTCAGCAGACTGACTCATGTCACAAATCAAAGGTCAAACCAAAGCTGGTTTGTTTGTTGTGGTTTTGTTTACAAAATGGGCCCCAATCAGCTGATAAAGATCTACAATATTTTTATTATTTGTTTCCAACTTTTACACTTTATATTGGTGGTAGGTTGAAAAAGAACAATTCTGTAACTTAGAGTAGTTGCTCTGAGATAGGAACAAACAAATAAAGCAATGACTCACTTGAGACAAATTGGTTTTCTTTCCGGAACTTGTCCTTTGTGTTTTCTTATACATTGTAGCCACTTAGTTGAAGCACAAAAAATATTTTCAGACACAAATCCACTAATATTCATACGATTTGGATTGGACGCACAAAAGCAGAAATATCACTGTTTATTTCGTTATTCCTTGTGCGCGACAATCATCACATCAAATAGATAAATGTGTTCCACTTAATTACAATTGAATCCCACGCAAAGATCATTATCATCATCCTCTTTACCAGTCTTTACCTCTTTGTTTAGAGAGAATGAAGGAAAATGATATACCTAATGAAAATTACAATTGATTAATGTTACAAAGGGAACAAGCTCCATGACAGCTGTCAGCTGATGTAACCTGCAAAATTTTGAATTACGACTTAAACATTCAAAAATTTCAGACATTATTATCCAACGTATCAAATAAATAACAAAGATTGTCAAATTTATTACAATATCGATAAATTAAAGTTAATAATTTCATGAACCTGCAGTACTAGATTCCTTTGTCTCAAGAATACGAGACATTAAAAGTAATAAAAATGTTACCAGCCCTCAGATTTAAAACTACTATTGCTTCAAAAGCAAGCCACACTTTTCACGACCTAAAAGTAGATTAAAATGGAAAATGTTTATTTGGTGCATATAAAAATACAATAGTAATTAATATCAGACGTTGATACTTTTGAACTTTCCACTTGAACTAATACATCCCGGACCCAAACAGAACATCGAAAATGATTATAAATGTTTCAAGTTCAACTAGAATCATTTTAGAATGTAATTTTTCTACTATCTTCTTTTTAGTTGGTGATTTCTGATTTCATTGAATGGATGGTGGTAGTTTTTAGCGTGTAACTTTTTAGAAGATATTTTTTCTTTGTCATTGCAACACAAGTATCATCGCAAGAGTGACGTATGAACGGCCGAAGAAACGAAAACGAAAGAAAAGCCTTTCTGTGCCGTTGTTATCTTCTAAAATTACTGAAGAATGGAGACAAACGGCCAGGCTAATGGGCTTAAATCTAAAAAGAAAGACAACAACGATGTGAAGGACAATTTATGGTAACAATTCACAGTTAATTCTACGTATAACATGCAGTCCCCATATAGGGGGATCCAATGTGTCACACCTACGTGATGTCAAGCTTCATACCTGAGAAATATGTGACCTAGCTGCGACGTTTACCTTTGTATGTAAAGCGGCTGTGAAATGATCTCATATTGTGGTGCAGTGAAACCTTTTCTATGAACAATGTGGCATCTGTGTCGCTGTCACTTTATCGCTAGTCTGATCTCGTCGGCTACATTGAGTTCATATCTCTTGCAGGTCTTCAATATTAGAAGAGGTCCAGAATCAGGGGAACACAAAACTACCTTCAAACAAAAATGTGTTGGTTTTGGGTGACAATGAAACTGGCAAAACCACTCTAGTAGCTAAATTACAAGGGGTGGAAGACCCTAAGAAAGGGTCGGCACTCGAATACGCGTACATAGATGTTAGAGATGAGTACCGGGATGGTGAGTACTACTAATCTTCATGTTACTTTCTGTGAGGCTTTCTGTGTCAATGTTTTGAGATCTAGGCCAATGAGAATCGGTATCTATTTGGTGCAATTAGTGAATCCAAAGTGTATTTAATCTATTTCTGAAACAGTGATGGATCAAAGGTGTAATCAATCTTGAGAAATGGTACAATTTGAGTCTTATTTGATTCTTACTATCGAGAAATAATCATCAATATGCTCAATGTGCCAAAAAACAATTTTATGAGTCACAATGTTGATACACTAATGGTATTAATTGATTCTGTATTTGTTTAAAGTGCCAAAACCTTTTTTGTGTAATATATTAGTTTCGTAATTTTTAAAAAGAAAGTTCTTTGTTACCATTAAAAGTTGAAAAACTATTTCAACTGTGAATTTTTGGCATACTTCTAATTAACTGTTTGATAGTTGGATTTCATTTAGTCGAGTGAAATGGTTGTACAGAAACTTTTTCACTTTATTATTTTTGCATGTGCCTGACTGTAAATTGAATCTTTTAATTTCACATTTTGAACAGGTACTTAGGTAGAACACCTGAACACCAAAATTGCTGAATGTAGTGTTGAGCAATCCATTATCATATTTGACAAAATTAGTATGCCTCATATGAAAATTTATATTTTTAACTTAAATTTTATTCTAGGAGTTCCCTATATTTCTGGCAAAGTCATACTTAGTGTAATGGAAGCTCGAAAAATGAAATTGCATTTATGAGACTTTTTTAAAATTATTAATTTAATCAAACCCATTTCTAATCTTATCAAATTCTAGACACATTTGAAATTAAAACCTCAGCACTTCTAAATAAAGTGCTGCATAGTCAAAGCCCTTTTTAAGTAAATGAGGTGAGGAAATTCCCAAGCTATGTGCAGTGTGATCTTAATTGCCTACTTTGCATGTTAAATAGATCTTGTCATTGTAATTCTTGCCACTCCGCAGCTGTAGTGCAGCTATCTCTAAATGCTATTATAATGAGTTCATTTTAAAGGTCAGAGGTCAATGGATATTTGTTTGTCTCGAGAAAAGTAATCTGTTGATTAATTTACGTATTCTATAAAATGTTACAAACAATTATTTACACTTATAATATTATAAATGGGAATTCTTCATGGTAGTTTAAGTTAAATCTCAACGAAGCCAAACAAAGAGATGACCCAGGACCAAGCTATTTGGAAACGCATGATACGGAGGGCCGACCCCAAATAAAATGGGAGAGAGTCAGGCACAGAAGAGTTGAATTGAAACTACAAAACAGTGTTTATGTTACTTAAAGTAACATGAGATATGTTTCAGTGCTTGACACAGTCTAAATATCAAACATTGATTCTTGATCAGAAGCTCAATGTTTTCATTATAGTCTAACCAAAGAAATATTCAGTTCCGGCAAAATAGTAAAAATTTCGGCGACAGTTTCGACATCGGCAAGAGGCTTATAATAGCGAAACTTGCGACAACCGTTATTTAATTCTTGTACTCCGAAATAAGATCAAATTGAAAAAATCTACTTCAGTAGTAAATTACTTGTAGTATTTTTAGTATAACTTTTGATCAATATCATCATTTCAGATTGATAGATATACTTATTAGTATTATGGCGGTAATGAGTAGTTCTCTTGATTTACCAAATGCAAAATAATGAAAATTAATACCAAAAATACTACAAGTCATTTACTACCAAAGGTCTTACGTAGACTTTTTCAATTTGATCTTATTTTGTTGTCAAATACGTTAAATGAGGAGTGGCGCTAGTTGGCTGTTCTAAGCGCCTTAAAGACTTGTTACCATTTTGTTTCATTGTGGTTTGCATACTACCCTTACCCTATCGGACAAGGCACCTCTGTGTAATGGATTGCTGAATGTAGTAAGCAAACAAACAAACTCGCAATAAATGCTCTTGCTTGTTTATATTTACATATCAAAAAAAAAAAATTGATTCTGTTCTCTTCTTTTTTGTCTGAAATGTACTTACCCTATAATTGTAGTCTTATTGTATACCCCTAAAGGAAGCAGCGGGTCATTCCCAACACGACTATCATCAGATTGCTGACTGGAAGTCCTTGCATCACCTTGTAACTAAGATTACTGTAATAAATGACTTTTTTTTTGTGTGGAGCAATCCATTTTTCAAAAGCGGCAGAATCAATTCCTGTAAACATACCCATTTTAATTTTTCTATAGTCATTCTGCTCAAGAATGTCCAAAGGCTCCGCTTTGGACATTGAGACTGGCATAGTCTAACCAAGTGGAACAAACTATGAAAAAACCGGCCAAGTGTGAGTCAAACTCACACAATGAGGGGAACCCTCATTGTGTGAGTACAATATGCTTCGTGAACACACACACAATGTGCAAAATTGTTTTATTCAATTGACTAGCGCTATCTAGTGGTGTTTTAGTGAACTATTTCCCTAGGTGAACTTATTATAGTGAGTTTACCACTTTATTTTCAACTGATAGAATTCTTTTTATTTTTCCTGTAATCTCAAGCAATGAACTATATATTGTAATTTTTTCGAAATTTTAGGCCCAGTAGTTTCGGAGATCAGGGGGGCAATGTTCAAATTTTGCCTTCTTTCGTGAATAAAATCAAAAGTATTGATTTTTCCCGAACAAAAAAAAATATTTTTGAGATCCTCATAACAAGCCCTTTCATTTGATATATAACACGGTAAGGTTTGCTAAACTTTTTTTTAACATTTTTTATTTGGACCCCCTAAACTGACCCTTATTTAAAAAATATATATATTTACTTTGCACATCCGTGTTTGGGTCATAGGTTTACACCATCTTACCAAATTTCATTTAATTTGGTTTAGTAGATTCGGAGAAAATCGACTGTGACGGACGAACGGACAGATAGACGCACGAGTGATCCTATAAGGGTTCCGTATTTCATTTTTTGTATGGAACCCTAAAAAAATTAAAATGAACCCTTTTTGTCACCAGATCACACTCGGCTCAGTGTATGGGTCCTGGATGGCGATCCAGGGCATACAAACCTGCTCAAATTCGCGCTCAGCGAAGAGACATTCCCACACACGCTGGTCGTGCTCACAGTCGCCATGACGACTCCGTGGGGCATCCTCGACCAGCTTCAGAGCTGGGCCTCTGTGCTCGGCGACCACATAGACAAATTGGATCTCACACCAGGTACGATACAATATTTGGATGACAAGGGACATTTAAATGCGTGATGTTACTAAATGAGTGATTGTTCCTTACAATACATGTGATTTATTATATGTAACACATAACACATATTTTTATATTTAAAAATCGTATGATCCTAGGGCAAATTGAGCTTAGAAACTTATTAATATTTGCACGCCTGCATGCAGGTTGGTTACATTTAAGAGCTATGTAAATCATGCAAATAAATGTGTTCTATTCTATCTATAGGGCGCGATATTTGGATTTCTTGCATGCAACACCATTAATTTTTACTAATACCATAAATTATAATTATTTTTAACAAAAAAGTAAAACCGACTTTAACCCTGTACGTAAATGTACAATCTGGAACTTAAAATTAGGTTTTTGTGTGTGGTAGTTCAATCAAAATAGAGGAACAACGTCGTCATTAACTTTCTTGATTCGCGAAAGAATTAAACAGAAATAAAATTATACCAAACAGCATACCTGTACAAAGTTTATGTCGATTTTTTCTAAAAGTGCTAGATACTTTTCGATAAAAATATTATAGGACCACCTTTGAAGTTCAGTCAAAACAGGAGTAACATTCTCATCATCGTCGTCTTGATTCGCATAAGAAAAAAATATAAATAAGTTTAAACCAAACGGCCGGCATACTCTTACAATTTTTTTGGGTATTTGTTATTTTTTCAAAAAGTGCTCAATACATTGCGACAAAAATTTTATGGGACCACCTATGGAGCATTACATATCAAACAAAAAAAGAATTACTAAAATCGATCCATAATTGAAAGAGTAATCGCGTAACATACATAAAAAAAAACATACAGCCGAATTGAGAACCTCCTCCTTTTTTGAAGTCGGTTAAAAAACCATCCATAAACCATGAAATAAATATCTTGGAAACATATACATATATATCTTGCAAGTCCTATACCTGACTAGGTGACGAATAGTCTTCCGTCCTCAACGATCCTTAACGATATTATATAAAATTTTGTGTTTTATGCATGCAACACCATTAATTTTGAATATTTAATTTTATCAGCATAAGGGTACAAAAATTTGTTAATAAGACCATAATTTGGACTCGATGCGCGTCTTCTCTATAAACAAAAATCTTGAAACCGTATTTTTGCAAGTGATATTGCTCTAGTGACAAATCGTCCTCAAACTATTTCTTCCAAGGGTAAAACGTCACCCTCTCATATTCATATTTAGTAGGCGTATCAAACTCTACTATGTATCACACTTCATCAATAAACAAAAGGAAAAACAAATTGAGCAACAGAAGACAAGATGAGCAAGGATGTGGTTCTCCAAGGCGCAGTGGTTGACACGCCAGTCTGCTACACGAAGGGCACCGGGTTCGAATTAAAATGACGGGTGGCGCTAGTATCGCTCATAAATAAATAAATATAAATATATACGGACAAATCATACAGATTGAGCTAGCCCCAAAGTAAGTTCGAGACTTGTGTTATAGGATACTAACTCAACGATAGAATATTTTATAACAAATTCATATATAGATAAACATCCAAGACCCAGGTCAATCTGAAAAAGATCATTTTTCATCTTGAACTGACCGGGGATCGAACCCGGGACCATCTGTGTCCCAGCCTGGTGTGTTGACCGCTGCGCCACGGAGCTCATTCTAAGATTCTTAATGTATCTACTTAGAACTCGACTGAACGGAGAGTAATGACTGAGTCAGCGCATCCTTATTAACTGCATTTGTAGTAAAAAGTTCTTGAGGTTAAGTCTAGGTTAAGTCATAGATGTTTTTGCAGACATTGAACTTTCAATGAGTCTTTTGGCTATTTTGTAAATTTTCTCGGTTTTCGAATGAGGGTTAATCATAGTTACGTGATTACCTGTTGACATTTGTTTCGTTTCATATTGCAGTTCCTTTGAGCTTCAATTAATGACTGAAAAAAAGTATTATTAAAGTCTGAACATATTTTATTTTGAAATTATATCAAAAGGTAAAAAAATCGACAATACTAAGAAAATAGTGATATTTTCCTTCACATTTTAACAAGTTGATATTTCTTTAAAGTTTCATTAAACTGAAATTACATTAGTATATTAGTCAGTATACGAACCGTAAAGATTTCAATTGATGATAGGTCAAGTTTAGTGAATTAATAAAATGCACAGCTGGATACTTCTTTATCTGGGAAGCTACACAGATCAATACAGAACTACTTACATACTCGACAATATTATATTATTTAATTTGATGCCACTGATTTCCTTGGCATAGATAATAAAGTATTTATCTAGGCTGATAAGAGAAAAATAACAAAGATTTCCCTTTCTTTTGTTTATGAACAGCTGTGTTGAGATTAAACTTTATTTTATAGACTTAGGTTTACATTGAAAATACAGTTTTCACAGCGTAACCTTACGTAAGGCTTAGCGCTTAACTGAGTTTATTCCTGAGGTATTGGAGCGGCACGGGAGGGGTGACATGTGAAGTGGCCTTTCCAAACTGTCTCCCTATATGCCCGAATAAAGGCCCGCGTCATTCATTTGACGTACAGAAAAACAACCTCGCCGCTTTCATACCTCAGGAATAGAGTCAGTCAAGCGCTAGGCCTATAACAACTGAATCTGTGAAATTCATAAAAAGAATCTGTGAACCTAGAATATATCCGCTAGATAACAGAATTTACATGAAAACTTTTTGCTCGGTTTCTATAAAAAAGGCTCAATTGTGCATCTGTGCTATTGGGCTATAGAGCAGTTGTAATTGGTGTAAAGCAAAAGGGCCTAGTCCCGTAAATACAACATTACGATCCAAGTTTCCATGTCATAAGGACCGTAATAATAGCAAATGTATTGAAAAACTTAATTTTAAAGTCGAAATAATCTAATCTGCATTAAATCAATGAGATCCTTGGGTCCGTGTTTATTTTCCAACAGTGAGTCACGCGTTACGTCAGACACGCTGTCGCGTAATATCGGCGACCACTCATTCAAAATAGAGATAGTATAGAAGGATAGCATTCCTACGATTATTATTCGAAACGAATTCCTTCTTTTTGTACACATCGGGATGCCGTTTGGTTCCTGGCAGAGTAGAATAAGACCACTCCAAGTCTTTCCCTGGATGTCGTGGAAGGCGACTGAGGAAACACAAGCTACTATTTTGTAGCTTGACTCCGTTTGAGTAGTGTGCATTTCCCCAGCGGAAAAGTGTTGAATAATAAATGTTGAATATACTAGATCGTTAGTTCAAAGCTGCCTTCGAATGTTTATCGATGAATGAAATTCGTGTATTCAGTAATTTTTGAGAAATTCGTCAAAAACATATTACGCCAGAGAAACGTTTCCCTGGCGGAATTTTGTCAGGGATCCAAAATTTAATTAGTAGAGCAATTAGTTAATCATAAGAGAGAAATGTTTATGCATAAATGGAATTTGTGTGTCATAGGCCTCCGAAGTTATTCAAAATGCCACTGGGGAAATGTTCGGCCTTTTGCTAGATCTCATAAACGGTTTGGAATACGGTCTTGGATTTTTTTACACACATTGCTATTAATTTGTTTATAACGCCTATAAAAACAGAATCCAAAAAAACACAGCCACTTATGATTAAAAAATATATACATAAAAGTAGGTATTTTGGTTCTAGTAGCTGAACTAAGGACCTAATGGAAAGTTTTAAACGTCTATTTATATATTATAACTGCCTCCAACATCTGCGAAAGTATGTTTGTAATAGAGTAAGTATAAAAAAAGATACAACAAAAATAATGTCTCACGGACATCATGATTTTGAATCCGTCTATTGTAGGAGTTTTATATTATGTGGCAAGTTGTAACTAATTTCAATGGTTTGTTTATTTATTCATCTATACGCATTCTAATAATTAGCTTGATCCAATTAGTAAAAAAAGAAAAATCGTAAAAAAACCAGTGGCACTTAGAACTTAGTTATAAACCGACCAATTTCGGATGGCTATGAAAAAGCGACCGCTCAGTACAAGTATCTTACTTCTGAAATTTGCAATATTACTGACGTTCTTTGGTACAGACGCATACTCAATACATAAGCGTTTAGTTAAAATAGATGCTTAAATACATATTGCTTATTATTTAGATTTACTCTTTTAAAATAAGTATTTAGTAAATAAGTATTCGTGCGTATAGGGTAAAACAGTACTTTATTACTAAGACTCCACTGTCTTTCCATCCGTTTGCCTGTTTTTCACCAGGCTGTTTTTTATGAACCGTTGTTGAAATTTTCACAGATGATGTAGGCACCTATATCTGTTGCCGCAAACAACATTTACTAAAAACGGAATAACGTAATTATTTAAGGAAGGGCTCCAATGCCAGAAACCTGATTTTTGTCGCTTTTTTGCGTGATATTTTATAATAATGGTACGGAACACATCGTACGCGAGTACAACTAGCTCTTTGCCGGTTTCTATCATTCGTAAGCATTCTAGTTTGTATATAAGTTCTTATGGTACCTATTTTGTATATTTCTATTATTACTGATACCGAGCAACCGGTAAACGTAAAATATTACTGAGCTGTAAAAAAAAAAATTTTTACCAGAAGGTTATTTCTGTATGGTAGACAAATCCTGCATTTATCATCTAAGTACTTATAAAAGAATATATTAACCGTCTAACAGACCTTAGCTTTTTATATTAGCAAATTTCCCGGGACTTTGTGCTCGTATTTTATGGCCTATGTGACCCGCAGCTAAATGAGCTTCATATAAGTGAAAGAACTTTGAAAATCGGTCCAGTTTTAAAGTCAATTGTATGCATACATAAAAACAATCAAATCTTTTCTCTTTATAGTATTATAGTAATAGTATACATAACAGATTGACGTTTTAAATTTGTATCATTATTGAAAGTTAAAGTGAGGTATATACAGTCTCCCATCTACTCAGAAATAACACAAATAACTACAAACCATTTATAGATTAATACTGTAAATAAGACTTGTGTCCGCGCCTGTACCTCATTTATAGTGGTATTACGTAGTAATGTTTGGAATGACCGCAATTTATATGAAATGGTCGCTTTTTCATAGCCATCCGAAATTGGTCGGTTTATAAACAAGATTTAAGTGTCACTGGTTTTTTTACGATATTACTTTTATTACTAATTGGATTAGGCTAATTGTTAGAATGCGTATAGATAAATAAATAAACAAACCATTGAAATTAGTTACAACTTGCCACATAATATAAAACTCCTACAATAGACGGATTCAAAATCATGATGTCCGTGAGACATTATTTTTGTTGTATCTTTTTTTATACTTACTCTATTACAAACATACTTTCGCAGATGTTGGAGGCAGTTATAATATATAAATAGACGTTTAAAACTTTCCATTAGGTCCTTTAGTTCAGCTACTAGAACCAAAATACCTACTTTTATGTATATATTTTTTAATCATAAGTGGCTGTGTTTTTTTGGATTCTGTTTTTATAGGCGTTATAAACAAATTAATAGCAATGTGTGTAAAAAAATCCAAGACCGTATTCCAAACCGTTTATGAGATCCAGCAAAAAGCCGAACATTTCCCCAGCGGCATTTTGAATAACTTCGGAGGCCTATGACACACAAATTCCATTTATGCATAAACATTTCTCTCTTATGATTAACTAATTGCTCTACTAATTAAATTTTGGATCCCTGACAAAATTCCGCCAGGGAAACGTTTCTCTGGCGTAATATGTTTTTGACGAATTTCTCAAAAATTACTGAATACACGAATTTCATTCATCGATAAACATTCGAAGGCAGCTTTGAACTAACGATCTAGTATATTCAACATTTATTATTCAATACTTTTCCGCTGGGGAAATGCACACGTTTGAGTAAGCACAAAATCCCGCTGAAACTTTAAGGTATTGAAAACTAATTGCCCTTTCAGACTACACGCACGCACAATTATAATATACTTGCTGTTACCCGCGGCTTCGCCCGCGTGATATATAGCCTATGTCCTTCTCCGTACCCTAACCTATGTGTATGCAAAATTTCATGATGATCGGTTCAGTAGATACGGCGTAAAAGCGTAACAAACAAACAAATAAACAAACACACTTTCACATTTATAATATTAGTTGGGATTGGGATTAGTTGGGATTGGGACTAGCTGTTACCCGCGGCTTCGCCCGCTTGATATATAGCCTATGTCCTCCTCCGTACCCTAACCTATGTGTATGCAAAATTGCATGATGATCGGTTCAGTAGATTAGGCGTGAAATCGTAACAAACAAACAAACAAACTGACTTTCGCATTTATAATATTAGTTAGGATTAGGATGACCGATGCAAATTGAAATACGTAGCAGTGTCAAACGCCATAGGCAGTAGTAAGCCCCGGCTGACGATCTAGGCACGTGGTTTGTTTGTTCTCAAGTATAATTCGCGTCTGTCCCTCTCTTTAATTTATACCAAAACGGATTGAGTAGTGATGGTATTATGAATATAAATACGATAGCGATCCACTTGTTATTAATTTATGCCACAAATCGCTGGGTTGCCGGTAAATACCAGCTTTTGGTATGTTTTATTGTTTACTTCTAATATTATTTATATCTATAATATTTGAATGAAATAGACCACTGCTAAATAAACATTGTCACACGATTAAGGCCATACATGAATTTTTCAGGGTTCAAAATGTCAGTTTTTGTCCAAAATACTTGTTCTCACTTTATGTAAACAAACGTTCATAAAATAGTTTAAATGTTTATCTAAGGCTGAGGTTAGAGGTGAGCCATTTTAATTCATTAAATTTATTTCAAATGCGCTCATTTGAGACCGACGAAAAAAGATGGGTGTTATTTGTTTGCTGTGTGTCTGTCAGTGGCAAACGGCAGAAATGGTTTTGATGTAATTTGTTTTTATTCTATACGGTAGTCTTTCGGAGTTATGCGTATCGTATAAGAGATATGATATTTCAATGACTTAGGGTTTATCTGTAAAGTACCTTACATGTTCTAAAGTTTGTTATCCATCAATAAAAGCCAGTATAAATAGCTTAACAATAATGTATTCAAATTTATTGAGTCTTTAAGGCCAACACTTGTCACTTTTGTCTTTTAATGGACATTCATTTGCAAATTAATCCAAATACCTATTAGCTCTAGATGTTTTATGGACGGCTCATTTCCATTTAATTGTGCCGAATTCCGCGTCCAGTGCATTTCTAGTCCGAATCGTGCAAGCTTGTTAAATGTTTGCTCATTTAACTAGTTTCTTGAGAAAAAAATTGGGTTTGATCATTCCATGCTTGACGTAATCGTATTTTTTATTTTACTTTTTGAGTTCGAGACACGATTGTGACTTGATTCGGGCTAGAAGCGAATAATAACTTTTTAAACAAAACAAATCCGCCTTCAACCTTATAATTCAAAGCAACAACCTCTGTGGTCCAGTGTTTAGGGCGTTTGCTTTACTGACCCAGGGGTCGTGGGTTCGATTCCCACGGGAAGCATACTTTGTTAAGTTGATTCCAGTTTGGTTAGGACATTGCAGGCATGAATCACCTGATTGTCTGATAAGAAAGATGATTCCGTGCTTCGGAAGGCACGTTAAGCCGTTGGTCCCGGCTGCCATCTGGTAGTCGTTAAAGGAAGCACGTCAGAGGCCGAGAGGCGGTTCCGAAGAACTCTGACACCAGGGTGTGCATGGTCGACTGACCATGTCACCTACTCGAAATGATGATGATGATTCAAAGCAAAAACTGCTACTAAATAATTATTTTAATAACTTGAAAACAAGGAGCCATGTGACTGTCATATTTATAAATTACTAGCTGTTACCTGCGGCTTCGCTGGTGAGATATATTGCCTACGTCCTCCTCAGTACCCATGCAAAATCTCTTGATGATCGGTTTAGTAGATAGATTCGGTGACAGCGTAACAAACAAACAAATAAACAAACTCACTTTCACATTTAATATTAGTTAGGATTAGGAGTTCTTAGTTTTAGCAAGTTTACGCTAATGTGAGTTAACGTCATCTAGTGACGAAAGGAGAACAACTTTGCAGCACCATCGTCTTACTAAGACCGCCTACTTTTTTGTATGAGGTGGGCAGTCTATACGATAGTGTCGATTAACGAAGAACAAAGGCGTTGGAGCATCCTGACGAATCGGAGACCCATTACTGAGACGAGCTCCGTGGCGCAGCGGTCATCACGCCTGCCTGCGGTACGAGAGGTCCCGGGTTCGATCCCCGGTCAGGTCAAGATTGAAAACGATCTTTTTCAGATTGACCTGGGTCTTGGATGTTTATCTATATATGTATTAGTTATAAAATATAGTATCGTTGAGTTTGTATCCCATAACACGAGTCTTTCATAAGAACTTACTTTGGGGCTAGCTCAATCTGTGTGATTTGTCCGTATATATTTATTTATTTATTACTCTCTGCGGGCCAGGACACAGCCATAATATGTGCATATAAATCTGTGCATTTCTTTTCTCAATTATTTTTGTATTTACATATTATTTTTGTGCCGCGTGATTCCCGGCAGTGTAGAATAGGAACACTCAGAATATTCCCGTGGATGTCGTAGAAGAAGACTTAGGAACGTCAAAGAGACCTCTCCAACCTGTCTGGCCGACCCGGCAACCCGTGGACAGTGTAGGTCAATCCCTCTTACTGCTCTAGCTAATATATGGCTCTGGTAGTCAGAGAGGGTCGTGCTCCTGCAGTGGAGACTAAAAAATACCTGATTATGACGATATTGTTTTACGTATATATTCAACACAGTTTTTGTTTTTCCAGAACAAAGACTACAGAGTAAAAAGCAGCAGGTACAGAAATGGCAGAGGTACACGGAACCCGGCGACGAGTTGGAGCCCACGGCGTCGTCCCCCATGAAGAGGTCGTCGAGGAATCTCTCAGACGACCTGGAGAATGGAGATGATGATGACAGCCCCCTCCCCGAAGGTGTACTTACCACGAATTTGGGTCTGGATATAGTGGTGGTGGCCACGAAGGTAGGAACCTCATTATATCTTAGCCTTTTCTCGCTCCCATAAAGAGATCTCTTAGAAGACCTAGAGAATGGGGATGACGATGACAGCCCCCTCCCTGAAGGTGTACTTACCACGGATACTGGTCTGGATATAGTGGTGGTGGCCACGAAGGTAGGAACCTCATATCTTAGTCTTTACTCACTCCCTTGAAGAGGTCGTCAAGGAATCTGTCAGACGACCTGGAGAATGGGGATGACGATGACAGCCCCCTCCCTGAAGGTGTACTTACCACGAATTTGGGTCTGGATATTGTGGTGGTGGTCACGAAGGTAGGAACCCCATGATATCATTGTTTTTACTCGCTCCAATGAAGAGATCGTCGAGGAATTTTTCTTTTGACTTGGAGAATGGGGATGACGATAACAGCCCCCTCCCTGAAGGTGTACTTACCACGAATTTGGGTCTGGATACTGTGGTAGTGACCACGAAGGCAGCAACCCAATGATAACTTAGTCTATATTCGCTCATTCTCAGACCGAGAGCAGCGTAGCAGACAGCATTTTATTTATTTCATTTGAAAATAAACTTAAAAACTAAGCAATAAAGCACACACATGTTTGAGCCCACTAGGTCTCGAGACCGCGCGAGAATTTTTGTCATGTTCAATTTGTGTGGACTTTAAAGCCATAGTTTTAAAGTTTATTTTTGATGACATATCTTGAAAAATGCTCTCCACTGACGAGGCACAGCGCACTGCTGGCTCTCGGTCTGCGCTGATCCTAAGAGGTCGTTCAGGAATTTCCCAGACGAATAGGAGAATGGGGATGACGATGACAGCCCCAATCCTCTCTTATTGACATTTCCATAAAAATTTACCGGGCGAAAGAAAATTACACAATGGAAATGTCTTTAAAAAAATGGAGTTTCCGGTATTCGATAGGATAAGTTGTTCATATTGACGGGTTGACTTTAAGGATATGTCGAGGGTGAATTTACTCGCTGATATATATATATGAATAATTTTGCCTGTTCTTCTTGATAAAACGGAATACCGTTGCAGACTGACTACATGAGCACACTGGAGAAAGAGCACGACTACCGCGACGAGCACTTCGACTTCATGCAGCAGTGGATCCGGCGGTTCTGTCTGCAGTACGGCGCGGCGCTGTTCTACACCAGCGCCAAGGAGGACAAGAACTGCGACCTGCTGTACAAGTACCTCACGCACAGGATATACGGCCTGCCGTTCCGGACCCCGGCTCTAATCGTGGAGAAGGACGCTGTATTAATGTGAGTACATTCTTTCTATTTGCTACTTGCAGCCCTCTCCGGCTGCTCTCGATAAATTTTCCCCATGAATCGAAACCGCAAAAAAATACGTGCAGTAGTTTTTGAGTTTATCGCGAACAAACATACAGACGCGACAGAGGACTTTGTTTTATAATAGTGATAGTAAAAGATTGCGCAGCGCTGTTCTACACCAGCGCCAAGGAGGACAAGAACTGTGACCTGCTGTACAAGTACTTCACGCACAATATACGGCCTGCCGTTCCGGACCCCGGCTCTAATCGTGGAGAAGGACGCTGTCTTAATGTGAGTACATTCTTTATAATGATTAAGGAATACGCCGCGCTGTTCTACACCAGCGCAAAGGAGGACAAGAACTGCGACTTGCTGTACTAGTACCTCACGCACAGGATATACGGCCTGCCGTTCCGGACCCCGGCTCTAATCGTAGAGAAGGACGCTGTATTAATGTAAGTACATTCTTTTATTGAATATTAGCAGCCCTCCCCGGCTGCCCCCGAGCATATATTATACCTATAAATTTTCCCCATGAATCACTCTACCTATTGGTAAAAACCGCAAAATAATATGTGCAGTAGTTTTTGAGTTTATCGCGAACAAACATACAGACGCGACAGAGGACTTTGTTTTATAATACGGAGTAATAGTGAAGGAATGCGCGGCGCTGTTCTACACCAGCGCCAAGGAGGACAAGAACTGCGACCTGCTGTACAAAGGTTTTCTGTGAAAGTGGGTAATTCCCCGGACGAGCCGGCCCATTCATGCTACTAGCGAAGTGAATTTCACCAGTAGAGTGGCTCTACCACGACTAAAATTTGCGATCGACAGTTTGCGATTCAATAGACGACTCCTCTTTCTCTCATCTGAGCGTTATCCTTGTTGCATCCTGAGCTGGACTACTTCAGAGCCCAGGATCCGTTTTCCAGGTTTTTTTCTTCTCCACTTCGCACGGTATTTAGCAACCTTGTTTGTGAGACCATAAACTGTACCCGTTACTACTTAGCGACTAATATAACTTTATAGTAGACACTTTATCAATGTTTATTATTTTGTTATAGTGGTGAGAATGAGTACAAAAATTACACCTACAGTTTATTCTTCAGTGACCCCTTGTTTTTGAGGAGGAATATTCAATTTAAAGATTTACCCTCTACAAAAAATAGTGTACCTAATTTACTCTCCATTTTAAAATATTATATTTTTGTTTGCAGTCCCGCTGGCTGGGATAGCATGAAGAAAATTAGCATATTATATGAAAACATGCAGTCGTGTAAGCCGGACGACTACTACAGGGATGTTATAGTGCAGCCCGCTATACGAAAAGTAAGTGTAAAGTACTTTTCAATACATTTGCTAATAATACGGTTCTTATGACATCGAAATCTGTATCGTAATGATGTATTTACGGCACTAGTGCTTTTTACTTCACACCAATCACAACCGCTCAATAGCCCAATGCCACAGATGCAAAATTCAAACATTTTCATAGAATCCGAGCAAAGAGTTTCAACTTCAGCATGAAAACTTTTTTCTGATTCGTGAGATGTGATTTTTTTAACCGACTTCTAAAGGAGAAGGTTATCAATGTACTTTTATGGAGAAAATAAACCTGAGTAAATGTACCTGATTATTATAAATGTATTTTTACAAACTGCTTTAGTTCCAAACTTTTATAAATTCCTTATTTGCTGAATTGAAATCTTGTTTTAGTTTATGGTAATCGCAAATGTATTGAAAAAGGTCGTATGATACTCGTACGGTAAGCTGTCTATTATAGTCGTCGGTTTATTATAAGCACTCGGCTTCTCGACTGTAATATCCAGCTTACCGTACTTGTATCATAATGTACTATTATGATACAAGTGAGTTAATTTGAATACTATAATTCGAGTTGTTTTGAGCACCGAGCGAGCGAAGTGAATAATATTGATAATTATTTTTTTATTTATTTGATTATAGACGAGCAGCTTTTAGCTGATGTGTCTATGTCAGGCAGTAATTAATGATAGAAATGTCGTTGAATACAGTTAATTCACTGACAACAAATTTTCACATTTCAGGGTCCAAATTTTCAATAACGACGACACTTTGTTTGTATACAACCACTTGTCTATTTTTGAAGGAGTTTATTGAACTCGTGGAAACCACTTCCTCTGGTAGTGTGTTCCAGTTATGAACCATTCCGTTGCTAAGGAAATGAAGAGCAGTGTTGGTTCTTGCTGAAGTGCGGTTTAGTTTACAGTGGTGTTCTCTTAATAGTTTCGTGCTCTCCTTCATCTTATAAATTGTTTGCATATCAGGTAGCTTATATTGGTGATTGAGGATCTTGTAGGTTTCAATGAGGTCATCACGTAGTCGTCTTTTTTCGCGTGTAGTGAGGGGCAGTGCGTGCAGTTTCTCGTCGTATGACATATAAATAAATAAATAATAAATATATACGGACAAATCACACAGATTGGGCTAGTCCCAAAGTAAGTTCTTAAATAAGACTTGTGTTATGGGATACTGATTCAACGATACTATATTTTATAACAAATACATATATAGATAAACATCCAAGACCCAGGTCAATCTGAAAAGATCATTTTTATCTTGACCTGACCGGGAATCGAACCCTGGACCATCCATGTCACAGGCGTGTTGACCGCTGCGCCGCGGAGCTCGCTTGGTGGTGGGCGCCACGGCGAAAACAAAACCGCGGCAAAATGGTGGTTTGTTTGACAGTAATGTTTTGATTGCAGAGCGGAGCCAGTCGCGAGGCGGAGGTGTCGGCGGAGGACGAGCAGGCGTTCCTGCAGCGGCAGCTGGCCGCGCTGCAGGCCGGCGCGCCCGCGCCGCGCGCCGACTCGCCGCTGCGCGGACAGCGCGCCGCCGCACAGGTACACAGGCTATTATTCTTGTGATGCCTGTCCAGTGAGGATTTTCAGAAATGCAGCACGCGTTAACTTTAATAAGCCGCTGTCATTGGATAATTTTTGACATCTAATCGCTTGCATGCTGGTCTGGGAGAAAGAAAAAACGTAGAATGTACCAACTGTTTCTCTTCCCGTGCAATCATAATATATAGTCGTAAAAGGCATTAGGAACTATGTTTATAAGCGATGTGACTAGTAACCCATCACTATTTTGATTCCGATCTCATTTACAAGTCCACCAACATGCTAAACGTGGCCTCAAGGTTTTACAGACCTGGGTTCTGTCTACCCCGCAAGGTAAAAAGACAGATAGTATATATATGTTGCCATCTAATCATAATATTCTTCGATCAACAATACCAACTAGATATCAGGTCGGCGCAAGAAAAGCGGCTCGGCAAATAAGAGCGCACTCCAGACGGTGAGCTCTTATTTTGTTTAGTTGGAATAATAGAATTGCGACTTTATTATCACGTGCTATGGTCCAGAATACGTTGAACTTATACGAACGGTTTTAAAGCTATATTCAAGCGGACAGAATTTTGCTTCGATTTTATACGTAACGCGATATCTAGTTGGTATTGTTGATCGAAGATAAATATTAATCGACATTCATCTCTTCCGCAGCTGGACGGCGCGAAAATCGGCATGGGCCCCGGCACGCCCGGCAACGAGGGCGTGTTAGCCAACTTCTTCAACTCGCTACTATACAAGAAGACGGGGTCTCCGGGCGCGCGCGCCGCCGACGCCGGGCCCGCGGCCGCGGCGCGGTCGGACGCTGCGGCAGAGCTCGACCGTCTCACGCGGGCCAAGGCGCGCCCGGCGCCCCCGCTCGACCTCAACTCCTCCTCCGAGTGCTAGCTGCAGGTCTGTCTCTATCTATAAGCCCGCACACGCGCTCGACCGCCTCACGCGAACCAAGGAAAAACATATGAAATGAAATGAAATTTATTTCGCATAAGTGTCGTACAATAGGTGGAACACAATAAATAGGAGCGTACACTTAGCCGTTTCCAGCATGCAAATTATAATAATAAAATTAAAATAGTAATATATGTCAAAGTAGTCATTATAAATCCAACAAAAAACAATACATATGTCAATAGGTAAAGAAAATAGAATATACCAGGGTGGGTACCAGGGGTTTGTGGTGGGAAGCCAAGGGGCGCAGTTGGGGTCTACCTTGGACGATTTTGCAAATTGATTTTGGTGGACTTTATATTATGAAATTGGTGTAGTTTGGTGTTATAAATGCTCGTACTCATGTTTAACGAACAATTTGTGAAATAGTTAAAGTGGACTGTTATATGGACTCGTATAGACTTGTCACCATAACCTCCCGACCACGAGGCATCAAAGAACATACGCCATCTTTGATGCTACTTGTTACAACTTTACCGTACAACACCGATACTTAGTATCTCAATTTACTGGACATTGGCAGAATCACTGAAATCTCGGTGGAAGCCATTTTATAAAACAGAAGAAGAAGAATATACCAGCTGTTTTTCTTCCGTAAAAACCGGTCAAGATATTGGCCCAAAATGTATGGAATCACGTCAATAGGCGATACGGTTAGCAACCCATCACTCTTTTGATTCCACCTTACCAATTTATCGCCCACTGACACGCTGAACGTGACTTTTGGATGAACTTTGAGCTCTGTCTACCTGCAAGGGATAAAGGCGTAATAATACATGCCAGTATCTAGTGGAATGTGTGAAACTAAGTTTATACTTATTGTGTCACTTTTACGTGTGTCTGTGCATGGTCGACTGACCGTGTCACCTACACGAAATGATGATGATGTCGGCAACACAATTAAAAGCAAAATAAATTATTTGATTGAGTAATATGTATGTATTTTCCCCGCGCCATACCCAAACATTTTACTACCTTACATGGCGACCCTGCCAGGTTTGCCCGTGAGAAACAAATGCACCCAGTCTCACTAAATTTTCTTTCTCTTCTTCACATCTGATTCATGAACGATTCGTGATATTCCTATTATAGAGCAGGAACCACCGTTCACACTAAAATCTTTCTTTCTCTTTCCAGGTAAAGCATCGCAGACTGGCGCTCGCGTAAGCTGGCTTGTACTTTAGCGTCGGTAAGCTTGGCAGCTTCCACGCCGGCTGCCGGGCCACGGGTTTGATACAAAACAAGTATAAAACGACCACTCAAATCTAATCAAAACGTTTATTCGAAAAATAGGCCTTTGCAGGCACTTTTACACTTCAAATCACATTTGAAATAACTACTACCCTACTCGAATTCATAGCTACCGGTCCTTTAGCAGCCCTATGTCTACTCTACAAGACCGTTCTACACTTTACATTATTAGCCATCACTTTACTTTTTTAGTACCTTTAAATAATATCGTTGAGATTATATCAGGGTTTCTTGATATCGTTTTTTTCCGTAGGTGACGCCACTGTGACGAGAGGCATTTTTGACAGCAGCTGTCAAAATCTAACAATCATAATTTTTATGATTCGTGTATTTTGACAACTGCTTTCAAATATACTTACAAAAACGTAGAGGGGAATACAGGATACCAAAAACCCTTCTTGATTAGGCAACTATGATAAATAGATATTTCAGTGAAATTATTGTAGTTTCGAAGTTAGTTCGAAATGACATGACTTTTATGATATAGATTACTTACAGAATATCATTGTTGATTTTGTTAACTTACTAGGACAAACGTTTCCACCTTTTTAAAGTCGACAGCACCGACTAGTTCGGATTTTAATTCCGCCAATTTTAGAGTAAAATATCTAAAATTGGAGTATTAAATAATTGAAAAAAATATATTTAAATCGCCAATTTTAGGGGGAGTAGTCATTTTATTTAGTTCACGATAATTTCTGCGTATTTAAAAATATATATTATTCTTTTGAGATCATCTTGGCATTCGAGAATGGGCGGGTCACTAGGAAATATTAAAAAACAGGTCTTGACAAATTAAGATGGCTAATATAAAGGATCTTGCATGTTTCAAAAGAGAAGATAGACACAGATTCAATAAAATAAAAATGTCAAACTCGTGACTGGTCAGCGCCAATAATAAAATTGCAAGGCGCGCACGCGCATCGAAGATGAATGTAGCTTATCAGAGATATAGATAATGTTAACGTCACTCGGCAGGGTACGAGGCATTTTGCTAGGCAGCTTTTGTTCAATGAGTGTCTTTTAAAATTATTTCCAATAGATAGCAGCATTGTTATGATAGGTCCATAGTCCATGCTGATACAGAATTGATTTTCAACAGATTTTTGATAAGTTGATACGTTGGGTCCTATAAGCTATTACAGTATAATTGGATTTGAAGTTGTTTTATGTGCGTAAATACACGCACTAAAATAACAAGTAGCAAAGTCACTTTGCCGCAGGGTTACGGGTGGAATATAGAGTAGTTAATACCGCTCGGTCTCGATCATAGCCTCAAATAAAGTTCATTTTGACGGTAGTAAGTGCTATAAAATATAATCTAATGGCAACAGCTGAGCAAAACCCATTGTTTTAGTGCTGTCATCTAGTAGTATATATTTTAGAAGAAAAAAAAAACCTCTTGACAGTCTTTATAATTGTAGTAAAGAAGGCTCAGTTGCAAATTTTTGTAGCTATTTAGCACTGAAATAAAAATAAGCCACACATAGCCATTGGAAATGTAACATCTGTATCGTATCGTTAAAGTAAACCTTTATTTGCGTCTACCCTATGGCTTAAAACACACAGAAAAGGCGTAAGCTGAAGGCACGGCGCAAACACGGTGATACGGTGTAGACGCTATGAAAGAATTTCAAGACTTATTATAATGCTCAAAACGATTAATATCGCAAGGAAAATTGACCTCTACTTGCACGTGGCATCTTGCGGTAGTGATTTTTTTCTCGCGATGCTGGTAATTTTGGTTAACACAGGGTTCCATGCCTGCGCCGCGCGCCTTTTCTGTTAATTTTACGCCTAAAGTGTGAACGGTGGCCGATTTATAGTTTTTGCTTACGGGCGACTATACTCAAGAACAGATAAATCATGCAAAACCTTCAGATAATCTTGAATACACAGTGCACAATCGATACATATACCTAAAGTCTATTGTTGCGTAAAAGCGATGGAAATTTGTGAATTTAGAATTTGTGGTTAAATTCGAAAATTAAAATTATAAACCTCATTTCATTTTGTTTTTATAAAAAACAATTAAAATTCGCCCGCCTGACGTTTAGGCGATTTCATAAAGCACTGATCAGTGCTTAAGCAACCATTTATCCACAACACTCATCAGCCAAAAATGCCTCTAACCCTCGGAAAGGAACAATTCCATAACGGTACGCTATGTATAAATCAAAGTAATGCGACTTATTACCCATTCAGTAAATGTAATTTTATTTGTAACGTTGTCTTTGATATTAAAATAAGTATTTATTTATGTAGAGTTGTGATGCAACTCTATTGTGATTTAATCGTCGTCCGGCAACTGAAAATATTTATGCTTTCTTATAGTGATACTCAGAAATAGATATCAAGCCGAAACCAATTAATACTTACATTATACTGGCAACATAATTATTGTTAACCTTGAAATAGCAAAAACAAATCGCTTTTTCTATACTATTGCTAGAAGTTTTCAATCTTGTTTGAATTGAACAAAACACTAATTCGTTTCTTAACGTCCCATAAAAAAATAGTAGATACTAATGGTTTTTTTACTTATAGTTTTTTTTTTTTTTTAAAGTAGTCGTTACCCATTTTCATCCTTGTCGTATCTATGACATGGATAGTGATGAAGAATTATGGTTCGATAGTCTTACTAAGTATAGATTTCTAATAATACTACATGGACTTGGCTTGATATACCCTTTCTGACAAAATTTGTAAAATATACATTAAAATTGTACTCTCAAAGCTATGAAATAGAATTCATAATTATCTAACACTGATTTAATAAATAAGTTGAAGTTTTCCGTTGCCGGACAACACCAATACATTTCTTAGTTATTGTGAAAGATAAAGTGTCTGAGATTAGAGAAGTTCAGTAAGAGCTTTGTCATTTTATCCGATCAGTTATGAATTAACGGAGCCGATATTTACGACCATCGATAATGGCAAAAAATATCAGTTTTGTAGTAGTGTCAAGATAAAATATTGAGATTTCTCGTTGGATGGTTAAAGATTGTTTATTTTAGTACTAATAAAAAGCTAAAGCTTGGCGGAAATATACATTAACAATAAACAACGTTAAATTATCATAATTATCGAAACCGTTACCCGATATCGGATCAGATAATTTGAAAACGCTCTAACATGTGATCTTCTGTGAAGACTGGCAGTGCAATGATTGGTGGAACATGTATAAGCACAATGAAGTCACTATTTGTACAAACCATTCATGTATGGGTATAATATGTATGACGAATGTGATAGACACGGCTGGGGCAAATTCGAGGCGGCCTTTTTATCGCCTTGCAATTTTTATCGACACCATGATACGCAGCACGCAACTTTTGTATTGAGTCTGCCTCGGATTTGCCTCGTGTTGAAACATTCGAGGCACGAAAAAGCCGTCGTCGATGCTGCTCTTAAAACCACTAATATGCTTTAATATTTCAAAATATATTTGATAAAATACTAAATAATAATAAAATGTATCCATTGTTTAATTCGTATGTTAGTGGTTTTAAAGTATGAACCAATAATAAAATTTGTTTTATATTTATTATATGTAATATGTAAATTATAATATCCCTAGCTTCATTGGATTGTAATGGTGACCTTTATTGTGTGACTGAATTAATTTATTTGGATATTCTAACTCTTTTGGACGTCATTTTTCACATCCCAGCCTGTTTTCTACGGAAAATGTTACTTTTATAATGTGAGTGTAACTTATTTTTTGTAGAAATTGGATTTTGTTCACTTGTGGTGCAATACAGAACATTCCAAACGTGGTTTGGTGCTTATTATTATAGTAAAATTTTTAATAATACTCTGGAGTTTCATTTATGAAGTGCGGTCGTTGGGCACACATCTATCTGTCTCCCTCGCTCGAGCACATTACCAGCCGCTCGACAGAGACAGATAGATGTAAGTCAGCTCTGCGACCTCACTTTAACCATACTTGCCCAAATGCTCTCTTTTTTCATAATAATAAAGCAAAGTAAAGGTCACTATTATATTGGAAGGCTTCCAAACTTGTAAACGTTTTTTACGGACCGTATTCATATCGTAGTGTACTTAAATTTCGTAGTCTTCACATTTTTCAATCTCAGTGAGACGAGGCAGTTTCCCGACTAATATTAATAAAAAAAATATAGGGAGTTGTGTAACTTATTAACTCGTAGCTTAGGAATAAAATATTTTTAACCTATTAATATTATGCGTATTGACAAACTTATTTGAAAGCGAGGCAGCTATTACACAGCTTTTGGAACGTATCAAATAACCAGTATAGCACTAATATGAGTACAGTTATATCTATTTGGCTCTTAAGCTTTTTAAAGGGCATATCTTAAACTGTCTGACACATTAACATAGTGCAAGAAGATTAATTATTCACTTTAAACGTGTGAATGAGATAGCTACAACTGGGTCGTTTCTACCAGTCGAGATAGGAGTCAAATTCAATCAAATTACTCATTACAAGAATTGTGATAAAGAAATACTGATATTCATTGTGAAATATAATTACACAGATCCTAAAACTGAAGCTAACTTTATTTCAAATGCAAATTATATGTAAACTGAAACGGCCGTATCAATATAACTGACTAAAACATATAGTTCTACGTACATTATCTATATGTCTCCTATACATGGCGAAATTTTGATCGTTCCGGACCATTAAAGGGGTGATTCAGCCTGTCAATATAAACAACTTTTCCTATGGGACAAATGCTGTAAACTCGAAAAAAAATTCGACATTCCTATACAAATTGCCCGGGCGGCTGAACACTTTTGTATGAAAATGTCGAAATAAAATTTGAGTTTCCAGCATTGGTCCCATAGGAAAAATGGTTCATATCGACGGGCTGAATCACCCCTTTAAGGGTCCAGAACGATCAAAATTTCGCCATGTAGAATGCATATGATTGATGGAAAAAGCACGTAAGTATAATATGTCATCCAAAAAAGTGTGTAGAGATTTATTAACAAGCTAATTTAAATAAGTTTGTCAACAATTGTTTTGATGTATAATAATTACTCATTTGTATAAATATGGAGAAGTTTTGGCATGTTTTGATATGAAATATTTGTACAAGGTGACGGTCGGTTGTCTATTTTTGTAATGGGGACACAATGTTAGGTGGCTAAAATGCATAATTATTATAGTACTACTCGTAGGTATTTTTACTCTAAGCTGTTTCGAGATTCCGTGTCGATGACATGAATAATCTATAAAGTATTATTAAAGAAAACTATTAAAGGGCATTGCTTAAATTATACCGATTAGGTGCACGGTACATTAGAAGCCAAGTTATTGATGCACGCTATACTTTTTGTAAAGAAGTGGTTATTGCAACTTGCGCCAAACTTTATTGCGCCTCGGAACATCGCGTGAGCCGCTATTGCGCAGTACACAATATAAGGTTTAGCGGAGTGGCGAGGGGAAGTGGGGCGCGTACTGCGCGGCTCGTAGCTAATATCCGAGACCCAATAAAGTTCTGCGCGAGTTCTACATGTTTGTCTTATTAATTGATACGGTATTCCTCTCTAAATAGTAGGCACAAACGCTAAGTTCGTATAGAAAATATCAATCGTATTTTTTGTATTAAATATTGATCAATTTATTCATACATGTATAACATGAATATAAAACCTATTCTTATTATAAATTGTATCGTCTGTTTTTGACTACAAATTCGCAATTAGAAATCGCAGACAACACGTTGCTCATTAATCTACTTTAATTATGCTAGTCAAAGTAGCAGTTTGATTTTAATTTTTAATTACATTTCTTTCTGTGATAAAACTTTTTTTTACATAGAACAAAATAATAAGTATGTATTTTATGTATTAGCCACATAACATCCTCAGATAAAGTATACCATAGGAACTCGTGACCTTAATATATGTAATAATTAATTTATGCTCAGTTACAGCAAAAATTCAAAAGACTAGATTTATTGCGTGATGTCTTTTCTGTTTTTATTTTGTTGATTTTTGTTTTATTTTTACTCTTCAATAGTATATTTATAGTGAAAATACCCAAATCCCGATAATATATTTAATATTGCAAAAGTAGATGTTTGCCTAAATAGTTTTAGTTTAGATGGCCATTCGGTTATACAGGACGATTCTGATCTGAACCTTTAACAATTTTAATTTCAGAAGCAGGATACCTAATAGTATGCATGATTTCTAAAAAAAAGGGGTAAAAAATAATTATTTTAAATATTTTTTAGGCTTCCCACAGAAATTTGACTCGCTAATCGATGAATTTGTATGGCAGGTCTAAAATATTATTTTGCTTTTAGTATTTTACTTCTTACGATTTTTATTTTAATAGTGATTCATTTCCGACAAGAGTGGTTCAGTCAGAATCAGCCTGTATCGTAAAGTTATAAGCGGATACAGCGAGCTATTAAGGCATAGTGATTTATCGATAAAATTCTCAATCTATAGTTTTGTTACGCTTCGCAATAGGTTAGTTTTCGTATGTAATAGTGAATCATTTTAGTTATTAATATTGTGAACTTGGCGCCATTTTTACCGCCAGCAAAAAAAATATAAATATTTTTATAAAAGAGAAACTTTAAAATGAAGTTCTCAATCATCAAGACTTTGTCGATAAAAATAGCGTGATGAGTTGATGTTATTTAAATTAAAATATTACTAATAAATTACCCGTAGGCGATGGTCGTACGACTAAAAATGATCGAATTACCTGTATTGACTAAAATGAATAAAATGGAAAAAAAAACAAACGGTGAGCATCCATATTGTAATGGCGAGACATTGAAATTATGTTTTCCATGTAACTTTTGGATGTGATAGCAGAAACCCCACGCACTCGCCTCTGTAAATATTGTGTCTTTACAAAGGAATAGCAGTGTTAATCATTTATTTATTACTCTAGCCTGCAATTGTGTTTTTTTGGCAATATTGTACAGAAAATTTAATAAAATTATCAAACAGAACTGTTTCGATTCATTTCATTTTATTTCTTATACAGTCCGAATCAAACTTTATTGCGGCTCGAAACATCGCGCGAGTCGATGTGCAGTACACAATATTAGGTTCAGCGGGGTGCGCGCGGGGAGGCGCACGCAGCTAATATCCTTCGAGCAACACGGAAGGGAGTAGCTATACGCTGCATTCCCCTCTGTCAAGGTACAAGCAAAATTAGGCATATGCATGTCTATGTGTTAGTTGTGTGTGACTCATCTGTACACAAATTATTTTATCTTTTTTAGGGTTCCGTAGTAAACTAGGAACCCTTATAGTTTCGCCATGTCTGTCTGTCTGTCTGTCTGTCTGTCTGTCCGTCCGCGGTTTTGCTCAGAGACTATAAGTACTAGAAAGCTGTAATTTGGTATGAGTGTGTATATTAATCATGGCAAAAAAGTCGTAGAAAAAAACCTTGAAAAAATATTTTTTTTTGGGTAGCTCCCATACAAGTAAAGTGTGGGAGTAATTTTTTTTTCTCTATTTACCCATCGTGTGGGGTATCATTAAAAAGGTCTTTCAAAAATATTGTGAGGTTAAGAACACCATTTTTCGATTTAGGGATCCGTTTCCGAAATATTTGGTTTTAAAGTGCAAAATTTTGTTAGAGGTACGTGTCCCCCCCCTCTATCTGCTAAACGGTTATATATGGATACGTGAAAAAAATTACAGCAATAGTATATATACTGAAGTTGAAAGGAAAACTATCAGAGCTGGGTACTAAGTGCAAACTAAAAAGTTATAGGCAACCAACTTATAAAATGTACTGGAAAATGTAAAATTTCATACAATCTTCATTGTTAGATGTTTTTGGTCGTTAGACTGTGAGGTGTGAGTGTAAACAGTGTGAACTCAAAGTTGTCATTCGCAACTACGGAACCCTACACTGCGCGTGGCCCGACACGCACTTGGCCGGTTTTTATGTAATTTTTTGTGACAATGTCATAATTACTATCAAGTGACAGTTTAAGTTTTGTATGTAGGTGTGCGGAACTAAACTTGTGTGCACATTTCCCCCCGCAAAAAACGCCAGAAAAATTGTCATAGTAAATTGTCGCTTTGCCCACTCCCTCCGTCCGGTACGGAGGCCGTGTTGCTCGAAGCTAATATCCGAACCGCCTTTAAGTTTGATTAGGACTGTATCTACTTACAATAAGTTTGTTTGAGTTCAATCAAGCAAGTGCGTTTCTTATATTATTTGCAATAAATATGGATCAATCTATGTCAGGCAATAATGGGGAGAAACTCTGCGAAGAAAAGTGCCTTATTTTATTATATTTTTTAATCGTGAAAGCGACTTTCGTTCAGCAATGATTGTGTCATAGCTGATAAATGATCACTAAAAAGTTTTTGAATTTGGTAGGTACCAGTACCGACACGCTAATCATGGAATTAAGAAATCTTCAAGCTTTAGGCTCACCAACACGCTAATTGTCGAGCTCCGTGGCGCAGCGGTCAACACGTTAGCCTGCGACACGGGGGTCCCGGGTTCGATCCCCGTTCAGGTCACTATGGAAAAAGATCTTTTTCATATTGACCTGGGTCTTGGATGTTTATCTATACAAGTATATATTATAAAATATAGTATCGTTGAGTTAGTATCCTGCGACACAAGTTCACAACTTACTGTGGGGCTAGCTCAATTTGTGTGATATGTCCCTATAAATTTATTTATTTATGGAATTTAGAAAGCTTCAGGCTCTGTCTTCTCCGTAAAAGATAAAGACATGGCTGGTGTAAGTGGTATGTAAGCATGTTTTTATTGTTTGTTTTGTTTTTCGTGTGTGTAAGTGGCCAACACTGGTGGTGGTGACAGCCGGGAACAACGGTTTTTATAGTGAGTACTACGATAAGATATGTAAAATATATAATTTATAGCAAAAAACGTTTTTTCATGTCTGAAATATTCATAAAGATACTTTGTGTATATGTTTTTAAAGTGACTATAATCATTTATTCTTTGCATTAAAAATGGTACCTACCTACATAATATTGATGATTGATACCCTAAATCATTTTTTTAAATATTAGTACAATACATATTGACCCAAGGACGAATAAATAATTTTATTCGTGTACTTTACACGCCACGCTGCGTGACAAAATTAAATAGCCGATAGCGTCTTGGGCGGCGCCGACACTTTTGTCGGTTGCCAAAGTCAAAGCGCGCAAACCATTTGGATGGACCTCAGACTAATAACTAATTATAGTTCTGTGGGATGGACAGACTGGGACAGACTATAATGCAAAAGCAAAGCCTAGTTAGGCATATTTCTTTTGCCTTTTGATTTTTTTTTCACTAGTAAGGTTAGGGATGCACTACAATAAGTTAAATCTATAGATAGACGGATAAATCTTCGAATAAGTCATCATATCACCGACTGTGTACATACTCAATCACGCACGATGGACGAAATTCAGTTACAGAGGAGATCCCATCTCCTCGGTAACTGAATTTCGGCCATCGTTTCCTTTAACCTTTCATTATCACTGTCTGTAAGTGACTGAATTTACTAAAGTTTAATTGAGATTTTAGCATAACATCCATTCATATCATTCATTATTAGTAAAGCAGTAAATCTTGTAAACAAATCACAGACATTAAAAACTATTGTTTTCAAACCCACAAAACATCTGAAATAGTCAGACAGACTACACTAGGTACAACTTAATCGTTATTTGTATGTTTATATATTGTAGTTTTTTTTATTAATCAAATATATTACTTTTACTTCAAAAAAATAATTATCGGTACTTGATAAGTTTAAGTTTGTTGCTAGTTAATTGTTTGTCTCTATATATTTATTTATTGAGTTCGAGATAAGTATGTACTTCATTTCAATAGAATTAAACTTCTCATAATACAATTAACAAAAAAAATAGTGCAGAATATTTATGTTATAATTTTTTGCTATATATCAGATAACACAACAAGGGTAACAGAAAATTTGACCTAAGCATAACTGTCACACACAAGTGGTTTTGTTTATGATGTTCCGAAACCAACTGTCAAATGTATGGACTTAAAAATATAATTACTGGCTAGTAATTAATGATATTCACATTTTTGTTAAGGCCCCACACTAGGCACACTAGCGACGCCAATAATTTTATTCCTAATACTTTACAAATAGAAAGAAATTCAAGAATGTAAATCATAAAAGCCTTAGTAAATAACCTGAAGTATTTTTCAAAACATGTTTTAATAAAATAAACGGCGTCACTAGTGTGCCTAGTGAGTGTGGGTGGGCTGTTAAGAACAATCGTATGCACTGACATCTACAGTTAACTTTACGTTGCCAGTTTGTTACTCTTATTTTAGACGTAGCAATCTAGTCATAATCGAGTAATGTCTCTCGATTAGTACTATATTTTCACAACACTACAAATGTCATTATTTGTTGTCAAATTTTCAACTTGTCAACAATGTCATCCATCGCTTTATCAATTTTTCGCTGTTTCTTGATTTCACACACAGTTTTTCAGTAAAGAGCTTCGGAGAAGTTGTGTTGTGGTAAAACTAATTGGTTTCGCATTGTGGAGTAAATAATTAGTTTCATGATTACGTTAAAACATCACGTGATAACCGCGGCGCTCGGCATTTCAGCCCGATCGAACCGGACGGTGTAGACGTGTGTTGTGCAACGTAATCTAATTTTAGTTTTTTTTAATGTGTCCAGTGATTTTAGTTTATTAATTATGGGACAGAGTTCGAGCTCAGTGTCGAGTGGCAAGAAGATGAGTAGGCTCGAGAAACAGAGTTCTATTCGGGTGTTTTTGAGGCGGAGTATGAGGAAGAAAGTGAAGTTGAGCCATACGTTTAGTTTGCCGCCTTCGAACGACTCTGGGTGCTCGGCGGAGTACCCAGAGCTGATGAACGTGAACACGGCTACCGAGGAGCAGTTGATGACACTACCAACAGTGAATCGCCAGCTAGCGCGGGAGATCGTGAGACACAGGCAGATGATAGGAGGGTTTAAACGAGTAGACGACCTTGCTCTTGTCTCAGGTGAGAACAAAACTCTTTTGTGATGTGTGCACTGAGCAGTGTGAATTGCAAG
The DNA here is from genome assembly GCA_963082605.1 of Rhodophaea formosa. Taxonomy (NCBI): domain Eukaryota; kingdom Metazoa; phylum Arthropoda; class Insecta; order Lepidoptera; family Pyralidae; genus Rhodophaea; species Rhodophaea formosa. The sequence goes on along the minus strand of OY720205.1, from coordinate 21,465,036 downwards.
ATGTTATGTGAAACTAAATTTCTGTTTAAAATATCTCTTAACAAAAGTCACTATGTTTACAAACATTGCTGGTTTTCTTTGGTATTTTCTATTATTGTTAATTCTTGAAATGCCAATATAACCCTAAGAAGCGCAATTTCTTTGCTAATTTAATATATTCAGTCAGACAGAAACTATACAAGACATAAGTAACATGAAAAAAGCATGTCTCAGAAATTTTAAATATACTTACCTAATGGTACAAAAATATCTATAATTGACTGTATTGCACTATTAATTTTCTCAAATTCACAATTTATAAACAGTTAAGAAATATACTTATTTATTTTATTTTACCTAACAAAAAAACCCAGTTTATACATTTAATAACTTGGTTCATTGTTAAAATTCACTGTTTTGTGATAATCCTAAGTACTTTTGGATTTGAATAGTAAGAAGCTCTAGATGTAGTTATTATCTAGATTTGATCGACATAACAACTCACTTTTGTTTACTGCCGTAAATGCCAACAATTATACTGAACAATGAACAATAAAAATGGATGTTTTCCGTCAAGTGCAGTAATTGTCTAGGCCTTGAGTTTATTCTTGATAGTGAAAAATTTAAATCATTAGAAGACATCCTTACTACTGCAGGTCCTTATCTACTTTCTATTGAGATTTTATATAATAATAGTCTTCATTGTTTCTTTGCCAGTGCCGAAAACAAATTAAGCAAACCTTTAGTGCTTCACATCTGGGTATTTTTCCAATGTCACGTTTGACTCTAAGAGTTAGAGATGTTGTCTTGTAGGTATCTGTATTTTTTTACAGCAAACCCTTTGTTACATGTTAGACAACAAAACATGTTCATGTTTTTTATTTATTTAACTTCTTTACAAAAGTAAAAGGCGAACTTAAGCCAAAGGCTAAATGATGATCTTTTCTGAAACAAATACAGTGGCTACTACAGTTTTTTTTTTATCTCCATTATACTTATATATATAGGCCAAATCCTCTGACTACTCAGGCTAGTATATGGCTCTGGTAGTACAGAGAGGGTCGTGCTCCTGCAGTGGAGACTAGACAGACCTGATGATGATGATGATACTTATATGGCCTTAACTTTAAGGTATGTTTAATTCCAATTTTGTTGTTTTAGGTTTAGGTGCAGAGAAATTAGAATTACTAAGGCCAGAAATATGCATAAAGAAACAGTTGTCACGAACAAGTTCCTGTACACAGTCATTAGATAGCGTAAGACTATCCGGAGAGAGCAGGCTATGTTCCATAAACTCTTCAAGCGTATTTCAACTGCAATGCGTACCAGGCCTTAACCAGGAGATAGCCGCCAATATTGTAGACTACCGAAATAAGAAAGGTCCATTCAAATCTCTAGATGACCTAATAAAAGTACGAGGAATGGATACAACAAAGTTGTTAACGGCGAAGCAGCATTTAAGTCTAGAGTTAAGAAAGTTTGAGAGCATGCAGATGTTAACAAACGGGCATGTGAACGGATGGGCTGAGCCATCTCCATCTCTAAGTCATGAATTTATGAACAGGTCAATACCAAAGTCAAGATTTTCATTCCCAAAGTTACCAAATGGCTTTGCGTCAGCTCCTGTAGACGATATTTTAGAATTATTATCTGCATATTCACATAGACCATTACTAGAAGATGTATTTTCCTATGAGAGGTACGGAGTGAGGTGTTGCCGACTAGCGTCGTGGAATCTACACCAGCTTAGTTTAGACAAAATAAAGAATCCGGGAGTTAGAGAAGTGGTTTGCCTGACTATTTTGGAAAACAAGTAAGTCATTTCTTTACTCTATCTCATACATATTTTGAGTATTGAAGGTTATGAAAACAGAACAATTTTTTTTTACTAATTTGTATTGCTATTGCAAGGGTTGCCAGTAAGTTTCAAGGTTATTTGAGTCTGGTTCGAAATTCATCTTATTATGCCTAACCGTCAGCTAAAATAAGATTTTGTATGAAACCGATTTCAACACTTACCTTGTGACTTGCTCACAAAATTGCACTTGTGGCTCTGCCTTTCACATTACAAATTATTGGTATAGTATATGTACTGTAGGTGTTTTGTTGTGGCAACTTGACATAAGTAAGAATTTCAATTTATTGAACTATGTAGATCACATTATTTCCATTTCTTCATTCATGATTTCCATTTCTTTTCGCAATTTTGTAAAAGGCCTATGAGATGGCGTCGTTAGTCGTTTCGCACCACTAGCTTTTCGGAACGCGGTGCGAATCGCCCAAGAGCTCTTTTTGAATGGGTTCTTTCGCACTGCAGTCGTTGGAGCGGTACGAATGGCGCAAGGTATCTTTTGGAATGGGTCGATTCGGATCACGGGGCGAAACAATCCAATACTCTTTGCATAGGTCCGATATATTCTAATTATTTATTTGTACAGAAAAGTGGAAAATGGACATTGAAAAAAAAAACTTGCGAGATAGTATGATAAGATTATATCAAAAAGCACAATCACAGATTGAATCACTATTGACTTGACTCATTTATATAAATATTTGGGCTATTCAAACGCCCGCCGCGTTGCGAAATAACCCATTCAAAAAGAGCCATTGGGCGATTCGCACCGCGGTGCGAAAGAACCCATTCAAAAAGACCTCTAAGGCGATTCGCACCGCGGCCCGAATCGCTAGTGGTGCGAAACGACTAACGACCCATATTAAAACCATATCAACTCGATAAGAAATAAAAGTAACTTGTATTACATGAAAACACAAAATAATCTTTATCACAAACACTATAAAAACTTGCAAAGTTTTCATTACCAACCCAAAGAAATATTTACTTACATGTCAAGAAGTAGAGTCGTTTATCACTACAACTCATTAGGAGTTATCCGTCATATCTTTATTGTAGAACTAATTAATAACATTTTTATTGCTAGGCGGAGCTGTCGATATCAATTTGTGACTATTTAATTACATATTATAATGATTAGGTAATTGTCTGTTAATACAAAATAACGACGATCAAAAAGTATCGCCTGTTTTTTTTATTTCATCTGACGACCCTATAAACTTCAGTTTTAATCCATCATATCTTTTCTATTGTGTTAAACTAATTAATAACATTATGATTATTTTATTATATTAATGAGTCGAGTAACAATATAATCAGACGTTCGTCTGCCGTATTCATTGTTTGCGCGAACCGGTTTGCTACTCAGTTGACGACGAGCTACCGATCGGGCGTATACAGAGTGTTCCGGTTGTGATTGATTATTTATTGGTTTTGAAGAATAGTTTTTTTTAATGAAATATATTTTACCTCAGAGTAAACACTTTACAGTGTATAAAAAGGCCAGCGTGATCGTCACTATATTGATGTCTGACTTTTATTGATACTATATTTTTTAATATTCTTAGTTGAAGATCATAAATTTTATTTAAGTAAGTTTTATATGTACGCCCGTAGCTACCTAAACCACATTGAACGTAAGATTCAGCCAGTGAATGATACAGCATTATCCGCCATTCATACTTTTATAAACATAAATTTGCAAATTTCGCGACATAAATGTTGTTCTATAGCTTTGTCTATGTTTTCATCTGTCTATATTCTCAGTAATTTGTAGTTACTATGACAGACCGGATATAAGGGGACAGAGGTCATTTTTTATCATATTTATTATTCATACAACTACCGATGTTTCAGAAACTGACAGCTATTTTAAACTGATAATATTGGATTATCCAGACCAAAGTCCAAACTTTAAAATAACTCGTTGGGTAACTCTAATAAATTTTTCCTAGTAGGTGATAAGTTGATAACTGATAAATTTATCGCACAAATTGATTAGATTACCATACTGTCATAAGAACCTCTATGGTTCAATAGACGTACACGCATGTAAAGCAACCCCGGGCGTATTCACCACTTGGATTGGCGACCGCTTAGTGTTTTAAGGCAAAGACCTCAATTATGTATGATACGGATGGTCACATTAAGGGGATGTATGAATTCTATGGGGTCCATCGCAGCTGCCTTCACTATCACTACATATTATAAAACAAAGTCTTTTGCATCTGTCTGTCTGTCTATTCGCCATAAATTCAAAAACTTACTGCGCGCATTTTCATGTGGTTTTCACCAAAAGATAGAGTGACTCCTGAGGAAGGTTTATAGGTATAATACATGCCCGGTAGCCGCCAGGGAAAGCTGCTAGTTTAAAATAAATCATTGGAAAAAAAGATATCATTTCAAATTTTGTTCTGCGACGCCCAAGATTTACATTTAAGACTACCTTTAAAATTAAGTATTTTATGAACCACTGTTTACAATTTGAATTTTAAACGTGAAGCTGTTCTTATCGTTGTTAAAAACGGCCACTGGATACCGTACAATTCATGTATGATGATTGATTATGAGTGTGGCATACAAAATTTTAAATGATATTTTCGTCTTCTCTGTAATGATTTATTTCAAATGGGGCTGCACGGATCCCGAAAAATTCATGCTTCGCCTTGTCTCTCCTGTTGTCATTCATTAGATAGCAATCCTTTTGCTTCTACGTTAGATACTTATAGGCAGTTTGAAAATCGGACTCCAGAGCTGCAGACAAGTATATAGCCTACACAGACAAACATACAAAACTATATCGTGATTATTATTAATCACTACGGGACTTACTGCGATAATTTTTGCGATTTGTGTGATATTTATAAATTGATAATAGCAGTGATTGTGACCGCGAAAGCTTAAAAACATGTATCGTGATTTATTTCCACTCTCATTTATTGATTGTTCGAACCAAAATAGACATTACTGTTTTTATCACAATTTTCCGTTCACCAGCAGAGCAGCAAGGTCGCGTCTAAAAAAGTTATCCTTTCCTTTGAGGAAGTTAAATAGGTATACTTCCTGTATTGTGAACATATTATAATTGTCTGCGCTCCGTTTAGCATTATTTTTTATAAATAAATATATACGGACAAATCACACAGATTGAGCTAGCCCCAAAGTAAGTTCTAATGAAAGACTTGTGTTATGGGATACTAACTCAACGATACTATATTTTATAACAAATACATATATAGATAAACATCCAAGACCCAGGTCAATCTGAAAAAGATCGTTTTCCATCTTGACCTGACCGGGGATCGAACCCGGGACCATCCGTGTCGCAGGCAGGCGTGTTGACCGCTGCGCCACGGAGCTCGTCATTTATTCAATTGATGCTTTATTGGGTGGGGTATTTTTGAACAGGTGACTTCACAGAACGAACGGTTTCCCCTTAGAGTATCCATATAACTAGGTTTCCCATCCAAAAATCATTTTTCGACTAATTATAAAATAGCACTCCTGGTCTAAGTAGGCATGATTAATGCTACTACTTGTATAATACTAAAACATTTTGCCTTTTTTTGCGTACAGATATTATAATAAAATAGCATTCTTGGATATTGTGTAGTCTGAGGTCCATTGAAGTATAATCATATAGTGTGCTGTGCAACTGCCGGTGCTAATAGATAGAAGAGCATTTTTCAATCAATTTCCGATGTGTGATTTGTGTATTTAATAAAAAAAGTTTCTCAGCAGTAGTTAAAACTATCTTAGCCTGCCTAAAACAAGTGCTGATAGTTGAGTTCCTAATCAGGAGCTGCACTGAAGATAATCGCCATCGCCAGTTGCACTCTATAAATGGAACACACACTACAGGAAGTTTGCATATTTACAGAGGATAGGAGAGCGAACAAGGAATTTGAACTTAAACTTCGAAAGAACTTGATCTACGAACCGTTTTGACGGATTCCGTACCCAAAAGATAAAAACGGGACCCTATTACTAAGAATTCGATGCCCGCGTCTGTCTGTCTGTTACCAGAGTGTAGCTCATAAACCGTGATAGCTAGACAGTTGAAATTTCACAGATGATGTATTTCTGTTGCTGCTATTAAAACAAATAATAAAAACAGAATAAAACAAATATTTGATGGAGGCTTCCATACAACAAACGTGTTTCTTTTTGGTCGATATTAATAACGGTAACGGTAAAAGGTAGACTCCTTAAATATCCATAGAATGTTTAATTTTATATTCACTTCAACAAAAATAAATACTAGATTTTTTTTGATACACTAATTAAAAGGTTGTATAGATAATGGTACGAAACGGAACCCTTCGTGCGCGAGTTCGGTTCGCACTTTTGCGATTTTTGTGTCATAGCTGAGCCGATTCAGGGTTCATCTAATAATATAAAGCTTTGTAACGTCACATAAAAAGTCGACGTTCATGTTCAAATAGCTTACAGCCGCGCTCTCCTATCGTTTGTAAATATGCATGTATGCATATTACTTACTTCCTGTAGTGTGCGCTCCATTTATAGAGTGCGACTGTCGATGCTTATGAATGCCAGCATTCTTCAATCCAGCGCCTGATAAGGAACGTAGACACCTGGGCTAGGTTTGCTTAGATCTTTTTAACTAATGCTAGGTATGCTGTAAAACGTTTTTGCTCAAATATACATTTATCAGCTTTTGGTAGTGGTTCAGCCTGACTGATGAAAGGGGACATCTTTCTATGATTTTAAATGAATCAAAAGGCTATGCAACCTTTTGATAGTATCGTGTCACGGTCCACGGTGCATATAAATAAGACTTTTTAGGGTTCCGTAGTAAACAAGGAACCCTTATAACTAGTTTCGCCATGTCTGTCTGTCTGTGCGTCCGCGGTTTTACTCATAGACTATAAGTACTAGAAAGCTGTAATTTGGCATGGGTATGTATATTAATCATGGCAAGAAAGTGGTAGAAAAAAATCTTGAAAAAAATTTTATTTAGTGTAGCTCCCATACAAGTAAAGTGGGGGAGTATTTTTTTTTCTCTACTTACCCATCATGTGGGGTATCGTTAAATAGGTCTTTAAAAAATATTATGAGGTTGAGAACACCATTTTTCGATTTTGGGATCCGTGCAAATTTTTATTAGAGGTAAGTGTCCCCCCTCTATCTGCTAAACGGTGATATATGGATACGTGAAAAAAAAATTACAGCAGTAACATATATACTGAAGTTGAAAGGAAAACTATCAGAGCTGAGTACTAATTGCAAACTAAAAAGTTATAGGCAACCAACTTATAAAATGTACTCGAAAATGTAAAATTTCATAAAATTTTCATTGTTAGATGTTTTTGATCGTTAAACTGTGAGGTGAGAGTGTGAACAGTGTGAACTCAAAGTTGTCATTCGTAACTACGGAACCCTACACTGCGCGTGGCCCGACACGCACTTGGCCGGTTTTTTATGTAACTAGAATTATTTCAAAAATAAAAAATATCCGATATATTTTTTGATAGTGTTCGACCCCCATATTTGTTTTTGCCGACATCGCGACACTCTGGGGAAGAATACAAATCTAATAACACCCCACACTACTAAATTGGTCCAGCCGTTTAGTTTACAGTAAGCAACACGGAAAAGACATAGCAAAAAGTTATGCATACCTAGATATAAACATACATAAAATAAAATTAAAAAATAAATAAAATATATATGCGCGAAATACATTTCGTCTGCCTGGGTGGATCAGTCGGATAAAATATATTTATTACTATTTCAAACACCTAGTTTCAATTTATGTACAAAATGTATTCACAGTATTTATTTTGATGTAATATATCACTAGTTTATATGGAGCATGTAATACACCATGCAAATATGCAATGAGTCATGAACTATTACAATATATGTGCACATAAATCTATTTATATTCACTTGTACATTACTGCCATATACATATAAACCGCGTGTAATTAAACGTACATACTATCACGTCTTTATCCCTTGCGGGGTAGACGGAACCCAAGGCCACAAAACCTACAGGCCACGTTTAGCATCGTAGTGGGAGTAAAGGTGGAAAGCGGGATCAAAATAGTGATGGGTTGTTAGCCGCATCGCCTATCAATGTGATTCCTTAGATTTTCGCCCAATCCCTTGGCCGGCTTTTACAGTCTGCGCGGAAAGAAAATCAGCTGGTATATTCTATGTTTTTTCTTTTCTCATAAACCAGCATCGAAGGAAAATCTACCTTAATCCATTCTGTATTATATGCATAGGTCACATGACTGAGCATTAAAACAATCATGTTGTTATCTTTAATAGGCATACAGTTCATCTCTATACGACGTGTAAATATACCCACTAGGGTTACCAGGTCTTTTAAGTAGCAGCCGGACATGATGGTAAAGGCTCCCAGAGCTATCAGTTAAGACAGACATGAGGGTATAAAGGTTGGACCCTTAATTTTTTAGTCTTAGTTTACGTAAACTCCAGTGACGACTTGACTAGGAGGAAGGGGTGCGAATTGAAATATCCTGTGACTTTGAGTACTGTTCGTCCACCGTTCGACTCTTGGTGTGACACCAATGGACAGGTGACAACCTGTGAGACGAGGAGTTTGTGTTGCAAATAGAATTTAAAAGTCTAATAAAAGCCGGACAGACCAGATTCTCACTAATTTGGCCGGACACGCATCCAAAAGCTCCACTGTGTCCGGCTTTATCCAGACGCCTGGAATCCTTACGTATGTACTACTCCGTTAGTATTATGAACATCTAATCTTATGTTTTCTTATGTTTTCGCGATTGTTACACATTTAAATAAAATTATTTTAATACGGTTTTTATCGCGTTTATTACATTATTTATACACCTAACGTTTCGAGCACTTTACAGTGTTCGTGGTCGCAGGTAGCTTTCCTGCCATCTTACCATATGTAAAGGGAGTTACAGACAAAATTGGTAATATACTTAAGCGTGCTTCAATCAAGACTTATTACAAGCCGCACAAGAAAATAAACCAACTTTTAAGACCTGTCAAATCTAATATCCCGTTACAAGATGCTGGAGTTTATAAAATTGACTGTGAGTGTGGTTTATCATACATTGGGTAAACAAAGAGAAGCATCGGTACCCGTATAAAAGAACATATTGCTGACATGAAGCATAGGCGCTCAACGAAGTCTGCAGTCTGTGAACATGCCCTAGACAAACCCAACCACTATATGCGTTTTGATAATCCTCAAGTCCTTGCAAAAGAAAACAGATACATTCCAAGAATGCTTCGTGAGGCTATTGAAATTAAAAAACATCCTAATTTCAATAGAGAGGATGGTTGGCAGTTACCACCAGCTTGGGATCCAGTCATCAATTTAATCAAATCTCAAGCTAAGCAGAAGACTGCAAGACCTTCAGACACCGTGAGCCAATACTGCGTACATCCGGAACGTTATCAATAAATATTTTAGGCGGTAGATTTTGCAGTTCTTATAAAATACTAGACAAATGTCAACTTAGTCTACCTGCGACCACGAACACTGTAAAGTGCTCGAAACGTTAGGTGTATAAATAATGTAATAAACGCGATAAAAACCGTATTAAAATAATTTTATCTAAACTTATAGCACCAATGCTGGGAATTTGAAAACATACAAATTGTGCCGGCTGGCCGAAATCTTTTGTATGGGAATTTTTAAATATGGGTTTCCCAACATTGGCCCAATAGGAAAAGTTGTTCATATTAACTGGCTGAGTCCGCCCCTTCTAGTCTGTGACGTATCACATGCCTATTAAAGATGACGATATCATAATTTTAATGTTTAGACATGTCATATAACATATGCATAATGCAGAATAGGTTAATTTTTTTTCCTTATGTGCTTTAAAATTCCTAATCGACAATATATAGATCGCTGACAGGATTTTTTTTGTTTATTGTAGACTCAAATTGAATACTTAGCACTAATGGAAAATATATGTAACTAGATGTTACCCGCGGCTTCGCCCGCGTTATTTATAATAGCCTATGTCCTTCTCAATACCCTAACCTATGTGTATGCAAAATTTCATGGGGATCGGTTTAGTAGACACGGCGTGAAAGCGTAACAAACAATCAAATAAACAAACTCACTTTCGCATCACTACATATTATAAAACGAAGTCCTCCGCCGCGTCTGCCTGTCTGTCTGTCTGTCTGTTCGCGATAAACTCAAAAACTACTCCACGGATTTTCATACGGTTTTCACCAATACATAGAGTGATTACGAGGAAGGTCTTAAGGTATAATACATGCCCGGGCGCAGCCGGGTAGGGCTGCTAGTTTATAATATTAGTTGGGAAGTTGGGATTTCCATGGACATGGGCAAAAAATTGTATTAATTTATAAAAATACATTGTTTGCGTAGTAAATAAGGGTCAATTACCGTAACATGAACATAATAAGGAGGGTCCTGGGTACGATCCCCGGCCAGGTCATGATGGAATGCGGTCTTTTTCAGATGGCCTGGGTCTGGGATGTTTATCTCATTTGTCTGCCTAAGTATCTATACCTAATAAAATAAAGTACCTATAGTTCAATTAGTATCGTACGACACAAGTTCACAACTTACTGTGGGGCTAGATCAAGATGTGTGATTTGTCCCTATATATTGTTATTCGTAAATGGCACAGACATTAGTTGTCGCCTGTCGCCCGAGTAGAAATTATTTCTTTCTGTAGCTCTTCATCGTTTATCCAAAAACGATGATTATGCCAATAGGTTGTTAAAAAAGTTGTAATCAATAGGTTGAGAATAATACGCACGCACGGAAAAACATTAAAGTAATAAAAACCATTGACCGGTACGGATAGTATTGGGTTTCCCAAAACAAAAGAACAAGGGAGGGTTATTAAAATGTTAGTACCAATTATTTACAATTAATATTTTACCGTGGTGTAGTGGGCGGAAAATGGTCAATATAGGTACATAACATTTTGATTGAGACAATCACGGAAAATAGTTTTTCAATTATTTGCCGATCACCAATCACTGACGCGGCTTTTAATGACTTAATATTTAACTGTTATAAATATTTATTCTCCTTTTTTTCAACAGATTATCAATAATAGCCATACAAGATGTGATAGACAAAGGGGCCTTGAAAGAGATCTGTGATGAGCTGAACTGCGCCGACCTGAGGAGAGTGAGGGAGTGGAAGTCTAATAGTAGAAAGTGGCAGTACTGCATACCGGAAAGGGACGGCAGGTAAGTTTTCTTAAGTCTTATATTTATTATACAAAATGAGAATTGAAAATGATAATATTAGTACAAAGTTTAATCATTTTTTTCCGTCATTATCTCTACATATAAGTCTTATATTTATTAAACAAAATGAGAATGCAAAATGATAAAGTTATTTAGCATTTAATAATTTTTTTCCGTCATTATCTCTACATATGATAGAAATGTGTCCGGCGATGTTTAGAAAATCCTGTCAGATTCTTAAAGGGGCAACTTAGCCCGTCAATATGAACAACTTTTCAACCTGGAACCGACGCCAGATACTCGAAAAAAAATCGACACTAAAGTGTTCCGCCGTCGGGGCATTTGTATAGGAATGTCAAAAAGTTTTTGATTTCATGCACAAAGTGCACAGCCTCTTATAAAGCGACTGTCAACTATCAACACCTGGTCAACAAAACATACGCGAAGGCCGTCATTATCGAGAATCTTTCGCCAATTGGAGTCACGAAGCGCGAATTGATCTAGGAATGTTTATTGTTCGTAATCAGCGTTGATCAATATCACATACTGGTCGGCCGCGTGCCTTCATCAATCTGGGGATATAAATAACCGCCATAAATGTCTGTAGGATTGTTTGGAAGATCTTCGAAAAACGTTCAAGGCGTAATTTTTATGAAGAGATCCTTATGAGTATGGAGCAACGACGCGTGGATTGATCTCGGAATGTTTATTGTTCGTAATCAGTGTTGATCAATATCGCATACTGGTCCGCCGCGTGCCTTCATCAATCTGGGGATATAAATAACCGCCATAAATGTCTGTAGGATTGTCGGAAGATCTTCGAAAAACGTTGCAAGGCGTGATCTTTATGAAGAGATCCTTATGAGTATGGAGCAAAGACGCGTGGATTGATCTCGGAATGTTTATTGTTCGTAATCAATGTTGATCAATATCACATACTGGTCGGCCGCGTGCCTTCATCAATCTGGGGATATAAATAACCGCCATAAATGTCTGTAGGATTGTTGGAAGATCTTCGATAAACGTTCATGGCGTAATTTTTATGAAGAGATCCTTATGAGTATGGAGCAACGACGCGTGGATTGATCTCGGAATGTTTATTGTTCGTAATCAGTGTTGATCAATATCGCATACTTGTCCGCCACGTGCCTTCGTCAATCTAAGGAAATAATTAACCATCTTATGTTCCTGTAGGATTGTCAGAAGATCTTGTGAAGAATTGATCCTTATGACTCTGTCATCGTCTGTTAAAGGGTTCACATATCCAACGCCTATCTTTAAATTTAAATTACTTTCATCTCCCCATATAATGCGCTTTTCTATGTGTCTGCTCTATGGCATAAAAAAAAAGTTATAAATATATTTTTGTCAATTGCAGCAACCAATTGAGAAAATAAATAACCAACTTATATGACTGTAGCATTGTCGGAAGATCTTCAAAAAATTGTGCATGTGGTAATTGCTTGTGAAGAATTTATCCTCATGATTGTTAAGCTGTGGTCTGTTCAGGGATCCAGTTTTATTTTATACGCATTTTAAAAAAATTGTTTCGTCTCCCTGTATCTCAATGTGCTTTTTATGTGTCTGCTTTATTTCATAAAATTTATAATGCAGATCTAAGTACATTATAGATTTTTATGACGCCAAATGGCAAAATAAGTATATTTTCAGGTCTATATCTAAAAATATATATTGCCAATTGGCGCCACGAACTATGGATTGATCTTGGAATGTTTTATTGTTCTTTATAAATGCTCTAAGTTCTTTATCAATATCGATCAATATCGCATACTTGTCCGCCACGTGCCTGCGTCAATCTGAAAAATAAATAACCGTTATATATAAAGCGATAGTCGGAAGATCTTCGAAGAATATATATAGACGAGCTCCGTGGCGCAGCGGTCAACACGCCGGCCTGCGATACGGATGGTCCCGGGTTCCATCCCCGGTCAGGTCAAGATGGAAAACGATCTGTTTCAGTTTGACCTGGGTCTTGGATGTTTATCTATAAAAGTATCTATAAATATAGTATCGTTTTGAGTTAGTATCCCATAACACAAGTCTCGAACTTACTTTGGGGCTAGCTCAATCTGTGTGATTTGTCCGTATATATTTATTATTATTAATGTTGACCGTTGGGAAACTTCAGTTTAAAGAGTTTCACCATTGTTACTATGGACAGTCCCGGTTGTGCAAAACATTTATAGCGAAATTAAAAAAGGTCTTCGGTGCCATGAATTTTATATTCAATGTTCAGTATGCGTTTACATAGAATATATATTTACAATATTTATTTATTTATAATTATATAATTTAATTTTCTTATTGAGAAGTTCGAGAGTGGCAAGACAAAACGTATGGATGATCACGCTACATAATAAAAACAGTACACTACTGAGCTGCTGCTCATATATAAGCAGATCCCAAATACTTTTATCCCGTTACCTCAGCTTAACAAACTCCTATCCTTCGGATTTCGATGGCTTCGGAACCGAGATATGCACAAAGCGCCTAAAACCGATGGCCGATGGGGCAGAAAGGTTCTCGAATGGTAACATCCACCTACCAGGTGGGTCGGACGACCTGACCAAGGTCACAGGAAGGCGTTGGATCAGGCCGCTTCCAACCGGTCATATTAGAAACCCTTGGGGTAGACCTAAGTCCATCGGACTTTTTGCAACTGAAATGATGATGAATCATCAGCAGGCCTATTTGCTAACTTTTGACAACTGCGGTGTACATCATTTTCATGGTAATTTTAATATTCATTACGGCTTCGGTATGAATGACTATTTTTATTTAAGATATGAAAACCGTAAAGAATTCTAAAGTGACAATCAAATCGTTGTAAACCGAGTTAGTAAATCGGCCTGCAGTTCTTTTTTAGTCTCCACTCCAGAAGCATGACCCTCTCTGTACTACCAGAGACATATATTAGCCAGAGCAGTCAGGAGATTTGGCCTACACTCTCCACGCTGGCCAGACGGATTGGAAAAGGCTCTTAGATGTTTATAAGATTTGTTTAGCTTGTGTTTCCTAAGGCGCCTTTTACGACATCCACGGGAAAACTTGGAGTGGTCCTATTCTACTTTGCCGGGAACCACACGGCAAAGATGATGATTGCATAGGCCTTAAGAGGGTATCCTAGCCGTATGTTTTCCATACAAATGTATTTCTCTATTTACTCGCTGAAAACTGCTTCTAGAGCCATAATTCTTTTTTTCATAAAATGTATTACTAAAATAGGCATGTCCCTATGATATATTTTTTTCTAAAAAACTGTTTAAAAGAAAAAAAAAAATTACAAAAACAGTTTTTGAATTTTTTTTTAGGGAGAGAGGGAGTTAAGGTAACGGGATAAACAACAGGGCATACCTATGTTAGTACTATATTTTATGAAAAAATAATTGTGCCTCTAGAATAAGTTTTCAGCGAGAAAATAGAGAAATACATTCGTATGGAAACCATACTGAAAAAATACTGCTAGGATACGCTCTTAAAAATGGATACCGTCGTCACGTTGTCAATGTTGACCATTGTAACGTTGAATAGTTTATGTCCTAAAACGTGGGAAACTAGGTATCGATTTTCAACTACCGATGTTTGTCGAATTTAAAATTCGGTTTCGACTGAATTATTTCAGGGTTGGACGTGGGGTAATTTGGCTACAATTTGTCAAGCATATCTGCTTGACAAACAATTCAATAGATACTTTATGAATGGCGTTTTTATTAATTTTCTTTCATTCCAACAATTTATAAAATTAATATCAGTGGTATTGTCTGTTTGTTTCTAAGGCTGATTACAAATTATTAAGGAGTTTTTTTTAATGAAAACACGGCTTTACTCACGTTTTATTACGTCGGATCCACCGACTAGTTTCGGTCTGTTACGAAGACCATCATCGGGGCTAGTGAGTGGGCGAGCGGCGACGCGCGATGCGGCCCTCAGTGTTTTGAGGGAAGCGTAACCGTCGTGACGCCACCCCTTTCACTCGCCCCGATGATGGTCTTCGTAACAGACCGAAACTAGTCGGCGGATCCGACGTAATAAAACGTGAGTAAAGCCGTGTTTTCATAATGAATTTATCTCGCGTAAGTTTTAATATTATTATATTAAGGAGATTTTGATAAGAGTTTCACTATATTATAATACATATATTATTGTGGCCAGAAGTTACATAATTTACAGAAATGATTATTTATGACATTGAACAACTATCGTCTTGGAACCTTAATAAACTGACCAGCTGATAACTAAATCGTTTTCTTTTATAAAAAGAAAGTTCCAAAGCAAGGCGATTTGATAGAAATTTACCTCATATACGGGATAATTACGGCATAATTTATGTAAAATTTAATGAGGATGGATGTTGTATGGATCTTTGTACCTGATTTACGCAATAGAATTTTTAAGAAAAGCCGTCTGGTTCCCGTCAGAGTAGAATAGGACCACTCCAAGTCATCCCGTGAATGTCGTAAAAGGCGACTAAGGAAACACAAGCTAAACAAAGCTTACAAACATCAAAGATACCTTTCCAACCCGTCTGGCCAGCGTGGAGAGTGTAGGCCAAATCCTCTGACTACTCAAGCTAATATATGGCTCTGGTAGTACTGAGAGGGTCGTGCTCCTGCAGTGGAGACTTGAAAGACCTGATGATGATGATGATGAATTTTTAAGAAACTTTACAAGCCTGTATTTTATTGGCAGTCGTGTTTTTATTTTTAATCCTAAATTCATATCTTTGTAAAAACTTGTTTTAATTTCATTGTTAATTGTCGCAGGGAAAACCTAGGCTTCATATACGACGCGGGCGACACCATCACGGTGGAAACAGTCGAAGACTGCAGCGACGACATGAAGAGATTGCTGGATGAAGTGGCTGGGTTGGGCAGCGAGCGGTACAGCGCATCAGCTCAGGGTAAGTTTATTTTATGTTTGTGTGTGTATGTGGCTAACACTAGCGTCAGAGTTTTCAAGCTTCCAAAGGCAATCTGACATAGCTTAAGGCCGCACACTAGGCACAGTAGCGACGCCGATCATTTTATTCCTAATACTTTACAAATAGAAAGAAATTCAAGAATATAAACAATATAAGCCTTACTAAATAACCTGAAGTATTTTTGGAACCATGTTTATTATTATCGGAATCAGTGAGAATTATGAGAATCTGATTACCACTATGGTATCACTTTTTCTCTCAATTACTGATTCTCATAATATCAAAACATGATTCCAAAAATACTTCAGGTTATTTACTAAGGCTTATATTGTTTATATTCTTGAATTTCTTTCTATTTGTAAAGTATTAGGAATAAAATGATTGGCGTCGCTACTGTGCATAGTTTGCCCCCTTAACGACGAAGAAGGAGGGAGGATCTTTTAAGACAGCGCGGTGTCACCTTGAGACGATCGAGGTGCGTCGTGACGTGTGAGCCGGATAATCCGATTATGTCGATTGTGCGTGTTATGTCAATATACGCGACGTAGGGGATTACTGCTTTGAGCTACACTTGTATACCGCGGGTAGTTTCAATGTAAAGATCCTACGAGAATGCTATAAATTCTTTCGTCTATAGGCTACTGAACTAATTTTTGTAGACATGTAGCTAGTCCCAGTCCTAGTCCTAGCTCACCCGCTCTTTTTTTTGTTGTTTTTCGTGTCTGTAAGTGGCCAACACTGTTATCTGATTTTTCAAGCTGCCTAGAGACATATGACATAGCTTAACGACTACCACCAATAAGCACGGAGGAGTTCGAGATATTTTAATACCACTTGCAGTCGCCCATCCCAGTGGGGACTGCGCGCGGGGTTACTTTACATGCGTAAGCGCTTACAGTGCTTACGCCTACTCTGCCAACGAGCTCTGTTAGAGCTGGGTGAGCTGGTTAACCATAACAAATCCGTACTAATATTTATAAATGCGAAAGTAACTCTGTCTGTGTTTCGCTTTCACGCTAAAACGACTGAACCGATTTAAATAAAATTTTGTACACATATAGTCTAAGGCCTGAGAAAGGACATAGGCTACGTCACGCGGAAGAAGTCGCGGGTACATCTATTCCACAATATATCTCAAGTTAACCACTTACAAATACACAATGGCACAAAGAAAATTTTATTACCTTGACTCTGAACTTACATTTAACAAACCGTACAAGGTCTTTTTGCCGACATGCAGACAAATAAAACATGTTTGTCGAAATAAGAAAAAGGCTATGTCTTACTTGTTTCTATTTATAACTGCATACAATATCATACATAATATTGAAAATGTGGGCATAAAATAAAAATGTAACAGAAGGATTACGTCGCTTCTGTTTACATAGTCAATTACTTTAATCAAAGCATATTGTAGCCCGCTATTTGTACCAATTACTTTTTTACTTTTTCTTGCTTTTTTAAATATTTTAATTTTAATTCGATAGTACTCGTATGTTGTAATAAACTTGAGAGAGAGGTGCAATAAAGTGTTTATTAATTAATTCATTCATTCCTTTAATAGGCGAATTCACCATCAAGCTAGTAGGCTAAGCGGCCCGTGGTATTTGTTTCCGTGTGAAGTAGGTATTTAATTATTCGTTAGGCTATGATTTAGCGTAAACAGGATAATTTTGAATAACCTGACAATATTTGAATGTTGAAATCAGAATCCCTATACAAACACAAGGGAAAAAGGTATAAAATTAATTATAAAAATACTAGCTGTTACCCGCGGCTTCGCCCGCGTAGTATATAGCCTATGTCTTTCTCCGTACCCTTACCTATGTGTATGCAAAATTTCATGATGATCGGTTCAGTAGATACGGCGTGAAAGCGTTCGTTACAAATAAACAAACTCACTTTCGCATTTATAATATTAGTTGGTATTTGGACTTACTATATAAATTTGACCAGTTAATTGGTGAATTTGTATGGGACGACTAATGTTATTTTTCGATTTTTTTTCTTGCGGGACTATGTTTATATTAAGGATTCTGATTCCATCATTAAAATATCGCCAGTTGTTTTGAAATTAAATGAAATGAATAGTTTTGATTCGGATTTTGGATCTCATGTATCACTTTTTGAACGTCATCTCTTCTTTCTTGTTATTCTTTTTTCTTATTTGCAAAATCGACAGACTATAAGAAAAGGTAGAGGTAGAGGTAAAGGTACAATTATTAATACGCACTTCGATGACAAAATATTGTAGTCATCATCATCATCATCAGGTCTTTCCAGTCTCCACTGCAGGAGCACGACCCTCTCCGTACTACCAGAGCCATATACTAGCCTGAGTAGTCAGAGGATTTGGCCTACACTCTCCACGCTGGCCAGACGGGTTGGAGAGGTCTCTTTGATGTCAATAAGCTTTGTTTAGCTTGTGTTTCCTTAGTCGCCTTTTACGACATCCATGGGATGACTTGGAGTGGTCCTATTCTACTCTGCCGGGAATCACACGGCTTGTAGTAGTGTCGTTCTTTTTATTTCGTGATGCACTGCCACTCAGCCAGACTGAGCTAACAACAGCGATTGTTTCGCGTAATTGCTTCAATTCACGTAATTTACATCCAGCCATTCCCCACTGATTCGCTAAATCACCAGCTGACTGCTCGCTCATAACTCGATTAAATTGTTATCGTATCCCACTGCTGGGCAAACGCCTTCTCTTTTTGTGTCTACTCTAGGCCTACATTGTGTTCACTAAAACAAACACAAACACAGTCTTAACTCTTTGTCATAAAAGTTTATGAGTAAAACCATCCTAACTAATATTATAAATGCGAAAGTGAGTTTGTTTATTTGTTTGTTTGTTACGCTTTCACACCCAACCTACTGAACCGATCATCATGAAATTTTGCAAACACATAGGTTAGGGTACCGAGAAGGACATAGGCTATAAATTAGGCGGGCGAAGCCGCGGGTAACAGCTAGTATATTATAAATAAAATGCATGATGATTGTCAAGTTATTTGCTAAAAACGGGTCGAAAAGTTTGGAATGTAATTTTTTCTACCGGAATAAAGGACCTAGGGGATGTGTGTACTTGGTAAAACAGATATAAGCTCCTTAGTCATCGAAATAAGTTGGTTCATTATCCATTCGTCTTGTCTTGAGTATTGTACATAAATAAATAAATATATACGGACAAATCACACAGATTGAGCTAGCCCCAAAGTAAGTTCTTATGAAAGACTTGTGTTATGGGATACTAACTCAACGATACTATATTTTATAACAAATACATATATAGATAAACATCCAAGACCCGGGTCAATCTGAAAAAGATCGTTTTCCATCTTGACCTGACCGGGGATCGAACCCGGGACCATCCGTGTCGCAGGCAGGCGTGATGCGCCACGGAGCTCGTCAGAGAAAAAAATAATCTTAAGCTGACATATTTACGATTCACGTTTTCTCGGTAACGAGACGAGATGCGATGATCTTTATCGATGATAAATCACGTGTCAATCGAAGTTTTAACGCGAATGGTGTAAATTTTTGCAAATTTTTACACCACGGAAATATGCGTTTGTATGCTCTGAGCTAATCTTTCGTGATTATATAAAACTGAAGTTTGCCTTCAAGGGCCTCAAGCTATTTGTTTGATCATGTAAAAATAGATTATCAGTTCATAAATTCATAATTTATTTAGTTTCTGTATCAGACATTGGTATGGTATAACAAGATGTTAATAGATAGTAAGTATATCAAACCGCTACGCTGTGCCATCAGGCATACAAAATTTGATCAGTGATTAATAATTGTAAGTTTTACCATAATTAGGAAAGTCATTATTTCTATTAATGAATTCTTCTATTTGCTGTGAATACGGTCCTTATGACATTGAAACTTGGATCGTAATGTTGACGTTTACGGACTCGGCTGTTGTATCAACGCCAATCACAATTGCTCAATTTATTTTATGGCCATCGCAAATACATTGAATAAACGTATGATGTTCGAACTCGCGTAAGCTGGCTAGTTCGCGTAACGTACTAACTAGCAATACTATGGAGCTCAGTGAGAACGCAAATATCTTTCTTATTATTCTGTAAGTGTTCTCACTATACAGATGCGCTTTCGGAACATAGGACAAACGGCAGTCTCTCTCATATTCAAGCATGTTTGTTCATAACATTATATTAATTAACATTGTATAAACGGAAAACATGCCATTATACTATAATTTTATAAATTTGCAACATTTTAGCAAGGGAATGGCCAGATCAATTTTAATTTTAATTAACCTCCAGAGTCAACAGTTACTCGTAGTCATTCGTGCTCACCGACAATTTGCTGCTGCTATCCTTGTATGCTATTCATGTACACTTATGTAACGAAACAGGTACCAATGACATACATTGGCTTGTATCAACATTGTAAAATAATAAAACGAGTTGGGTTAAAAACGGTGTTGAATATTTCATAGACATGCTTGTTTTGGTTACTTACAATTCCGCTGAATAGTTATTTTTCTGATCCGTATTGATTTGTTTCACTCATATTTAACTCGACTGTTATAAAGCTATCTAAAATATAATGTAATTCCACCCTGACTTTACCAGGTTTTCCACCGCACCCTGCATATAGTACTAAATAACTAAATAGGTATAGAAATTCCCTTTCTACGTCATCACCAGCATTAGAACAATGTTTGTTAAAAAACATATTGGACCTCCAATACTAATTCACCATACATATGGGAAGGCCAAATATTATTTTTCAATTTTTAACCATTTTATATATACATACGTTGTCATCATCAGTTCGTGTAGGTGACACGGTCAGTCGACCATGCACACCCTGGTGTCAGAGTTCTTCGGAACCGCCTCTCGGCCTCTGACGTGGTTCCTTTAACGACTACCAGATAGCAGCCGGGACCAACGGCTTAACGTGCCTTCCGAAGCACGGAATCATCTTTTTTATCAGACAATCAGGTGATTCATGCCTGCAATGTCCTAACCAAACTGGAAACTACTTAACAAAGTATGCTTCCCGTGGGAATCGAACCCACGACCCCCGGGTCAACAAGGCGAAAGCCTTAACCACTGGACCACGGAGGCAGTTACATACGTTGTAATAATGTTATTTTTCATTGCTGTTTAACCAAATGCACCTAAAAGAATGTATGGAATACAAAGACTATTAGAAACCTTGTAATATTACGGTTATTTTATTTTATTCTATTAACGTGAACTTGGAAGCGTGTAAAGCGCTCAATATTTAGGCATAATGTTGATTTTCTGAAGCTAATAATATATTTAAATGTTTATTTTAAAATAAAGGAAAAAAACTTGTTTGTGTTTAAATCACAATATTTAAGATTGTCAGAGCTTCTGGCTCTATAAATCCTAAAGTGTCAAATTCTATAGGTAATCCTAATTGACGAGGGTGGATTCCAATAATCCTGTGATGGAGGATCTGAGAGCATAATAAGTGATTTATTTAAAGCTTAAATCGTATCTTTTATTTTTTATTTAATCGTATATTTAAATCGTAAACCAAACGAGACTGTCTTGATTATGTCTGGTCAGGTTCTTAACTAAACAAGAACAAAAACGAACATCCAATTAACGTTCTTTTAACTATTTTGCTCTAGTTATAAGTATAAGATTACTACTTGAATGGCATGGCTTGTCTGGATTGAGTTTCTTTCGGCGTATTCTTCTCACCAGTGGTCATTACGAAACGCTAGTAGTTTTTCGATTTTGCATATTAAAAATAATAAAGTAAAAAATATGACGTTCAAAAAGAGATACAATTATCCAATTTTGAATAAAAATCTTTGACTTTGACTTTGACTTTCATCTTTCAAATTTATCAATCAGTGACCTACAATCGTGTCTAGACTCACTGTTAGGCATACTACTTAATTAACAATAGATGTATACGATTACAATGCTAAATAGACTGCTAAATGTATCAAAATAAACATGCCTCGGTCGATAGCACATGGCATAAATTAAATAGAAACCAGATGTGGCGCTTAACGCAATGCCCGCTAGGGATCTTTCACTTGACATACGATCCTAAATCCCCTTTATAAATTCAATTTCGGATATTTTTTTCGGTGTAACATAGCTTTGTAGGTTGTAGTTCTTATGTTGCTATAGTGCTATAGTCCATATGCTTTGTTACTTAAAAATGTTAATATCCTTGATACATCTTTTGATTGAAATACACTTTTTAAATCAAAATTTTAACACTTTACCAATTCAATGTGAATTTAAATGTAATTTCACATACAAATGTCAAAATATAAATATTTTGATTTTTAAAGTGTATATTTCAATAAAAATACGTATGGTAGGTAGGTTTTTTCAGTACCTACCTAAACACATAGACTATAGAAGTAGTATTGGTTGGACGGGTTGACCTACAAAAGTCATATGCCTACGCAAGTGCTGCACTGAATGAATGAATGAATTAAGTAGTTATTTATTTCCGGATGAATAATACAAATAAAATTGCAAAAATAAAACAGATTGATCCCACACTGGGCTGGACATGTATCGTGCGCATATAAATCACTCTTAAAGTATCTATTTATTTAGTTACTCTCTAGGTACTCCAAACTCCAAATTTGGCATTAATGACTCTAATACCTAATGGCGCCGTATGGTTCCCGGCAGAACAGAATAGGACTACGCCAAGTCTTTCTGTGGATGTCGTAGAAGTTGACTAAGGAAACGCAAGCTAAACAAAGCTTTTAAACATCAAAGAGACCTCTCCAACCCGTCTGGCCAGCGTGGAGAGTGTGGGCCGAATCTTCTGATTGCTAGGGCTAATATATGGCTCTGGTAGTCGGAGAGGGTCGTGCTCCTGCAGTGGGGACTGAAGGGACCTGATGATGATGAATTGCTCTGTAGCCTTTTGCAACCCTAAAAGGGTTTATAGAAAGCTTTATCCTCTGCCTTAAACTCTTTAAATCAAAGACGATGATGTACTTGTACATTAGTGTCACATCGATACTTTCGGTCTGTGTAATTTCTGTGCGGTAGGTAGTTATGACGTCATTATAATGTTTGATGTAATTCAAATCTGCTTGCGGATGTCCTATTGTCATTTCGTAAATGGAGTATAGGTCATTATACTTTTTGGTAGTCGTTTACTCATCACTACCAACGCATTGGTTTGTTCATTTTCTAGTTATTTTTGACAGTATTTTGTGGTTACATCGGATGGTTTAACCAGATGGTTTGTATGGACTTTTATGTATGTATTTACAAGTTATATTTTTTAAAACATATATTATTGGATAAATAATAATAGTGTCTGAAACACCTGATTGTCTGATAAGAAAGATGATTCCGTGCTTCGGAAGGCACGTGGTCCCGGCTGTCATCTGGCAGTTGTTAAAGGAACCACGTCAGAGGCCGAGAGGCGGTTCCGAAGAACTCTGACACCAGGGTGTGCATGGTCGACTGACCGTGTCACCTACTCGAAATGATGATGATGAGTGTGTTTAGTATTGAACTACTGTTTTTAAATTCACGTTCTTAACATCAATACGAACAACTTTTTGAACAAGCGAAAAACAAACATTTGGTTATCGTCAAAGATTGCCCTTTTTTGGCAAAAACGCTAAGATAGCTAACCTTCATGTTCTCACTTTTATTTGTAAATACATAGTAGTAAGTAGGTTCATAAATACGTAAAGGTGTATATAGGGCGTGGCTTGCCGAAAATCATTTAAAAGATATCTCCGTTTTCTTTCAAATGATTTATTTCAAATGGGAAATAACCTGTATTGTATGTATCTTATAAAATCGGTTATAAACAGTCTACTTAAAGTCGAACTCGCAATATAAGTCGAGAAATAAATAAAGATTAATTTTGATGTATTTACAATCTGTCATAAACATGTTTACTGTTTGACAGACGTAATTAACCCATTGTCTCAAGTAGGTAGGTATGAGATATTGTAACCTTACATAATTACATTGTCTTTTGTTCAAAACAGCCTCTTACCAATCGACATATTTATTTATTTATAAATGATCATCATCATCATCAGGTCTTTTTTAATCTCTACTGCAGGAGCACCCTCTGCATGCACTACTTATCCGGGCCTTGCCCAGGATGTGCCCGTAACTTTTATCGTCAGAAGTGTAAAAAGAAATCGGATTCTACATTTTCTATGAATTTGATCACACATGTCCGTGCCGGCAATGGAGCTTCAGAGCCTGGGCCGACGCCGTGAAATGCGCAGTTTTCCGCACCGATGTCGTGATATGCACGAGTTTAACGGTGTCAATTAATGCAAGCATAGTGTAGGGTAAATGGTCTGTATTATTACTTAAAGAATTAAGTAACAGAAGGACATAAATGGAAGTCCGCGATCTATCCATCTCTGATGTGTGTAAACAGACCGCCCCTGGCAGGACACGGATGCACAGTCTGGACACGGTGGCGCTCCCGCCACGTCCCAGGCACAGTCATGCATTGTGGGGAACTGGGGATAGGCATAATTTTGTGCCGATCGCTGTACCACATAATAAATACTAACGTCTGTACTAAAAAAAATGTTATTTATAATACATAGAGATGCGTTCATTTTACCTGCAGTTATGAACGCACCGCACTGTATATAAAACAAGTTTATGTAACGAGTTTTTTTACGACGGCGCGCTCTCAAAACTTTCCGATGGTTATTGATGGGTTACATAAGTTTTCAGGTACGAATATTGTTTTATTTGATTTGATGGTAATATAAAGGTATGTTAATCTGATTTAGGGTAATGTAAGTATTATGAATTATGATATAGTTAAAACTAAAACCAAACTACCTTATTTCCGGCCATACTTTCAAGTTTCACGCGAGAGTTGTATAATATTTGGTACATAAATATGTTTTTGTAATCTACATAAAATTACCCCTTCATTTGATGCCAAACACCAGAACTTTTAACTCTAGAGGGCGCCATTTTGAATTTGGTGTCACGTCACATTCACGCCTATAAAGATGCATACGTCAAGTTGTGTTGAACAGTATGGACCTCTTATTTCCTAAACTACTCAAACAAACTAAAATATGTACATACATAACTATAACATACTTACATATTGGCCAGAATGTTTTACGGGCTTCAGTCACATTAATTCTCTGGACACTTGCGTAGCAGCTAGTGTATCATACTTATGTCTTTTTTATGTAATAGGACGGCAAACGAGCAAGCGGGTCACTTGATGGTAAGCGATCACCGCTACCCATGGACTAATGTAACACCAGGGGTATGACAAAAGCGTTGCCGGCCTTTTATTTTTCCCTCCCCAGAGGGGAGGGGGGATGGGCCTCCGGCGCTCTCACTCACCGAACGAAGCATAGAAGCTGTAAAGCTACTATTCAAACGTCGATTTTCTGTGAGAGTGTGGTAGGTACTTCCCCGGACGAGTCGGCCCATTCATGCTATCAGCAAAAGTGATTTTCGCCGGTAACGTGGCTCTACCATAACTAAATTGGTTTCAATGACGCCATTTTAATATCTCAAAAGATTAATGTTATCACTATTATGTTCACTACGGGACTTACCGCGATTATTTTTGTTAAGCGAAAGCTTAAAATCATAGATTAATGTTATCGTCAGATAAGACTCTGAATCATGCGATTTAAAAGGATTCTTGAGTGCGGCGGGAGTGTTTTATATGCAAATGTGTTGCTCACTGTGCTAATGCGTGATAGGTGACGTCATGCAACCAGCGACTTCGCTCGCATTGTACCTAATCATCGGATAGGTCTCTGAATCATGCGATGCTTTTGTTGCCCAGCTGTAGCTGTGGGATCTAAGCACTCAATAGAGAAAACAAAACATTCTATAGAAGTGGCCAATGATGTACTCTTTTTAAATTAAACCTGAACAGGTTATCCTTTGTTTTGGAATCCTATACAATACCGCTTGCTTTAGGAGAATATCCTAAGGTATAGGCCACGTCTTAAACACCGGAAATGAGATATGGGAAAAAAATCCACGCGGGCAGGACTCGTACCTGCGTCTTAGCATTTAACGGCTAATGTCTTACCAATCAGGCCACCGCGGTTCGATCCTACACGTCTAATTTCTCCGCCATATCACTTCCTCTTATACGCATTGGGAATTGGGGCTTCTTAATTTAATAAGAGAATAATTTTTAGATGCATTAAAAAAATGTATTAAAAAATAGTAGCTGTATTCAGAACAGCGTCTACATTAAATAAAGACATTCTTGAATCGTGAACTTAAGAGTCGCCTGGACGCGCATATCTCCATACAAACGGAAAAAGGGAATTGTGGTAATATTTGTCAATTTTAGGGCAAAATTAAGCATCCAATCAATTAATCTCATTAAAATCTACGTACGTTCTTATACAGTTTGGTTAAATTATCAATAGTTTGAGGATTATACGTCTCTCAAGATTTCCATACAAATTTGAAAAGGCTTGTATGAAGACACGCGCGTCCAGGCGACCCTTAAGAGTAAATTACTTAAATCAGGAACATTACCTATGTTCGAGTCCAGGATAAAAGGTATTTCCTACTCCCTATTCCATACCATAGACAACGCATATGCAAGACAGTTAGTAGTTTAGCCTTGAAAGCAATACATACAATTCGGAATTTACAATATTAGGATGACATAAATAAGTTGATTTATGTCATCTTAATATAAAAAATTCTTTGAATAATACATTTGTATATACATGGCTGTATGTATATACAAATGTATTATCATATCATCCAACATAAATAACACCATCTATGAGTTGACACTTTCATGAAAACTGCAATCAGGCAGCCCATTAGTCGTCGCATTGTTATTTTTACAAGTCATCATAACTACAGAAAGACACTCATTTCGCAAATGTTTAGCTATGAAAGCATTCTTTATATTTTGTCAAAAACACATTTCTAAAGTATAACGTTGCCTTAATTTGACGAAACAATTATTGAGACATAACAGACATAGGCATGTTTAAATAAAGGCATTTTTTAAATAATTAAGTGCTATATTTGGCTTACAGGCTGCCACAAATTGGCTGGCGCTATACTGGCAATGTTGCCATCCATGTGGATGAATAATTAGAATAGGGCTGTAAGAAATGTAACAGTGAAGCAAATAACAATACATGCAAACGTGTCGCAGCACAATATCACGCACCCATCGACATTAATTAAATAAATATGTACCTATCTATGCATGCAGTTGTTCCGACATTTTCTCTGTTCAAAATTCAAACTATTCCAAATGTAAGAGTATTAGGTATCTACTTTTGCTGCACAAATATACAACGTAAAAATTTGGCGTCACTTGACACTTGTGACTTTCCCGCGCTCGGTCTATATTATTCCAATAGTATCATTACTGGCAAACCTGTTCTGAATAATCCTCACTCTCCTGAATACTTAAAAACTAAATTTAAATTTCTTTCTGACACACATGATCGACAGCTGCGTTCTACGGATACGCGTCTACTCTCCAT
Organism: Rhodophaea formosa; assembly: GCA_963082605.1. NCBI lineage: Eukaryota > Metazoa > Arthropoda > Insecta > Lepidoptera > Pyralidae > Rhodophaea > Rhodophaea formosa. Next base: position 21,437,541 of record OY720205.1, on the reverse strand, counting down.
ACCCCTTTTTCGGACAAATTTTATGTCAAATTCATTTTCCCTTCAAGCTTCACGACTCTGGAATGAATTGCCTGTTTACATAAAAGAAACTTCAACAAAATTCTCCTTCAAGAGAAAAGTTCATTCTCACCTTATCTCTCTATCTTCATAAACTTCCATCTGTCACTATCTCTCATCATTAGCATCCTAAATTGTATCTATTCTGTATGTATTCATGTATTTTTAAGTATAAGCATGAATATGTGTATGTATGTATGTATAAATTTATATAATTTTAGTATATGTAAATACTTTTTTTACTATATTTTAGATATAATATCTTGTTATTATAAAATAGTAATTTATTTAATCAGGGTAACCTGATTAAATGAATTACTATTTTATAGTAATTTTGCGCCGCACTACTTTCTCTTTTATTTTTCCTAATGGTTGACTGGGAGAGAATGCTCATAGCATTAAGTCCGCCAATTGTAACAAATTTTTGTTTTTGGTACAATAAAGTTTTTTAAATAAATAAATAAAACCACAAACATCATAGGATGGCTACAGGGGCATCGTAGATATTGCCACCATATTTAAAGCAATAATAACAATAATACCCTCATGCTTTAGAAGGACCCTAATTAATACAAGTTTTGGCTCTATTCATCATTGATTGCAATCGTTAAGCCAGGGGTTGAAAATTGTAAAGGTATAAGGGTATGGTACCGGTATAAAATTACGATACACCTTAGATTTAAAGGTAGAACCAAATCGGTTGACAATTACGGTTGTGATACAGCTAAATATAAATAATGTTATTAGTACATTTACGATATCGTTATGTATCGATACCTTTATAATTACTGGTACCTTAACTGAAATATTTTCAGTGCCGAACCGATTTAACCGTATTTTTTTCGGTTATTCAATCCCTGCGTTAAGCTTTGTCAGATGCCTTTGTGCAGCTTGGAAAATCTGTCACCAGTGTAGGCCACTTACACATACGAAAAACAATAAACAATAATGATCTATGACATGCTAATCAAATGTGTGTCAATTATGTGAATAGGAAATGAAGTAATGCGCATTCTCTGTACATACGATGGACACGCCGGAACCTTGGCCCTTCGAACAAGCTTCCTTAAATGGATCTATGCTACTAACTTAACTGTTAATACAAATCAGGCCTCTGTTTGTTTAGGAGTTTTAAGTTATTATATTATATATATATATGGCTTTGTCCAGCAGTGAAAAAACAAAATAAAAAATACTTTCTAATTACTTGACGTGTTTAATAAGATAAACATATATTTAAAAACCCGAAAAATTAAGAATTCCGCCCGCTTGGTTTACTTTTTGTAACATCTATTTATACTTAGATTTCACACTTGGGTTTTGAGACGGATCTAAAGCCGTTTCGAATATACAGGTTATTAATCAAATTTACAAACATACAAAATAATCGTGAAATAACCCTTCTTGGCAGTCGGGTAAAAATAAAGAAGCATTGTTTCAGCCCGAAATGTAGGTAATAATGCATTGTCACGCAATCAAGTTGATATGCGGGTCGGGCGCAATCACGCGGCGAGCAGATGCGGACTGCACTGTGTGGAAGTACTGGAAGTCGAGCGGTGTCCACATGACAGTATATTTATCTGCCTACATTGATATTAAAGTCTGTATTTCAAAAAGGGAGTCTTTGAAAACTTCTACAAAGTTCAATAAATAGGACTAAGTAGGTACTTACTTAGAGAATAAATATATTATGTCAAAAACTCGTAGAATAAACGGTGTTGCTTATGATGTTAGCTATCTTCACTTACGAGGTTACTGGCGTTTTATAAGTAACCCTGTATATGAAACCGAAAACACATAACTTTTTGGAAGCTTTTTGGTCGTAAATTGTAAGGAGAAATTGCTTATTTTTGCCATAACATGTTTACCTGTAACATACTCTCGACCGATATGCTGGATAACATTAATCCATATTATCCATACTAATACTATAAATGCTAAAGTAACTCTGTCTGTCCGTCTCGCTTTCACGTTAAAACAACTGAATTGATGTAAAGATGGTCTAGAGCCTGAGAAAGGACATATGGTACTTTTTAATAACTCACTGTTCCACGAGAACGAAGTCGCGGGCACAGCTAGTCCTAACTAATATTATAAATGCGAAAGTGAGTTTGTTTGTTTATTTGTTTGTTTGTTACGCATTCACGCTGTATCTACTGAACCGATCATCATGAAATTTTGCATACACATAGGTTAGGGTACCAAAAAGGACATAGGCTATATATTACGCGGGCGAAGCCGCGGGTAACAGCTAGTTTGTTATAAAAATGTAACGGTCAAGGTACTCAGTCCACATGAACTCGCCTTAACTCACCACGCAAATTGAATGTAATGGAGACAATCAAATTTGACCTTTACGACAGTCGTAATAAGGCCACCGTTGTAGGACGTTCTGCATAAATGACCACGCGCTTTGAAGTGTTAATAACCAACAATTTGACAGCAAATCAAGTCTTATGAGTATGATATTGATTAATTAAAGGATTTAAAGGACGTTTAAATTTAAATGACATTTAAGAAAATCAGTAGGTGTGATGACAAAAAAAGTATTTATATCACGAACATAGATTACTGAAAAATGTTCCTGATTTTCCTCTTTTTCTTATTCAAGAATTAACGACGATACAATGAATTGAAATTTCGCATAACGTCACAGTTTTGCACATATTGAACGATTCCATTACTTTATTTTTTATTTTGATAAAGCAAAAACAACGCTCTTTTGCACATTTAGCCACAGCCTCGGCCTTTGGGCGTCGGTCCAGGGAACTCTATCTTCAAACTCCCACTCATTCATGAACCCTTTAAACATTACACTCTTTTTGATGGCAGTCATTTAAAAAATATACAAGTATAATTCAAGTATAAAATTGCCGCCTCGGGTACTTACTACCACTACTGAATCTCAAATCAGGAAATATTACTGACAAGTTGAATTAATTTGACAAGTCATTATAAAGTTATTATCATCAATTTATATGTATTCAAGACTGTTGACTTTCCTTCAACTCTTAAACACTGATATTAAGTTTTGAATAAGCGATAGCTCTTATACGTAGGCATAGCAGGAAGTATATATATATTTTTTGGTACTATGGGATTTATTGACTATGACTTTCATCGCGGTTTCGAACGCGTTGTGTGTAAAAACTTGTGCAATAAAAGACAAAGAAGGATTCTAGACGCTGATCACTCTTGCCAACTTAACATCTGCGGCAATAGGATAGTTTCCTGAAAGTCAGTCAGTAACATAACCAAAAAATAATGGACACGTATTTTTTCTTATGTAAATCGAACATAAAATGATAAAGATACAGTGATTTAGGGTATGAGTGGTCAAGCCTGAAAATTGTTTTGATTCGTCAAGCGAATTTTTATCACCCATTTTTGTATAAGTTCGTCAAATGTTAACACTTATTCATTAACACGTTGTATAAACACCGTAGTTAAATTTTATCTAAGTACGACCTATAATGGTCCCGCTAGGCTCAACATATATTAGTTGTCACCTTTCTTTGTAATATTTATCGCGGTACAAAGTCGCATTTGTCTGCTTTACGCCGAAATAAAACAGGCTTAACAGCCCAAATTAGTCAATTACCTTATCTACAAGGCTAGTGTCGTTAATATGGTGTTCGTTCATCTATACTACTTTTTAAGTTGCTAGGTACAAACGTACCTTGATTCCAAAATTTGTATTCTGCCTTTCGATATGTATTTACCTACATTACTTATAATGCATTGTAATTTTTGTCCTGTTTGATGTTTTAGGCAAAAAAAATAAAGTTTTATACTATCTATCTTTACTTATTTAATAGAGAGGAGAGATTTGATTGTTAATTTGCATTGAATAGACTCCGAAATTACTGGACCCGATTTACAAAATTCTTGCACCTATAGAAAGCTCATTTATCTGCGGGTTGACAAAGGCTATAATTTACGCAGATGAACTCGCGGGAAAATTGCTAGTCATTTATACAGATCGTGTCAATTGACCCTCGACAAGCCCTTAAAGGGTTGACTCAGACCGTCCTATTAGACTTGAGACTTTTCCTATGGGACCAATGCTGGGAACTCGGAATATTTTTTGGCTTTTCCATTTAAGGTGGCCCTTCCCCGACCGATTATCGTCAACGCGAGCATGGTCGAAAAGCTTGTTCCGTCCAGCGCAATGTCAGATAAAGATGCAAAGTGAAAAGAACCCCTTGCCCTCGTCTCCCGCACACCTCTTACTGCCTCATGGAAACAACCTAGTGAGTGTGTTAAGACATTGAACGAAAAATAGTGTGCGGAAATTTCATTAAACTTGTTTCAAGAAATACGTGTTTATTGGTAAGCCTTACAAGTTTATGAAAATAACCTTGTACATCTAGACTCTCTATTACATTTGCAAGGTTTCTAAATAAATATTTTCTTTACTGTTACATTTAATGAGTACATTATAAACGCCCAAAGTCGGATTTTTGGAGGCAAATACTTAAGTTTTTTCTCCAAATTTTGATTTTTCGTTTTGATAGAAACCTAGATATAGTACACAAGATACCTATTAGTGGAAAATCTTTAAAGAAAGATTTGTTACACCGCCATAATCACGTACGAGCGTTTGTATGAAAAGATAGACGGGTTGGCCGCCCTTAACTGCCCGAGCTGCTGGTCACTTTTGTATGAAAATGTCTTTTTTTTTAGTTCAAAGCAGTCAGTAGTGGATCAGTCCAGTGGGTTGGTGGTTCACCTTTAGGTCTTGCCCCTGCTACGCGACCAATTAGTATCAGCTTTTCCAGATTATTTTGTTTGCGTATATTAAAAACATGCTTGGTAAAATTTATTGTATTAGGAAATATTGTGGAAAAAAAAACTAGGAACAGTTAAACATGATAACTAATTTATATACAGGCACCTTACCAACTATTAACTTACCCGGCCAAACCCACTTTTTACAATTCCGCCAACATCGTTAGTGCGATTATTATTTTATCACTAGAGTGTCCACGTCCGCCGCGCCCTTGAGACTACACACGTGCCCCTCAATGTTCTACTAACCTCTAGCAAACAAATGGACACAATAGCACTTGAACTATTTCAATTTGAATAGAATTGTCGTGACGTTGAATGCAATGAAGGCGATTGTTGCAAGATTTTCTAGCAGGGATTCAAACATAAATCACGGAATATTATGGAGAAAGTTGACATAAAAAGCTAAGGCATAATCTTTATTACTGTTCATTTGTTTTCGGTTTGATATTCAATAATTACGCTTTTTAAACTGTACCACAGTGTTGTCAGTGACTATTTGTACATCCTTTAACAACTTTTTAAAATAATCTGTCAACATCGTTAGGTGAGATTATTATTTTATCGCTCACTAGAGTATCCATGTCCGTCGCGCCCTTGAGATAATACGCGTTTCCCTTTATGTTCTAATTACCTTCAGCGAAAAAAAGGTCACAATAGCATTTGAACTATTTCAATAGATCTATCGTGACGTTGCATGCAATCAAACTGATAATTACTTACTCTTTTAGTAGAATTTTATGGAAAAGTTATCATAAAGAAACCAGACAAGATTATTTTATTTCTCTTTATTCATTTTATTTAGTGAATTCTGATAGCGTCATTGGCGATGAGAAGCTACGAAGATAAAGAAAGAACGTAGAATGTCTTACCCAAGACACTTTAAGCTGTAGCGACAGTCGTAAAACACAAGATGCTTTGTTCTGTACAACTTTCACTAAATATGATTCCCAGTGAGATTTTGATCCACCCATCGGATCATAAGACAAACGACTTGTTCAATAGACCAGGGAGGCTGTATATGGTATAACGCCGTATTGCTATTTATGTATGTGCCCCACTGCCAAGCAAAAGAATCCTCATCCTTCTTACATCGATCTAAAGAACATATATTCAACACGCTTTCTTCTTTCCAGCATTCCTGATATGCGACCGGCCACTGGTGGCCGTGAACGTGTTCTGCTCCCATTGGCTGAACGACGAGGACTGTTCGCAGCTGCAGCGGGTGACTGAACTGGCCCGCTCGCTCAACGTGCAGCTTGCCCTCATGGGCGAGTTCAGCTCGTGGGAGAACATTGAATGTGAGTATGAGTGTTTTGCAGCCAATATTCACGTCCCTTTGATGTTTATAAGCTTTGTTTAGTTTGTGTTTCCTAAAGAGACCTCTGCAACCCGTCTGGCCCGCGTGGAGAGTGTAGGCCAAATTCTCTGACTGCTCCGGTTAATATAAGTATATGAGTCTGGTAGGCAATATCAAAACTACCAAATACTTCATCGTAAACTTAGGACCTCTGAAGCGCCTGAAAATGTCTGAATATGTCTCTGGTAGTACAGAGAGGGTCGTGCTCCTGCAGTGGAGACTAAAAGACCCGATGATGATGATGATTCCATACGTATGAAGGTCTTTAACCGCATATTTAGGTAGCATCTGCAGCAGTGATTTTTCAAACCTAACGGCGCACGGCCTTTGTCAATTTGGTTGTTAGACCATTGGCACATCTTTGGTCACATCATCTAGTGGCACCCGGCAGAGGTGGCATGGCCAAATGTATGTTGCTTCCCAATTCTCGCAAGACGTGAAGATACCAAATGCTCTTGCAATTTGTCTGCTATGTCATGGATATGAAGGCTGCAGCAAATGCACGTTCCTGATAGGGTCTTTCCGGTAGAAAGGATCAAAATATTACCAATCGATATTTATTTTCGCTATTATCATGGATCTAAGAATAATCAGGATATGCCCTTGGAAAATGTAACAGTGACGCACATAAAAATCCCTACACTCGTGTCGCGACACTAGCGCACGCACACATCGGCACAAAAATCCCTACACTTTTCCACGGTCGAACGAAATGTCAAATTTCCCAAATGTCAAATACATGCTGCACACATGTGACTTGATGTGACGTAAGTTATGCTTCACTTTTGATGTGTCTAATGCCGGGTCCATATTATTCCTAGGTCCATGGCTATTATACGGTTCTTTTAAAATATAAATGAGAAACGCTTTTGGTTCACGAATATTTACTAGACTTATAACACAAATTAAAGAGTGACATATTTTCAAAACAAAAGGTTAAAAAAATATAATTTAAAATAAAGAATCTAAAAGAGTTCGCAATATTCTCTTTACTCCATACCTGCATATACCCACCCAACACAGCATTCCCATATCCGTGTTGGTGTCGCTAGTGCAGTACAGCTGAGCGATCGAGCTCTTTAAATCGCATTTCATCTCAGACACAAGAAGTTTCTTGTGTCCACTGCTGGGCTGTAGGCCTCCCCAATATAGGGCATTTTGCCATACTCACCACGCTTTGCAGACGGGTTGTTGAGCGCAGTTTTTGGCATATCGCGGTTCCGACGCTGCTGTCCATTGAAACCGTTTTTAGGCGAGGGAAGGGTAGTATTTTGTTGGACTAGAAAAACAGGATAAAGCTATTTGGGATGCTACTTGTTTGGAATACGGTAGTTGCTGACCGTTAAGATTATATAAAATTTGTTTCTTATGAAACTAATTTCTATCTAAAAACACTATAAAGAACAGTTTTAATTTGATATCGATTCGTTAAGTGATCTTAAAGCTTCTTTAAAGTTGGGTGAATAGGACCATTTTTTAAAGTATGAAAATCTTTAATTACAATTATACTGTATTTTAGTCCGCTAAATTTATAGCACCTTTTATTATGAAACCATTACGACAAACGAAATATTTCGTATAGCTACCAAACAAAGTTCTTACGCCACCCATACAAAATACAAGCTTGTGACGTCACAAATATGTAGGCATTTCAGCGGCGCGTTTTCACGTCTAAAAATTAACGTCTAAAAATATATGTCTTTAAAACTTTTATAACTGAAAGAGTTTTTTGTTTAGAAATGTATTTTTGTCACTATTGTGTTTATTTTTGGCGGGTCTTTACATAGCAACATGAAAAATTTTTTAGTCAACATGCCCATTAGGGATAAGCAAGTAGCAGCTCGGGGGCCGAGCGCGCGTACTCTACCATACCGGCAACCATCGAACTGGCAGTTGAGGATGACACCCTGCCTGATCATCAAATATAAGCAGTAAACAAGTACCTCGAGAAGATAATAAACAAATCTACCCACAAGCTGTCATCTGACACGGTTTTAATTTCTTCTAAGTAGAATGTAGTGAGACAAACATGTGACAACTTATAGACAACATTTGTTTAATTTATTCATTCATCGTCTCATGACGCGACTTCCAGTGTCTTTGCCAAGGATATTGGCATCTCATTCATCACTTGTATATCTATTCAGTGACAAATACATATATTGAAATCAGTGGTTTTTAAACCTATGTCTCGTCAGGTCTTTGTGTGGATAAGCGTTATCTCTTTTGACTTAACACAAATAATACTTACTTTCTATTCTATTTTTTTAATATATGGCTTTCACCAAGGTTTCGATAATTCTGCCAATGTCCAGTTTAAAGATATGAAAGTATCGGTATACAGTTAACAAGCTCCAATCAAGTATGGTGTAGGTCAGCAATCAAAGTACTTTATGGGAGCTTATGGTGACAAATCTATACGCGTCTATATGACAGTATGAATAAATTATTTCACACATTGTTTATTTATGAGCACGAGCAATTTATAGCACCAAAAAACGCCAATTTTATATAATAAAGTCCACTAAAATCAATTTGCTAAGTTATCTTAGGTAACCCGAACTGAAACTGAACCACTTGACTTCCCACTAAAAACTCCTTCTTACTTTCTATCAGGGTTACCATGTTTTTAAAACGCACCACTTTTGAATCGTTCTTTGACGAATGATTGCAACTTTTCCACAGAAAAATTGATAAATCTCAATATATGCGTATAATATTTAATTAATATGTCATTTAACCAAATTTAACTATTACTACTGATAAGAAAGCAAGGCAGTACTTGCTTATAATAAGTCAGAAGCCATCAACATTTACATGACCATAAATCGTTCCGACATAGTCACCTGCGAGTTATCAATAATGATTTATAATCATCCACATTAAAGAGGTAGTTTCAATTCAGCCATGTATGATAGCTATCAAGATGAAAATCGACGTTTATGTTTTAATAAATGTAAATTTTTTTCATTAAATTTACATTTATTAAAACATAAACGTCGATTTTGCCATACATACATGAAAACATAACCGGCCAAGTGCGTGTCGGGCCATGCGCAGTGAAGGGTTCCGTAGTTGCGAATGACAACTTTGAGTTCACACTGTTCACACTCGCACAGTACAGTTTAACGACCAAAAACATCTAACAATGAAAATTGTATGAAATTTTACATTTCCTTGTACATTTTATAAGTTTGGTTACCTATAACTTTTTAGTTTGCACTTAGTACTCAGCTCTGATAGTTTTCCTTTCAACTTCAGTATATATACTACTGCTGTAATTTTTTTCACGTATCCATATATAACCATTTAGCAGATAGAGGGGGGGGACACTTTCCTCTAACAAAAATTTGCACTTTAAAAGCAAATATTTCGGAAACGGATCCCTAAATCGAAAAATGCTGCTCTCAACCTCACAATATTTTTTAAAGACCTATTTAACGATACCCCACACGGTGGGTAAATAGAGAAAAAAAATACTCCCCACGTTACTTGTATGGGAGCTACCCTTAAAAAAAAATCTTTTTGAAGATTTTTTTCTACCACTTTTTTGCCATGATTAATATACAATTACATACCCATACCAAATTACAGCTCTCTAGTACTTATAGTCTCTGAGTAAAACCGCGGACGGACAGACAGACAGACAGACATGGCGAAACTATAAGGGTTCCTTGTTTACTACGGAACCCTAAAAAGACCTTGGCTACATTCATCCTGGAAAAAGTTCTGTTCCTGAGGGTTCAATAGTAACGTGAGCGGAGCCGCGGGTAAATGCTAGTATTTAATAATTTCAAAACGATTATGTCAATTTCGAAGAATGTCTTCAAAAGAATAAATAATAGGTACTAATAGAGGTTCTGCAGGCCTATTAACTAACTTTTGACAACTACGGTGTATAACTTTTGGTCACTTCATTATCCACTACGGTTTATACATCTAAAATAAAATAGTGAATCATACAAAACCCGTAATGTATGTTGAAGTGACCATCAAAACTTACTGTAGACCGTAGTTGTCAATTAGAAGTTAGTAATGAGGTTAGGTACTGTTCCCTGCAACATAAAATACAAAGGATCATCCATTACATACATAAGCATAACACATAAGCGTAGTTTAGCATCCTTTGTTTGTTCGGATGAGTCAGAGACAAGAGAACAGTCAAAGGTTAGTTCGATAATGCTTGCAAAACTAGTAAAACTAATTAGCTTCTAAACAAAGAACATCTCAGTTCAAAGAGTATTTTACCCTAAAACAGACGAAGAAACTAAAGATGTGGAAAATTTTTTTGCTCTAAGCAGACTCAACATAAACATTTATTTAGGTAGAAACTGAAAAACGTCTATATGTTACATTGAAAATGTCATCGTTGCAATTTCGTAAAAATAAAAATTTCACTGATAGTTTTTTATTTAGTTGTCTAATATATTAATAGGTTTGCATTTAAAACACCTACCAATTATCCCAATTATCTCAAGAGTTTGAATTTAAGCAAAAAGTGTGTTTTTTCTTTAATTTATAAAATAAATAAATAAAAGAAAAACGTTTCATATAACTACAATTTCCTAAAAGGCCTCTTTCTCCCTAAACCTATCGTGTAATAAAATTAACTGACTTGGTATTTCTGAGTGTGATGAAATTGAATTGGATTTCCCCCCAAGCAAAGCATCAAAAGAAGAAAACCTTTCATTTCCTAATTGGTATTGTCACGCCTCCCATCGTCATTTGACATTCAGTGTTGAATAGGAACCACACTTTTGCTTACAACGCTTGGTGTCTGGTAAACTAGGAGTATTATTGTTGTAAGCTGGTCGAGCGATTTTTTTATACACATAATCATACGTTTTCAAGTAATAACCCGTTTAATAATAGTACCCTAGGTGACTTATCTTTATAAGTATGCTTCGTATTATTGTAAACATTACAGCGTGACGACACAAACAAGAGTAATTAATTTCGTTTGCTGTAAAAGCTAACGAGTCTGCTTTACCATATATTATACATTATACATAAACTACACTATCTATATTTTATATTCCCTCTATAATCAAAAGAAGAAACCTTTCTGTTTCCTAATTGGTCGTCGTCATTTGTCATTCAGTGTTGAATAGCAACTACTCTTTTGTTTACATCGCTCGGTGTCTGGTAAACTCACAGATATGATTATAAGAAAGCAGATAAAACATAATTTGAGGTTAATAGCATGCAAAATCTCAAAGGCCCAAATGGTAAAATTGAAACCATTATGAAATGTCAAATCCCGATTCAGTAAATAGAAATTAACGGAAAACTCATTTTTACCTACAATTCAAGGACTATTGGTGGGTATTTAAAATACCAAATCATTAATATATCAACTACAACACTGCAAATTGCAACTATAACAAACAATGTAATTTCCAATGTATTTAATTTCCAATGTAGACATTTTTCAGTATCTTTGAAAATAAATGTTCAGGTTGAGTCTGCTTATAGGATTTTTTTCCATGTTTGTGGGTAAACTAGTGGTAGATACCATTTTTGAAAGCGTGACTTCAGTCAAGTCGTGCAATCACCGGTCGGGTTGAAATGGTCTTAAAATGACAGTGATAACCATTTTAGCGGGGTGAGTGATCAACTGACCACCACTGCACATGCGCAAGAGGACAAAGGATCGGCGAGGCGACGTAATTCACACTGCGATGACAATCAAAAGTAGCATAATTACCTATTATATACTTACCTAATATTCTATTTATTTATTTTTCTAATATTCCTAATTTAAAGCATTTTATATGAAGCATTTTTTTATGATGTTTAAGTAGATCCCTTAGGAATATTTTCTTTGGAATAATTGAACTTAAGTACAATACTGAGTATAATACTGATTAATATTAGTCGATAACTTGGTAAACAATAAAATGTCGACTCTTTTTGACCTCTTTAAGCGAAGAATTTATGAAAATATTAATTCAACTAAATAAAATTCATAAATATCAACTTTCATAGCGATGGCTAGCAAAATAATAATTTTTCCCTAATAACCTGTAACCACTATTTGACCCCTTTAAGGAGTGAATTTTCAAAAACCTTTATTAAAATTATTTATTTATTCATTCATTCACGTACTCTATCTTTACAGTATTACCCAATAAGTTAGTATTTACCCGAGATGACAAATACCAACTTTCACTGCGATGGCTTAATAAAATAATGAAATTTCCATACAAATATCAATCTTATTTGACAGTCTAATTTAAAACATAAAAGATTGATGAATTTATCTAGTGTAATTTAAATATTATTAGTCCTGTATAGATGACAGATAAGTCGTTATAGCCTTGGGCCCTGTTTACCCCATGATGTATAAAGACAAGATTAATATGTATGTAAGCATAAATATTTGTAATATTTTTTTTTATATTTGTTTAACGGCCCTGAATACGAGTCCTTTAGAGCCGTTCTTTATTTATTTCGCCAGATGGTGATCTATCGACGAAATGTTGGTGTAATTCATTTCGTTGCTTTCACGGAGCCCCTGGCGATAACTCTTCGCGAATCCACTGGTATAATCATTGACGACGCAGCAAGGCGGACAATATAAAACAAACACCGTGTATTCCGCTTAAATTCCCGCCAAGAACACACCTATTTGTAATCACAATACTTCCATGTGTCATGTGTATGGTACTCGTTCGTATCATACGTAGTCATGCATACTCAATAGATTAAATTGATTATTGCGTGCGGCTCAAGATCGATAAATTGAAATGAAAGATAGCGATAATTTCTATAAATCACGTTTTCGGCCCAACTGCTGCTTACCTTAAATTAACACGTCATTATGCGTTACACATCATGTGTAAATAAAAATCTTTGACACTGTGAAACCTAAGAAAAATTACTTTTGTACAATTCATGGATTTTATTCGTACAGGAAGAATTTTATTGATTTGTTGAATTTTGTCATGGTTTGTTTGACCCTCCCTATCATCATCATTTCGTGTAGGTGACACGGTCAGTCGACCATGCACACCCTGGTTTCAGAGTTCTTCCTCCCTGAAGTAGGCTAATATTTTATATGTACGTCATTATGTGTGTTCCATTGTTGCCTTCTACACTGTTTGACCGATTTTGAAGTGAGGGATTTCATTAGAATCCTATTTTTCCCCAGTATCATAGGTTATGTAACGTCAGCAAAAAAACAATATGGCAGACGTAAGCTGTCGATAACGGCAGACGGGTTTTTGTTTTAATAAAGCGATGACGTTTATTGTTATTTTCATTAATAAGTGTTTTGCGTATACAAAAAGGGAAAATAAATTAAATAACCACTTATCAAAATATGAATTATTCGTCATTCAATGTAAAATTATCAACCTCTTTATTTTTTATAGCTTCGGCCCATATTACGAATTGAATTGCATGCATTGAAGTTATTTACGATAAGTTAAGGCTGGTACATGCGCTAATGACCTTCAGGATATGGGCCGAGTTTTGAGCCTTAGTTCCCCGTCAGAAAGTCAGCGGTCGACTGTCGCCCGTCGCCCGTGCGCATTCAAAATATTAAATAACATATATTTAATATTAAAAAGAAGAATAATCTGTAAAATAAAAATTCCTCGGGAGAGTTTGTAGGTTGATTGGTATTGTTTTGAACAAAAAAATTGCATGACTCTAAGACAAGGAGTTACGTAGTTAATTAATATTTGCAATAAAAATCGATGTACGCGGTACTTTTTTTTTCTAAAAAACTATGAACTTTAGAAAAAAGTCCTCCTCAGCAAGTAAAGATTGAAAACCATTCTACAATATATGTTTTTTTTTTCGGGTAGTGTGCTTTATGTTTGACCATTTTTATAGAGGTTAAATATAGTCGAAATAGCCAAGGAGCACCCTTAATGTGCAGTATTGAACATATTTTATAATCTGAAGTTCTGCAACGCACGACGGCTGCCGGGAGAGTTTGTCGACCTTGTCGAGTGTAGCCTACTGACAACTTGTCGGACTAGACTGAGTCATAAATTCACGAGAGATAACGATAAGCAAATATTGCAATTTCGTCAAAACTCCGTTAAACAATGAGGGTAGCACTAGAGCCCGAAAAATTCATGTATGGCCTTAAGAGAAAGATATTTGCACTATGCCAAAGACAATATAATACTAACGTAATAGACTGCCCACCTCATACAAAAATATTGGACCAAATTAAGGTTGCGAAAAGCAGGCGAATGTATGGCGCAGGAGATTTGCTTGCTACTCGATACTAGATGGCGGTAATCTGAGTTAGCCTTTAACTTACTAAATATACGGTGTCATTTTAAAATATTATGCCTAAAATATTGTTTTGATTTTTAATAAGATATATTTTGTGAATCATGTTCTCATAATACGGTAGATACAATGTTGTATAGTTTCAAGTGGCGCCATCTATGCGAGTCTCTGAGAACAAATCGTACAATTAAGGCGTTGAGACCACATGACTATCAAAACGCTAGTTTTGAAGCGACGCATATTTAAAAAAAATCTTTATTTCTACCTTTCTATAGACAAGCTTTGTTTTTCGGCGACACCTGTCCCGTCACGACATGACAAAGTTGGAAAAAGTGATTTAAATTTGATCGTTTGATTTGCCGTTTAATTGGCATGTCGTCGTGATAGCGACTCGATCAATTAGGATTAATTTAAATGAGCCGATACGCAACATAGTTGCTGTTGCTATCTGAATTTTTTTATCTACATGGAACGTGATTTTTTAATAAATTGTTATTATATACTAGTTTTTTTTTTCCCTGGAAAATACCAGTTGTTATATTTGCCTTGTGCAGAATTCGTATGCTTTTTTTATTTTACATTTGTAAAATAAACGATTGGAAAGCCAGCGGGCCTATTTGCTAACTTTTGACAACTATACTGTGTGCAATGATCTGATGGTCACTTCAATATCCATTACGGATTTCGTATGATTGATGTTTTTATTTTTATTTTAATATATAAACCGTAATGGATTTTAAAATGATCATCAAAACATTGTGCACCGTAGTTACAGTATAAATATATCTGTGCCGTAGTTATCAAAAGTTAGTAAATAGGTCTGTAGGTAATATGTCAAAACCGGTGGATTCATTTAACTGTATGAACTGATTATTGTACTCCTCTTGGTCTAGCCAGGTGTCTAGGTAAATGTTTTAAAAATGACATTGTCTCTAACAATAACTCTTGCTTCTTTTCCAGCGCTAAGAACATGCCAATCACTCATCGACGAAGACGTCGTGACGACCATAAACTCCAAACACACTGGCAGGAGTTCCATCCTATGCCCAGGGACCATCGACAAGAGCGCCTTCAACGGCCACTCGGGCGCCGTCAGGTCAGGTCTGTGCCATCTCGCGATCCCCCGCGACTGGTCGTGGGGGGGACCGGCGTCGCCATTTTGTCCAGTCTGGGCCGAATTGAACGTCCCAGATTGACGAACGACCAAAAAACACAAAGATTTAGTCCTAATTCCGTCAGCTGTGCTGATAAAATGCCTTCTATTGTAAAGTCTGGCGGCCATATTGGATGTGCCGATTGGTTGTACAGATGAATGAGAGTGGTGATTCTAAATTATTCGCGTTGTCTTATTGTTCGTAAATTTTAATGTGTTTGACATTAGGCGTGAACTGTGAATGTGGTAATAAGTTATTGTGTTGCAAATTGGAACTGATGTATTATTTTTCTACTGTTTTGATGTTAAATGTTTTGCTAGTGATCGGAAACAGAGTGCAATAGTACCTATGGTTGAGTAACTAGCGCAATGTGGATGTGTCCTCTTAGAAAAAAAAATTAAATCGACTTATTAACAACCGTAACCGGCGTAACAGATTGATCCCCATCCCTGCCATTAACGTGTGACGTAATTTATGCACCTCAGTAGCCAATGCGCCATACATAGTTAAATGACGTGACAACAATTTCATGATATTTAGACCCATCCCCAAAATAACGGTGTATGGAGATTGATTTTTAGCTAAGAAATCCACTTTGCATGCGTGATGTCACAAAGGCCCATCCCCCTGGTTGTCACACGCCTTCACACTTTGTTGACCCCTCCCCCCCTAACGTAGAATTTGGAGTCGCCAAGTCGAAATCGTTATTTACTTGTCGAGAGCGTACTGACGAAAACCATATAGATTTACGCGCTAGCCTGGGGGAAGGGGGTGCACGTAGTTTTAATAATTAGCTTGTTTTTACTACTTTTTCACAACCTTTAAACCCCTATTCGTAACGTAAACGTTCCGCTCAGGGGCAGAAAAAAATAGCCAATATTTCAAATTGTTTTTAATAGCCATATCCATATTACTTTTATGCAAAATAATGATTATGTGTATTTGCTCTCGGTTTTCCGATCTCTAACTTATTTTCTTAGCCACATCTTATTTAATTAGGTAATTCTGGCCTTTTGGACGCAGGATAGCTTGATATGCTGTAAGCTTCCTTTTTTTCATAACCTCCTAGTACATGTTTTACTTCCAATGGCATTTATCATCTTTTCCAAACTTTATTGTAAATATGTTTATCTTTTTAATTATTCTTGTATATTTTAAGATTCAAAACTTGTGACCATTTACCTAAAATATCGCCATGTATTATATTCTAAATAATAGAAGTAAGAGAATTTGCCAAAGCGCGTGTCTTACATTTTATGTCCACGAAACATGTATTAAACATTATCCGTCTTATAAAACGCGGACTTAAGTTAATACTAGGTTTAAACCGTTGGCCATCTTAAAACAAAATTACAATGATAGCTGAGACACGTCGAAATGTTGACTTATTTTGGTCGGATAATTGTTTAAACCAGATTCAGGTAAAGTAAGTCGTTTTTTTATAATAAGACAGTAAGTATCTCATAGTTGACAATTATTTTTTCCCGACTGACTCACCCAGATGTAGGGTAATGTTTTTCGCGCGTATTTATGTTAGTATGCCTGTTCCATTATTGCTTTTGGTAGCTTTGACGATTTTGAAGTGTGAAGTGTCATTAGTTTCGTTTTCTTCCCCGAAGTATCATAGGCCATGAAACGTCAGCGAAAAATCAATATGGCGGACGTAAACTGTCTAAAGCGGCAGTCAGACCTGTTGTCCTACGGGTCGAAACTGTCGGCCACACCTTTTTTTTTGCTAAAAAGAAAAAGAATAAATATAATTTTAGCTCTTTGACAGTTAATACTAAATCAATGTTCTTTCGTAAATTTAATGAATTCGCTATGTATATATCACTGTTATTAGATTTTGCTTTTTTTTCGAACTTTTATTTACATATCGACGGAAAATATTTTATTTCTTATTGTTTGAGTTCCTCTACGTCTTGCGAAGAGGTATTATTTACTTTAAGTAATTAGTAAGCATACTCTGTATTTGAAAAGACACAAATACCTATAAGCAAAACATAATCAAGCTATATAATTGTAGGTACTTAGATCAATTCCAAGGTAGTCTTCCTATACAACTGCATTGCTTACCTATATTTTTTTATATTACTTTGGGGCTAGCTCAATCTGTGTGATTTGTCCATATCCATATACATTTATTTATATTTATATTATATAGCGTGTTAATCTATAACCTTGCTTAATTCTTGAAATTACCTCTACCGATCTTACTGAACAACTTTCCCTCAAAATAATGGGTCGAAATTTGAAAATAATAATTGGGTTCCTCCATACAAAACCGCTAATTAGCTGTTCGATTTAGTCCACTAATAAAAGTCTATTTTTCATATTTTTTATATTTCGAAATCAGTTGTTCAAATATCAGTATAGGTACGTTCGAGAATATGGCAGGTTACAGATTTTTACCCGACTTATGGTGTATAAATAAACACACATATTTAACTTAATTTCCTTCTAATTTAAGTATTTATTTCGCATAAAGGCAAAGATAACTAATAATAACAGTTTGTTATTCAGGTAAGTGGACCAAATGTAAGGCCAGCGCTACACGGAAAACCAATATATGAGCTCATATCTATATTTAAACTCAACCCGGCACACTCTTGTCATTGTTAACTGAAAAGTTTATAATGTAATGTTCGCCCCAATAATCGTTTCCTTTGTATCAAGGTAACAAAGCTAATGGCCCCAAAATTCTAATGTTCGTTCGCTAAATTTGAGTAATACTTATGGTAATGTTTTCTTATGTTTTCGCGATTGTTACACATTTAAATAAAATTATTTTAATACGGTTTTCATCGCGTTTATTACATTATTAATACACCTAACGTTTCGAGCACTTTACAGTCTACCTGCGACCACGAACACTGTAAAGTGCTCGAAACGTTAGGTGTATAAATAATGTAATAAACGCGATAAAAACCGTATTAAAATAATTTTATTTTTAATACTTATGGTGGCAAGTGAGATTAATATTTTGCGAACACACGACGAACCATTCGACGTGTTGGATGACCCATCAGATACTTACTACTGAATCCAGACACCGACATCTTAGATTAATGTAAACAAAGAATATATTTTAAGGTGTCCAGAATATAATGGCAATAAGTATACATATTATTTCCTAATTAGCACTTCGTCCCCGTAAAACCTCCTATTTCACTCCCTTAGGGATTGAATTTCTAAAAATCCTCTCTTAGAACATCATGAAAGGTAGGTAGGTACCTTAAGAGTATCAATATAACTAATTTATACTCTAAGTAGGTACCCCTGTACCAAATTTCAAGTTGCTGGGTACAGTACTTTCGGCTGTGCGTTGATATATATGTCAGTGAGTCAATCAGGTTTGTCTTTTGTAAACATAGATATACATTTTATAATTAGCATAACGAGGAGCCCGATGGTCCAGTGGGTGTGAGCTCTATGAGCGCTTACGTATGTTAAGCAACCCCTGGTGCAGTCCCTACTTGGATGGGTGACCGCAAGTGGCATACAAATATCTCGAGTTCCTCCGTGCTTCGGAAAGCACGTTAAGCCGTTGGTCCCGGCTGCCATCGTTGATGGCAGTCGTTAAGCTATGTCAGATGCCTTAAGGCAGCTTGAAAAATCTGACACCAGTGTTGGCAATTCGCTATGTATATATCACTGTTATTAGATTTTGCTTTTTTTTCGAACTTTTATTTACATATCGACGGAAAATATTTTATTTCTTATTGTTTGAGTTCCTCTACGTCTTGCGAAGAGGTATTATTTACTTTAAGTAATTAGTAAGCATACTCTGTATTTGAAAAGACACAAATACCTATAAGCAAAACATAATCAAGCTATATAATTGTAGGTACTTAGATCAATTCCAAGGTAGTCTTCCTATACAACTGCATTGCTTACCTATATTTTTTTATATTACTTTGGGGCTAGCTCAATCTGTGTGATTTGTCCATATCCATATACATTTATTTATATTTATATTATATAGCGTGTTAATCTATAACCTTGCTTAATTCTTGAAATTACCTCTACCGATCTTACTGAACAACTTTCCCTCAAAATAATGGGTCGAAATTTGAAAATAATAATTGGGTTCCTCCATACAAAACCGCTAATTAGCTGTTCGATTTAGTCCACTAATAAAAGTCTATTTTTCATATTTTTTATATTTCGAAATCAGTTGTTCAAATATCAGTATAGGTACGTTCGAGAATATGGCAGGTTACAGATTTTTACCCGACTTATGGTGTATAAATAAACACACATATTTAACTTAATTTCCTTCTAATTTAAGTATTTATTTCGCATAAAGGCAAAGATAACTAATAATAACAGTTTGTTATTCAGGTAAGTGGACCAAATGTAAGGCCAGCGCTACACGGAAAACCAATATATGAGCTCATATCTATATTTAAACTCAACCCGGCACACTCTTGTCATTGTTAACTGAAAAGTTTATAATGTAATGTTCGCCCCAATAATCGTTTCCTTTGTATCAAGGTAACAAAGCTAATGGCCCCAAAATTCTAATGTTCGTTCGCTAAATTTGAGTAATACTTATGGTAATGTTTTCTTATGTTTTCGCGATTGTTACACATTTAAATAAAATTATTTTAATACGGTTTTCATCGCGTTTATTACATTATTAATACACCTAACGTTTCGAGCACTTTACAGTCTACCTGCGACCACGAACACTGTAAAGTGCTCGAAACGTTAGGTGTATAAATAATGTAATAAACGCGATAAAAACCGTATTAAAATAATTTTATTTTTAATACTTATGGTGGCAAGTGAGATTAATATTTTGCGAACACACGACGAACCATTCGACGTGTTGGATGACCCATCAGATACTTACTACTGAATCCAGACACCGACATCTTAGATTAATGTAAACAAAGAATATATTTTAAGGTGTCCAGAATATAATGGCAATAAGTATACATATTATTTCCTAATTAGCACTTCGTCCCCGTAAAACCTCCTATTTCACTCCCTTAGGGATTGAATTTCTAAAAATCCTCTCTTAGAACATCATGAAAGGTAGGTAGGTACCTTAAGAGTATCAATATAACTAATTTATACTCTAAGTAGGTACCCCTGTACCAAATTTCAAGTTGCTGGGTACAGTACTTTCGGCTGTGCGTTGATATATATGTCAGTGAGTCAATCAGGTTTGTCTTTTGTAAACATAGATATACATTTTATAATTAGCATAACGAGGAGCCCGATGGTCCAGTGGGTGTGAGCTCTATGAGCGCTTACGTATGTTAAGCAACCCCTGGTGCAGTCCCTACTTGGATGGGTGACCGCAAGTGGCATACAAATATCTCGAGTTCCTCCGTGCTTCGGAAAGCACGTTAAGCCGTTGGTCCCGGCTGCCATCGTTGATGGCAGTCGTTAAGCTATGTCAGATGCCTTAAGGCAGCTTGAAAAATCTGACACCAGTGTTGGCCACTTACACATACGAAAAACAAAACAAACAAACAATTAGCATAACACCTATCACGGAGTGAATATCATCAAATGTAGACGGGGTTTGACATTATTGTAAGTGTCATTACGTTATTGTCTATTATTTTCCTGTTAGAACTAATCATCATCATCATCAGGTCTTCTAGTCTCCACTGCAGGAGCACGACCCTCTCTGTACTACCAGAGCCCATATACTAGCCTGAGTAGTCAAAGGATTTGGCCTACACTCTCCACGCTGGCCAGACGGGTTGGAGAAGTATCTTTGATGTTAATAAGCTTTGTTTAGCTTGTGTTTCCTTAGTCGCCTTTTACGACATCCACGGGATGACTTGGAGTGGTCCTATGCCGGGAACTACACGGCACAGAACGGTTAGAACTAATAATACCTCTTTACTTTTAGAAGAAGGCCCTACCGAAAAAAAAATTTTGATGTAGTTATTTCTTTATCCGCAAAACACCATTATATCTCGAGTTGGTGTTTCACGTAATATTTTTTATGGGGGTGTTTTGCATTTGTGGAATTGTCCGTAGTTGGTAATTGACGTAATTATTTTTGCCAGTACGCAAAACACCACAAAACCAAGAGGTGGTGTTTCACGTATATGGTGTTATGCGTCGAAAGGAACTAAAATGCATTGTCTATTGCAGATGAATGTAGATGTGAGCTCGTGTTATCTTCGCTATTAATATTGATACAATGTACCTGACACGGTTTTCCTTTATTACTAAACAAATATGTATTCCGAGAGATCCATCCACGGAGGTCGACGAACTGTAGCAAGTATATTCAAAGAAATTTCTTAGTATTTTTGTATTGCTATATTGATCTCTTGTTGATAAATAGGTTCGATCATTTATCGATATTTTTGTCCTTATACATTAGGTATGCTAACAGAACGAGTATTTAAGTATTTATTGAATTATACATGGCGAAATTTTGATCGTTCTGAACCCTTAAAGGGGTGATTCAGCCCGTCGATATGAACCATTTTTTATGGGACTAATGCTGGAAACTCAAATTTTATTTCGACATTTTCATACAAAAGTGTTCAGCCGCCCGGGCAATTTGTATAGGAATGTCGAATTTTTTTTCGTGTTTACAGCATTTGTCCCACAGGAAAAGTTGTTTATATTGACGGGCTGAATCACCCCTTTAATGGTCCGGAACGATCAAAATTTCGCCATGTAGTGTGCACTTAATCTTATGAATTGTATTTTATTTTTAATATTTTACGCGTGAATATTTAGGTAATATCGGATTTTTACAACTGACTTAGTGAAATTATGAGATTTTTGGCAAAACTTGGTTCAGTCCGAATCAAGCGGCTCGGATATAAGCTGCAAGCTGCGCAGTACGTGCCCCGTCTGGCGCAGTCGCGCACTGAACCTAATATTGTGTACAGCGCATTGACTCGCGCGATGTTCAGCCGCCATAAAGTTCGGTTCGGACTGTACTATTATTAATTCTGTGGCACGACGCTGTCTTCTTAGCGTGTCGATTCAGGCAAATTATATTTGCCTTGACTAGAACTTTACCACTCACACAGCGTTATTATATTTATATATTATAGAAGCTCGGATGGCACGGCAGACAAACAAACATACCCGCCCTTCTTAAATCTTATTACACACCTCATTTTTCAACGGGGGATTATAAAAGGAGACTGCATTTTAAAAGGATTTTGGTTTTAGATTTTACTACAATGTGTATTATGTATGACCATGCTCATTTTTTATTCTTTCATTAGTTTTTGTAATTTCCCCCTACTATAAGAGATGAATGCTGCTACCTTTTTGTACTCGGTTGTATAAGCTTTTACTGCTCAGGCCACGTTGTAAAAATTGGATATTTTTGTTCTCCTTTAGTTGTAAGATTACGTTGACGTGCAATATCGTTGGCTTGTGATTTTTGTCAATTAGTTAATATGTAAGTTACAATCGGTGTTATGTTCTGTCGGTGTAAAGAGTCCTAATTGAAATGAGGGTTTTTGAAATGCGTACCAACACTAGGCAGCACCGAGGCGTCGACTTCGATAAGCCGCTGTCATTGGATAATATTTGACAAGCAGCAACAATTGACACATTGTGGCCCAATCACAGCTTACTGGACTCGACGCGACAGTACTGCCGCCGCTTTCAGAACACCCTCACTGACTTAGAGGTGTCAAACTTAACAAGTGCATTACTTTCACCATCGAAAGTATGTCTGAATAGTGAGTGCAGAATCCTTATTGCATTCTACATAAGTATTTGACAACTTTTACTTGATACTTGATAAATATGATTTGAGTCAAATATTTACCAAAGAAGGAAGGAAAACTAAACTAGAAATAATGATAATTGCAGTGTGTTTGTGCTAGAAGCTACCTAAATGCATAAGTTTTTGAATGTGTCCGTTCAATATACCGCTTGATATTATAACTCTGAGTTAAGTATATTGAAATTTTGGAATCAGAATTCAGATTCAGAATAAAGAATTGGAAGAAAAAGGAAAAAAATACAAACGCTTCTCTTTCTTCGGTATGTACCTATATAAATTAATTTTTCGAGGTCCCCATTTAAAATAAATTATTTGAAAGAAAACGGAGAGATCATATAAAATTTTGAAATGCAAACTATTTTATCAACTATTGTTTTCATTTTAAGGTAAAAGTTCATTTTAAGTAATCTTTTCTTAGCTTTTTTGTCCAAAACGGTCAATTTTTACACGTTCATACTTTGATGTATAAACAGTAGTTCATAAAGATAATAGTTTAAAGGGTTATCTAGACCCTCGCAAAACAAAATTTTAAATGATTAATTTTTCAAAAGATTTATTGAAAATGGGGAGTACCTACTGGGCTCCAAAATACATGGTTCCCTTATACAGTTTTTCAGCATATTGAAAACTGTTAACGTTTTTAGGGTTCCGTAGTAAACAAGGAACCCTTATAGTTTCGCCATGTCTGTCTGTCTGTCTGTCTGTCTGTCTGTCTGTCTGTCTGTCTGTCTGTCCGTCCGCGGTTTTACGCAGAGACTATAAGTACTAGAAAGCTGTAATTTGGTATGGATATGTATATTAATCATGGCAAAAAAGTGGTAGAATAAAAACATGAAAAAAAATTTTTTTTAGGGTAGCTCCCATACAAGTAAATTGGGGGAGTAATTTTTTTTTCTCTATTTACCCATCGTGTGGGGTATCGTTAAATAGGTCTTTCAAAAATATTATGAGGTTGAGAACACCATTTTCCGATTTAGGGATCCGTTTCCGAAATATTTGGTTTTAAAGTGCGAATTTTTGTTAGAGGTAAGTGTCCCCCCCCTCTATCTGCTAAACGGTTATATATAGATACGTGAAAAAAATTACAGCAGTAGTATATATACTGAAGTTTAAAGGAAAACTATCAGAGCTGAGTACTAAGTACAAACTAAAAAGTTATAGGCAACCAACTTATAAACTGTAAAATTTCATACTATTTTCATTGTTAGATGTTTTTGGTCGCTAAACTGTAAGGTGCGAGAGTGAATAGTGTGAACTCAAAGTTGTCATTCGCAACTACGGAACCCTACACTGCGCGTGGCCTGACACGCACTTGGCCGGTTTTTTTTTTTGATACTGATGGTGTGTACACGATAGTCGTCACTATTTATTATAGCATACAGCATTTCTTGGCATATTTTAAAAGGACTCATTTTTGAAATCACCTCGTTATTTAGTTCAGCGTTACGAACTACGCAAAGCGTTAATGAATACTAAGTTATAAATAGTGTATAAATAGCTAATTTGGAACAAATTAGCGATTTGTTTGAGTTGTGACTCGCGTAAAATTATTCAGTGTCACCATGCGTGCATAACCAGTTTATTATGAAACCTTTTTATTATAACAAATTAATTAACCATCCTAACTAATAGTATAAATGTGAAAGTGAGTTTGTTTGTTTATTTGTTTGTTACGCTTTCACGCTCTATCTACTGAACCGATCATCATGAAATTGTGCATACACATAAGTTAGGGTACCGAGAAGGACATAGGCTATATATTACGCGGGCGAAGCCGCGGGTAACAGCTAGTTTTATTATAAAACCGAATAACGCGAATCACAACTCAAAAAATACCGCTTTTTTGACGCAGCCCTAAGAATTTTGACCGGCCATAAGGGCCGGTTTTCCACTCTCGGTAATATTACCGAAACTGTATTTCATTTTGATTATTGTGTAAAGAGGTTCGTGCAAGCTATGGATGAAAAAAAATAAAACAAATAATGGAAGTTAGTAGATATGTTGCAAACATTTTGAACTGTATTCTCGGTATGTCTCAAAATGAACAAAGTTTATTTTGTTGTAAAAATTCCAACTCTTAATAGTGACTTAATGCCGTGGTTTGATCGTTTGTGATATGTATATAGAATTATTTTATGATTTACTTATATTTTACTTATTGTTATTCTTGGTGTAAATTATTGGTGATTTTTAATAAATTATTGGAATTTATGTCATATTTTATTATTATACCTTTTCATTACACATACTCCTTCTTTTCTAGTTGTAATTACCTACAATAATTTTATGGCTCCATTATTAGGTTGTCCGAGAAAGCTGTTTATGATGATTAAGGGTGTCTCAGGTCTCGCGCTTGCCTGTAGTTTTCTACAGCAAGTGTAGCCCCCTGTGCAAGCTTGTTTGTGAATAATTAATTTGCATAATAACAAACAAAATTGAAAGAAAATTGGCCAAGTGCGAGTCGGGATCACCCATGAAGGGTTCCCTAGAAGATGCTTAGATTAGCCAAAAACCTCTGTAATTTTTTCGCTAGCAAAAACAACTTTGTTTTTCATAGTGTTTGTTTTAATGACAAAGTTATTTGCACTTTAAAACCAAATATTTCAGATTCGGTGATTCGGAGAGATTTCGGTGCTTCTCAACCTCACAATATTTTTAAAGACCTATTCAGCAAGACCCCACGCAATAGGTTAGTAGAGAACAATAAAAATTACTCACACTTGTATGAGACCTACAGTAAAAAAAAATCTTGTCCAAGATTTTTTTTTTTCATTTTATCCATACCAAATTACAGCTTTCTAACTAGTACTTATAGTCTCTGAGTATAACCACGGTCGAACAGACAGACAGACATGGTGAATCTATAAGGGTTCCTTGTTTACTACGGAACCCTAGACAACTAACACAGCTAAGTAGACTTCACAATAGTCGACCAAAATCTGCACTGCGCGTGCATGGCCCGACACGCGATTGGGCAATTTTTTTTTTCAACTCGCACGTCGCCCCGGCTTCGCTCGTGGTAAATATATTTTTTTTACTCTGTAAGAACCATCCTGTGGTTCCCGGCAGAGTAGAATAGGGCCAGTCCAAGTCTACCCGTGGATGTCGTAGAAGGCGACTTAGGAAACTCAAGCTTAACAAAGCTTATAAACATCAAAGTGACCTCTCCAACCCGTCTAGCCAGCATGGAGAGTGTAGGCCAAATCCACCGGCTGCTTTGGTAGTACATAGCGGGTCGCGCTCCTGCAGTGGAGACTGACACTAAAAACGACCTTATGATGATGATGAAGAACCATCCTCGTACCTCAAGGAATATTCTAGAAAAAGAATTTGCGAAATCGGTTATCTTATCTTATCTTATCTTCATTGGGGCCGATTATAAATCGGAAGCACGTCTAACCTTTGGGTTATTTTGTACTTACCCCATGCCTTACTCACCCACACGGTGATTCCCAAAGAAGGACTGCATAAGCTTCAGGATATCACCTGGTGCGTAGTGCCTGTAGTCCTCTAGATCAGGATACGCCGATCCGAAAAGGTCCAAACGCTTACCAGCCAAAGAGTCGCAGTAGCACAAGATGTGTCTCATCGTCTCCTCTGATTCCTCACATGCCCTACATAGAGGGCTTCCGACAATTTTCAATTTGAAGAGATGACTGTTATTTTCGAAGTGTCCGGTCAGGGCTCCCATTAGAAATCTTGTCTGTTTTCTGTTAAATTTACAGAACCTTTTGTGCCAACTGGCGTTGTCGATACGAAGTGTCTCCTTGGAGTGTACGTGTCCACTCAGATTACTCCATTCGGCTTGGTGTCTGCTGACGACATATGCATTTATTGCAGAAATCGGTTTATCTGCTCTCGAGATTTGCGCTTAGCAACACATTCGGCGATTCATTTTATATTATAGATTTGCAGAGCAAATAAACAAAATTATTTATTAGTTTTGATAGTTGGGATTCTTCGAGCAACACGGCTTTTTCGTACTTGGGATTCGATATCGTGCGTGACCCACGCATGAAGTAGCGAGCGTCTCGTTTCGTCGTCAGTAGTTACAATCTCTTTAGTTGCTGGTATAATCAACGTCACATTGATGACGCGTGTCAATATTTACCTACGCGCTTGGATCTATATTGTTATTTTTTCCCCGAAGTCCCATTTTACTGAACACCAAAAATGTCGGATTTTAAAGCGAAAATGGAGGGCATGCTCTTCGACTACGGCACCACAAACAGGACTGACTACCGACCGTATGAGATCAAGGCACCAGTGACCACGACCTACCAGGCGAAGCCTAAAAAGCCAAGAGCGAAGGGCAAGCCGATAAAAGACATCCATACTATGACGCCGTGGCAGTGCGACGTACCGTTTTATTTGCTACATAAGCCAAAGGATGTAGTAAGAACTAACCCGTACGAAATCCAGCCGGCTTTTGTAAGTATAGGGAACCATCATGAGCAATGGCACTTTACATCGGTTTAAAAACGTCATTGGGGAGCTCTGGATTCGATTTCCAGTACAGGAAAATTCTTGTACCTAACTTTTTACAGGTGGAGTCGAATGGGCCTACATTGCAATTCCCTCTTGCCCCAGTGGAACGAGTTATGTATGGATTATGGAAAATTTTAATTAAAATAAGCTATCTCTTATTCGCCAGCACTGGGAGCAACTGGGGCTAGGAATCACATTTTTCCCTCCTCGTCAAAAGTACAACCAAAAGTACAAGGATATAAGGTTGTATCTTTGACCTACAAAAATTTAAATATGTCACAGTGGGGACCACACAATAAAAACAAGTTTCGTGGGCCCTCAGCAGGGGACGTTCCCACTAGTGGCAAGGCAAATAATTTGAGTTTACCCGATCCCAGTCAGTAGAATAGAATAGAAAAATCTTTTTTCAGTGATTTACAAGTGGTACAGTTCATATACCTATGTAGGTACAACAATAGTTAACACAAATTTCATAGTACAGTTTACCAATTTTGCAAAAAGTAGGTGATATGAAGCTTAAATAAGTAGATACCAAGGTAGTTATTTATCGGTAAGTACAGATATTTATTCCTATCTCTGCGATATTTTTATACTCGTAATAGGTACTAACCTCGCTGTTGTTCTTTTTTATAAATATCAAAATTAAGGAAAAGCCGAAAGACACGGGTCGCGAGGAGGCCCAGCGTACGCGCCCGCGCCTCGTGATGACCCCATCGGTCAGCATGGACGATATTGCAGACCCCAAGGCGCGGGAGATCCTCTGCGCCGACATGTACACCAGCACAGCTACCGCCGCGATGCGGGAAGCCGTGAAGCCCTACTTCAGAGTGGCGGCACCGTTCCCGGGATCGATGGCCAAGTCTAATCCGGTTTGTAATTTTGTTTTAAGTTTTATTTCTTTCGTGCTTTAATGCTCTTTCGTTTTTCTATTGTTTTATTTTGACACTCTTTTAATTTAATATTTTTGATATATCATGGAAACCCGGGTTTACTCACGTTATATTTCATCAGATTCCATTATCAATTTATCTCGCGTAAGTTATTATACTGTTTTAGGTATTTTATTAAAATTTAATTACAGTAGATAGTAAGTACCTAAGTAATAAGAACTGGCACTTAGCATTGGCTCAGTAAAAGTTCGCGATCGACGGGCTGAGTCACCCCTTCAAAGATAAATTGACATGCATACATAGACATACATGCACATTGCATAAACGGGCCCACATTGCATAAAAATTAGCGATATTTAACACGCTTTTATTAGCTTCACTTGTAATAAAATCTTAGAACCTTAATTTGACCCACTTCCCGGTCTTCGATTAGGATGAAATTTTGCACACGTTATGAGTTCAGATGACAATTCATTACTAGCGTGCTATAAGCGTGTTTTTTTAAAACTAATTATAAATTATTATAATGAAACTTGGTCACTCTTATTAATAATTTTTAATCTTATTCCAGTTGGTCCTTCCCAAATACAACCCGCCGGTGGTGCCTGAGGAGTGGCGTATGGACTCGGTGACGTGGGACAACAAACAGCTGCGGTGCTACTCTGACCCCACTAAGGAGTTTTGGCTTGCGTACCCTCTGTTCAAGTACGTAAAAATAATTTAGAGTAGGTACCTATGACTTTCGCAATGCAGCAATCGTGTTTCAAACAACGTAATTTGTTCGGTAGGTACCTACGGGATATCGGATTCACGGTCATGAACTTTAAATGGAATTGAAACAGGGCCATATGGAGAGTACAGTTAATCGAATGGTGGTAGAACAGGTGGATGTCCTCCTATGAAATGGATGGATGGTATAGTTAAAGTTGCAGCTGGCCTCTTGATAAGATTTGCGCAGGACCGGGACAAAACAAAGAGAGGCCTATGGTCAGCAGTGGGCGGAAGATGGGCTAAGATGATGATGATGATGAACTAAGACTGCAATAGAGCGGGATTGGCAAATATTAGGAAGAGAAATGTCTTCTATGCTGATCCGTTACCGTAACATCAATATGCTTATACCTCAGACATAATAGCTTCAGAGACATCCTAGGTCAGCTCCTGTTCACGGTAACGGTCCAGGAACCACACGGGACTGTTTTAACAGATAGGCTTTGTGGCGTAGTAATTAACACGCCAGTTTGCTACACAAAGGTAAGGTCAACCCGGTAAGTTTGATTGCCGGCGAGGGTAAAATATTTTTACGTCATTTTCATAGTCATTTGTCCGCGGTTCTAAAGCTACTCAAGGAGGGTTGACGCCAGAAAGGCAGCCGTCGGTAAAACTCTGCCAAATCATATTATTACAGCATGAATGCTGTCATAATAGTGATTTCAGGCTCCAACGCTCCACAGCTGATGCAGACGAGTACGCTTGCATGAAGCCAAGAAACTACTTTTTTTTCAGATGCAGAGCCTGCGATGAATCAGCCATTGTACGCAAGGACAGGGATGCTAAGCTTCTAGCGAAACGCCGCCATTGAAATATCTTGAAGAAAACGAGAGAATAACAAGAATTTAAGCGCAGATAATTACAAGTTTAGCTAAATGTTTTTTATTATTAATTTAGATTGCTAGTTAGCTTATATTTTTTATTTAGTCCATTGTTTCTAGGAATATTTGTCAATATATGTTTACTTACGTTGTTAACCGTTGTTTTGTCTCTGCATAATTAAGACGTTAGTAGCATAGTAAGTGTATGCTAACATCTACTCAGCTACTGCAGCGATGGCAGTACATATTATTCAGAAATTCTTCCCGTAAACAAAGGTGTTCCTCAGGGATCAATACTTGGACCTATACTTTTTATATATTACACTGCAGATTTTCCTAACTTTATACACGACAGCCAATATCATTTATATGCGGACGACGTGCAAATTTACAAAAACTTCAAACGCTGCGATACAGTTTCGGTAGTTGATAAAATAAATCAAGATCTAAATCGGGTTGCTGAATGGTCAGATGCAAATGGTCTAGTTTGAAACTCTTCTAAATCAAAATTTCTTATTTTAGGTACAAAAGCCCAAATATCTAATATCAATAGTTTTACGCCAGAGAAAAAAAATTCAAAACAATAAAATTTACTTGGTTACCGAAGCTAGACATTTGGGAGTAGTAGTGGACAGTCGTTTACAATTTGAGAAACATAGGTATACATGAGTGTGTAAAATCTTGTTACTATAGGTTAAAAGTTCTCCACCAAATTCGGGATCATTTAAACATTGAAACACGTATTTATCTGTGTGACTCACTCATATTGTCCAAGTTGAATTACGCTAATTTTATATCAGGTAATTGTTTATGAGCCCGTATAAAAATACTTATTCAACGTGTCCAAAATTCTTGTGTGAGATATTGCTTCCCTGTCCCTCGTAGAGCTCATATAACTCCCTACCTAAACAGAAATAATTTACTGAATATGGAATCTCGGTGTACTGTCCACCTAGCGGTGTTATCAAAAACAAATCTCCGTCTTACCTGTTTGACAAATTAATTTTATCCCGAAGTTCAAGACTCCTGACCGATTAATTTACCCAACACATAAAACTGCAGCCTTCCGTGGCAGTTTCAGATATGCTGCAACTAGATGCTGGAATGATATTCCTCCACCCATACGAAATTTGCAAAACATTAAAACTTTTAAAAATAAATACAAATTACATATTCTTAGTACTAAAAGTCGTAATTTCACTGCCAATTCATTAAATAATTATATTTTATCAGTTTCATTTCATTTCAGGTCCAATCAGTAACATCTATCGTAATTTTTAGTGTTACTTCCATCGTAATTAAAGAACTTTTTATTTTATCTATCAGAAGGTACTTATGATGGAGTTCTTAAATTAGTTTTAAATATTTTTCTCGTCCGCGAAAGACCAGCGTTGTGGTTCATACATACCGCAACATTTAGCTGAGCGGAGACCTTT
Source organism: Rhodophaea formosa (assembly GCA_963082605.1). Taxonomy (NCBI): domain Eukaryota; kingdom Metazoa; phylum Arthropoda; class Insecta; order Lepidoptera; family Pyralidae; genus Rhodophaea; species Rhodophaea formosa. The sequence continues at coordinate 21,405,785 of OY720205.1, read as the reverse complement.
TTGGTATTATCATAAGAGTTATAATATGTCCATAATTTTGTTAATATTTTCTAGTTAAGTATTATTCTTGTGTTTGATACCAAATAAACAAATTTTCTTTTCTTTTCTTTCTTTACATTTACTCTACGCGTCCACAGGTAGCGTAAAAACTTAAATATCGTCAAGTATGTAATTGTATGCATAATGGAATGGGCATAAGGTAAACCCGGTAAACCCACAGACATGAAAAGGAATACCTATTTTGCTTATCTTACTATTATCTAATATCTGTGGGTAAACCCCATAATCTAGTGATTATATGCTCTATGGTAAAGCCAAAGCCAGTCAGGCAGGTCTAAACTATAAGATTTAGGTGTCTTGCGTGAATAAGTTCCATGAACAACGAAGAAAAAAAACCTGCCAAGTGCGTGTCAAACCACGCGCAATGTACACTACATTGCGCGTGTTCCGTACTCGGAATATTAATGGTTTCGTAGTAAAAATGGCTGGATTCACAATGTACATACCTACATATTATCACGCCTCTTTTCATTTTCAATTAAATAAAATATTGCGAATAGAGTAAAAAAAACTAAGAGATACCTACAATTATAAATAATTTCGCGAATCATTAAAATCAAGCGCGCACAGATTTTTTCTAACGTGTGATGCAAGGAAGCGACCTATTTCTTTCGGTCTAATTTGCTTCTGGCATCATCATGACACCCGTCACTCATTTCTAAAACCATTTTCGTGAAGTTTTTGTTAAGACTTGATTTTATTTATATAACTTGTTTTTATTTTTTACAATGGACGATCTAGACAATCTAGTAATCAAGACAAAACTACGACACAGAAAGCGATATGAGTCTATGATCTTCAACAACCAAACAACTGCGTTGACCGACTATAGGTGTGGGAGGATTTTGGGGTCAAAAGTGACTAAGTATAAGGAGAAGGGACGATCCCCGACGCCCCGGAAGGTTTCCCTCAGGAATACTGAGACCTTGACGGATTGGAAAGAAGGCAATGTTCGTTTCGACCTCTTTCTGAAGCCAAAAGAAATTGTACACACAGATCCGAGGAAAATACAGAAATACCAAGTAAGCTACAGAAACAGTTTTTACCTTTATTCTAGTATTGGAACAGAACTATATCAATTTTGACTACTTATAGAGTAACTTGAAAATATAATAAAATAGTAATGAAGGTGTAATTAACAAGTAGGATACCTCAATTGGTAAAAATATAAAGGGTCCACTATAGGATCAATCGCTGGTCCGTTCGTCTATCAAGACCTAGTAGAAATTGTAAGTACAGTCGGGGCAAATAAACCTGACCCCCTAAATTTTTAGTCATGTTTATCTGCCCTCGACTGTACATATTAAAGCTTACGGTCCCTGGAATGTAAAAAAATCAAACTTCTAAGACGGCCGTTTTTATTCATATCTTGTGAATTTGAAGGGTTTTCAAGGTTGCACAACTACCTCGAAACCCCTTCAAATTCACAAGATTTTCAAGAAATCTGATAACTGTAAAATTGATAAACCAAAAAATAAATTGTGCGGTAATCGTCGAAATATCAATATCCATAGTTTTGTTATAATTTACTATAATTCAGGAAGAGCCAGAAGACACGGGCCGCGCCGCGAGGCCCAACGAACCCGACCGCGTCTCGTTATGACCCCAGCCGTCAGCATGGACGACATCGAAGACCCCAAGGCGCGGGAGATTCTCTGCGTGGACTTGTACACCACCACAGCCGCCGCTGCCATGCGGGAAGCCGTGAGGCCCTGCTATAGAGTGGAGGCGCCGCTCTCGGGCAAGAATGGAAAAGCTAATCCGGTTTGTTCTCCTACTTATTACATCACTAGCTGTTACCCGCGGCTTCGCCCGCGTGATATATAGCCTATGTCCTTTTCAGTACCCTAACCTATGTGTATGCAAAATTTCATGATCATCGGTTCAGAAGATTGGGCGTGCGCTGCGTGCCCGAACAACTGCACGCAGCAGGACCTAATGGGTGCCACCGACAACGCGATTGGGGTGGCTAATTTCTGGGCCGCGACAATTTAATGTTTTTGCCATCGAAACATTATTGTCACGTCTTTTTCCCTTGCGGGGTAGATAGAGCACAGGTCTAAAAAAATCTAAAGGCCACGTTTAGCTTGTTGGTGGGCGTGTATGCGGAAAAGGGAATTAAAATATTGATGGTTGCTTGCTAGCCATATATGGCAATTAGTACAGAGTATTTGCCCCCAGTGGTGCCACATGGGAATTTTCCAATATGGTATCAGTTTACCCCCAGTCGTGGTTCGTCATTTAGTCGTTAGGTAAATATTTTTTACACGATTTAAAATTATTTATTTATTTAAACAATAGTTCATAAAATCGTTTGAAGGGTTATTCTCAAAGCAAAATTTTGAATGATATTTCCGTTTATATCTAACTGAATCCCAAAAATATTATTTTTCCCCCATCCGATAAGAGAGTTTTCTTTGCCCTATAATATTTTTTTTACCGTATTGCAGCTGGTCCTTCCCAAATACAAACCCCCAGTGGTGCCTGGAGAGTGGCGCATGGACTCTGCGAAGTGGGACAACCGACAGCACCGGTGCTCCTGCGACCCCACTCAAGAGTTCTGGCTTAAGTTTCCTCAGCCCAAGTACGTCATCATCAGCATCAGCTGAGCCTACTTTTTTAGGGTTCCGTACCCAAAGGGTGAAAACGGGAGCCTATTACTAAGCCCCGATGTCCGTTCGTCGGTCACAGGGTTGTATCTTTTATACCGTAATAGATAGGCAGGCTTGAAATTTTCGCAGGATTTGTTATAACGACACATCATTGCCGTAATCAAAGGATAAAACAAAATAAATTAAAATCCAAAAGGGGTCCCATACAAGAACAATGTGCTACTAATTAGAACCCGAGACGTTAAACCATAGACTGTTTGGAGAAAGGAGAAAGAAAGGAGGATATTATGATGAAGCGTTTCATTAATATGCATCCAGTAGTTTTTTAGAAAGAAGAAGTACCCAATATCAATACCTACCCTTCACAAACTATCTCAATTTAATAAATAACCAAATTATTTTAAATTCGTTAGGAATTGAAAAGAAATACTTCCTTTATTATGACGGAACCCTTTTCACAAATTTTATATATTTCATGCTTTGTTTTACAGGGTCATAACATAAATCATAATGACGGGTGGTCAAAAACCAGACACTGTATATCGTGTGATATATAGCCTATGTCCTTCTCAGTACCCTTACCTATGTGTATGCATCATTTCATGATGATCGATTCAGTGGATAGGGCGTGTAAGCGTAACAAACAAACAAACTCACTTTCGCATTTATAATAATAGGTAGGATAGTTTTGAGTATAAAATACGACTGCAAAACGCTAATGTTGGCGGTATGCTATATGAGAGCGTCTGGTCTATAGAGTCTCAGTCAATATTGTTATTTCTTTTCAGTTGCAGATCTTGTGTTGAATCAGCCATCATGAAAAATGAAAGGGATGCTAAGCGTCTTGCACAGCGCCGGCATTAAAAAGAAACACCTTTAAGAAAATAGAGAAAAATATTTTGATATAAGTATTTTGTTATAATGGGGATTTAAGAGATGTTTACAAGTTTGGTTAAATATTTTTAGTTATTTAGATTTTTAATTAGCTTTATTTTTTATTTAGTTTTCTTGGAATATTCGTTAATATATGTTTACAAGTTTATTTATGTTTTTTTTATGTTTTTGGTCGGGATTGTTACGTGCGACTTGGTCTTGATCACATGACAAGACAAGTGTAGGTGATTGCCGAGGGCAAGGGAAGCGAAGGCCGACCGCCTATATGTTTATAAGGACTGTAAAACCAGATAAGAAGACATTGGAGATAACGCCGGAATAAGGGGTGAAATGCTTGCCACTAGATGGCAGCACTCCTCGATAAGCCGCTGTCATTGGATAATATTTGACAAGCAAGCAACGATTGAAATATTGTGGCCCAATCCTGAAAAACAGGGGATGAATGATTTTTTGCGTTTCGGTGGTTTTATTTTTGCGTATAACAAATACGTCTATATCATAATATACATTATACAGAGCCCAGGACCAGGAAACCTAATGGGCACGTTTAGCGTTGTTGGATGTAGGATTGTAGGTAACGGAATCAAAATAGTGATGGGTTGCTAGCCACGTTAGCTAGCCTCAATCATCCTTTACAATCTGTGCGAAAAGAGAAGCAGCTCAACTACTGGTATATCCCTCGCTTTTAGGGTTCCGTATCAAAAGGGTGCGAACTATCAGTCAGAACATAAACAATCTAACTATATGGTTCCAACGAAATCCTTTACAAAGCCAGCTCGTTCGTCTGTCTTCGGAACCATATCTACCTAATTAGTGACTAAATTATTAAAAAATGTGAATTTCTATTTTTTTTAAACGTGGATTTATGAATCGAGCCGCAGCGAGTTAAAAAAATAGAATCGTTCACAAGGATTACGATTGGACTTTTTTCTTTGTATTTGCATTTGTTACCTATATTTTCTACTGGCATACAGATGTTTAAAAAAAAGGAGCAGGTCCCACAGACATCTAATATCTGTCCCACAGAACCAAGGAACATAAATACTCCTTACAGGAGCACAGAACTATAACGATCTGTCCAAGGACCACATTCAGAATTTGCGAGGACTCCATAAAGGAACTTATTTTTTAGTACATATACCTATCTCCATGTTTTTTTCCCAAATCTTTATAATTTTTCTGATTCTGTTTTCTGAGTTCCGTTCCAGCATCAATCATCATGGCATAAGTCACTCACTTTTAACACCATTTTTGTAAAGTTTTATTTCCGATTATTTTTATTTGTATTTCTTATTTGTTTTTAATATTTTACAATGGACGAACTAGACAATCGAGTAAAAAGGACAGAAATACGACACAGAGACCGATATGAGTCTATGATCTTCAACAACCAAACAACTGCGTTGACCGATTATAGGTCTGGGAGGATTCGGGGGTCCAAAGCAGTTACTCAGTATAAGGAGAAGCCTCCACACGTGAAGCCCTGCAAGGAGCCCCTCAAGGTTACTCAGACCTTGACGGAATGGAACGATGGCAAAGTTCCCTTCGATCTCTTCTTAAAGCCCAAAGAAATCGTTCAGACAGATCCTAGGATAATACAGGAATCTCACGTGAGTTACTCGTGTCGTGCACATAGAGATTTCGTTTTTATCCAGTAACATATTTTTTTAAACAAGATTTGGAGTGAGCCTAAGATAGCTTTATCACGAATGAACTTACTTTCCGTTCGTGCTAAGCTGTTTGTACTAAAGCTCACCCAAAATTTGTTTGTCGTTGGAAACATTACCTGTATAGATTAGAATCGTTTTGGCCGTCTCCGTAACCAAAATTGCGTACGATTTCAAAAAAAGGTTTTACTTGATGTGTAAAATAATAATAATAGACAACTGTTGTCTCAACTGCGGTCTCATGAGACCGGTCGGGGATCAATGGGGTTATCGCGTCGTGTGTAACGCGGCATCTTTGTACACATCGTAGAACTGCTACAGTGTAGGTCGTAGCGGTTCTACGACCGCGACGTACAGTCTACGCTAAGGGTCTACGTCTACGATACAGCCAAATGAAACGTTTTATTTTACGTCTGTGATTCCAGAGATCAAAAGACAAAAGAAAACTCCATTCCTCTTTTTACATAACTTATAAATGTTAAAGTTTGTTTCTGAATTTAATAATGTACGACTTCTCCTGCGTACTAGCCATGACGAATACGCGCGGTCGCATGAAAAAGCTAGTACACGTATGTCTACAAAGAAGCTTACATCAACGAAACTAGCGACACCCGTTATTTAATTCTTGTACTACGAAATAAGAACAAATTGAAAAAATCTCCGTAAGTACTTCGCTAGTAAATTACTTATAGTATTTTTAGTATAACTTTTCATCAATTGAGATATCTATTACCGCCAAAAGCGGCCACGTTTGTCAGTATGAGTAGTTGTTCTCTTGATTTACCAAATGCAAAATAACGTCGTCAAAAAGTACTAACGTCGATTTTTTCAATTTGATTCTGTTTAGCAGTAAAATAAATAAAATGAGGGGTGGCGCTAATTAGCTGGTGAACGCGCCTTAAAAAGATTCAAAGTCCGAATATAATATTTGACGAGCTCCGTGGTGCAGCGGTCAACACTGCCTGTGACCCAGATGGTCCCGGGTTCGATCCCCGGTCACGTCAAGATGGAAAATGATCTTTCACAGATTGACCTGGGTCTTAGATGTTTATCTATAGGTATATGTATTTATAATAAGATATAGTACCTATTGTTGAGTTGGTATTCCATAACACAAGTCTCGAACTTACTATAGGGCTAGCTCAATCTGTGTAAAAAACAATAAAATAATATTTTTCAGATTGACCTTGGTCTTGGATGTTTATCTAAGTATATATGTATTTGTTATATAATATATTATCGTTTCATTAACATAGTTAATTTCATTTCATAGTTAATGGCTCGAAATGAAATGAAAATTAATGAATATTATCGTTGAGTTAGTATCCCATAACAAAGACTTTGGGGATAGCTCAATCTGTGTGATTTGTCAGTATATATTTATTTATATTATTTCTAGATACTGGCGGATGACCTAGAGCGCGAGGAGGTACGGAAGACGAGGCCCAGGGTTGTCCTGACGCCCGCCGCTGCAATCGACGACGTCGGTGAAAGGTTCAGTACTTTTTGGGTTCCGTAGTAAACAAGGAACACTTATAATTATTAATATTAACAGGACTTAGCATGAACCTTATATTTATTTATTACCGCTGATTTTGGCAGACCATAATCTTAATGCACGTTGTGTGGATTCAATAAAAACTATTTGTGAATAACAAGTTTTATCAAAGAATAATATAAGTTCCTCTTTCAAAAAACAAATCACCCCGGGGGCGATACCTAACTCACATATCCAGATCCATAAGGCATAACATTTTACTTAAGGCGCTCTTATAGAAACACTAGCGCCACCCAGCAATTGAATTCCTTAAATCATAAATTGTATAGAATTTTAAAAATCTAACAAGTACAAAACTACTAATTTACTTATGGAATTTTTTGTAAATTACAAGTAATTTACTAGTGCCATATTTAAAGAGAAAAATCGATTAACGCCAAAAGTGGCCACTTTTGGCGTTAATCTATTTTTCTCTTAGTTTATCAAACGAGTATTAGTGAAAATGAATACAAAAATACTACAACTAATTTACTAGTTTTGTACTTGTTAGATCTTTAAAATTCGATATAATTTAGGATTGAAAGTATAAACTGCTGGGTGGCGCTAGTGTTACTATAGGAGCGCCTTAAGTATGATGAAATAAAGAGAATTAAAACATAACCTTCCCTTTGGGAAGCGTGTAAAAATAACCCTTACAGCTAATTTGGTACTTACTGCAACGGCGTGAAAGTCGGCTCGCAAAAAAATAAGTAAATCACGGTTTTATCCATGTTTTATCACATTTATAACATTATTTTGATACGCTGCTATAACACACGTTCCAAACACTTTACAGTATTCATTCCGCAAGTATATTTTTTTGCATAGTTAAAGTTCACAACAACAAAAGTCTACCCTCAATCATGAATACTGTAAAGTGTTCGAAACCTTAGGTGTAAAAAATATTTAATAAACGCGATTAAACCGTATTTAGTGATTTACTTTACTTTTATGTAATAATTGATAAATCATAATAAAATATATATTTCTACTAACAATTCTGCCTTTCCTTAGGGAACGCAAACTCATCCTTGAGGACATGTATTTGTCGACGACACATCAACAAATGCGCGCTGGGACTGCGCAACTCTCCAAGCCAGTGGTAGCTCCACTCGTGCCGATGCCCGCTCCCACTGTACCTGTAAGTACATTTTACTTCCAACAGCACAGAGTTTAAAAGGTAGGTTAAAAGAAATGGCACTGTGAAGCAAGTCAGCGCATGTAACTATACCTAGCGGGGCCCTTCTTCTAGAGAAATATGTAAAGCATAGATCTTTAGTACCCTTGCTGAAAGTGTCTCAACGTGTATTGAAGACATTGGTACCTCGCAGGTTTTTGAGTACCTACATTAAAATTTTCCAAAACTTTGCTCACCGTAAAAATTTAAAACATCATATTTCTAATGGCATAACATCTTAGTACCCTAAACCTTTTTATTTTGATAATTACTTCCCACCTAAATGCTATAGATTTATGAAAAAACAAGACTAGTTGGACTCGCATCGAACAGTCGTCGTCGCATCAACATACCTAATGCGTGTAGTATTTTTTACTTTATCTTCCAAAACAATAACATTTTAATTTTATGAATATTCCTTCTGCTACGTCTTACATATAGCCAGCGCGCATGTTCCCAAGCCAGTGCTCTACCCGCTCCCGCAGTACCTGTGGGTACATTTTTTTACAGCACAGAGTTTTGAAAAAAGGTAGGTTAAGAGAGCTGGCACTGCGAAGCATGCACATCAGCGCATGTGGGTATAGCTCCGCTAGTAAGTAGGTAGGTATAGTTAATACCTACTAGCGGAGCCCTGCTTCTAGAGAAATATGTAAAGCATAGATCAATACCCTTGATCTGCATAATTTATAAAAATTTTAACTGTCTAGCTATCGCGGTTTCGGAGCCTATTAACAATCGAATCTTTCTTCTTTATAATATTAGTATCTATAAATAAATTTATATTATTGGATATTAGTCCCAAAATATTCGAATTATCTTGTCCCAAGACTTATGAACACACGAAGTAGTTTGAATTGCTGAGAAATATTTGAGAAAAGCACTATTATGGACAAGCCTTGGTGGCAATTGGTACCTACTGATAAACTTACGTTTGAGTGTCTCGGCTTCACCACGGCACATTGGGCCATCCACGCAGAGCAAGGAATGTGATGTCACTCGCGCGCTACTAGACACGCCTTTCCAACACATTTCATATGAAACACGCGTGGCAGGGTGCGCTACCTACCGTTTATTGAGGTCTTAGGTGTCAAGGTAAATTGTAGAAATGCAAGAATCCGCTATTTTCTATAATAATACATTTCATCATCATCATCTTATTGAAACTTTTTTACTGTAATTTTAGCATATCATAGCACATTAGAGCATTTCAACCCTTTTTTTTAGCAAGAACTGACAGGCGGAGTATGCGACTTTCGCTTTCTAGCCGGGTGCTTGTCAATGAGAATAGGGTTGACTTGACACGCGATATTATTACATTCGTCTCTAGTAGGGCGCAAGCAGCATTCCGTGCTCTATGGGTCCATCAATGCCTTTTTGGCCAGCGTCTGCAGTAATAATACTATTTTCTTCCAACTACGCTGTAATTCTATCATAACTGCACTACATATCCAGCACAAAGCGGAACTTTGCTACACTAGAGCAGAAAAAAATTATGGAAATCCTTTACTGCAGTTTATTTTTTTTTGTAGTTGTAAGAAAAGCAGATTATGCACCTCGCATTAAGTTATATTGCCCTCGTGTATTTAGAGCTCTCGCTGGCACTCGAGCTCCAAATAAACACTCGTGCAGCAATAACTTACTTTCTGCTCAGTGCAACAATCTACTGTTCTCAGATAAAACTAGAGAAATACATGCCGCACGTGGTGCCACCAGAGTGGCGCATGGAGTCTGCTTCCTGGGACGGCCGGCAGCTGCGCGCCTACTGCGACCCAACCAAGGAGTTTTGGTTGAGGCCCAGAGAGTGAGTGGCATTCCTAACTATAATATTATTAATTTTGTACGTGTATGCAACGTTGTCTGGAGTTCGGTGCATAACCTTTTATCCCGAAAATAATCCTGTTCCCGAAGAGACAGGTACCTATACCCCATTTGCCCTCAGTGGGTGACCTGTGTTCTGTGGGAGACGCCACCATGGTGGCAGACGTTCGCGTTAAACTCAGAAACTACGGCACGGATTTTCATGTGGTTCTCACCAATAGATAGAGTGATTCATGAGGAAGGTTTATAGGTATACATGGCGTAGCCAGGGAGCCCGGCTAGTAAATTAAAAATTACCTGTCCCATTTGATCGCTAGTGGCAACAATGGGAATGTAAACGATCAAATCCCATTCGTCACCGGGGCGAACGGGAATCTAAATCAGAGGTTACATTCGCCCCCACTGGGCAAATATGACTGTCAATGACTTACTATTGCCATTCGCCACCAGCTGGGGCTTCACTACGGTGGCAACTGGCACAACTAAAATTAGTCCCATACGCTACCGCCATGTGGTTCCCGGCAGAGTAGAATAGGACCACTCCAAGTCTTCCCGTGGATGTCGTAGAAGGAGACTTAGGAAACACAAGCTAAACAAAGCTTATAAACATCAAAAGAGACCTCTCCAACCCGTCTGGCCAGAGTTGAGAGTGTAGGCCAATTGCTCTGACTGCTCTGGCTAATAATACCTACGGCTCTGGTAGTACAGAGAAGTCGTGCTCCTGCAATGGAGACTAACAAAGACCTAATGATGATGACGTTGCCAGTCGTGGCCGCACCCACTTGGACCCACCGCTCCTATAGTAACACTAGCGCCATCCAGCAATTAATTCTTTTAATCCTAAATTATATCGAATTTTAAAAATCTAACAAGTACATAACTAGTAAATTACTCGTAGTATTTTTGTATTCATTTTCACTAATATTCGTTTGAGCGAGAGAAAAAGAAACGAGGTTAAGAGAAAAACTGGTTAACGCCAAAAGTAGCCACTTTTGGCGTTAACCGATTTTTCTCTTTAAATATGGCACTAGTAAATTACTTGTAATATACAAAAAATTCTATAAGTAATTTAGTAGTTTTGTACTAGTTAGATTTTTAAAATTCGAAACAATTTATGATATAAGGAATTTAATTGCTGGGTGGCGCTAGTGTTACTATAAGAGCGCCTTAAGAGCAGTAAACATCAAAATGTTGTTCACCGTAGTTGTCAAAAGTCATCGAGTAGCCCCACATCGTAGTATAGGATTAGATATATGATATATATATATAGATGAGTCTTTATTGTTGATAATTTTGTTTGTCATCCAGGAAACAAAGCAAAGGAAAAGGACTCATCTAAAACAAGGAAATAACTGGAACGTTTATTGAAATGCAAAAACCGTCTTATCTGAGATTATACAACATTGGTTAACAATACATTTTAAGATACAGTTGACTCCTAAATTACACATATTCCGTCTAATTACAAACCGTGAAACCATTTAAGTTCTTGATTTTAAGCATAACCAACTTAAAAGACAATTAACATCTTTTATAGTGTTATCCTTTTTTGAGTTGCCTAATTATCAAATGGTCTAATAGTCCTGAAGCCCACGGTAAGACTTCCTACGCCATAATGTTATCACTCTCACTTACAAGACAAGATTTTTGGTTTGGCGAATCCAATCGGAAATCGCTTTTAATCACGCACGAAAAGATACTGGAGTTTTGTTTTTGAACAGGCTACTTCAAACAAAAATTCAAAAAAACAACCAAGTTTAAACAAAAACGTCCTATAACTTGTAAGGTAGCCCATTTAAATAAAGCACTAGATCTTCAGTGTCAATTAATTTAGGTCATGAAGTGATATAGTGTGATATAAACAATGTTACACTGGGCTCACGAATTATTAACCAAATCAGTTTATCCCACGTTTTGCAATGAGACGGCTTATATCACATCATTATGACTAAAATATTTGATTCAGCAAAGCTTAATAACAAAACTTAAAATATATTTTTATAATAATTTACTTTAACAATTTTTTACCACATTTGATTTAAGGCGCTCTTATAGTAACATTAGCGCCACCCAGCAATTAAATTCTTTAAATCCTAAATTATATCGAGTTTTAAAAATCTGACAAGTACAAAACTAGTAAATTACTTGTAGTATTTTTTATTTATTATAACTAATTTACAAGTGCCATATTTAAAGAGAAAAATCGATTTACGCCAAAAGTGGCCACTTTTGGCGTTAACCTGTTTTTCTCTTAATTTATCAAACAAATATTAGTGAAAATGAAAACAAAAATACTACAAGTAATTTACTAGTTATGTACTTGTTAGATTTTTAAAATTCGATATAATTTAGGAATAAAATAATTAATTGCTGGGTGGCGCTAGTGTTACTATAAGAGCGCCTTAACAATACTTTATTTTTTATAATAATTTATGTTAGCTATATTGTGATATAACTAAAGCTTTTGAATTCATATAATTTTGTAATAGTATATACGTATATTATTTACCTATTTTGTAACGAATTTAGTTTTTAATAAATTGGTTATTTTTCGTAGCGTTTTATTTTATTGCAGTAGCTTAGTTTTAAACTTATGTTCTACTGAAATATGCAACGAAATAATATAGTGCTGTTAACATAAACATATATCACATTAATGAAAAAAGACGAATATGGAATTAAAATACGTCATATTCATTTTTAAAACCCCCTCAATACGCAGTCGATTTTCGACACGAAAATAGATTTAAAGACTAATATAATTGCCATATACATATAAGAGGCGACAATGACATTGTGAAAAAAAAATAAATAATTATAGGGATATGCAATTTGACGTATCTGTAATCCATATTCGACATAAGTGCGTGTTCACACCAAACGTATAGTCAGCCGCCGATTGTGAGCAGGTACAATTGGCCCATACAATAGTAATGACGTATTGTCGGTTTTTGGTGTGAACGAAAAAGCGAATATGTATGGAATTACAATACACTGCGTAACGCTAGCTCACTGTCGGCGGCTGACAGTCAGTTTGGTCTGAACACGACCTAAGTGTTACTTTTAAAACATGATCACCTCTAACCTCTGCATACCATGTGACAAAATGAGATTGCTCAAAGTCATCGGAGAAAAAAAATACTGATCAAATTTTACTTGGAAAGTCTTTTATTGTATCTTGGTATTTTGTTATGTATGCTACTGTGTTTGCGATATTTTTTTGAAAGTTGATAACTTGAGGATATTATATAACTGGACACTCGTTTGGTATCCTCAACTTGCGCGTAAGAAGTTGTTCATATTTTAAAAGAACCCTTAAGTTGGGATTAATATTTAGCACACATGCCATTTCTATTCTTTTTGCCTACAATATAAACTGGTTTTGACAGATCAACAGCCTTAAATGTTATTTATATTATATAAACATTTTCAGTCTCAATAAAGTCCGAAAATTAAAGAACTTAAATCTAACATTTAAAATTAAAATATAACTCGCCAATATTTAGTTGCAATTTATTTGAAATTGCATTTTTCTTATCACTTATTGTTTATAAAAGATAAGTGCATTTTTTACGATCTCTAGAAGTGCTATTAAAACATATTGGGTGAGGCAGTACTCGGGATCGGGCTATCTGAGTATGTTTGCCTGAACTTCAATACCGATGTCACGTACAGCCGTGTTAGGTGGGGTTTCTCGAACAATAATTTGTGCGGATGTGGCGCTGTCCAAACGATGGTCCATTTGATGAGTTGCCCCAATTGCCCCACTTCTTGTACTGTGGAGGATCTGTCTGAGGCAAACGATCGTGCCATTGAGGTGGCTAAATTTTGGTCAAGACTAGTTTAATTTTTAGCCATTTTGACTCGAAAAGAAGAAGAAGAAGTGCGTAATTTTCGAACTAACGCATGTTTTCAATGAGGACTACCTTTTTTGTGCTAAGCGGTGGCTCCACTTTTCTGTAAAGTCCAGTTAAAGATGCATGATGCATCTGTGGAAAACCACATTTTGACGAGCAAATAAGTTTAAGTTTCAATACTAGTAACAGTCAATTCGTAGACCTCATGTTACACTAACCCGTTTAGCGCATTACATACGCGCGTTAGCACTTGTATCTTATACTTAAAGTTCTGGTAAATATACTCCGCATATTCCGATCATTGGTTAATAGTTAACACTGCATAACTTTAACCAAAAAGCACCGCAAGATTACCAAACTATGAGAACAGCTATGACTATTTGTGAAAAAAAAAAACAAAAGCTCTTTATTAACCCTCTCTCGTCTATTTTCATCATTACTTATCAGTTATCTCAAACTAAACATTATAACTAACCGACCGCCCGTTATGATGACCGAGCTCCCCCTTACTGAGGGTTGGTATCTTAAATTTGATGAGATTTAAATTAAAGAGTCAAAAAAAAGATAAGAAATTGGTCAGTTTAGAAGCTAAATAACCAAAAAGCAGCTCAATATCTCCTCCCATGTCGGCACGGACTAGACAGATATTCGCCAGGGCCATGGCTTATATCTGTCTGAGGGTCGGTCGTGCTCTTGCAGTGGAGACTAAAAAGACCTGATTACGAATGGCTAATATCTGCCTGACCTGGTGTTTGGGGTCTTTGATGTGCTGCAGCAGAATTCTAGCGATTCAATGATATCGGAGTCCACAAAAATACTAAAAAACACTGTAATGCTACTGTCTTCTCAGTCATCCCTCAACACAGACGAGACAGATATTCGCCAGGGCCATGGCTAAATTCTACCGGACCTGAGGGATTGGGTCTTTGATGAGTTGCAGCAGAGTTCTGGCGATGCAATGATATCAGAGTCCACAAAAATATACAAAATGAGTGTAATGCTACTTTTAGTTCCGTGGCGCAGCGGTTAACACGCCTGCCTGCGACACGGAGGTCCCATTTTGGTCCCCGGACAGGTCAAGATGGAAAATGATTTTTTTTCAGATTGACCTGGGTCTTGGATGTTTATCTATATATAAGTAATCTTTTATAAAATATAGTATCGTTGAGTTAGTATCCCATAACACAAGTCTCGAACTCACTTTGGGGCTAGCTCAATCTGTGTGATTTGTCCGTATATATTTATATTTAATAACCAAAAAGCACCTCAGTATATCCCGTCTCCTCAGTCATCCCTCAGCACAGACTAAACAGATATTCGCCAGGGCCATGGCTGAGTTCTGCCTGACCTGGTGTTTGGGCTATTTGATGAGCTGCAGCAGAGTTCTAGCGATGCTATGATATCAGAGTCTCCAAAAATATAAAAAAACAGGTCAGTGATGCTACTTAATAACCAAAACGCACCTCAGTATCTCCCGTCTCCTCCTCAGTCATCCCTCGACGCAGACCAGACAGATATTTGCCAGGGCCATAGCTGAGTTCTGCCGGACTTGAGGGTTGGCGTCTTTGATGAGCTGTAGCAGACGAGCTCTGGTGGATCGAGTGATATAGGACTCCACAAAAATATAAACAACGAGTCTATAATGCTACTTAATAACCAAAAAGCACCTCAATATCTCCCGTCTCCTCCTCAGTCACCCCTCAGGCACGGACCAGACAGATATTAGCCAGGGCCATGGCTGAGTTCTGGCGGACTTGTGAATTGGCGTCTTTGATGAGTTGCAGCAGAGTTCTGGCGATGCAATGATATCAGAGTCCACAAAAATATACAAAATTAATGTAATGCTACTTAATAACCAAAAAGCACCTCAGTATCTCCCGTCTCCTCCTCAGTCGTCCCTCAGCACAAACTAAACAGATATTCGCCAGGGCCATGGCTGAGTTCTGGCGGACTTGTGGGTTGGCGTCTTTGATGAGTTGCAGCAGACAAGTCCTGGCCTTGCAAGTAATAAAAGAGTTCACAAAAATACAAAAAAACGGATCAGTAATGCTACTTAATAACCAAAAAGCACCTCAGTATCTCCCTTCTCCCCCTCAGTCATCCCTCAGCACAAACTAAACAGATATTCGCCAGGGCCATGGCTGAGTTCTGACGGACTTGAGGGTTGGCGTCTTTGATGAGTTGCAGCAGACGGGTTTTAGCCGTGCGGGTGATGTCGGGGTCTAGGTCAGTGTCGTCGGGATGCTCGGCGCGAATGCGGTGCAGTTCTGCGTACAGCAAGCCTGGAACAACCGAAATCTCTGTTTGTTTTTCGTGTGTGTAAGTGGCCAACACTGGTGTCAGATTTTTCAAGCTGCCTTAAGGCATCTGACATAGCTTAACGACTGCCATCAATGATGACCAACGGTTTAACGTGCCTTCCGAAGCACGGAAAAAGAACTCTCTGTAACCAATTGTGTTTGTAACCTGTAGCAGTGAGCAAACATCTCATCTGCAAATTTCTGGAGTAAAGCAGTCAAGAATTCGTACAGGCAGAGAGACCCTCGTCGATGAGATGGGTTTAATCGAGATTTTTGGACTTCTTGAACACTTATTAAAGCCGGGATTAACTCACCTAGTAAAAGTGGGGGGTGTGGCTTCATCTCATCACTGGCACAGTGCAGATAGTTACCAGCTGTCTGCAAACAGCGCGCTATGCTCGCAGGCATTACATCCACCAGCTGTCTGAGTAGAGCAGCTAAGAACTCATCAAGGTAGCGACCCTTTTTTCCATGAGAATTTTGGACTTGTTAAGCACTTAGCTGAGTTAAACTCACCCAGTAAAAGAGGGGGATGTGGCTTCATCTCATCACTGGCACAGTGCAGATAGTTGACAGCTGTCTGCAAACAGCGCGCTATGCTCGCAGGCATCTCGTCCGCAAGCTGTCTGAGTAGAGCAGCTAAGAACTCGTCGAGATAAAGGCGACCCTCGTCAAGAAGATGCGTCTGAACAAGATCGTTGGATTTCTTGACGTTAAATGTCTTGAACACTTGCTTCAGCGTAAATTTGCTGGCCTGAAATACAAGGACAGGTATAATGGAAATGGTCAAAGTTATTAACCTCCAAATATTCGAAATAATATTAACTTATGACTGTAGTCCCCGGCAGAGTAGAATAGGATCACTCCAAGTCTTCCCGTCGATGTTGTAGAGGGCGACTTAGGAAACACAAGCTTCATAAAACTTCAAAGAGGCCTCCAACGAGTCTGGCCAGGGTGGAGAGTGTAGGCCAAGTCCTCTGACTGCTCTGGCTTATATATGGCTTTGCTAGTACAGAGAGGGTCATGCTCCTACAGTGGATACTAAAAACCGGCCAAGTGCGTGTCGGGCCACGCGCAGTATAGGGTTCCGTAGTTGCGAATGACAACTTTGAGTTCACACTGTTTACACTCGCACCTCACAGTTTAACGACCATAAACATCTAACAGTATCTCTATCACAGTATCACAGTATCACAGTATCTCTCACCTTGCAGCTAAAATATTAAAAAGCAGTGATGAAATAGTTTATCTTGCAGAGGCCAAAAATGTGTGGTTAGAGACCTGTCCAAATTCAAAATTTCCTGATTTCCCTGCTTCTCAGAGGCAATGGGACGAGCCGCTCTGCAGAGTTGTACAGAATAACTTACTTGAATCTTCTTGTAGCAACTCTGTAGAACGAGCTCGTCTACTAGCCGTAGCGGAGTGGGAATCTGGTTTATGGCTGCAAGCGTTACCGTCGTTCAGCTTGGGAACTTTTTTGGAAGACAACACGTTTCGCTTGGCGACATGCTTACGTTTAGGTGGAAAAGCAAATGTCCCGCATCGTTGTCCCTGCGGCGACACAGTCGACCAGTTCGGCCACCACGGACTCTCCTGTTCTAGGAGGTGCCGGACGCATAGCTCGTCATGCTAGCCTAAACAACATCATCCACCGTGCTCTTGTCTCCATACAGATGCCAGCCATTTTGGAACCAATTGGCTTGGCCCGGGAGGATGGCAAGAGACCGGATGTTATGACACTGGTGCCTTGGAGATTGGGAAGGCCGTTGGTGTGGGATGCAACATGCGTCGACACTCTCGCGCATTCCCATCTCCACGGCACAAGTTGTAAGGCTGGCATGGCTGCAGCTACCGCAGAGTCCCTCAAACGGCGCAAATATATATGCCTGGGTGACGCATATATTTTTGAGCCATTTGGGGTCGAGACACTGGGTCCGTGGGGCCCCTCAGCTCACAAACTATTCAAATTTGTGAGCAAAAGGCTGGTCGAGGTGTCGAATGACCAGAGGGCTGGTCACTATCTTGCCCAAAGAATAAGCATTGCCATTCAACGTGGCAATGCTGCCAGTCTTCTGGGCACATTACCGCAGGGTAATGACCTGCGGGACATTTTTTATTTATAGCTAGGTTTTATTTATAAGTCATTTTATTTCTTAGGTAGGTTTAATTGTTAGTTTCTAGTTCTTATAAGTTAGATTTATTGTTTAATGTATTATATGTAAAATTTTAACATCTAACAATAAAGATTGTTATTGTTTCTCAATTTGGGCGGTAGGAGTAGAAATTATAGCACGTTTTAAAATTAGCTCCTCAAAAACTATATTTTAATATTATATATTACATAAGTAAATAAAAAGTTCTATGATTTATTAAGAGTAGAACACTTGTACCACCTGCAGTAAATCTCCTTTCACTTCTCACTACACATTCACAATATGGATACACTGCAAAAATCCATCTTTGAAATGCAGGTGCTTTTTCATACCAAAATGGCGAAGTTTCAAGAAGATCTTCAAAACGCAGGTTCGAGCACAGTCACTGTTAATACTCTTGGTGTTGAGTTCAATCTTTTTAAAGAGTTTGCACTATCCGAACTCAACAATCTGCAACGGCAAGTGGAATTACTCGCACAACAGCAGGATGGATTTGAGATGCATTCACGGCGGAAAATGCTTCTAATACATGGTGCAGCTGAGAATAAAAAGGAGGAAACGTCTTCAGAGGTGATAAAAATTGTCACAGAAAAGTTCCAAGACCTCGACATTTCTACTGAAGATATAAGTCGCTGTCATCGAATGGGCAAGATATCCAGTAGCAAGCCCAGACCTATTTTGGTTAAGTTCCGGAATCTTCCAATGCGGGACAAAATATGGTTCGGTAAAACTGGGCTCAAAGGTAGCGGTATTACTGTGTCAGAGTTCTTGACAAAGCCACGCCATGAAGCATTCATGTCAGCAAGGCAAAGGTTCGGTGTCAGTAACTGTTGGACCAGGAATGGTATAATTCACGTTATCACTCCAAATGGGTCGAAGCATCATATTAGTTCTCGTGCCGAGCTGGACCGCCTGAGCAGTGACGCTGGTGCATCGGCTGCTTCAGCGACGCCGGCAACTTCAGACTCAGTCCCATCATCGGCTGCAGCGTCTCGTCCAAAGCGCGATACACGAAAAAAGTGAGCTGGTTGGGGTACCTAACCTAGGTACCTTTACTTCTTATTATATCTATAGATATGTAGGTGATTTTCGTTTAGGGGTATTCCTCACATCTTTGTTATTTTTGATAAATTGAATACCCGCAACTTTGTTTGTTTCACACATTTCGATAAAGTGCAAATTGTTTTGACGTGTAGCTGTTAAGTTCTTAAGCTGTCATCATGACATGACAACTGACATTTTTCTTTTTTATTTTTCTCTCTATTTCATTTATATAAGCTTAGGGGTACTATTTATGAACGTGTGACACGCGTTATTGAACGATTTTGTATGGTCGAACCGCTCGTTTGCAAACGGCCGATTCTCAAAACTCGTACCCCAGGCGTAAATTTAAGCCGTGTGTACACTTGTTTTTCTTTACTTTTTTTTTTTTTTCTTAACTTTATATTTCTTGTACTGTTTACTGCAGGGTGGACTTCAATGATCTTTTTTTTTTAATTTCATTTAGTTTTTATTATTAGTTTTTAATGGTTTTTTATTAATTTATATTTTTTGATTTATATTTTTATCTTTTATATACGCACACAATGCACAATGAACAAGATGACACATTTCACTCTTTGTCTTCTACGAACTCTACAGACTTTCAAAGTTTACCTACTCCATTAGATGAAGTATTGTACTCCCATTTTTCTGATTGTCCAAAAAATTTCAACGCGGTCCATATTAATGCACAAAGCATTCCAGGGCATTTTCCTGATATGCTATCTTCCTTCGATGTCAAAAATATCCACGCTATTCTGGTTTCAGAAACCTGGCTTGCTCCATGTCTACCATCTACATCGTATTCTTTGCCAGGTTTCCAACTTGTCCGCAATGATCGTATAGGAAAAGGTGGGGGTGGTGTCGCCATTTACCTTCGCTCCAACATTCAATACACCATTGTTTCTGCATCTAAGTCCTGCAATCCCTCACTTGAACCGGAATATTTATTTCTTGAACTTCTTTTTTCCCATACTAAAGTCCTTTTAGGTGTTTTTTACAGCCCATCTCTCAAAATAAACTATTTCTCCACTTTGGAAAACATCCTCGAAAATATGATGCCCACATATGATCACACGATCATTTTAGGTGATTTTAATACATGTCTCCTTAAAGACGATTGTAGGGCTAATCAATTACAAAACCTTGCTGTTGGCTGCAATCTCAATATTCTTCATTCTTCTCAACCCACTCATTTCTTTCCCAATAGTATCCCCACCTTACTTGACTTAATTCTTGTTTCTGCCAAAGATCTAGTTGCTAAATTTGGACAGTGTAATGCTGATGCGTTTTCATGTCACGATCTCATATATCTGTCCTACAAAGTCCGTCCTCCAAAACCTAAACCTAAAATTATAATGCAACGCAATTTTGGTTCCATGGATCTTGAAAGTTTACGTGATGACGCTAGGCGCTGCGATTGGACCACTCTAATAAACACAAAGTCGGTCGATGAGCAGGTAGAGCTTTTGAACAGGTGGATACTCAGAATTTATGATACTCATGCTCCTCTCAGACCTGTTCGACTTAAATATTTGCCGGCCCCTTGGCTTACAGAGGATATAAAAGTGCTTCAGGCCAGGAAAATCAAAGCTAAATCTAAGTTCAAGGCGGATCCAGACCGTTACCGTGATCTGTACATTTCTGCTCGAAATAAGTGTAACAAGGTGTGTAGGGACGGTCAACGCAGCCATATAAATAAATCGGTCCAAAATGGTGACCCAGCTAAAGTGTGGAAATTTCTAAGAACGTTAGGAGTTGGTAAAAACAAGAACAATTGTCCCAAGAACATCGACATCGATAACCTTAATAGGTCTCTGTCTTCTAGTGCTTCTCTTGATAATAATATCAAAAATAATACTTTGAACTCTCTTTCTTCTCAACCAACCCCTAATATTACTCCTTTTTTCTTCAATCCGATTGCCGATCGTGATGTTGAGAAGATCCTTCATTCAATATCGTCAAATGCTGCTGGTAGTGACAGCGTTAGCCGTGCTATGATCTTGCCAATTCTAGATATCCTTCTTCCTTCCATTACAGCTATCCTTAATAACTCCCTGTCCTCTGGAATCTTTCCTAAAGCATGGAAAGATGCTCACATAACTCCATTGCCTAAAAAACTGAACCCTACTCATATGTCTGATTTCCGTCCCATTTCCATTCTACCTTTTCTTTCTAAAATCCTCGAACGTGTCGTCCAGCATCAACTCCAAAATTTCCTATCAAGTAATAACCTTCTCAATCCTTTACAATCTGGTTTCCGTCAGGGTCATAGCACGACAACAGCTCTCATTAAAATCACTGATGACATTCGTTGTGGAATGGATCAGCAACTAGTCACCGTTCTTACGCTATTAGATTTTAGTAACGCATTTAACACCGTTGATTACGATATTTTACTGGCTGCAATGAGTTCTCTCAACATATCTCCGACGGCAATCGATTGGTTTCATTCTTACCTGTTCGGGCGCCGACAGCGTATTCATGTCGAGGAGACATTTTCTTCTTGGTGTGATATTAGTGCCGGTGTGCCGCAGGGTGGCGTGCTCTCTCCTCTTTTATTTTCTCTCTTCATAAATTCCATCACTTTACATCTTCAATGTTCCTACCACCTTTATGCGGATGATTTACAAATTTATAAACAGGCTCCTGCTCATGATCTTTCATCGGCAATTTACACAGTTAATGCTGATCTAGATGCGATATCGGTTTGGAGCCGGAATCATGGCCTTATAATTAATCCCCTCAAAACGCAAGCCATTATCATCGGTAGCTCGAGAATAACATGCAGATTAGACTACAGTGACCTGCCACAGCTAGTATTCAATGGCACTGTGATACCGTTTAGCAGACAGGTGAAAAATCTTGGCGTATTTATGGATAGCTCGTTATCATGGATTCCGCAAGTTGCTGAAGTGAGCCGGAAAATATTCTCAGCTACTGGATCCTTAAAAAGACTGCGTAACTTTCTCCCGTTTGAAACCAAAATTACGCTTGCACAAACTCTGCTTTTTCCTATACTCGACTATGCAGATACCTGCTACCTTAACCTAACTGAGGAGCAACTTAATAAACTTGAACGTCTTCAAAACCTTTTCATCAGATTTATTTACGGTCTTTGTAAATATGATCATGTCTCCCACTTTCGCAAATCACTCAAGTGGCTCCCAATCCGACGTCGCCGTGACTGGCATACCCTTTCTCTTTTATATTCTATTCTTTTTAACCCTACCTATCCTCAATATCTCAAAGATCGATTTATATTCTACAGTGAACTTCAAAACCGCACTCGTAGTGCTTTTAATCTCCGTCTTAAAATACCCAGTCACCACACAGATTTTTATTCCCGTTCCTTCACTGTCCAAGCGGTCTGCCTTTGGAACTCCCTTCCGGTTACTATTCGTTGTGCTCAAACACTTACAAGTTTTAAAAGTCAAGTAAAATCACATTTTTTGTCTTTTTCTGCCTGACACCTTCCTCTCACCCCCGCCCCCTCCCTTCTATCTGTAGATGTTGTGTTGATGTTTGTTCCTTTTTATAGTTATCCTTTCTATCTTGTGTTATTATTGTTGTTCTTGTGTGTATTTATGTTCATTTGTGTATGTATGTATTTATCTAGATATTACTATTTTGTATATATATATATATATATAGTATTATTTATTTGTATTTCTGCGCCTTACCTGCCTATTTCATTTTTTTTTTTTTTTAAGTCCTACCTGATTGGTTGCCTGTAAGAAATTGCTTTTGCGATAAGGCCGCCATTGTACATAACAAAGTCTCTGTATTGTTAAATCCCTTGTATGAAATCTTGGTGCAATAAAGAGTTTTTATTATTATTATTATTATTATTATTGTATGAAATTTTACATTTTCCAGTACATTTTATAAGTTGGTTGCCTATAACTTTTTAGTTTGCACTTAATACTCAGCTCTGATAGTTTTCCTTTCAACTTCAGTATATATACTATACTACTGCTGTAATTTTTTCACGTATCACTACATATTATAAAACAAAGTCCCCCGCCGCGTCTGTCTGTCTGTCTGTTCGCGATAAACTCCACAACTACCGAACCGATTTTCATGCGGTTTTCTCCAATGGATAGCGTGGTTCTCGAGGAAGGTTTTAGTATATAGTTTGTTAAGTTTTTGTATACATTTTTGTATATACCAACGATATTTGTTGGAGGTGTCGTAAAAAAATGAGCCGTTTGGGAGCTTTCAACGAAAACGCTGTCTAAACCCTTTGAGATATAACAAAACAATGTATGGTGGAATTGTGTATCTTATTTAGGTCTACAGAAAAGTCCGCGATGGCATATGTCTATATATTAAGGATAACATACTATATTCATTTTAATACTTTAAAAAAATGGGCAATTATCAAAGATCACGCGCAGGCCAAACCCTTAGAGCGAGAAATTTGAAATTTTGCTCACGTATTCCTCTTATGACGTAAGCATCCACTAAGGAAGGATTTTTCAAAAGTCATCCCCTAAGGAGTGAAATAGAGGATTTAAGTTTATATGAAACTTTTTATTCCTTGGACATATTTGTATGAAATTTCGTGTGAATTGAGAACGGCAAAAATAAATTCATTTTAATACTTTAAAAAATGGGCAATTATCAAAGATCACGCGCAGGCCAAACCCTTAGAGCTAGAAATTTGAAATTTTTCTCACGTATTCCTCTTATGACGTAAGCATCCACTAAGGAAGGATTTTTCAAAAGTCATCCCCTAAGGGGGTGAAATAGAGGATTAAAGTTTATATGAAACTTTTTATTCCTTGGACATATTTGTATACAATTTCGTGTGAATTGAGAACGGCAAAAATAATGAGTAGGTAACATTTTTAATAGTTTACCGAAATTAAACCTCTAAGGGGGTAAATCGGGGTATATGTTTAGTTTTCCGCTTTGTAGCGTTATAATTTAATACCCGCATTCCAAACCTGAAGTCACCGCGGACGAAGTCGCGGGTAACTGCTAGTCCATATATAACCGTTTAGCAGATAAAGGGTGGGGACACGTACCTCTAACAAAAGTTTGCCAAATATTTCGTAAACGGATTCCTAAATCGAAAAATGGTGTTCTCAACCTCACAATATTTTATCAAAGACCTTTTTAACGATACCCCACACGATGGGTAAGTAGAGAAAAAAAAAATTACTCCCCCATTTTACTTGTATGGGAGCTACCAGAAAAATTTCACTTGTATGGGAGCTACAAAAAAATTTTTTTTTTCAAGATTTTTTTCTACGACTTTTTTGCCATGATGAATATACATACTCATACCAAATTACAGCTTTTTAGTACTTATAGACTCTGAGTAAAACCGCGGACGGACAGATGAGCCATCCAAGAGCTGACTAAGATCTTTCTCAACACAGACTGTATACAGGGAATTAAACAAACACCATAATATTATCAAACTTACCCTCACTACAGCGGGATTGTTGTCACACAGGTGTAAAAGGAAACAGGGCAGCGAGCTCACACCTTGCTCCACCAGCGAGTCGGACCGCACGATACTCGCTATGATTCCGAACAACCTGTCGATAGCATAACTATGTAATAAGGCCGCGAAATACATGTTTTTTTTTTAAATCAACTGCACCCTATTAACTAAAGAGAGTGAAAAATCTAAACAAAATCTGTGCTGTAGATCTCATGCACTTTCAACCAAAATTGGTTTGAAAGACATATAGTAGCAATTTTTAAGAAATAGCACATTTTCGTACACAAATATAACTTTGTTATTCATAAAAACAGTTTGAAAAAAAAGTAACATTTGAATTTAGCTACTATCTAAATAGGATTCTAGAGTCAAATTCTCTTACCATATTTTCTGCGATATAGCCAATAGCTCCCTCTCAAATTCCTTTTCTGTTTTCTCCGTTTCAGTGAGCAGGCAGCAGAGGTATTATACCGCGGCTAGAGAAATGATATCTATTTAAATGTCTATACAAATTCTCTTACCTAATAGAATTCTCCCTGAGTTGCGCGCACTCGGTGTTCATGAAGGGGCGTATCTTCTGCGATATGGCCAATAGCTCCCTCTCAAACTCTTTGTCGATTTTCTCCGTTTCGGTAAGCAGGCAGCAGAGGTGTTATACCGCGGCTAGAGAAATGATATCTATTTAAATGTCTATACTAATGCTCTTACCTGATAGAATTCTCCCTGAGTTGCGCGCACTCTGTGTTCATGAAGGGGCGTATCTTCTGCGATATAGCTAGCAGCTCCCTCTCGAACTCTTTGTCGATTTTCTCCGTTTCGGTGAGCAGGCAGCAGAGGTATTATACCGCAGCTAGAGAAATGAT
This sequence comes from Rhodophaea formosa, assembly GCA_963082605.1. NCBI lineage: Eukaryota > Metazoa > Arthropoda > Insecta > Lepidoptera > Pyralidae > Rhodophaea > Rhodophaea formosa. The sequence continues at coordinate 21,380,348 of OY720205.1, read as the reverse complement.
ATCTATTTAAATGTCTATACACATGCTCTTACCTGATAGAATTCTCCCTGAGTTGCGCGCACTCTGTGTTCATGAAGGGGCGTATCTTCTGCGATATAGCTAGCAGTTCCCTCTCAAACTCTTTGTCCATTTTCTCCATCTCGGTGAGCAGGCGGCTGAGGCCTTGTATGGCGGCCAGAGGAATGCAATCCGCCGGTGATCTACCGTAGAAAACACAGCGGTCATAATATAAAAAAGGTTAGCTTTCAACTAGTTATTATCACGAAATCAGTTTTTTTTCTATTTATTTGCATAGTAATAAAGTTACGGAACAGTCGCAATTGATCATTATAAGGGCCTGTGTCGATGAGCACACTTTCAGCCCGGCTCGACATCGGCCCGACGCCAGTTCGGTGCCAGATCTGTATGGACACAGGCTGTAAGTATATATAATTAGAGTAATATTAATCCGGATGAGTCGAAAATCAAATAGATTCTTCAGGTCTTAGATATAGATGCAGGTGCTAGACCAGATAACATAACCTAATTCATAGTGAAAAACATATCGGGCCGCAGCCGCGCAACGTTGGCGGCGGGCTGAGCGCTAGCTGTTCTCTCCTTCAGAGACAGAGCCTCACTCAGACAGTATACACATACTCACTGCGAGTGCTGGCAGTCCACGGCCTGGCTGAGCGCGGCGAGCGCGGGCGGGAGCGCGAGCGCGCGCAGCTCGGGCCGCAGCCGCGCCACGTTGGCGGCGGGCTGAGCGCTAGCTGTTCTCTCCTTCAGAGACAGAGACTCACTCAGACAGTATACACATACTCACTGCGAGTGCTGGCAGTCCACGGCCTGGCTGAGCGCGGCGAGCGCGGGCGGGAGCGCGAGCGCGCGCAGCTCGGGCCGCAGCCGCGCCACGTTGGCGGCGGGCTGAGCGCTAGCTGTTCTCTCCTTCAGAGACAGAGACTCACTCAGACAGTATACACATACTCACTGCGAGTGCTGGCAGTCCACGGCCTGGCTGAGCGCGGCGAGCGCGGGCGGGAGCGCGAGCGCGCGCAGCTCGGGCCGCAGCCGCGCCACGTTGGCGGCGGGCTGAGCGCTAGCTGTTCTCTCCTTCAGAGACAGAGACTCACTCAGACAGTATACACATACTCACTGCGAGTGCTGGCAGTCCACGGCCTGGCTGAGCGCGGCGAGCGCGGGCGGGAGCGCGAGCGCGCGCAGCTCGGGCCGCAGCCGCGCCACGTTGGCGGCGGGCTGAGCGCTAGCTGTTCTCTCCTTCAGAGACAGAGACTCACTCAGACAGTATACACATACTCACTGCGAGTGCTGGCAGTCCACGGCCTGGCTGAGCGCGGCGAGCGCGGGCGGGAGCGCGAGCGCGCGCAGCTCGGGCCGCAGCCGCGCCACGTTGGCGGCGGGCTGAGCGCTAGCTGTTCTCTCCTTCAGAGACAGAGACTCACTCAGACAGTATACACATACTCACTGCGAGTGCTGGCAGTCCACGGCCTGGCTGAGCGCGGCGAGCGCGGGCGGGAGCGCGAGCGCGCGCAGCTCGGGCCGCAGCCGCGCCACGTTGGCGGCGGGCTGAGCGCTAGCTGTTCTCTCCTTCAGAGACAGAGACTCACTCAGACAGTATACACATACTCACTGCGAGTGCTGGCAGTCCACGGCCTGGCTGAGCGCGGCGAGCGCGGGCGGGAGCGCGAGCGCGCGCAGCTCGGGCCGCAGCCGCGCCACGTTGGCGGCGGGCTGAGCGCTAGCTGTTCTCTCCTTCAGAGACAGAGACTCACTCAGACAGTATACACATACTCACTGCGAGTGCTGGCAGTCCACGGCCTGGCTGAGCGCGGCGAGCGCGGGCGGGAGCGCGAGCGCGCGCAGCTCGGGCCGCAGCCGCGCCACGTTGGCGGCGGGCTGAGCGCTAGCTGTTCTCTCCTTCAGAGACAGAGACTCACTCAGACAGTATACACATACTCACTGCGAGTGCTGGCAGTCCACGGCCTGGCTGAGCGCGGCGAGCGCGGGCGGGAGCGCGAGCGCGCGCAGCTCGGGCCGCAGCCGCGCCACGTTGGCGGCGGGCTGAGCGCTAGCTGTTCTCTCCTTCAGAGACAGAGACTCACTCAGACAGTATACACATACTCACTGCGAGTGCTGGCAGTCCACGGCCTGGCTGAGCGCGGCGAGCGCGGGCGGGAGCGCGAGCGCGCGCAGCTCGGGCCGCAGCCGCGCCACGTTGGCGGCGGGCTGAGCGCTAGCTGTTCTCTCCTTCAGAGACAGAGACTCACTCAGACAGTATACACATACTCACTGCGAGTGCTGGCAGTCCACGGCCTGGCTGAGCGCGGCGAGCGCGGGCGGGAGCGCGAGCGCGCGCAGCTCGGGCCGCAGCCGCGCCACGTTGGCGGCGGGCTGAGCGCTAGCTGTTCTCTCCTTCAGAGACAGAGACTCACTCAGACAGTATACACATACTCACTGCGAGTGCTGGCAGTCCACGGCCTGGCTGAGCGCGGCGAGCGCGGGCGGGAGCGCGAGCGCGCGCAGCTCGGGCCGCAGCCGCGCCACGTTGGCGGCGGGCTGAGCGCTAGCTGTTCTCTCCTTCAGAGACAGAGACTCACTCAGACAGTATACACATACTCACTGCGAGTGCTGGCAGTCCACGGCCTGGCTGAGCGCGGCGAGCGCGGGCGGGAGCGCGAGCGCGCGCAGCTCGGGCCGCAGCCGCGCCACGTTGGCGGCGGGCTGAGCGCTAGCTGTTCTCTCCTTCAGAGACAGAGACTCACTCAGACAGTATACACATACTCACTGCGAGTGCTGGCAGTCCACGGCCTGGCTGAGCGCGGCGAGCGCGGGCGGGAGCGCGAGCGCGCGCAGCTCGGGCCGCAGCCGCGCCACGTTGGCGGCGGGCTGAGCGCTAGCTGTTCTCTCCTTCAGAGACAGAGACTCACTCAGACAGTATACACATACTCACTGCGAGTGCTGGCAGTCCACGGCCTGGCTGAGCGCGGCGAGCGCGGGCGGGAGCGCGAGCGCGCGCAGCTCGGGCCGCAGCCGCGCCACGTTGGCGGCGGGCTGAGCGCTAGCTGTTCTCTCCTTCAGAGACAGAGACTCACTCAGACAGTATACACATACTCACTGCGAGTGCTGGCAGTCCACGGCCTGGCTGAGCGCGGCGAGCGCGGGCGGGAGCGCGAGCGCGCGCAGCTCGGGCCGCAGCCGCGCCACGTTGGCGGCGGGCTGAGCGCTAGCTGTTCTCTCCTTCAGAGACAGAGACTCACTCAGACAGTATACACATACTCACTGCGAGTGCTGGCAGTCCACGGCCTGGCTGAGCGCGGCGAGCGCGGGCGGGAGCGCGAGCGCGCGCAGCTCGGGCCGCAGCCGCGCCACGTTGGCGGCGGGCTGAGCGCTAGCTGTTCTCTCCTTCAGAGACAGAGACTCACTCAGACAGTATACACATACTCACTGCGAGTGCTGGCAGTCCACGGCCTGGCTGAGCGCGGCGAGCGCGGGCGGGAGCGCGAGCGCGCGCAGCTCGGGCCGCAGCCGCGCCACGTTGGCGGCGGGCTGAGCGCTAGCTGTTCTCTCCTTCAGAGACAGAGACTCACTCAGACAGTATACACATACTCACTGCGAGTGCTGGCAGTCCACGGCCTGGCTGAGCGCGGCGAGCGCGGGCGGGAGCGCGAGCGCGCGCAGCTCGGGCCGCAGCCGCGCCACGTTGGCGGCGGGCTGAGCGCTAGCTGTTCTCTCCTTCAGAGACAGAGACTCACTCAGACAGTATACACATACTCACTGCGAGTGCTGGCAGTCCACGGCCTGGCTGAGCGCGGCGAGCGCGGGCGGGAGCGCGAGCGCGCGCAGCTCGGGCCGCAGCCGCGCCACGTTGGCGGCGGGCTGAGCGCTAGCTGTTCTCTCCTTCAGAGACAGAGACTCACTCAGACAGTATACACATACTCACTGCGAGTGCTGGCAGTCCACGGCCTGGCTGAGCGCGGCGAGCGCGGGCGGGAGCGCGAGCGCGCGCAGCTCGGGCCGCAGCCGCGCCACGTTGGCGGCGGGCTGAGCGCTAGCTGTTCTCTCCTTCAGAGACAGAGACTCACTCAGACAGTATACACATACTCACTGCGAGTGCTGGCAGTCCACGGCCTGGCTGAGCGCGGCGAGCGCGGGCGGGAGCGCGAGCGCGCGCAGCTCGGGCCGCAGCCGCGCCACGTTGGCGGCGGGCTGAGCGCTAGCTGTTCTCTCCTTCAGAGACAGAGACTCACTCAGACAGTATACACATACTCACTGCGAGTGCTGGCAGTCCACGGCCTGGCTGAGCGCGGCGAGCGCGGGCGGGAGCGCGAGCGCGCGCAGCTCGGGCCGCAGCCGCGCCACGTTGGCGGCGGGCTGAGCGCTAGCTGTTCTCTCCTTCAGAGACAGAGACTCACTCAGACAGTATACACATACTCACTGCGAGTGCTGGCAGTCCACGGCCTGGCTGAGCGCGGCGAGCGCGGGCGGGAGCGCGAGCGCGCGCAGCTCGGGCCGCAGCCGCGCCACGTTGGCGGCGGGCTGAGCGCTAGCTGTTCTCTCCTTCAGAGACAGAGACTCACTCAGACAGTATACACATACTCACTGCGAGTGCTGGCAGTCCACGGCCTGGCTGAGCGCGGCGAGCGCGGGCGGGAGCGCGAGCGCGCGCAGCTCGGGCCGCAGCCGCGCCACGTTGGCGGCGGGCTGAGCGCTAGCTGTTCTCTCCTTCAGAGACAGAGACTCACTCAGACAGTATACACATACTCACTGCGAGTGCTGGCAGTCCACGGCCTGGCTGAGCGCGGCGAGCGCGGGCGGGAGCGCGAGCGCGCGCAGCTCGGGCCGCAGCCGCGCCACGTTGGCGGCGGGCTGAGCGCTAGCTGTTCTCTCCTTCAGAGACAGAGACTCACTCAGACAGTATACACATACTCACTGCGAGTGCTGGCAGTCCACGGCCTGGCTGAGCGCGGCGAGCGCGGGCGGGAGCGCGAGCGCGCGCAGCTCGGGCCGCAGCCGCGCCACGTTGGCGGCGGGCTGAGCGCTAGCTGTTCTCTCCTTCAGAGACAGAGACTCACTCAGACAGTATACACATACTCACTGCGAGTGCTGGCAGTCCACGGCCTGGCTGAGCGCGGCGAGCGCGGGCGGGAGCGCGAGCGCGCGCAGCTCGGGCCGCAGCCGCGCCACGTTGGCGGCGGGCTGAGCGCTAGCTGTTCTCTCCTTCAGAGACAGAGACTCACTCAGACAGTATACACATACTCACTGCGAGTGCTGGCAGTCCACGGCCTGGCTGAGCGCGGCGAGCGCGGGCGGGAGCGCGAGCGCGCGCAGCTCGGGCCGCAGCCGCGCCACGTTGGCGGCGGGCTGAGCGCTAGCTGTTCTCTCCTTCAGAGACAGAGACTCACTCAGACAGTATACACATACTCACTGCGAGTGCTGGCAGTCCACGGCCTGGCTGAGCGCGGCGAGCGCGGGCGGGAGCGCGAGCGCGCGCAGCTCGGGCCGCAGCCGCGCCACGTTGGCGGCGGGCTGAGCGCTAGCTGTTCTCTCCTTCAGAGACAGAGACTCACTCAGACAGTATACACATACTCACTGCGAGTGCTGGCAGTCCACGGCCTGGCTGAGCGCGGCGAGCGCGGGCGGGAGCGCGAGCGCGCGCAGCTCGGGCCGCAGCCGCGCCACGTTGGCGGCGGGCTGAGCGCTAGCTGTTCTCTCCTTCAGAGACAGAGACTCACTCAGACAGTATACACATACTCACTGCGAGTGCTGGCAGTCCACGGCCTGGCTGAGCGCGGCGAGCGCGGGCGGGAGCGCGAGCGCGCGCAGCTCGGGCCGCAGCCGCGCCACGTTGGCGGCGGGCTGAGCGCTAGCTGTTCTCTCCTTCAGAGACAGAGACTCACTCAGACAGTATACACATACTCACTGCGAGTGCTGGCAGTCCACGGCCTGGCTGAGCGCGGCGAGCGCGGGCGGGAGCGCGAGCGCGCGCAGCTCGGGCCGCAGCCGCGCCACGTTGGCGGCGGGCTGAGCGCTAGCTGTTCTCTCCTTCAGAGACAGAGACTCACTCAGACAGTATACACATACTCACTGCGAGTGCTGGCAGTCCACGGCCTGGCTGAGCGCGGCGAGCGCGGGCGGGAGCGCGAGCGCGCGCAGCTCGGGCCGCAGCCGCGCCACGTTGGCGGCGGGCTGAGCGCTAGCTGTTCTCTCCTTCAGAGACAGAGACTCACTCAGACAGTATACACATACTCACTGCGAGTGCTGGCAGTCCACGGCCTGGCTGAGCGCGGCGAGCGCGGGCGGGAGCGCGAGCGCGCGCAGCTCGGGCCGCAGCCGCGCCACGTTGGCGGCGCCGCGCAGGCTGGCGCAGCGCACACGGCTGTGCTCGTCCTTCCAGCCCGTGCTCAGCGTGGCCAGGACGGTCTCGATCAGAACTGTATTGTCGTTGCATCTGTTCGGGTTCAAAGTAAAATCGTGAATATCACCATATGGCAACACTGCGACAAGAGGTATTTTTTATAGCTGCTGTCAAAAATCAATTTCGAAATCGGTCGTTGCATAAACAATAATGACCCATTCATCATCATCATCATCATTTCAGCCGTAAGAAGTCCACTGCTGGGCATAGTCCTCCCCCAAGGATTTCCAATACGACCGGTTGGAAGCGGCCTGCATCCAGTGTCTAAATGAATGACAGACAGTGTCTTAATTACCCATTAAAAACGAAAAACTCCGTAAAATTTCGTCTCATTTATTTTTAGGCCCGCTCATAAGAAAAACAACAACACGAGAGTTTTTCAAATAGAAATACAAACCCACTTGAATCACTGAAATTGGCTTTTCACCCATAAGTAGCGTTCGAAGTTAACGTTACGAAAATTCGCGGACAACGGATTGTCAATCATTCGCTCCCCGTTATATTTTGGACGATGTACATGCAAACAGAAAGGTTTCTAAAAAGCCATAGAGAGCAAGCTTTCTCGTCTAGCATATGTGTATCTGGAGGGGGGGGGGGGGGATACAGATAATAGCGACCGTGAGTATTGTGTTACGCGTGCCAGTTGTCCCAGACACGACTGAAAGATAGCACCACTCAGTATGGGCGCTAATTCTATCTTTCTATCTTCTACGAGGGTAGTTTAGGATGCAAGTGCCGCCCATTTTTGCGGAGGTAATGGCGAGCGCGAATATTGTGCCACGCGTGACACTAATTTAGCCAGTAGTCTCGGACACGACCGGCAGAGGGCGCCACTTAGTATGGGCGCTAATTCTAAGAGGGTAGATTAGAAATCTCTGTGTTCTACGCTAAGTCATAGACAAAAAACTTTCTTAAAATAGTAGCTATGATAATGTGTAGGATTTATTATTTACCTGTAGTTCAGGAAATCCGCTAGTAATGCAAGTGCCGCCCATCTCTGCGGAGGTAATGGCGAGCGCGAATATTGTGCCACGCGTGACACTAATTTAGCCAGTAGTCTCGGACACGACCGGCAGAGGGCGCCACTTAGTATGGGCGCTAATTCTAAGAGGGTAGATTAGAAATCTCTGTGTTCTACGCTAAGTCATAGACAAAAAACTTTCTTAAAATAGTAGCTATGATAATGTGTAGGATTTATTATTTACCTGTAGTTCAGGAAATCCGCTAGTAATGCAAGTGCCGCCCATCTCTGCGGAGGTAATGGCGAGCGCGAATATTGTGCCACGCGAGACACTAATTTGGCCAGTTGTCCCGGACACGAGCGGCAGAGGGCGCCACTTAGTATGGGCGCTAATTCTAAGAGGGTACTCGAGGAATCTCCATGTTCTACGCTGAGGCAGAGGGAACAAGCTTCTTTCACCTGTAAACAAGAGTTTTAACTAGAGTAAATGTATTATGTTAAGATATACTGCGGTCCAAGCGTTTTATGTCTGAAAATTTTGATGTCAAAGTTACTCGTTTGTATGTATGGATAAAATCCCTACAAAATACGAAATTACTTTTTTCCCGACCTAATAATATATATTTTGTTCTGTTTTAGTATTTGATGTTATAACGGCAACATAAATACATCATCTGTGAAAATTTAACTGTCTAGCTATCACGATTCATGTTATACAGCCTGGTAACAGACAGACGGACGGACATATACTGAAGTCTGGTGAATAGAGTCCCGTTTTTACCCTTTGGGTATGGAACTCTAAAAACTACCTTCAAAGAATCTTACCTTCTAACAATCAGCTTGATCCAAGAACGCATTGAAGGTATAGACTGTTATCTTCGCAGGAGATAATTTGATGCGTTCTCTATTCGGGATGAATCCGAATCTTTCCTGCAGCTAATAAGCTGAGTGAATGAAGCAATAGCTCGGTACTACGTATGCCGGTGGTTCTGCATCCATGTAGCACGCTAGTGTTGTGTAGAGAACCGAGAATTGTACCGGGAATTTCTGTCTCATTATATAAAACCTAGATAGACTCTTTTAGTGTCCAACCCATAGTCGGTCGCACACACAAACAGCTACCAATTTGACGGATTTTGAGGGCATAAATTGAGAGGACGCGTGTGACAACACAAAGCTGTCACGCAATAAAGACATGACGGTATCTAGAGAATATAATTATAGTCAAAGTGCATGTTGTACATTTAGACGATTGAGTGAATTTACCCAAGTACACTTAGACTTTTACTCATTTCTGAGCGCGCTAGGGTTGTGTAGGGAACTGAGAATAGTTGCGGGAATTTCTAAGCTCATCCATTGCCTTCATCATAGTAGAAAAACTACCAAAGAATCTTACCTTCTGACAGTCAGCTTGATCCAAGAACGCATTGAAGGTATAGACTGTGATCTTCGCTGGAGACAATTTCATAGCCTCTCTATTCGGGATGAATCCGAATCTCTCTTGCGGCTTGTTGTTCGGAACAACGTACGCCGGTGGTTCTGCATCCATGTAGCACGCTAGTGTTGTGTAGAGAACTGAGAATAGTTCCGGGAATTTGCTGATGCAGATCGGTCGCATAGTGTTCTCTTGGAGCATTTCTCCTAAGGCACTTATTAGCTGAAATAAAAAACATGTCTGTAGGGTTTTTCCATAGGTATGTTTATCGAGTATGTAAACCATGGTGGTATCATCTTTGACGTGTCCACGAATTTCAATACAAACGGAAGTTGTACTCTATCTATACATAGATGGCGCTACAAGCTGTGCTAGAATTATAACAACTAACTAAAAAAGCATTTAAGATTATTACTTCAAATCAGAATTACATTATCTTTCAAATTAATGCGTCCTTTTTCGCTTAAAAACATTCTTAATAGTCTACCTAGTTGACTAGTAGTGAGTGAACCTACTGCCATCTAACGGTGGCTTGTTAAAACTGAGTTTGCGTTTTGCCAGAGAGTATGCCGCCGGATGAGACATCTATAGGGTGGATGCACGCAATTTTTTTATTTGCTTACTATAATCCTTAATAACCACAGTAAAAAAATATGAAAGAACTTTTAAAATATCTTAATTAACGACGAAGATGTGAAACTGTACAGTTTAAATAAGAAAGAGAAGTCCGATATGGACTAGTGACGTCAGAGTCTATGTCATGCATACATTTGCCATATAAAATAGTATTTTCGCGAGTGAGATAGACATATTTTTGTAAAATAATTTTATCTTGTTCGTTTTCAACCAAATTTTATTTTGTTATCACTTTCAATAGTTTACTATTGAATATTTTTGGATAAACTGGTAAGATAACAGATATTTTTTTCACGCATATTCCCTATTCCTGTATATGTATGATGTAAACTGTTTAGTAGATTTTATTTAAATGCGTGGATACTGTAGCCCTATCCCACTTACAAGCGACCGTCCGCAGAGCGGGCGCGGCAGCAGCGGCGGCAGAAGCCATTAAGAGGCGCAAATATGCAGCTCTAGGCGAGCCTTACATATTTGTGCCCTTCGCCGTGGAGACCTTAGGGCCTTGGGGTGCGGAAGCACGACAGATTTTCAAAGAGATCTCCGCACGCCTAATCAACGTTTCCGGTGACCAAAGGGCAGGCGCGCATTTTGGCCAAAGACTAAGTTTGGCAATCCAACGAGGAAATGCCGCCAGCCTTTTGGGCACCCTGCCCGCTGACTGCAGCGATTTGGCTTCTATTTTTTATTTAACTTAATGTTTATTTATTTATTTTTCTTTTTTTGTAGGTTAATTTTCTTTTTTAAGACAAGTTATAGTTTATAATCTTAATATATTATAATAAAATTATAGATATTATATATTTTAAGCGTACCTATAAAGATGAGGAACTCACAATGATCATGCATAATCACCAATAAAACCAGTAGATTTTACCTTAAGAAATATAAATAGATTCGACAAAATTTTGACAATGGTACTGGGTATATCAAAATGTGATTCATGGACGCGTTTTCAGCTTTTTTTAAATTGTATAAATGTTATTCAGAGTATGAAGTAAGTCGGCGGGTGAGAATATCACAAGATAGCCACAAACGAAATCGGACATATTATCAAGTGTTGCTTATGAAGGCGTTGCCTATGAATGCCTTGCCTAAGGAGGCTTCTTTCTCAATAATATACTTGCATTCCCAAGTAGTATTGACAATACTATGGTATATGTATCATAGATTTAGCTATTAAAATTGGCTTATGATTAAAGAATGAAATATTTTTATGAAAGCCCAAAAACATTTTTAAATTTTCAGGTTTACGTTTTAAGAAAAGGTTTTTAACTGGCAAAATTTCGACCCTTATACATAACCCTCTGCGTGTACTTCCGACATGTTCACACGGGTAAGAGATCTAAGATACTTTTCCTTACCGTCAAAGGCTGGAGCGCGGCGATGTGGTTCTCAGTAATATGATAAGGGTCTTCGTATAGCTCTATTGACGTCATCAGGCGCAGGAAATTCTCCACGATAGCCGCGGACAGGCCTTCGTCTCTCGCAAGAGAACGCCAGCAAGAAACTACGCACCTGAAGAACAATATAAGAGGACACTTTAAAATTCAATTGGAAAACTTTATAAAAATATATAATAAGCGAAGAGTAAAATGTAAAGGCACTGTCGTTTTATTTGGCAAACGAATTTTAATAAAAACATTACTAAATATTATAATACTGAGGAGCCCGATGGTGGTGGCTCACACCCACTGGGGGTGTGAGCTCGATGAGCGCTTACGTATGTTAAGCAACCCCTGGTGCAGTCCCTACTTGGATGGGTGACCGCAAGTGGCATAAAAATATCTCGAGCTCCTCCGTGCTTCGGAAGGCACGTTAAGCCGTTGGTCCCGGCTGTCATCGTCGATGGCATTCGTTAAGCTATGTCAGATGCCTTTAGGCAGCTTGAAAAATCTGACACCAGTGTGTCACCACTTACACATACGAAAAAAAAAGAAAAAATAAATAAATAAAGACAATCTAATAAAGACAATTTTTTATGCCAATATTCGGGCATTCAAGACGTATTGCTGTTGGCCCTACATTGAGAAAACAGATATTTTCAATTACTTTGGATGGGTCACATTTTCAAAGATTAAATCTTAACATCATCACTATTTTGATCCGCTTTCTACCTTAACGCCCACTTACACGCTAAACGTGGCCTTTGGGTTTTATAACCTTGGGCTCTGTCTACTCTAAAAAAATATATAAAAACATATAATTCTTACTCTTTCAATGGAATATTTTGAGCCAGCAGCACGGCCGTCACCGCATTGGAATGGTGCCTCGTCAGAGACGTCAGAGGCTTCATCAGCTTCGCCCTCGCCTCCGTCCCCACCGCGTCCATTGTATTCAGCATCACCTCCACTATCCGCTCGATACTCTGATACAAGTCCTGCCCCTTCTTTATAAAGAACGCGTCTAACACAGCACTAATCCCAACACTCCTCAACTCTTGGTTGTCATACCCTTCTAGTAGACTTTCAATGAACTGCATAGTGTGGTGATGAGGGATTTTACTACTAATAGTATCACATAAAGCCATGCAATAGTCACTTATCATATTAGCGTCATTAGTCAGTATGTTATTCTGGAGATTCGCAAGGTCATTCATACATTCATCGTCTGGTTCTATTGTGTGACCTTCGTAAAGATCCTGGATTTGTATGATCAGCTTTATACAATCTACTGTTGTTAATCTGACTGGGAAATTTGTATCGGCCACTCCTGGGACGACTAAACCTAGTAAATAGCCCATCTGTCCAAACTTACTAGGAGTCTCGTAGTTTAATTTGACGTTTTTGATATAAGTATCGAAAACCACTTGTAGGATCAAAACGGCTGCCGTTCGAATCTCGTCGTTTTCGTTTCTCATCCATTCGATTAGAAGTCCGATTAAGTCATCGATTGTGCTCAAGCAAGTCGATTGGATAATCAACTCTCGGATTAGTTGGTGAAGTAAGGATAAACTGTCGTTGAGCGTCTTAGCGAGTAGATCGTTCTTATCCCCGTTGCCTTCGATTTCATATTTCCTTTTGAAGGACGATAATTCTCCAAAGATACTATTGAATAGCACTCGCAAAATTGTGTTCCTTTCTTCAGGTAATATTCCTTTCTGTAGCTTAGTCAATGCTTTGGAAGCCTTCACAATGATCGGGTACAGTTCAACGTTTCTTTTATCCAAATTCGAGTTATATATTTGTTCCAAAACAGCGTTCAGAAGTTGCCAGCGATTCCGCAACGCTACGTTATGATGCGCAGCCGGTTGTAAGGCCTTGCTTATTTGGTAGAGAGTTGTAACACTAGCTTTGCATAGATCAAATTGTGGCTGAGACTTCAAAATGTCATACAAAATCGACGTAACGTTGTCCCCTAGTCTCGCTAAAACGTGAACATCCAAGCACTCCGTAGCCACTTTCCCGTAACACGTTATCAAAGTGTACTTAACGATATTTAACTCCAATTCGTTCCTAGAATTTCTAGAAGATAGGAAATTGAGGATTTTGCTGCCTCTTTTCCCTTCGTTATCCTTATAAATAGCGTCTAGTTCATTCAGCACAAATTCTCCGTGCTGTCTTGATGCTATTCCTATAGCGTTGCTCACGTATTCACAACTCTCCATTGGGATTGACTTCAGAGCTAGTAGGATAATCTTTAGAACATTTTCCACCACAGCAGCATTGGACATGTGGCAGGATAGGATTGCTAAGTACTGTAACGAAACGCCTTTGACCATTGGTGGTTGTTTTTTTGACACCACCTGCTGGGTTATCAACAAAGCTATGGTCTCCACCCATTTGTTATTATTCACCTGCTCCACTGCAGAAACCAGCAAATCCAATAACATGCCATGCCACTGTTCTTTGGGCTCCGCTTTGTCAACAAACTTTAGCAATCTCTGTATTTCTACAGTCCAAGAATTCTTCAAATTCTTATGGATATCACCGGAATATTCTTCGAGAAAGATCAACAGATTCTTATTCTTCTCCGTCGCGTCTGGTTCGACAACGTGTGTGATGCATCTAACGAAAACTAGGTCTGGATTGCATTTGAAATCATCTGTTTTGGAAGTTTCTTCATTGATGACGTCAGAATTATTTTGTAATAACGATGTAAGGCAGTGACTTACTGTAGACATAGAATTTGTGAATTCATCCACAGTTAGAGCAGTCAATAATAAGTTTCTCAGTTGTGTACGAACACTAGTCACAGTATTACACATCAGAATCAGAGAACTCTTGCAAGTATCGTGTAAGTCGGTTAAATCGTGCTTAGACACATTCGGAGGACCTTCATAACTGCAATGTTTTATTATGAACTCGATCATAGTGAAATCTTCAGGTGACACTATGCAATTTCTGTACACCAGTCCTACGATAGCTTTGACTAACAACTTCTTCATCTTCAACCCCTGTTCCATCGCTGTCATCACTTTTAACAAAACTATGAATTTATTCGCGTAGTTTTCAACAAATACATGTGATGACGTCGTCAGATGCGTCAAAATGATTACTGCTTTCATTCTGTCTTTCTCTTGATTATTCTTACATTGGTGGAGCAAACTCTCTATAGTTTGCTCGGGGAACTGCCCAGCCATATGGTCAAAGCAGCGCAGCACTTCGAAATGATTCTTGACTGTATGAGGCTGGTCGTAGTCCGGCTCCAGTAGAACCAAGTTAAACAAAACGTGGTTTATCGAGTTTATTACGCTATCATTCAAAGTGAGTTTGGGATTCAACGGCGACGGAGAAAGTAAATACGATATACACTGACTGATGCAGTAGAAGTTGATGATAGGTTTTCTATACAAAGAGAGTAATGAGAGCACGAATTTGTTGACGGTCTCGTTGAACTGTCTGTCGGGTATGAGCCTGGTGATGGGGCCTAGCGCTTCGAGCACGGACTCTGAGACTTTGTGCTCGTGGGAGGGCAGCCACTGATTGTACAGCACGTCGAAGATAATTGAGAACTCCGTGACAAAATTGTCCTTAATGGATGTGATGTTGCCGCTCTCCACATTGTCGCCGATCTGCTCCGACACGGCGATCGCGAAGTGCCCGAAAGCTGGAGCAACAAAACGTTAAACTCAAATAACCTTTCTTCTTCCTTTGCCTTATCCCACTTTTTTATGTGGGGTCGGCACAGTATGTCAAATCAAATAACCTTTAGAATAAATTAAATAATCCAGCATAATTTGAAAAAAAAAAATACTGATATCAGAACGCTTTTTCTCAAAAAATACACCGATTTTAATGAAACTTAAACAAATTCTTAAATTTAAGCAAAGTCCAACAAAAAACATTATTTGCTTAGTACCCTAGTTTTTGCGACATGCAAATATACTAGAGCCTAATGAGTATTGACGGCTGCTAGCGTGCCCAGTATACGTACAATAGATTTTGTGAGTAAAAGGTGGTTCAAACAGACTCATCGTAAGCAAACGCTTGCTTAACGCCATCTTGCTTCACCAGAGACAGTAGGGGAAGCACTTTGCCCAGGATTTCCTTGACGTGCGGCACTAGGCCATGAGTATTCACGGCTGCTAGCGTCCCAGGGTGTGTGAGTAAAATATGGATCAAACTGAGTTGTGGTAGAGCCACGCAACCGGCAATATTAATCAAATTACTACTTTCACTGATTGTAATCCAGAGTCTTATTATAAATACTCAGGTATAGCTGTGTGTGTGTGTGTGTGTGTGTGGCTTAGACCCAAAAAAACAGTTTTACTAGTTTGAGGTCTAAGCGTCAATTGTTTGAACACACTAGATTTAAGGTACAAATTTGTGACGGCTAGAAAGTGGAGCGGGTCTGGCGGGCAGCAGCCCTCCAAAATACAGGCTCGACCTAGTTTGGTTCTGGCGCTGCTGACTCGCCTGGTTCTGCCCCGCTACTGATGCCGTGTAGTTATAATTAATGTAACCTTTCGTTGTGATCGTACCTTTGAGAATAAATATGTATTTTGTTTTTATTATTCGCTTTTGCTAGTAGCATGAATAGGCCGGCTCGTCCGGGGAAGTACCACGCTCTCACAGAAAATCTACGTTTGTGTAGTAGCTTTACCGCTGCTATGCTTCGTTCGGTGAGTGAGAGAGCTGGAGGCCCATTCCCTTCCCCTCTGAGGAGGTAAAAATAAAGGCCGGCAACGCTCTTGTAACACCCCTGGAGTTGCAGTTGTCCATGAGCAACGGTGATCACTTACCATCAAGTGTCCCGCTTGCTCGTTTGCCGTCCTATATCATATAAAAACTCACCGTAAGCAAACGCTTGCTTAACGCCATCTTGCTTCACCAAGGACAGCAGGGGGAGCATTTTGCCCAGGATTTCCTTGACGTGAGGTACTAAGCCATGAGTATTGACGGCTGCTAGCGTGCCCAGGGTGTGAGCGATGGTGTAGTGTGGCACTGAGGCAGGTGACAGCTGGTTTATTAGCGAGCGAAGTACCTGAGTAAAAAAAAAAGAAATACAGTGGCAATCCGGGAGTGATAGAAGTTAAAACTTGAGCAATTATGTACTATATATTGTAAACATTATATTTTATTATTGTGCAGGAAATTCTTTTATATATACAGAAGTGTCGATTTTTTGGTAACGATGTTGCGGGTTTAAAGGTATTTTCCCATCTCAAAAATGGCCAACGCGCTTAAATAAGTTATCAGTTCAAAAAGTTTTATTAAAAAATAGGTAAAAACGAATGGTATAATATTTTTATGTTTTAAATTAAACCATAGTTAATAACATTCTTTAGACAGAGATAGACCTTATCCGGTGGCCCGCGCTCTGGCAGACTCTGGCAAGCTTAATTACAAAAGTCATCGGTAGATGGCAGTAGGTTCACTGTTAGTTACTTGACAAAAAGATTTATTATCTTTTTGTCTTCTTTTTTATGTATAATCTGAATTTTTAATAGGCTATTTTCCTGGGTCAAATATTAATAATAAAATAGGACCGTCAGTTAGACAATCAATAAATATTGGACACGTATTTATTCTTTCGTTAATTTGACAATAAATGTCAAAGATAAAGCGTGTCAAAGTTCATGAGTGGGGGCTTGTGACATCACAGGCCACTAAAGTGTACTGGCTAGTGACGTCACACACAATTTTAACAAGCTATATCTTTTTCAGTTTTTGTTTGATTGACAAAAGAAAAAACACTTGTCAAATGTTTTTTGATAATCTAACTACCGGACTAATTATAGTTTTTTTTAGGAAAATAGCCCATTGCTCTTTATTGTACTTCTCACCAGTGGTCGTTCCAAAACGCTAGTAGTTTTTCGATTTTGCATATATACAAGATGTTAGTGTGAACAGTATCCTCCTTTGAACCAACAAACCAGCCCGTCAAAATGAACAACTTTTTCTATGGGACCAATGCTGGTAACTTAAAAAAAATTTCGTCATTTCCATACAAAAGTGTTCGGCCGGTCCGGCCATTTGTGTAAAAATGTTGAAAAAAATTTTGTGTTTCCAGCATTGGTTCTAAAGGAAAAGTTGTTCATTTTGACGGGCTGGTTTGTTGGTTCAAAGGAGGATACTGTTTACACTAACACCCTGTATAAAACAATAAAAAAAAATATGACGTATAAAAACATGTATCTAATTTGGAATGAAAATCTTTGACTTTGTTAGCTATAGAATAACAAACTGCATGCATAAGTAATTATGGATATAAGAATCCTAGTTCCATGTATGTAAATAAAGCACTCTGTAAATAGTTGCAGGGTTTCATACAAACTCCAGTTTGTTTCGTCGTGTAAACGTCAAACATGATAAGAACCACCATGATTAAACTTATTATCCTGTTTACAACGCAAGACGCAATGGTATTACATATTTTAATACTTGTATCCTCTAGCCTCTATCCTTATACACACTTTACAACAAACTGTAAAAATAATTACTATTTACATTTTCATTTAGTATAGTTCGACGCGAATTTGGAGTTCGCGAACATTTATGTTAATCCCATCCCAGCTTCCCAACTAATATTATAAATGCGGAAGTGAGTTTGTTTGTTACGCTTTCACGCCGTATCTACTGAACCGAGCATCATGAAATTTTGCAAACACTTCTGCCCCCCCTATTTACTAACTCGGATGACAGGTGTCGATGCCTATCAATCAAGAATTTACTGTTACAATGCGGGTTTTGCTCGCTCGAACTTTTTATTTGAAATACAAAAACCGCATTGTAACAGTAAATTCTTGATTGATAGGCATCGACACCTGTCATCCAAGTTAGTAAATAGGCCGGCTGGAGGACATAGGCTTTCATCCCAGAGAAAAGTACTGTTTCCGAGAGATCGACAATTGGCTACTTGACAAAAAAAATTTTCGTGTCGCTATGTAAAGACCTGCCAAAAATAAACACAATAGTGACCGAAATACATTTCTAAACAAAAAAACCGGCCAAGTGCGTGTCGGGCCACGCGCAGTATAGGGTTCCGTAGTTGCGAATGACAACTTTGAGTACACACTGTTTACACTCGCACCTCACAGTTTAACGACCAAAAACATCTAACAATAAAGATTGTATGAAATTTTACATTTTCCAGTACATTTTATAAGTTGGTTGCCTATAACTTTTTAGTTTGTACTTAGTACTTAGCTCTGATAGTTTTCCTTTCAACTTCAGTATATATACTACTGCTGTAATTTTTTTCACGTATCTATATATAACCGTTTAGGAGATAGAGGGGGGGGACACGTACCTCTAACAAAAATTTGCACTTTAAAACCAAATATTTCGGAAACGGATCCCTAAATCGAAAAATGGTGTTCTCAACCTCACAATATTTTTCAAAGACCTTTTTAACGATACCCCACAAGATGGGTAAGTAGAGAAAAAAAAATGACTCCCCCACTTTACTTGTATGGGAGCTACCCAAAAAAAATTTTTTTTTCAAGATTTTTTTCTACGACTTTTTTGCCATGATTAATATACATACTCATACCAAATTACAGCTTTCTAGTACTTATGGTCTCTGAGTAAAACCGCGGACGGACAGACAGACAGACAGACATGGCGAAACTATAAGGGTTCCTAGTTTACTACGGAACCCTAAAAACTGTTTCAGATATAGAAGTTTTAGAGACACATATTTTTAGACGTTAATTTTTAGACGTGTAAACGCGCTGCGGAAATGCCAACATATTTGTGACGTCACAACTTTGTATTTTGTATGGGCGGCGTGAGAACTTCGTTTGGTAGCTATACGAAATATTACGTTTGTGGTAATGGTTTTATAATAAAAGTTGCTATAAATTTAGCGGACTACAATACAGTATAAGTGTTATTTAAGATTTTCATACTTTTAAAAATGGTCCTATTCACCCAACTTTAAAGAAGCTTTAAGAACACTTAACGAATCGATATCAAATTAAAAGTGTTTTTTATATTGTTTTTAGATAGAAATGAGTATCATTGTAAACAAATTTTATATAATCTTAACATTAGGCAAATACCGAATTACGCGGGCGGATTGGCGGGCGAAAGCTATTATCTGATGAACTATTGAACCGATTCAAATACCTATTGAACTCGAAAATTGTACTAATAATACTTATTACGTTTTAGATTTCACCGTACTTGGAGCACCGGTTCGAGAGTTATCGCGGAACAAAGATATTTACATACATACATAGTATCACCGTGTGGTTCCCGGCAGAGTAGAATAGGACCACTCAAAGTCTCCCCGTGGATGTCGTAGAAGTCGACTAAGGAAACAAAAGCTAAACAAAGCTACAAACATCAAAGAGACCTCTCCAACCCGTCTGGCCAGCGTGGAGAGTGTAGGCCAAATCCATGCCTGCCCTGGCTAATACATGGCTCTGGTAGTACATAGTGACGTCCTTCTGCAGTGGAGACCAACAAAGACCTGTTGATGATGATGATGATAGTATCACGTCTTTCTCCCTTACGGGGTAAACAGAGCCTAAGGCCATAAGACGGAAAGGCCACGTTCAGCATTTTTATTTTATTTTATTTATTTTTACATTTTGGGAAGACTTACAGCTAAAATACAAAGAATTTAAACATAAATATTTAACAGTGAGCCAATTACAAGTCTCCACATATAACAACAGGTTAGAATATAAAAGATCAAGAGCATGTCAACATATTTACATACATATTAAAATGCATACATACAAAAATTCTAAAAGTCTTCACTCTAACTCGTCTTGAAGACCTTGTTTGCTTCACGAAGAAAGAAATGGATTCTAAAACATAATTGTATGTTTGGTTACAATTTAGTTTAGTTTGGCTCTTATCGTTAATGAGCGTATCTGGTCCATTAGTCTTTGTGAAACACGATATGATTGATTGTGTTACATGTATGAAATAATAGCAAATATTCCAAATTAAATGCCTTTATTTTTATATAAAGGAATCAACTGCCTTGCTGGAAGTTTTATAGCCAGTGTTACTTGGGGTGTTGTAAGGATTCCCATAATACTTATATATCCAAATCTGTTCAGGCATTTAGAAATAATATTATAATGGAATAAAGAAACTCACTTACATAAATGGACTCTCAAAGCATTACTCCCTTTTTGGGACAATTGTGTAAAAAGACACAAATATTTTTTTTCTTGAATTGTACACAGTAATTATCTCCAATATAAACTGGTCCCCCAATAAATATAAAATATACAGGGTGTAAAGGCTAACACCGTTGTCCTTCAAACCATGGATACGGAACTCTAAATATGAGCCAGCCCCATCTTATCTTCATTGGGGCCGATTATAAATCGGAAGCACGTCTAAACTTTGGGTTATATTATAGCCCCATAGCCAGCCCCATAGTACGTTCAAGGCTTGTGCGCCCGGGCATGTATTATACCTATAAACCTTCCTCATGAATCACTATCTATTGATGAAAACTGCATAAAGATCCGTGCAGTAGTTTTGGAGTTAATCGCGAACAGGCAGACAGATACGGTGAAGGACTTTGTTTTATAATATGTAGTGATAGTGATACATATTTAGATCTCAGAGATCAATGACCCGTGTCAATAAGTAAAAGATTATTTTCTATCTTGACCTAACCAGAGATCGAACCTGGGAGTCCCAGGCTGGGACCTTTAGCGTGACAGCTTTGTAGGGCATAGGTTATGGGTCCACATCACTGGTGTAGTTAATAAAATAACATTTTCCAATATTTGAGAGGTAAACAAGAGACACCAGTTTACAACATTGTGCTATTTGTGGCCAAGATCAATAAAGGGTTATCAGCAATGTCATTATATCCTTCAAAGCTAATATTTACATACAAAATATATAGGCACAGTGCAGACACATTAAATGACTGTTTATTTTGAGAGATTATAATGAGGATCTCGACAATAGGTACCCAACAGACATAAAGATGCATTTGAGGCTTTTAGAGCAGGGACTTATATCGATACCACAGAAGTATCGATACCTTTTTATGCATATCTAAGTATTTAAATAAATTAGTATTCTGTATCAATACTTTGAACTATCACTTTAATTTAATACCAATATATTCGAAAACAACATCACCTATAGATAACTATTGCTTTCCTTTTCGTACATATGATATAATACAAGGACAGACGAGCGTGTGACGCGTGCAGTGAAATGAATAACTTTTTTAAAGTTGGACAACTGCCCCTAGTCAAGACCATGGTCCAAATAGTTGGACAGAGCAGTTGGACCACTGCCCCTCGCTCAAATCTTTAGCTTTTTGCATCTAAGGATACTATGCCAAAGGTACGCGAGTCAAGTTCTGCAGCTCTTTTTCTGTTTGGACATATTTGGCTGATATGACACACCATAACCATAAAAATTGAAATTCAGTTTTGCAGTCTGTCTTCCCTCACACTCTCCACCATGGCATGCAGCATTGCTGTGACTAGTTCAGAAGCTGCTTGCTTTTCCTGTCACTTCATCATCATCAACATCATCAGGTCTTTTTTAATATCCACTGCCAGAGCAAAACCCTCTTTATACTATCAGAGTTATATATTAGCCAGAGCAGTCAGAGATGATTTGGCCTACACTCTCCACACTTGCCTAACGGTTTGAAGAGGTGTCTTTGACGTTTATTAGCTATGTTTAGCTTGTGTTTCCTAAGTCGCCTTCTACAACATCCACGGGAAGACTTGGAGTGGTACTTTTCTACTCTACTGGGAACCGCATGGTGCTGACCTTGTAGTAATTAATTTCAATCAATTCCTTATTCAGTTACATACCAAGTCTAAATACTCATGGCTGACTGCCACCAACACAGCAGACGCTCCCATTTGCACCACTGGCTCGTACGACGGATTCTCTATCATGGCCCGTAGCATGGCTGTGACCAGTTCTGACGCCGCCTGCTTGTCCAGCCTCTTTACTTGGTTGACACATGTTTGTTCTAGTACTCTGAAAAATTTGTTAGGTAAAGTACCATAGCATAGTACAAGTAGTATAGGTATCAGTAGGTTATACAAGACATAGAATCTACAAGAGAAGAATTTCTGGGACAACCAGCAACTATGAGCGAGGCATGCAGCAAACCCTTTGCATTTCTTCGCTTCCTCAACAAGCTGGGTTTGCTCACATAAAACCACTCGACAACCTAAACAACATTTAAAATGGAGAATGAAGTCTCCTTAACGCAGAGGACTAGATGACGAGAAGTCCTATGGGCACAGACAAGAGGCCTAAGTGTGGAAAATTGCCCACAGAACTAGGTGAACATAGTAACACAATTTTTAAAGCATAAATCATTTTGCATTATTTTTAAACTCTATGCTACATCCAATTCTCAGAAAATATCATTTGTGCTAAGCTTTTCTAAAGCTTACCCAACATTGCTCAAGTATTGCATAATATTGGACCTACAAATAAAGATGCAATAAGTAAATTAAACCTTACTCATAGTAACTTCTAAGACCAGCTCATACATATTCATTAACAAAACATGTTTCTCAAATCAATTTTGCATATTGTCAGAGATACTGTGGACTTTATGATACCTTTCAACCAAAGTGGACAGCCACTTGGAGACAACATGAATATCCATCAATTATAGAAAAGATTAGTAATAAAAAAAAAATTAGTATTAAAAAGAAAAGTAGGTACCTATCTAAAATAAAATCTTGGGACTTTATAACTTTGGATAGAAAAAGTTTTCACAAAAATAATTACCTTCATATAGATTGTTTAGTATACTTACTTGACTATGTTCCCCAGCTGGGTCGTGTTTGGTTTGACTGTGTTTTTGTAAAATTCACAGAAAATCTCAATGAATTCATTGGGGTAAGAATTTGCTATTTTAGTCAATGACTTGATCACGACATTATTAACAGAATTCTCACTATCGCCTATAGCATTTATTAGCACCGACACGGTATCTGAAAGTAGAATTATAACATATTTTACACTTTTATAGAAACCCTACAAATGTAAGATTCAAAAACACGTACAATTTTAAATAGTTACCTTTCAGACAGTCAGTTTTTGTTGCCGACATGTTATTGGCGTCATAAGTACGGTAATTGTGAAATTAATTTTTCTATACCAAACAATGTACACCTCACAAAAGAGCAAAATACAAAACAACAATGATTTGATTGAATTCTAGTCGTATTTGTCTGTCAGGCAGGTCAGACATGACACTATTGACAATACAACTGACTTGAATCGTTTCATGTATTAAACTTTTTAGTTATTTCATCTAAATGTATTACTTTTAGTAAAATACTAATGCAGCTAAATAATTATAAGGTACATTACAGAAATACATTGGAAATTATCAATAAATGGAACAGGCACTGACAGATGACAAGAATATAAATGTTGCCATAATATATAGTAATAAAACTACTCATTTAAATAATAATAAAAGGAACGTAAATAAAGCCTAGGCCAGACTGATGGTCATCTTAAATAAACATGAAATGAAAAGCATAGAGATACTGAACTCACTTTCAGTGGTTTAAAATATAATTGTTTAAAATTTGTACAAAATTGGTGAACTGTGTTAAGTACCTATTGTTGTTCCATTTGTAAATCAATCAATAAAGATTTTTCTATTATATTGTTTTCTACACTTTTTACCCCATATAGGGCGAAAGTAAGAAAGATGTCCAACTTTTTTGTGATTTTAACTAGGTATTTCAATATTTGAGGGAAGGATAATATTTATTTCAATGCGCTCATTGTATACGTGCGGCAATTTTATTGTGAATTCAGTCGGAATATTAAAGTATCAAATATTATAGCCTTCAATATAGTGTCACACACATAGTATAAGCTATCGCACTTTTGTGTCATTTAATTCATTGATCTAAGTTCAATTAATTTATACACAAGTTGCCGACATATCCACCCAGCAACTGTATGTTGAATACTTTAACCATGTATTCGCCGTTTATATCTCTCAACTGATCTTACGTAGATATTAGGGTTCCTTATAAAACTACTATACTAGTAGTTATTTTATTTAACTTTAGTCTATGGTATGAATGAATGGGTATTTCAGGTATTTATTTGGTATTTCCTACCTACCTACCACACTGGGACTGCTGCAGCAGCAGTCCTTTTTCTTCGAGTAGCATACATAGCAGTTTCAATCAACCAACACTGCACATTTAGCTAGCCTCAACTGACTCAAATTTACTATACTACGACTGTAATCGGACATTACATACCTAAATAAAATAATACTCACCCACCCGGCCCGGTACCACTTCTCACCGCATTGGGTCTTCAACTCATATCTTATCTATATAAATGACTTGAAATGACATTGGGTTAGTATATTGTATCTATTATACTTTTATACTAATATTATTAAGAAGAGTTTGATTGTTCGGTTGAACGCGCCAATCACTCAGGAAAGCTACTGGACCGATTTCAAAAAATAGTTTTACTAATGGATAGGTACGTTATTCCTGCTGAGTGCCATAGGCTATGTAGCCTACTAAGTTCGGACTACTAGTTTATTATAAAATAAAATATTTACATACAACCAATTTACCTACTATAGGGTAAGGCTGCGAGGCCACACCACACACCACACCACACCACAACCCGCTGTTTGCATTGTCGAATCGCAAACACTACTAAGTCGATTTTTAGAGAAAAAAAAGCATAATAATGTGGCAAAAAAAACAATTTCGATGCGATGTCGCAATCGCAGCGTATTGTTGTGAGTTTATGACCTAACACTACCTTACTTTGCCTCTCTCTTCTCCTAAATACGTATTCTAAAGTTCCTCTTTTTGACCCAAGTATCAGGATGTTTATTCTTTCTCAGTTCCTTCTACACAATTACATCTTGAGTAGTTATTTGGTTTGTTTCGTGTATTGTTTTAGCATACGGGTCTCACAATAGTGTAACGACTAGGGGCGTTGCTAGAAATGGGCAAAGCGGATCCTCGCCCACGGCAAGGAGCTCCCGGAGGCTACACGCATGCTGAAGACGAACTGTTTTTGGGGAACCCTCGATTTACGAAAAAGAGCCAGCGCCACACACAAGACCTCGCGGAACGTGTCTTACCCACGTCCAACTTAAGTCTTGCACCGCCACTGTTAACGATTATATTTTTGGCAATAAAGGAAAGACAACGTTGTAAATAGTAATAGGTAATAATTACTATTTAATGGGAAATAAACATGATTATAATTAATTTCCGTTTGTTTAATATTTAATATGATACATAAATAAATGTGGGGAAAGGACAGGGCTGGCACCATGCCAGTCACCTACTCGCCGCCCGCACCGGCCGCCGCTGTGTGTAACCAGCTTTAATCCAAAAAGTTAATAAAACCTCAGTCTTGGTTTCATTTCAACATTTTGAATGAACACCTCCCTCTGTGAGTTTATGTTTAGTCTATGCCTTTCCTGTTGGACGATACAGGCGACGAGTTTTACGTTCTCTCAAATCGCGGATTGTGTTTCGTGCGATTTGTTTGACGGACGGCATTTATTCTTCATTAAAACGAAAATCAAAGCTTCAATTAAATTATAATAGCAATCAAACGAATTGTCTCACGAATATTCCGTGTCTACTTTCACCGGATACATCGATAATTTGATTAACGAAGGGGACTTGCAAATTTATCCTACATATCAGTGAATTGATATTACAATGAATTCGTGCGTATGGTCAGTTACCAATAAACGTGTGTTATGTACTGTGTGGTTCGTTTAAGTAACAAAGCAAAAGCGTTGGCTCCCATTCGAGACTACCTATTATCCTATACGTGATTACGTTGGTCCGGGAACTGGCCACTTGTGTTAGTCGCCGCGGGGAGCCCAAAGCGGCAAATACGGAGGCGCAGATCCTGCATCGCATCATTTATCGTCAGGATTGCGGTGAGTGAACATTCGGCCGCGGAGGGCGAGCTTTTCATACAATAAATTGAGTAGTAGCCGCCCGCGAGCGTTCCGTTGTCTGTACTGCCTCGATTTTGGCATCTGACATTGAAGTGCGCCCGATCAGCTGCCCAAAGTCTTAAAATAGCTATAAAATGTCAAGTCTGCCCTGGCAGCGTAACAATCAGCTGATACAAACTCTTTTAATTATATCCAATTAGGCAACTAGGATTGCCACTGACTGACTAAAGGTCACTTATCTGTGATAGCCCAATCGGAGATATATTTTATCTGATAGTGGAACAGTTACAGTGATTTACTTGTTTCAGATTTAAAAATGGTGCAGCAAGATTTGACTTAGGCGGTTGAGACTATAGCGTGACTTGCGATGGCTCGGGGAGGCCCCTCGGTGTGAGCTCGGGAAGTAAAGGACTTGGAGCGTCCAGTGCAGTGTTGTGAAGTGTCTAGTCAGTGTTGTGTGCCGGGATGCCCTCTGCGATGTTGTCGGCAGTGCTTGAAGAGGAGCCCGACCTGTACGAGGCGTTCCCTCCACATGTTGACCCCACTGGAATCACTATTTTGACTGACAGTCCACCAGGTGAGTAATTATATTTGTTTGCATGACTTTTCTTAGTTATTTTATAATTTTTCTGTATTACTCAAATTGATTTTTGCTAACAACTGAAGTAGAAAATCACAATAGTTGTTAGCAAAAATATCAATCCTGACACAAGATAAACAGCTTAGACCAATAAATCAAGAAACTTAAAATTGTGCCATGTAGTTGTAGTTCTTTACAAAAAAGATATTTGTTATACTTTCTAAAAGAATTAGAAAAGTTACATTCACATCACTTGGTATTGAGTTGAGTATTACATTATATTCTTTACTTCATTTCTGTTCAATACAGTATACCTATATAAACTTAGCTACTAATTAAATATGTAGATAGTGAACGCTTTTAACCTATTAAATTTCCAAACAGTGGAAATATTTGTATAAACTCTATCAGCATTTTATCAAAGATGATCTCTTTAGATACACTGTGTGCGCAACTTGCCACAGATTTCTCTTATCAGCTACTTATGAGATAATTTGTTTTTTTTATTTAGTTGTTAGGAAAGAAAACATTTTGATAACTTGATTGTTATCAAGACATGATCTTTTATAATAAATAAATAAATACGGTAATATATAATGGTTTGTTCTTATTAAATATATAAAATCTTGCATGAAAACAGTCTCTACCCTGTATTTAAATGTGATCTTCTGGCCTGATCTTATACATTTACTTTTCTCAATAATTCTTATGATTTGTATCTAATTCACATATTTGAAGAGCTTCTTGAGAAGTCTTTCCTTCCATACTGACTACATTAAATGCATTCATACTGGATGAATTCAATTTTTCTCTGGGAAATCTCAAATAAGCACATTTGCTTATTAATAATTAATTGACTCATAGTTGGCATCAAAACGACATACAAACATTTTGAATCTTCATTTCAGATTCATAATTGTTGTTCACTTTTTCTCTTCTTATTTAAGAGCTTTGTAGCTCAGTATCAACCAAGTATGCACCAAACATTTTCATCTGTCATCTGCTTTAGCTTTAAGTTCTTGATATGACATGACACCAGCCTTCTTCTTTAGTGATCAACAAAACTTTTCCTTGGTCTCCCTGGACCTTTCTTTCCTTTTACCTTACCCTTTAGTATGTTTTTGAAGAAGGCATCATGTCTTATTAAGTGACCTCATGGGTAATAATCCTACCTCTCCTTTTGTTCACTAAGAAGTATATAATTTCATGATGTAAATACACACATCTATTTAAATAAAAAAGTATATTTTAGTCATATCAAGCAGGGAAATATATTTTTCTTAAATAAACTATTTAGTTCTTTAATATGAACATGCATGTACAACATGCTTTGGAAAAGGTATGTCTCCATGGGTTCTTTAAATAAATGAAATTATAAGTATTAAGTAGTGGCATGTTAAATAGTATAGTCATGTTGCTTATTGTGCCCCTTGCCCCCACCACTACATACAAAGTTAAAAAATACATTATTGAATGAATGTGCATTAGTAGTCATTGTACTTTTCAAAAAATAAGTAATGTTCTAGTCTTTTCTAAGAACAATTTTGAACAAAAAATTATTAAAATTTTGGTCACTTTATTATTTTTATAAATTTTGATTATATGTACTTACTTACCATGAACTGAAATGTAATGTTATAATAACTAAGTAAATAGTAAGTACTTCAGTACAAGATAGGATGTAATTAATTACTCAAAAAAATGCACAACCCAATAATTATGTAAGATTTTTTTTTTTCATACAGATGAACTAATTATTTATGAAAAAATAAATTAATACTGTTTATAATATGTATTTAATCCAAGGATGTGAGGTGATAGAACAAAACTGTCACTGTTTGGATTTAACTGCATCTCCTACTGAATATTGACATAACGATTAGGGGATCTCAATAAGGTTCAGTAGCTATAATATCTACAAATTCTAGCATTTTTTTTAAATATGGTAAAAAGCTTTTGAAGGGTTATCCAGTGCCTCAGAAAACAAAATTTTAAATAATATCTTTGATTAAATGGTCTCTGAAAAATTAATTTATTCCCTAAAGTTTTTGCTGATATTGATAATAAAAATAATAGCTTATCAACACACATCCCTAAATTGTCACATGTCATTCCAAGCAGCTGTGTCATCCGACTAGGTGCTTCTTGAAATAGTGCTGTAAGCAACATTCATTATTTTAAATCACGATTCCCTGAATCATATCTGTGATATCATCATAATAGTAGTCACTGTTTAATTGGATATCTGTGTCTAAAAATATCAGGCTTATCATATGACATAGCAGTATCAGAAGTTATGACACTCTTGCCCATTGCTCAATACAGGGTCTTCCTAAGTGGAGCCCCAAGGGTCTTCAATGACGACGGATAAAAACATAGTCTTGTTGCATAAATTTCATACACGTTATATTGACTTGCCACAGACCTAGTTTCTGTATGATTATTTTGTTCTGTCTTCTAATACTCATCGATCCCGTATAGGGCCCCTTAGCGCCTACTTTGTCCATGGCTCGTTTCGTCTGATAAGGCAATTTACCCATCATAGATCCGTGCATAAGAAAGAACGGATATTCTTTTGACGTGTGTGACATCGATTCAGCATGTCTCTTGATGTCATACCAGAAGGCTACCAATCTAACAGCACCAAGCTATATTTAATCATATCCTAGTTGGGGGGGATATGATATCGTTATTTTTTCAATAGTTCTAAACTTATTTTATTACAATCGTTTTTGACTGAGCGAGCGCGATCAAAGCAGCTTGAGCAAAACTTCTTTCGTCTGTAAGTTCGGCTGTTCTCTACAGGTCGCATTTCTGAACCGATTCCCGTGAAGCTTTTGGTTTCCGGCAGAGTAGAATAGGACCACTCCAAGTAGAAGGCGACTTAGGGAACACAAGCTAAACAAAGCTTAATAACATCAAAGATGATTCTTCAACCCGTCTGGCCAGCGTGAGGAGTGTAGGCAAATCCTCTGACTGCTCTGGCTAATTATGTGACACTGGTAGTACAGGGAGGGTCGTGCTTCTGCAGTGGAGATCAGAAAAGACCTGATGATGAGACATAACCCATTGGAATTGCCTTTGCGCTTAGGACTGTTGTGTGTCTGTGTGAGGGCTCACAAGATCTACAGCTGAAAGAGCCACTAGTCATACATAAAATAGGTTGCAAGTTGTCTTTAAGAACCTTTATTTTTCGACGAGCAAGGCATTTTAACCCATCGTAGGTTCTTGGTGAAAGTGAAGATCGCTCGTCTGAATCGCGCGGTTTCTCTGAATCGGCGTAATATTGTTGTTTGTGAAACACGGAGTCGTGTTGACGGTCCGTGTCTAAACATAAGAGAACAATAGACCTGCCCTGTCACTTTACGAGATTCCTGTGTTCGATTCAAACTTAGTTATTGATTATTGGCCTGGTTTTTAGCGTTTTCGTCCTTAACAATGTATAATTAAACGCTACTTTATTGTTGTTCCATTCTTCTCATTTTATTCCTTAATTTAACATTTTTTCAAGGTATCATTAGGGTATCATGTAGATAGATAGTCCTTGTGGCAGGCACAGCTTTTCGGTTTTCCAAGGTTCGATCTGCTCCCTTTGAAAGAGGCGAACAGTTTTGGAGCAGCACAGATGTTTACTGTATGTAGTTTTCTGCCACAGTTGAGATAGACAAGGTCCTTACTCTCGTCAGGTCTATTATAATTAAGAAGGGAATTTTCCAATACATATTTGCTATTAATACGGTCCTTATGTCAACGAAATTTGGATCGTTTTGTTGTATTTTACAGTCTAGGCCCTTTTCTTTACACCAATCACAACTATTAGATACAAGTAACTAGTCGGCTTCGCCTCGTGCCTATAAAAATCTCGAATATAATATCCAGCTTACCAGTCTTGCATCATAATGAATTAAGTTAGTACATTATGATGCAAGTCTGGTAAGCTGGATTTTGGACATTCTGGTAAGCTAAGTACTACTAATTATCTAACGTTATACTAAAGATTTTAGCATTGTCGCTGATGCATTAGTATAATATTACAATATTCACGTCTTTAGCCCGAATAAATTTCGCGAAAGTTCCGATTTGCTTGATGTTTCAATGTACACAACATGCATTGTAACATGTATGACAAGGGTTGAGTGATTGTTATGACAGTGCTTCACTCGCTTAGGCTAATTTTAACGGCAGTTCGAATCCGGGATATTTTACTTCACGTAAGCCACTGTCTAACTTTATTCATGGCATGGTGATTGATGGATGGTATCCGAGAATACCGGAAATATTCAAGTAAAGACGGTAATTCCATACACATTTCCTGGAATACGTACCTACAATTTGCGAATTGCTCGTAAAGTTCTCCATGGCATCTGACTTATCAATAACTAGAGAAGGAGGAGGGAGAAAGTAATACTGATGAAAAGAAGAATTTGCAATGTTGTCGAAATATCAGTTGAGATTGAGACATGCGTTCTTTAACGAAAGGAAGGAAAGAGAGAACCAGTATCAAGAAAAGAATGGAGCTATATGGCACGAAGGGACCAATAGTCGTTCGAAAACGCTAGATACTTAACTAGTTTTTCGATTTTACGAACATAGAAAAATGCGACGTTCTAAAAGCGATACATACTTATATTAGGTGTTACTAATTTGAATATTATTTTTTTACTTGAATATTATTTTTTTGAATTTAATATTATTTGAGAGGGTCGTGCTCCTGCAGTGGAGACTAGAAAGACCTGATGATGATGATGATGATGATTATTTTTTTACTTTGACTTTGAAGCAGAAAACGATAGGCGTGCCTCAACATATATCTGATCATATCAATTAAGCGATTATTTTAACTACATGACGAAAACT
Source organism: Rhodophaea formosa (assembly GCA_963082605.1). Taxonomy (NCBI): domain Eukaryota; kingdom Metazoa; phylum Arthropoda; class Insecta; order Lepidoptera; family Pyralidae; genus Rhodophaea; species Rhodophaea formosa. Next base: position 21,349,126 of record OY720205.1, on the reverse strand, counting down.
ACTTTGGAAAATTTTGGACCGTTATTTTCGAGCCTTTCTTTTAAATCACAGATGTTTATTTAGCTGTGTAAATTTGGAGCGTAGTCATCTAAAACTGCTAAGACATCGACTTTTTTGCGAAAATACTGTATAGTACATAGTAATACTCTTTCAGAGTCGCCTGGACGCGAATGTCTCCATACAAACGGAAAAAGGGAATCGTGGCAATATTTGATAACTTTAGGGCAAAATTAAGCATCCAATCAATTAATCTCATTATTATCTACGTACGTTCCTATACAGTTTGGTTAAATTATCAAATGTTTGAGAATTATACGCCTCTCAAGATTTCCATACAAATTTGAAAAGGCTTGTAATTCTCAAACCATTGGTATTTTAACCAAGCTGTATAGGAACGTACGTAGATTTAAATGTGATTAAATGCTTAATTTTACTCCAAAATTATCAAATATTGCCACTATTCCCTTTTTCAGTTTGTATGGAGACATGCGTTTCCAGGCGACTCTTAAGTACTAGACTTACTAAAAAATCGTACGCCTAATCGTAATCACTTACGCTAGTATGACTCCGACCGATGCGCTATAATGAACATTTCACACAATTTATCAGGCGCTCGAGATAAAGAGGTCGCGCTATCACAGAGATTTCTTAAGCTGATAACGCGAGAACAGCTCTTTGTTGATATACGTGTTCTTGCTAATTCCCTCTCATGTAAATGAGGGATGTTTCTTTGTATTACATACATACAGTATCTAAAGGTATTTTCCCTTGCGGGGTAGAAGAGCCCAGGTCTATAAAACCCAAAAGGCCACGATTAGCATGTTGGTGCTTCTAGAGAACGGAATCAAATAGTGATGGGTTGCTAGTCGTATCGTCTATTGACATGATTTCTCACACCCATTACCTCCATCGGCTTTTACGATCTCTCTTCCTCTCGATCGGCTTTTATTTAAATATACCTTTAAAGTCATTAAAACAATTTGCAATGGCATCTTAAAAAGGTTGTCTTGCATGAAATACATGGTACTGCATAATAATTAGTACGTTCATGTAAATGTAGCTAATTTAAATAAATTATTTGTGTATTTCCGCCACAATATCTCCAACGTGATAACTCGATACGCACGATTGTGGCGAGAATCGCTAATTTTGTCTTTTTCCTCGTCTAGGTATCAAAACATGTTTGGAGGCTTTTAAAAAAATTAACAATGCGAGTTCGTTTTGACCTTGCTATTAACTACTTGGTTTTTAACTAGAATCCATAATAATAAGTCTATCCCTTACGAGGTAATAGAGCCTAACACTTTAAGACCCAAAGGCCATGCTTAGCGTGATGGTGGGCGTGTAGTGTGGAAAACGCCATTGGCTTTAAGTCCGCCTTTACACTGTAGCGTGTATAAAGTTAAATCAATAAAAAAACGGAAACCCAATAGTGAAGAGTTGCTAGCTGCTTCGTCCATTGAAATTATTCCTTGGATCATCGACCATTCCTTCGGTTGGCATCTACGGTCGGCACGGGAAGAGAAGCAGCTCGTATATTTCTTTTCTTCTTGACCAGCATGGAAGGGTAGATGGTGACCAAAAATCTAAGTTAAAAAGGTTAATATTATTGTTTTTTTGTGAGTTGAAGTACTTCGTTGACGATCCTCTTGCAATCATCTGCCAGAGAAGAACTTTTCGTTATTTTGCTATTGTCATACTTGAGCACTGGTTTAAACTTGCTAAATAACTTACAAAAAGCTAAATTGAAATCTTGCTGGATTTCATCATCATCATCATCATCAACAGCCTTCTGCATCCACTGCTGGGTATAGGCCTCTCAATGCATGCTCTCTCTTGCTGAATTTAAAACAGGTAAACTTCTAACTCCTCTATACCCCGAAATCTAGTTAAAGCAAAGCGATTTGTTATGAATTATTAATTCTCACGCTGTTATCGGAAACGCAATGTCACTAACTACAATGTCTGTGTCGTTATTTACGCTAAATAATCCACTCATTGGTTTGTCAAGGAAATCGTAGCCTCCTGACATTACAAAGAGGGTAAAAAAATTTCGTGGAGATTTTTAAGAAAGTTTGAGTGTCCTTTTATGTTGCTGTAACTGCCTAAGTACTGGTCAAAATCTGTCACGAAAACAGCCAAAATAAGCATTTTTACTAGAAAAGAAGAAGAAGTTTCTTTGATAATCCTTAGCCATACTCATAATAAATGCTTAAGTAATGAAATTTAGTATTAGTGTAGACGCCTGATATGGCCGAAAAGCGAGAAAATGAACAAAAAATCAAGCCGTCGTGACCCCACATAAAGTAGGAGGACCTACTCATATACCTATACGTCTAACAAGACATAACATGTTAACAAATACCAATATTGTATCCTATCAGGAATCCTAGGGGTTTGTTGTCATTGTAGTCATTGCAGAAGTCTTTCGGTAAGAATTTTTAGTAAGTTTGTTTCAGTCTAATATTAGAGTGAGATAATATAAAACAAATAGATGTTTATTCTAATCTTAAGTCTTTGTGTATTCTTCTGTTATCTGAAGTGCAATGTTTATTATCTCTTCTGTTGGAGTGTTTACCTTATGCAATCTTGTCGTGAATATTATGAAATTGGCAATTGTCTATCAATGATTTCAGAATGTCTTTATTATAAATATGACAAAACGTATCTTCAAATTTTAACACCTTTAACTACTAATTCTATCCGCAAATATGCTAGTCGTAATACGCTTTCCATTTAATATTGACAACCTAGAATATGTCGTTTCCAAAGCGGTGTAATTTTTATGGAAAAGTCATGTTAAGCATTTAGTGTTTCCTAGCTTTAACGTTTTGCAGTACATATTTATAACGTAAATGTACGAATGAAATGACAATACTCATTATCTACATCATTCGTTTCCAAAATAACATGTTATTTTTAATTTACCGAATGTTTTCTTCTTCATATGAAATCTTTCTGAAGACACTTTATTAGTATAAACTTAGTATAAACTAACCGTCGCTTATATGGTTTGTGTTCGAATAAACTAAAGGACAACGACTAAATATATTCTTATTGTTGCCTTTCGAAGAAGATTACCGATCATTATGACTATTTCCACTCTAAATTTGCACGAAAGAGTGACTCAATATTACACAATACCTAGTACTAGGGATTGCAATCCGGTACGATCTTAAATCCGGCCGGATTCAGCCGGAATCATGAGAATTCCGCCGGATCCGACCGGATCCGGCCGGATTGGTATTTTGGGTTCAACTTAGTGCATATTTCTAACTTCATGGCATAATATGTGGAATAATCTATGGGGAAAAATAGAAACGATTTTGTGCGAAAATCAACTCTTATTTATTTATAATTATTATCAGTTAGTTATTATATAATAATCAGTCTCAAAGATTACAAACAACCGTAAATTATTTATGGTTTAAATTAAGTCAAACTCGTTCATAAAAACTAAATAAAATCAACATATTCTTCTATAATCCAAATTAAAATTTTCAAAATCAACAGCTTATGTATACTCATGCATTTATCACAGCACACATCACTTTTCTTGTTGGAAATACGCTCTTAGAAAACAAATTGTATTTATAGTCTCGTCCTTTAGCCTACTTCTCAAGGAACTGCAAATATAACCAGCTGCCGAAAAAGCCCTTTCAGCTTCAACACTGGTTGGTTTTACTGAAGTCAAAAAGTCATATATTAGAGACAAGTATTTCCCTCTATTTCCTTCAGTTTCATAAGCGCTCATTTCTTTCTTCAGTATTTTTTCGTAATCGGATTCTCTCTTAAAATTTAACGGTTTGCGAAAGTCTTTTTTTTCTTGTTGTATTTTTTTTTCCAACTGTTCTTTTAAGGATAAGTTATCTGACACCAATCTCTCAGAATCAGAATCATCAGAAGCAGGTCCTACATCTTCAACTTCATTATCGTTTTTGATAACTTGGTTTAATATTTTTTTCATTTCTTGACGCATCAAATTCTTTTTTGGCATAGGGAACGTATTATCAGATAGTCTCATGTTGTTTTCGTATGTTTTTGGATTGTTTAAATAAATTAATATTCCTGTTATTACCGTACTACGTCGTTCTTTAATCCTTTCACGCAATGCTTCAGCCAATTCAACACTTAAAATGCTATATTTACCATCCAGCTTTTCGAAAATAAACTTTAATATCGTTTCAGCAGTTATAAGAGTCGCGTCTCGTCTGCACAGTGCCTCCACAGCCAATTTAAATGGCTGCAAACAATCAATCAAATCTTTCATCGTTGACCATTCTTCATCAGTGAATTTTATGTCCGACTGTATGTCAATCAAAGATTTATCTATGCAAATTTTTAAATCGTAGAACCTTTCAATCATATCAAGAAGACTGTTCCAGCGGGTACGGCAGTCTAGAATTAGACTCAATTCTTTACCTTTATCCTCTTTGATGTACTTTTGAAGGAATGTGTCATTTTTGGTAGGTGATTTCTTGAATAATTTTACAACTTTCCGCACTTTTGATAGGAGATCACTGTATTTAGTTACTATTTCAATGTCTGGAAGATCAGGATAGTTCATTGTTACCGCCATGTCTGCTGTGCTTTCACTTGAATCATCAGGGTCTTCATCATCGTCCGAATCGTTAAAAGGTGAGGCTATGACTTCTTCTAACACGAGATTATGTTTTTTCTTGTATAAAATATCAACTACGGCCAGTTGCAATCCGTGTGCAAAGCACAGTTGTTGATAACATGACACAAGTTTCCCAACTTTAACCATCACGCTGGCTCCATCGGTTGTTATACCAACAACGTCAGTATCAAAGTCAATACCAAAACTGATCAAGCGGTCTTTAACCAAATTAATAGTGTGTTCCGCATTACACGAGCCGCGTATTCGGATTAATCCAAGATTAAAATATTTCTCCTTATGATGAATATTAAGATTTAAATATCTGTGGTTTCTTTGAGATGTCCACTCATCGAACGTTAAAGAAAACTTTTGGCATTTTTTCTTGAGATGAGAGAATTCAAGTATCATTTCAGCTTTAACGGTATTTGCGAAATTTGAAACTATAGATCTAATAGTGTTGGGTGAATTCGGTAGTTGGTGACCGCATTTAGTAAACAAATATCTTGTGTCTGAAGATGTACAAAATGAACTTAATGTATGCCCATCTTTGCAAATCATTCTAGAAATCATTAATTCCATAGTTCTTTCCTTTTTAAAATAATTGTCGATGGTATTTTTTTTCTTTTTGGGTATTTCTTCATCTTGATTAGATACCGATGTAGATGGCATAGGAATAAACTCTGAATAAGATCGTTTTGCTTGGCTTGTCTCAAAAACATTGCTTGTAACATCAATACTGTGTATTTTTTGTAAATGTACTTTTAAGCCCTTGTAAGATCCTTTGCTTATTTTCAGCGTATGAGAACATATTGAACATTTTGCGCTAATGCCATTTTCACATTTTGAATAATAGTCCCATAAGGATTTTTTTGTTTCATTATCACAAAGCGACATATCAAACTAGATCGAAATACCTGAAATATCAAAGAGAAACAAGCTTGTTAATTTCATAAACCAATAACCAAGGTTATAAAAAAGAGAAGTACGAGTAAAGTAGGTTAACAAGCCATTTATTTCAGACTATCCCTGTTTGAAGAGCTGTATTAGTTCAATAAGTACGTAGTACATTTAATATAAATCAATGTAACAATAACAAGTGCTTAGATTATTGAACACATTATTACGTGTTATATATTGTAACACAAGTAAGATACTTAATGATTTACTTACAAATATCTTTCACACAAACACAAACACGTCGATCACAATCAGATTCGACTGTCGACTGAATCGCGTACCTACGCCGGGCGCACGCGTTCGAGGTGGAGTTGGAGTGGGAGGGTAGCGGGCGGAAGGGACGCTTGACAATTTGTTCGGAACGGCAACGTCCCGCGCGGGTTTGCATTGCATACGCCGTGTTTTTTAGTACTTTCGCAGTTTCGCACTAATTCGCACGGTTTCGATGAGAGAAATTACGTTTTTCTTAATATACCGGAACCGGCCACCGGATCCGGTGATATTGTTGGATCCGGTAGGCATCAAAAACGTACCGGATCCGCCGGATTACCGGATCCGCCGGACCGGATTGCAATCCCTACCTAGTACGTTAAATTTTCAACCTCGGAACATTTCCTTCTCCCGGGTCTGCGTAATCTGTTCTGGATTTTCCCATGTGTCACGAATTCCCTATCTCATTAAATTTCATGAAATATTGCAGTTTCCCTTTTCTTTACCGTTTTGACGTTCGTACTTCAACCTCTTTATCATTTGGTCTAGAACTTTGATAAATATGTGCCTTTGGAGGCACATATTTATTTTTATTATTACTATTTACTATATTTAAACTTACATTTCAGTTTTTTTGTACGAATTGCTTAAGCTATTTTTATAGTTTCTCTCACGACTCTGTTTTGTTAATAACTAAGTAGTGTTGTTTTGACGCATTCCTATGACATTGCTGTTTTGTAAATATTTTTTGCTTCACGAAACAGGATTTCAAAGAGAGAAAATACTCAAGTGTTCATAATTATTTCATGTTTATTACACAAGTCAGTCACATGGTTGTCTGTTATTGGTCCAATGCCATGCCGCGTGCTGGAGGGGGGAACACGCCACGCGAGAAAGGTGCGCTCGCGCCGCTCGAACCCACGTCAGAGCCAATTGGGGTTAGTCTCCAATTTGTTTCAATAAACATGCACTGAGATTATGTTCGAAATTGGTTGCTCTCATCATTTTAAGCCTGCAGTCTTGTCCAATTAGTCGCTGATTAATTAAGTCTTACTCGGTCGTTTCCACACCTTTTCTTCTGATAATTTTCAACCCGTTTTGTTTAGTTTCCTTTGGGTTGAAATTTTGACATAAAAATAAAGTTTGACAATCAGCTACACAAAAACGGAATTGACCTATGATATATGAGCCAATTGGGCGAGCCCTTGGGGAGGCTTATATCCAGCAATGGACTGCAATAGGCTGATGATGATGATGATGATAAGCCAACAGTTTCTTTTTAATACTATCCTCATTCTCTTTTTTTACATTTTGAGACTCAGTGCCCTCTAATAGTGTTTTTGCGTTAGGTTTTCATTGTACTTTACTGTTTCTTGATCAAATCAATGTTGCTTTTATTTCCTTCTCGATTGATTTAGATTAGAGTTTATCAAATCAACGCGGTAATAAGTTCATAATCTTAGTCATAAATGCAGAACAATGGAAACTGCAGTAAACACCTACTTGTTGAAATACTAGCTTTTCTCAGCGGCTTGACTTAGAATTGAGTTAATTATTAGCGATATTATAAGGTACCTACATTAAGTAATGACTAAACCGCCAAAAACATGAACGTTTGCCAAAATTTCTTTTCTTGCTGATCTTCAGCCGCTCAGCTAAACAATTTAGTAAGCTCAATTTTTTTGGCAGCTAATATCGTTTCTTTTACCAGAGTGGAGACTATAGGGCAAGAAGCGTCCAGTAGGAAGTATCCTCATAATGAGGATAGGAACACCACTAGAACCACCACTTTTCATCGCATAACTACTAATAGTATGCGATAAAAGGATAACATCAAAAAAATAGCGGGCAGAAAGAAAGATAAGAGATATTGTTTTTTTTTTAAAGAAAATACCTAGCTAAATACGGTCTTTCTTTTCATTCTGAACCTTCTGGAACCGTCCTGGATCGCGTACGATTCCGAGTCAATCAAAAGGCATGTTTTTGTGCCCCGGATGTCATCGATTTGTTGCCGCCGCCATAAAACTATTGAGTCGTATTAGCCCATTACTGGGTTATTCTGAATAGGGATAAATTCAACTTATACCTAGAGTGGATGAGCTGTTCCGGCGAGCCAAGAACAGAGAGGACTGTACCAAGCTGATTGCTGACCTTCACCTTAAGGAGAAGAATACCTAGAGACCGACCGAAGGTCCGGTTTCAGATACAAAATAGAGTTTCGGTAACAGTGTCGGTTTCAGCATCAAATCGGAAGAACCTCGGCCTCGCCGAAACTCACGTGTTCAATGTTCAAGTGTAACTATGGTGGTTGCGTAATGCGTCAATAGCCAGCCCAATCTAGTAGTGGGTCTCTAGTTTACATGAGAAAGTAACTTTGTTGGTTTTTTTTATTAAAGTGATTTTCTCCTTGTATTATCGTATAACTAAGTGTTAAATGCAGTGGATTTTAGCAGGTATATAATAATATTAGACTAAGTATTTATAAAAAAGTATTCATAAATTTGAGTAAGTAATGAACGGGACTTACCGCGATTATTTTTGAGTTCTGTCTGATATTTCGACAACATTGCAGCCATTTTCACAGACTAACTGAAGAGACTGTGGTGGTGTATGTTGAGCTGTCAAGGGAAACCGTATCGGTCTACCCTCTTTCTTTAGTTTCCCTAACATAATAGTGATTGTGACCGCGAAAGCTTAAAATCATATATGAGTAAGTAAAGTATTGTAAACAGGATATGAACTGTTCAACCACCACTTCAATAAGTAAATTGTCATTCAAAGACTCTAGAATGTGATTGGGTCCACGGACACTATGTCATATAGCCGAAGAGTACCCACTATATCGCCTCTTTTAAGATGAGGCTTAAAATACTCCACTCACTCTCTGAAGCATACTATAGGATTCTTGCTAAACCCACTGTACCAGATGATGATGTTTAAAGCCCTTTTCTGAACTTGCTAGCTGTTACCCGCGTCTTCGCCCGCGTGATATATTAGGCATTAGTCATTCTCAGTACCCTAATCTAGGTCTATGCAAAATTTCATGATGATTGGTTTAGTAGATACAGTGTGGAAGCTTAACAAACAAATAAACAAACAAACTTACTTTCGCATTTATTATCTTAGTAGGGATGAGATTGGGACAATAAAAATATCAATTTATAACTTTGTACTGAAGTCTTATGGATAGATACAAATGTACCAACCAATTAACAATATTATTTCGTTCACATTGTACCGCACGTGAACCTATTAAAAGTTACAGGTTACGATCTGGAAACACATTAAATTGGCGAAGCGGGCATCTGCATAGGATCGGCTTTGTGACATCATAACGTTTACGGTAGGGTTGCCATTTCTAAAAGAAAAATATCGAATCGGGTATGTTGGATTGTTGATTTTTTGTGTTTTTTTTAGAAAGAAACAGTACAAAGTTTCTACTGGTTCCTAAAAAAATTGTACTTCAGCTACTGCGTAGCATTAAAAATGTATAATAGTAACGAAGATTTTTACAATTTTAAAGATTCTTTAAAAGAAAATAATTGAAAACCGGCTGAAAATAAATATTGGCGTGAATTTACATACTTACTGTGGTCACCTGTCTCAGTAAGAAAATAGCACAAAGCAATATCAAGCGTTTTCTGCCTGAGAATTTTATTGTCAAATTTACAGGTCTTTTGTATGGACAAATAAAATCTTCACACAAAAAGAAATACTTTTTCCCGACCTAACATTTGGCGGACCAGGTTTAAGCTGTAGTTAATATATTTACATCTTCTGTATACCCTTATCAAACGCAAATAAAGAAATATTCTATTCTTTTCTCATTCTTGTCATCTTAATGTAATTCTGTAATGTATATCGATAAGAATGCGTTACTTGTCATCCGTGGTATCTGAACACTCCAAATACAGAAAATGGCAATTGGCAACCCTAATTTACGATATAAATTAAGCTAATAAAGCTGAGTCGAAGAGCAGCTATTGTGGTGAACGTGGCCAGTAAAGTGTTATTGTTTATAGGTTGTCGAAATTGCAACTGAGATATTTCGCAGTTTGTATTTAATAACACAATTGTAATAATTAATTGTTGGACTTCGTCCGCATATTAATAGTCTTGTTACTCGCTGATAATTTTGTATTCTTATAGAGGTGACTTTTACTGTGTGTTATTATACTCTAAAAGCTCTAACCGAGTTGGTTAGAGCTTTTAGAGTATATCTACTCATTGCAAACAGCACAGTTATAATCAAATTCATTAGAATAATGATCTTTCTTAATTTAGCAAGACCTTTTTCCAGCATGAAAGGAACCTTATATCAAGATCCAAAATATGCCGTAATTCGGTATTAGACAGTTGTAGCAATAAAATATGAAATATATTTTTTGTGGTAGCTTATAACTAAACAATTATCATCCAATATGTTTTTTGCATTAAAACAATTTATTAATATTTTATTTTTGGAATATTAATCTCAGTTTTTTTTATCTGTGGTCTACAAGTGGCGGCCATGATTAATCTTCGTATGACGTCATAACTCAATAAACAAAACGTCAAAGTCAACGTGATCAACGTCAAGAGCTCGTCAAGTCGTTTGTTCTCATACATATGTCTCCATATTTGTTCTTTACAATGGTTTGAGCCTCCTTAGTTCTATATTTTGCTGAGAAAAAGTGGAGAAAAATCGCTTAAATATTTCGATTTATGAAGTCAGGCTACATTAAAGCGGATAGTGCAGCCCAAAGTCGATTCGTTTATGATCGCAAAAAGATTTAAGCAAACATACATACAGAGAGGGTCGTGCTCCTGCAGTGGAGACTAGAAAGACCTGATGATGATGATGATGATGATGACATACAGACAGCAGGATGCGACTTTGTTTTATACTATTTATTAGTGATAGTGATTTGATTAGTGATGATTGTAAGAAGTTAGGTTAGGTGTAATTTATTTTTGTAAAATCGAACATATTGATTTCTTCTAAATACTTACATCAAAGTGATCCGCACAAAAGAATATCACAGACTTATCAGATGGAAACTGTGGGTATCGGCGTGGCAGGACTAGACTTTTAGAAACGTGTATAAACAATTTGTTGGGACATTTAACTGTCGTACTTCTAAGCATAGGCACCGCACACGTTTTGTAACTTGTAATTTTCACAATTCCAGTTAAATCTGTTTAATTTACACCTCAAAACAGTTAGAGCGCCGTATTAGCCGTGCTTTGTTTATTGAGTTGTGACGTCATAACATGGAAATGTCACGTGACACAGTGTTTTAGCGCGAATTTCGAACCAAAAGATAAAAAAATCATGTTTTCTTATCAAATAAAGCTTTTTTGAAAAAAATATAATTGTAGGAGGGTTTAAAATAAGTCTACAGATATTATAAAATATATTTCAGAAAATTGTCAAGTAGCGAATTATTAGTTTTTTAAGCAATTGCATTTCATCATCATCATCAAGTCTTTCTAGTCTCCACTGCAGGAGCACGACCCTCTCTGTACTACTAGAGCCATATACTAGCCTGAGTAGTCAGAGGACTCGGCCTACACTCTCCACATTGCATTTAAGTAATTCAAATTAAAACTTCAGTGAAAAAAATAATCTGGATTGATTATTTTTTTCAACATACGCATAGGAGTAATTTATAAATGTACTTCTCAGTACCCTAACCTATGTGTATGCAAAATTTCACGATGATCGGTTCAGTAGATACGGCGTGAAAGCGTAACAAACAAACAAATAAACAAACTTACTTTCGCATTTATAATATTAGTTGGGATATATGAATACTATGATTGATGTGTAAGACTTCATAATCTCATAATATAGGTATTATCTTAGTTCTCATCATTTGTGCTCTACTATTATGTGTTCTGTGTCTAAGATGAAACGGTAAATATTGTATGTCCTATTATTACTTGACAAACCTACCCAAAAGGACAGTAATGTCTTCGCGCAATTTACGTATATGTTCCACTGTCTCTTCATGTAGCGTAAACGGCTTGACCATTTTTGAAGTGTGAAGCGTAATTAAGCTTCGTATTGTTCCCCGAAGTGTCATAGGTCTTTTTTATAGGCCTTTAGCGTCAGGAAAAAAATCATAGCTAAGTATATTTAGGACTTTGTAGTGGGAAGTCAAGGGGTACAATTGAAGTTTGCCTTAGACATTTTTGCAAATTGATTTTAGTGGACTTTATAATATGAAATTGGTGTAGTTTGGTGTTATAAATGCTCGTGCTCATGAACAATTTGTGAAATAGTTAAAGTGAACTGATAAATGGACTCGTATAGATTTGCCGCCCCAAGCTGCCACGAGGCGTCAAAGAACATACGCCATCTTTGATGCTACTTGGTAAAACTTTACCGTACAACACCGATACTTAGTATCTCATTATAATGGACAGAATCACTGAAATTTCGGTGGAAGCCATAATATAAAACAGAAGAAGAAAAAGAAGTAAGTATTTAATAAGTAAGTAAAATACATTTTTGAAAAGTAAGTAGATATATTGCAGTTCATCCCGGTTTCGCTCGAGGTACACATATTTTTTTTCTCTCTGTAAAAACCATCCTCGTACTTCAAAGAATATTCTAAAAAAGAATTAGCGAAATCGGTTCAGCTGCTGATAAATGTAGGTAAATTCATCTGAGATAACACAGAACAGCTCTAAGAGGCAGTATATCGCTTTGTCTTTTTTTATTTTTGTATTATCTTATATTGTCCCACTGCTGGGCAAAGGTCTCTCTCATCTCTTTTCATTTTTCAAATCGTCGCTTTGTTATAATCTTCAAATTGGGTTTTTCAACAGTGCATTATTTATTGTAAGAGTACGTATTTAAACGGGTTTTAGTTTTTCGACCACAAAAGGATCTATTCAAAGGAATGGTTCTGGGGGAAACCCGCAGAGCAGTTAAAAAATGCAGGTGGCGACGTGACGGGGTTTCAAAGTTCATATTCAAGGCTTTTTTTGTTGAAAACAATTCGAATTTATAAGTATGTGCCACGGCAATGCAAGGGGGTCTTATTTTCCAGTCATCCATTGCTAAACTTATGTAATTCCTACAATATAATATATAAAAGAGGGTAATATAAATATTATGACCAGCTCCGTAGCGCAGGGTCACCACGCCAGCTTGCGACACGGGGGTCCCGGGTTCGATCCCCGGTCAGGTCATGACGAAACGATCTTTTACAGATTGACCTGGGTCTTGGATGTTTATCTATATAAATATATATTATAAAATATAGTATCGTTGAGTTAGTATCCTGCGACACAAGTTCACAACTTACTGGGGGCTAGCTCAATTTGTGTCCCTATATATAGGGAATAAATAAATATAATTGTATAGTGATAAATCACACAAATTGAGGATTCTAGCCACACACTCTGTTTATATAAATTTTAAAAGATACTTTTTTAACGTTAAGTAATTTTTTATGTAACATGTTGTTTTAAATATCGAAAATTGATCACCAAAAACTGCCGGTTCGTAGCAGAAGTCCATCCATCATTCACTTACATATTTAGCTTCCTCGTGGGCCATCAATCTTGTTCGAAAATCATGCCTATACGTAGGTGGATAGATGAACAACCTAATTTCGTTGATTTTTTAAGTAGGTAATAACTTGAAACTCCTTCAGCCTTCGTGGCGCAGTGGTTAACACGCCAGCCTGCTGCACGAGAGGCTTCGGGTTTGATTCTCGGTGCGGGCAAATGCATGTACAGTTTATAACAATTTAAAATCTGTTTTAGGGGTGTTCGGTTTTTCTATCCCGACTGTTCAATTTCTGAGGTAGGTATATTAGTCCTGTGGTGAGAGTAGCCGGCAGTTAAATCTTTTCGTTATAATATAACGGCATGAATGTTGTAATAATTGGCACCTAGATCCGTTGGATCACAGTTATGTGTGTATACAACTGGAGACAAGCTTAGATTAAAGAGAGAGAGAGAACTGGGACTCCATTAGGGTTGCCAACCGCACTATAATATATACTATATTGTATTGTACTATATGTCGGGACTCCGTACTATATACTGTTGAAGAAATATATAGTACGTGAAAATACTATATTTCAGAACAAAACATCAATGCTTATATTTTGCAAATCTCAAACTAATAAAAAAAAAGATCTCGCAATTTTTGAACGCGCCTTTCATTCGACGAAGTAACGTGCATGTGCGTGTAACCAAACGCGTCCCTGTCATAAAATCCCATTAAAATCAAAAGTATTTATTTTAATGAATTTAAAAGTTGAATGTGATTTATTGAAGACAAATCTATACCTAAATTAGTCTATTATTTATATTATAAATTAATATACATAAGTATAAATTAGTCTATTTTTTATTTTTCCGCAATAAATACTATATTTTTTGGAAGCGTATTATATTTTTAATAGCCTTTTTTGAAAAAATACTATATTCAGACAAAAAAAATTTGGCAACCCTAGATTCCATCGCCAATAAAATTCTTTTTCAACTGTCCTTTGGTTGACACAGAAAACGTTTTAGTATGTTATTTTTCTCTTTAAATTGATTTTTATTCTTTGTAGAGATCAATAAAACCTTTCCAACCCGTCTGGCCAGCGTGGAGAGTGTAGGCCGAATTCTCTGACTGCTCTGGCTTCTATGGCTCTGGTAGTACAGAGAGGGTCGTACTCCTGCGGTGGGGACTAAAGAAGACCCGATGATGATGATGAATGAGATAAATATAATATGTTCCTACATATTACAAGTCTCTACTTTTACGGTTCAATCACTGTAAATATTCTGATATCTATGGGTTCAATAGATACAGTCATATAGATAGAACGGACAAACAAAGGCTTAGTTCAACAATGGTCATCCCGTTTTAGGGTTCCGTAGTAAACTAGGAACCCTTATAGTTTCGCCATGTCTGTCTGTCTGTCCGTCCGTCCGTCCGCGGTTTTACTCAGAGACTATAAGTACTAGAAAGCTGTAATTTGGTATGGGTATGTATATTAATCATGGCAAAAAAGTGGTAGAAAAAATCTTGAAAAAAAAAATTTTTATCGTAGCTACCATACAAGTAAAGTGGGGGAGTAATTTTTTTTTCTCTATTTACCCATCGTGTGGGGTATCGTTAAAAAGGTCTTTGAAAAATATTGTGAGGTTGAGAGCACCATTTTTCGATTTAGGGATCCGTTTCAGAAATATTTGGTTTTAAAGTGAAATTTTTTGTTAGAGGTAAGTGTCCCCCCCCTCTATCTGCTAAACGGTTATAGATGGATACGTGAAAAAAATTACAGCAGTAGTATATATACTGAAGTTTAAAGGAAAACTATCAGAGCTGAGTACTAAGTACAAACTAAAAAGTTATAGGCAACCATTTTATAAAATGTACCGGAAAATTTAAAATTTCATACAATTTTCCTTGTTAGATGTTTATGGTCGTTAAATTGTTAGGTGCGAGTGTAAACAGTGTGAACTCAAAGTTGTCATTGGCAACTACGGAACCCTACACTGCGCGTGGCCCGACACGCACTTGGCCGGTTTTTTGCCTTAAAAACGTCACACTTTAACATCTGATACAAAATAATTTGGTATCTCCAATAGCGTTATGGATAATTAAGAAACATATAAATAATGAGCAAAATGATGATGAGGGTAACTCGAAACTAACAAGAGTATCGTATTTTTTCGTCGTTATTTTTACCTTGTTATCTCTCGGTATTTAATTGACCTAGTTTCCGTATGTGTTCAATCAAACATTGCAGCTTGATTTTGGGAAGACATTGGCTGGTGAATTTCCCCTTCGCTTCAACGAATCGAATGATTGTTTCTGTATGTTGAATCATCGAAAAATCTACAGTTTAAGATATTCACGGAAACTATGACAGCGAAATATCACGTAATCCCTAATATGTCCTAGAAAAAGATAAATGTGTATTGATACACACAAGCCTAGAGAGACTTCGGGAATGTGTCTTCAAATAAGTTAAATCATAGTATTATTCGACAGGAACGAGCTCCGTGGCGCAGCGGTTACCACGCCAGCCTGCGACACGGGGGTCCCGGGTTCGATCCCCGGTCAGGTCATGATGGAAACCGATCTTTTTCAGATTGACCTGGGTCTTGGATGTTTATCTATATATGTATTTGTTATAAAATATAGTATCGTTGAGTTAGTATCCCATAACACAAGTCTTTCTTAAGAACTTACTTTGGGGCTAGCTCAATCTGTGTGATTTGTCCGTATATATTTATTTATTATATTTATTATTTATTTATTTATGATATCTCATAGAGAGCGCTTATGCTCTAGCAAAATTGGTTTCCAAAAGTCATCGTTAATGGCAGTAGGTCCATTGCAAGTCTAATCAGACTGCTTAAGCGTAAAATAAATAACTAGTAAGCATTTTTTATGACATATTTAGGACGGCAAACGAACAAGCGGGTTACCTGATGGTAAGTGATCACGATCACCGCTACCAATAGACAACTGCAACACCAGAGCGGGTGTGACAAGAGCGTTGCCGGCCTTTTATTTTTCCTACACAAAGGGGAGAGGGGATGGGTCTCCGGCTCTCTCACTCACCGAACAAAGCATAGAGGCGGTAAAGGTACTGCTCAAACGTCGATTTTTTGAGAGAGTGGTTTACTTCCCCGGACAAGCCGGCCCGTTCATGCTGCTAGCAAAGGTGAATTTCGCCGGTAGCGTGGCTCTACTATAACTACTTATTTAAAACATGAAAATGTAATCTGAACATATGCAATAATCGAAAATTAATTATAAAGTTGTAATATTAAAAATAGTACGGAGCGCTAGTTTATATGAGAATTCGTGGACACATCGAAGATGGCTAAATATTACCTATTCCGGATGTAAGTTTCGCTAGCCATGTGTCATAAACCGTGATTCACTCATCTCAAAGAACAAACCGATGCTTTGATGTAAAATATTGTGCAACTATCATACTTTATGGCTCATTCCGTATGCAGCTTGGCGCATTTACATGCAAAAAATCACGTCGGCCCTTAGTTTGAACTTTCTGATTTTGCGATTTCACGGAGTTGGTTCCTACTGTCCTTGGCAGATCACAGTTTCGCAGTGACATTTCTTCACAGTCGGGATAATCGATTTCAAAAAACTTTATTGCGGATTTCGGGGCACAATGACGGAAGTATATGAAAATCCATGTCATCAACGCTGATTTAAGACATTGATTTCTCGTAGTAAAAAGTCGTCAAAAACAAGAATATTCGACATCTACCGGGATTTCGTGAAATCCCTTATATCGTCATTTCCCTGCGACATATATATTTGATGCTTGATAAACAAACTGTATTTTCAAGGAACATATGCAACTAGTAGTGTTTTCGCAAATGAATCTGCTACAAGCTCCCTAATCCTCGAACAAGCAGACGGATAGCTTCAAAGCTAGTCTAATTTATCAAAGGGCTTTACGCTGACAGCAGCGCTTCAAAGACGATGGGTTTAGACTTGACCCCATTCATCATTTGCGATGGAGCTGAGACTAAATCCAAAGTTTACGACTATAGACAAACCTATTCTATTAGCATAGACGAGCTCCGTGGCGCAGCGGTCAACACGCCGGCCTGTGACACGGATGGTCCCGGGTTAGATCCCCGGTCAGATTAAGATGAAAAATGATCTTTTTCAGATTGACCTGGGTCTTGGATGTTTATCTATATATGTATTTTTTATAAAATATAGTATCGTTGAGTTAGTATCCCATAACACAAGTCTTAATTAAGAACTTACTTTGGGGCTAGCTCAATCTGTGTGATATGTCCGTATATATTTATTTATTTATTATTTATTATTATTTTTAATAGATGAACAAAAAATGTATCTACTTCTGTGCTATTTAGATTACTGTACAATGTGTCAATACAGCCTCCGGTACATGCGTAAAGTAAGTGATAGACTTTGACTGCTAGAGTACACCTACTACTCTACCAATTCGGTTACACTACCAGTTTAGGCAAAGTTGATGTCTACACGTAAATTTGAACTCTGTTAGTAAAGTAAGAACACCACGGACGTCATTAGTACTCGAACTTTACGAAGTGTAGTACATGGGAAGATTAACTAAAAGGCAGTAGTATGAAAAAGTAAGTGTTAGAGTAGCATATTATGGCTACTCTACCAATGCTGTTTACACACGTGTAGTTAGAAGCATAGTTAGTATATTACCGTTTACTCTTCGCGTAAGCGCAGGCTTAACAATGTCTTAGTTATTATTTAAATAAAACCTCAATTAATTTACTAGTGATTCAGCTATTACATTTTTATTATACACAAACTATTGACGAATCAGGATTATTTTTTTTATGAATTTCAGGGAGAACTGTCAATTCACTGCATTTAATAAAAATTGATTCAGCGGGCATTTCGTAACCCGTTGATGTCTTTTATAAGGCTTGTTTATTTTCTATATCTCAGAGATCGTAACCAGGCGTGCCGCGTGCACTTTTGTATTTTTTAAACTTTTTATTACTCACCAATCGAATGCTGTTTTTTTATTTTGTTTTATCCATTAATTTTGATTTCATGTAATTCATATGTGTTAGTTTCTAAATTTATTCAGCGGTTTTTACCCTAATAGTTAACTCGTGCTACGTGGCTACGTGTTACATATAACGTTATTCATACTAAAACTAACAATAACAAGAATTTTCGATTACTTATTTCATTCAGATAAAATTTTTATCACTACAAATAAATGCGTAGTGTATATTTTTTCGCTTTCACAAAAATGCTAAATAGTCTAGTTGACTAGCATTCTACTGCCATCTGACGATCATTTTTGGAACTTACGTCCGAATACTCAAAGGCATCTTTAAGGCATCTTAATTATAAACAATCATTGTAAAGATTTAAACGGTTGATTGCCATGACAATATAGCTGTTTGGCAGCGACCCGAAAATACGTCACTTTTCTAACATTAATTGCTTTATTTACAACTGAGAATGCACTTCTAATGCAATTGGTTTGGCTTCTTGTAATTTTAGTGTAGGTAGTGAGTGCCATACATAATCTTCTACATGAATAAATATCTCATAATATATAAATCAATCTCATCTAATTTGGCAAGCTTACTTTCAAATACTCAAAATAATATAAACTAAAGACATTCCCAAAAACCGGCCAAGTGTGAGTCAAACTCGCGCAATGAGGGTTCCGTACAATATGCTTCGTGTACACACACACAATGTGCAAAAATGTTTTATTCAATTGACTAGCGCTATCTAGTGGTGTTTTAGTGAACTATTTCCCTAGATGAACTTATTATAGTGACTTTACCACTTTATTTTCAAGTGATAGAATTCTTATTACTTTTCCTGTAATCTTCAAGGAATGAACTACATTTTGTATTTTTTTCAAAATTTTCGGCCCAGTAGTTTCGGAGATCAGGGGGGGGGGGGGGGGGGGAATTGGTCAATTTTTGCCTTTTTTCGTGAATAAAATCAAAAGTATTGATTTTACCCGAACAAAAAAAAATATTTTTGAGATCCTCATAATGAGCCCTTTCATTTGATATATGACAAGGTAAGGTTTGCAAAACTTTTTTTTTTAATTTTGTAATTGGGCCCCTAATAATTTTAATCTTTTTTTTTTTTCTAATTCCCCTAATTCTTTAAATTTCAAAAAAATCTTTATTTACTTCGCACATCCGTGTTTGGGTCATAGGATTACACCATCTTACCAAATTTCACCTAATTTGGTTCAGTAGATTCGGAGAAAATCGGCAGTGACAGACGGACGGACGGACAGACAGACGCCCGAGTGATCCTATAAGGGTTCCGTTTTTCAATTTTTGTACGGAACCCTAAAAATTAGGCTGTGTCCGTCCTGCTAGGTTACCTAGATAGTACAGAACGAGATTTGAGAACCTTTATGTCAAGAGTGCTCATTGTAGTCTTTATTTTGAAGTCTCTCCAATCCCCAACTATACGTGACAGTAAATTTTCTTATTTGAAGGGACATTGTGGGCCAGGGAAAGATAGAAATATTTTTTTGGGATAACATTGTTTAATCAGGTTATTGGCGGTAAATCATTGCAACCCGAAGACGAAATTAAATAACAAGTTTGACAAGCTTGCGTCTTCACACCCTAACATTGCCTACAAATTTTAATAGGCGCATCAATTATTTAAGAATCAAACCATGTAGTTATCCTATGGAGGTCTAACCTGCATAAAACATAGTGAAGCCAACTTTACGACCTTGATTTCGGCCCGTATGTTCTGACTCTTTCATATGACAACATACACACCGCAGTTATGATGATATAACTATAGATGGTATAGATAAGTTTTTGTTCCAATCACTTTAAAGACAAGAAGGGCATTGATAAATGTTTGCTTACATCTTGAATTTTTTCTCACGGCTTGTGAGTCATTTGTAGGAAATTTAATGCGTTCACACATGCGGTGCGCTCAGTAGCCTCGGTTATCTTTGCGTAGATAAAACTCTTATCGGGGGCTCTTGTCAGTACAACCTACAAATAAGTAATATAGTGAAACAGCCTCCGACGATCGCTCAATTTGTATTCTTTCTAATGCACTATATTGAGTAATTTCAGTCGCGGCAATACGACGGAAATTTGCAAATTTTGATTTTGCGAATAAAACCCAAATTTGTCATTATAGACTTTATTTCGTAATATTATTATAGCCTGACAATTAAGCGATTTCATAAAGCACTGATCAGTGCTTCCGCGTTGAAGGGGTATCGTCAAACTTTGTAACTAATCATAATTATTTTTCTAAGCAATGGATGAAAAATTAATTGGGATCAAAGATTTTGAAGCGACCCACAATGCTTTTTGAACTTCCAAAAATAGACTTGCAGGAACTTGAGTGCTCATTATAAGTAGCCATAAGGGATGAAAATATTAGTTAATTTATACTTTTTGACCCAAAAATCCCAGAATTATGTAATTAAATAAAATGAATAGTTAGATATGATTCTTATCCTATTACTCCAAACATTCAATGGATTGTGCGACAAAGAAAATACACACTATTTCGTAAAAAAAAAATACTATTTTTAGATTAGAATCTATTTACAAGACTCGACTCTTAAGATTGGCACACAAGATAGATACTAGTAGATATTTAGCGCCTGAAATATTTCCCCATATTATTTGTTTGTTGGTGTATAAAGTTACGCTTTCACACTTTAAGAGCGTATACTAGCAGTATTTTTTCAATATGGTTTCCATATAAATGTATTTCTCTATTTTCTCGCTGAAACCTGATTCTTTTTTCATAAAATCTAGTACTAAAATAGGATTGCCCCTATTTTTAGGGTTCCGTAGTAAACAAGGAACTCTTATAGTTTCGCCATGTCTGTCTGTCTGTCTGTCTGTCCGTCCGCGGTTTTACTCAGAGACTATAAGTACTAGAAAGCTGAAATTTGGTATGAGTGTGTATATTAATCATGGCAAAAAAGTCGTAGAAAAAAACCTTGAAAAAAAATTTTTTTTTGGGTAGCTCCCACACAAGTAAAGTGGGGGAGTAATTTTTTTTTCTCTATTTACCCATCGTGTGGGGTATCGTTAAAAAGGTCTTTCAAAAATATTGTGAGGTTAAGAATACCATTTTTCGATTTAAGGATCCGTTTCCGAAATATTTGGTTTTAAAGTGCAAAATTTTGTTAGAGGTACGTGTCCCCCCCCTCTATCTGCTAAACGGTTATATATGGATACGTGAAAAAAATTACAGCAATAGTATATATACTGAAGTTGAAAG
Organism: Rhodophaea formosa; assembly: GCA_963082605.1. NCBI lineage: Eukaryota > Metazoa > Arthropoda > Insecta > Lepidoptera > Pyralidae > Rhodophaea > Rhodophaea formosa. The sequence goes on along the minus strand of OY720205.1, from coordinate 21,327,584 downwards.
GAAAACTATCAGAGCTGGGTACTAAGTGCAAACTAAAAAGTTATAGGCAACCAACTTATAAAATGTACTGGAAAATGTAAAATTTCATACAATCTTCATTGTTAGATGTTTTTGGTCGTTAGACTGTGAGGTGTGAGTGTAAACAGTGTGAACTCAAAGTTGTCATTCGCAACTACGGAACCCTACACTGCGCGTGGCCCGACACGCACTTGGCCGGTTTTTATTTTTGCCAAACAATTGTATTTGTACAATTTTTTTTTTCGTTTAAACAGGTTTTTGGAAAAAATAAAACATAGGGACATTCCTATTTTAGTAATAGATTTTATGTAAAAAGAATTGTGCCTCTAGAAGCAGTTTTCAGCGAGAAAATAGAGAAATACATTTGTATGGAAAACGCACTGCTAATATACCCTCTTAAGTACTAAACCGACCATCATGAAATTTCGCATTACGTTGTCTGGAGTGCGGGGAAGGACACGGCCTGCCTTTCATCTGGAAGCAAATACTACTCCCAAAGGAATAACAATAACGCAACAGGAGTCGTGGGCGATTGCTAGGTTTTCCAATAATTATCATTAGATACGGGTGAGCGCGCTCGCCGGTCGACTTCAGTCGCGAGTGACTCCGCTAGTGGCGACTGGCGACTGCGTAGATAACAACCTCTTATCGTAGGCTGTTGTTTACTTAACACTCATTTAATAGCTCTCGGTCGAATAAGCCCACAGATTTTATATTCGTCGTATTATCATATTTCTATTTTCAGGTCAGTTTTTTAGGAATACTAAATAAACTTTTAAATACTCACAAGACCTCTCCACCTCTTCTGGCCAGCGTCAAGAGTGTAGGCCAAATCTTCTGACTACTCTGGCAAATATATGGTTTAAGCTCTGGTAGTACAAAGAGGGTTGTGAACTCGTGATCCTGCAGTGGAGGCTAAAAAAGAAGATCATGGTGACCGACAAGGGAACTGATTAAATGAGAGTACAAGAGAATGAATCATCCACGAATCATCCATCTCCATTAGTGATAATAGAGGAAAACTAATATATACGTAAATAATAAATATATACGGACAAATCACACATATTGAGCTAGTCCCAAAGTAAGTTCTTAAGTTAGACTTGTGTTATGGGATACTAACTCAACGATACTATATTTTAAAACAAATACATATTTAGATAAACATCCAAGACCCAGGACAATCTGAAAAAGATAATTTTTCATCTTGACCTGACCGGGGATCGAACCCGGGACCTTCCGTGTCACAGGCCGGCGTGTTGACCGCTGCGCCACGGAGCTCGTTAAACTAGCAGTAATTATATTTCTAAAACACTTTTATAATATTATGTTATTCTAGCAATGGTTCTGGAAATGACAGTGTAATTATAAGAAAAGTGCTATTCAAGTTTTAAGAGCATTGCAATTTATTATTGACGTCAGAAGAGTTAAACTACCACCTACAAGGTGGTACGCTACAGGAGAGGAAATGCCGTCGTAACACTAAGTCCTGTTTCCATTACATAAAATGACCAAGGCTTACTAGATCATACTTTACTAGCTATTTTGCCGGGACGTCGGTCTACGGAAATTATAGCCTATGTTCCCGCTGTTGCAGTTGTTTTTGAGTGAAAACATTGCAATCAAACACACGATCATTCTTATCTTTTCTTTATAATGTTACTTTTCTTCTTATTTATATCACTCTTGACAGTGGTCGTGGTCAACATGTTCAATTTGTGTTTGATTCTGGGGGGCATGCTCGCCGTACGATGTCCCGTCATCTCCCCCTTATTGCAGTCATTCTGGTGTACTCGTGTATAGGCTCGCCATTCATCGACTCGGCCTGGCCAGTCCACTGCATTGATCTTCCGCGTCTTTTAGTATTTGCCATTACCATTATAGTTTACGTTAATACGCCATTTATCTAGTTAGAGAGCACCGAAGTTTGATGTAAGGACAAAAATTAGGCGATTGTTTCTGAATAAACGTTTATGTATGAATCTGCATAAAATTTCAATATTGGATTGTCTTAACCTCCATTAATAATGTGTTAATTACGTTATGTTATTATGGTTTTAATAACCCAGATTTCTCGAGCATCTGGGACTTTCCTGGAAATAAGTAGTTGGTTTAGGCTGCAAAGGAAAGATATAATTAAGTAATATTTATTTCGCAATATACTTACTGTGTTAATAAATATAAAAGTAACTAAGGTCTTGCAGAAACTCTTCTCTAGGTGCTTAACGCTGAATTTCTGGCAGCCTTGCAGTTTCGGCCTGTATGCATGTGTGTTAAGATAATTCAGCCCAGTAGCATGGCGTTCGAGACGCCGTTGTTATCGCGCGATAAGCTATTGTCTTCTCGCTCTTTGCTATTAGGGCAAAACAAGATGACGATAGTCAAAAAACGTAGTCGTGCGTCGAATTCTGCAGCGGCAGGTTTTGTCCCAAAGCAGCTACTCGCATGGAATTTTAATCCAGATGTAATTAGGAGGCGAGCTTTCGACTCACGATCGCAGAGTAAACACTGAAAAATTAATGAGTTTTATAGTACATTACTTTAGCATAATGGACCTGTTTCGTTGTTATTAAAGGTAAATAGTTACTGGGATAATGTTATGAAGTTTATGATTTCAAATTTAAAAATATACCTACTTTCTTACATTTCCCTGTTTATATTGACTTTTTTTTTGTAACATGTTTGTGGTGAAATAGCTTATTTGGTTTCCTGTGATACTTTGAGAGTCTTCTCGGTTCCGCTGTTTTGTGAACAAAAGAGACATTTTTTTCAATGATATAATCTTATTTCATGATTTGCCGAGAATATAATGTATATATCCTCGTCTTCATTGTCACTTGTGAGATGGGAGACAAATGCCTAATTCAATAATTAATAAAAAAAACTCACTAATACGTCATTGTGAATTGCGATGCGTATTTTATCAGATGTTGCGTGTTTTATTATATTAAGTATGTATCTATTACTATTAATTTTTTACTGATCTGTTGCAGTAAAACTAATGATATACCCTGTAACCAGAAGAATAGGTAACCGGTGTACCGATGTAATGTTTGTTTACGTCTAGATTAACGTATAGATATGTCGTCGTCAGACAAGTAGTGGCATCGTCACCAGTCAGGATCACATAGCTTGCTATTGTCGTGATTTTGTGCCAAATTGGTGTCAAACTTCATTTAGGAAGCCTTACAAGAATTTCCTTTCCACGTTAGTTCAGTATAGTACTGCTTGTGGAAACGATTTACAGGAGTTACGTTTGCTTACGTCTATCTGGTGAACGATTAAAGAAACATTGGATGCTCGCGCCCGGGCGGTTTTGTAATAAATTCGCAGCTGAATTTGTAGTACACAGACAGTAAAACACTGTTTGAACCGACCTAGTTGACCTCTTGAGTAAAATGTACAAGTATAATTTAATTAATTTTTACAAGACGAGATAGAGATCAACAAATACTAATTGGATTTTCGATGAAATGAAAGAGAAAAAAGAGGAAAATAATATAGAAATGTCTGTCGTCTTATCTAAAAGAACGGGTCTTAAAAACCGACCGAAAAAGGATATTTTGCTGAAGCCTAAACCAAAAAGAAGTTAAATTAAGTGGAACTTGGAACAATCGCAATGTAGAGTAGTTAAGTAACGTTTGATGATAGACAGTTTGTGTGGAAGGCAGTCTAAAGTATGAGTTCTCTTTGTCTAAGCCGGTACTAAGAATGCAGGTATAGACAGGGGCATCCTTGTCTTTGACTCACTGGTCTGTTCTAGAAACCTTTACGAGTACCTGGCTAGATTTCGTGGAAGATATATAATAATTCAAAGCGTTTGATTAAGTAGGCTAGCGAAGTAAGTCTTGTGACTGTTTAACAAATCGTATCTACGTCATTAACGAACGTAAACCAAATAAATAGATGCAATTTATTTCAGTTATCGGTGAATAAGACGTGTTTGTTATGTCTTACAAGTAATAAGATTTATTGGTTGCTGTTTGTCATTGTCTGCATAAATAATACTTCAAGGAACTGTACTTGTCATATCAGTTTTCTATTGGATTAAACTTGTATGTCATATCGAGGATTAGTCCAGAGTTTCAGACGTAGAGCCCGTTGGACGTTGGAAAAGTTATAAATAAGTTTTTATATGACTTTAATTTAGGGCAAACTATTGTCTTATGCAGTTTAATGGACTTAACGCTTCATTCGCCAAGTAGATTTACAAAAATTAATAAGAAATCTTGTAAGTACATTTTGTTTTAGATTTTAAGTGTTGTTTTCTTTCTCGTTCCCTACATTGCACAATCGTTAATAGAATTGGCATGTTTGGCATGCACGAAAATCGCACTCGACCTACAGTATGATTACGTATGCACTACGAAAATTTCATTCAGTTGGCGTGCGGCCAGCCCCTTGCGTTTTCTCTACGCTTTTACACTATTTTTGAATTGTGCATGCTGTTATGGTATGATAACAGTACGTTGTTTATTCGTACTCTATGGTTTTCCTTCCTAAATGATGCTGATAACATCTTACACTATATTCGGCTAACAATCACTTACGTCATGGAGTTAATTACGTAAATCGTAGATTAAATTTAGATTATCGTAAAGAAAACATTAAAGTTTATGATATACCCAATGCTACTCAATTTTAGTACCTACATTGAAGTTTCATGATAAGAGTTCGGTCTCGGCGACCGCACGCGGCGTCACACGGTCAAACAAACAATCGAAGTGTGACAGTGTTGGGGCACGCTATCGCGTTATCCGGAGGCTGGCGAGCTTCGCGGGCAGTGCCGCCGGCGCGCGCGCACCGAAAGCATGTGCTGCGCGCCAACTAAGCGATGTACATAGAACCAGCCGCGTTCCGCGCACCCAGCGCCGAGTCGCTCGCCGCCACCGACTCCCCCACCCTTTGGACGCAGTGCTTACCCTCACCGTTATTCGCAGGAAAGAAAGCGCCCCTCAAAACCTTCGAGGAGGTCCAGCCCATCATCCAGCAGGGCCGCAAGCGTGAGCTCAAGATCCTCATCAGAGAAAACTCCTGGCCCATCAACAGCCCTGTCCGCGCCTCCCTCTGGCCCGCACTCTGCAAGCAACACCAACATGGAAAGTCTATGCTCGATGGATTCTACTGGGACATGGTTACACAGGTCAGTGCTCTAAGTTACGCAATGACACCACACTTTTTCAAGGTGCACAACTCTCGTTTGGAATAGTTGAAATAAAATCGTTTCAGAAACGCAAGGTAAATACAGTATGCCGTTATCTCGCGAAACCGGCGTGTTCTTATGTTTCAAGGTTATGTTGTATTTACTTTGCGCAATGCCGCCCAAATGTTTGTCAGATATCGCGCCCCCAGATAAGGAGGTGACGTCCTCGTGAAGGTCGCAGTAATAGACGAATTTCCATTCAACGATGTAAGATAACACCTGAAAATTTACGATAATTTTCAATGTCTTCTTAGCTGTTGTTGTAACGTTCAAGTCAAGGCGGATTCGGCTAGCGAAGTTGTGTCTAAAAATGCTAGTCACGTGCTCGACCGAATGCGATTTCTAAATACACGAAGTTAGTTTGAAATCAAAAAGAACTTTGTGTATCGTTCTTATAATTTTGCCCGTATATGTATAACCGGCCAATTACACGCATAAATCCCTACGAAATTCGAATTGAAAAGAAAAATAAGTCATCCGGATTCATGAAAAGCGTCCGTCGCGTCGGTCGGTCCTTGTGAACGACATCAACGTGCGCCCGCGCAGCGCATCCTCCGCGTCACAATGGGAGCGTCTCGCGCATCTTAATTAAGTGGTCAGTTAACAATGGCCAGCAATTATACCACAGGTGCTACCGTGGATAATGGCCTCAGTCGTGTGAAATAGTATTAACAAGCCAAAGAGTGTCATTTTTCAAAATTTTCCGATTTGTTTTGAGCAAAAGAAGATTTTATGAAAATCTTTGCTCAGTCGTAGACGGATGATGGTCGTAGACGGCCACATGTTTTGAACTAAAGTCCCAAAGTGAAATGCTTTGTTTTTTTACGTACATATTTGCACGTGTTATTTGCTGATACTGATAATGTAGCGCTATTTAGGTGAAAGAATTAAAATCTTAAAAGTAATTATGGAGTATTACCATTACAAACAAACACAAAAATCTATGTTCATTGCGTTGTTTAAAACTAAAAATACCTAATTGGTATTTCCCACATAACGTTTCTCGTTTGTCCCATCGCCTCGAATCATCAAAGTAGTCTAAGTAAAAAAAAACTCTTACAAGAATAAGTACAACTTGGAAAATTTTGGAATAAACGCATCCTAAAATTAAACCACACTGCAACGTGTTCGTTGCAGTTTTACACAAGAACACTCAGAAAATATGTCGATCACCGACTGTAATTTACATTACAAATACACTTCAATGTGGCTTTAAGGTGGCCCTTCCCCGACCGACTATCTTTAACGCGAGCATGGTCGAAAAGCTTGTTCCGTCCAGCGCAATGTCAGATAAAGAGGCAAAGCGAAAAGAGCCCCTTGCCCTCGTCTCCCGCACACCTCTTACTGCCACATGGAAACAAGCTAGTGAGTACGCAAAGACATTGAACGAAATATAGTGTGCGGAAATTTCATTAAACTTGTTTCAAGAAATACGTGTTTATTGGTAAGCCTTACAAGTTTATGAAAAAAAACTTGTACATCTAGAATCTCTATTACATTTGCAAGGTTTCTAAATAAATATTTTCTTTACTGTTATACTTAATGAGTACATTATAAACGCCCAAAGTTCACATAAAATTTGTGTAAAACAGCGGATTTTTGGAGGCTAATACTGAAGTTGTTTCTCCAAATTTTGATTTTTCGTTTTGATAGAAACCTAGATATAGTGCACAAGATACCTATTAGTGGAAAATCTTTAAAGAAAGATTTGTTACACCGCCATAATCACGTACGAGCGTTTGTATGAAAAGATAGACGCCGATGGTTGGCCCCCCTTAAAACTGTTTATTTCGCGTCGACGTTCCGATTGGCACCGACTCAAGTGCAGCTCACCTCAGCCTTTGATCGCTGCGTTCCTATGCAGCTGCAGATTGCAAGATGTGTCGTGTTGTTCTTTGTAGACATATTGGTCCTAATGTTCATCCTCTTATTTACATTACATTACACTGTAACGCGGCTTTAAAATCGTGTATTTCCTATACCCGCAGCTCACCTCGATTGATCTCGATCAATCGAGGAGCAGCACCTAAGTCGTGGTATTTGATTTCACTCATTTTACAATGAAGTTGAAAATCAAGACATGTAGGAAGTCAAACAATAATTACTATAGGATAATTTTAATAACAATATATAACAATAGCACTGTGAATGCATAAAACCACCTATAGAAGTTACTATAAACTATTAATCTAATTTACATTACAATACAATTTTGTAGATATATTTTTTATTTTACTTTGCATCGTTGTTCCGATCGGCACCGATTCAACTGCAGCTCACCTCCTTTGATCTATCAACCGATTTTACAAATTTCAAGATGTAACATTTGTTCTTGCTGATACAGTCTTACTCTATCTCTCATAGAAGTGTGTTCCGGCTCCCGATTGGATCCTTAATAGCGAACTCGGGCATTCAATGCATCGAGATCGAATGCCTGAGTTCGCTATTAGGCTTCTATGTTAGTAATATACATATACCATTAATATTGTTAAAAAGATTGTCAAAATTCTACGGCGGGCTGTCTGCCTGACCCCAAACCTTATCGGGTTTTTTGCTGAAACATTTTCATACTACTACTTTATATGTATTAAGTTATTGTGAATTAGATACATAGGTTTAATACTCTGAAATCAAAATGAAATATTAATGTACGCTATTGAATAAGGGACACCTGTAATGATAGTGTATATATTGAATAAACAATAAACTATGTCCCTAACATGCGCGGTAGACAGAGTCAATAGGGCAGATAACACCGCGTTTGGCAAGGGGTTAATTTATAGAATGAAACGGAGAAGAAATTAATGAGCTTGGGATCGGCTAATACTTTAAGAGCGATTCCGTCAACGTTAATTTTTTTTTTTTTTTACTTTAACAATTGCCCTGGAGTGACATTAGTTGGCGTAATTTAAGTTTTTATTAGTTTTCAGACCAGCATGTAATCTGCCTGATATAAAATAAATTATATAATGCAAACAAATGACTATTGCTAAATTATAAATTGCAAATCTATCTCGATAATCTCAATGAAGATAATCTCTGTTTTAGAAAATGTATTTCTTATCACAAAAATGTATACAACTTGTAAAGTTGGAAATAATATTACAACATGCTTTCTTTCGTTCGTGTTTTACATGTAAATAAGGTATGAAATATGATCGTGAGTTCTTAGAAAATGTCAAAGGTTAGGAAAATTTTCTACGTCTCATGACCTTTCCCATTTATCCAGAAAATAGACTAGAATGTTGAATAAAATAGTACATGGGCGATATTATATTTCTTGCTTAAAGAAAACTACGCGACGCTATCTCACAAAGTAATGACAAAGAAACATGTTTCGGAGCCTTCGGCTAAGAAACAACAAGGGAACTTTGAAAGCAGGTCTTGTTATTGTCTTTTCGTTAAATGATTTCTTTAGTTTTTAGGGCTCCGTCCCCAAAGGGTGAAAACGGGACGCAATTACTAAGACTCAGTCCGCCGTTCGTTCGTCTGTCCGACCTTCTGTCACTGGGATGTATCTTTGGAACCATAATATGTAGAAACTTGAAATTTCCACAGAATATAGTATACACATATTGCTGCTATAACGACAAATAATAAAAACAAAATAAAAGGAGAAATTAAACGTGTATTTTAGCGTATTTTCTCGATTCTATCAAAGTTGTTGCTAATATGTAATTGAGACGTCAAACCACAGATAATAAAGACCAATAGTGTCAGTGCAACGATAAAGTTTCATGCGTTAGTGGTGGTACGGAACCCTTAGTAATATCCGACGAATACTTGGCCAGCTTTATTTTACAAATCTTTTTAAATGGTGCTTGTGAATATTGCCTGAGGCTTTTTTATAAGACACTAGGTATTATCTGCTACTTCGTTCGTGTAAATTATACATAGCCTGTAGGCGAATTATATACAGTTTGATTTTGAACCCCTTAAACCTTAGATATAAGTAAATTAATGACGTCAACAATAATATATAAATTGAGAACAATAGTTATTTATTGAAATATGCTTAGCTTTTTTTTACTCTGACTTCGAATCATGTAAGTGAATAAGGTGAAAAGCAAAGTGATCAGCTGGTCAAATGTTTCAAATTTTTGTTTTATAGTTTTATTAACTATTTAAGAAAAATTGAAATCTGTCAATAGTTTTTTTTTACTTATATAATATTACAAACAAACAAGCTGTCAAATGTATGCTCTTTATAATATTACTATAAATAACAAGTGAATTTATAATTTTGAGCCCTATTACTTCCAATAGAAAACCTTTATTTGTAATCTTTAATGTAACTCGTATTAAAGTAGAGCAGCAGACAAACATATCGAAATAGTATACTGAAATATATTTGGGATTCTTTCCTACCATTAGAATTTATTAGACACCGCTGTTTATATTGATGATATGTTTATTTTTGCTTTATATTTTACTGGCACACAATAGATACATAAATGTAAACAGTTACAAACTTTGCCATTATAAAAAAAAACTTACTTCCTAAATGTTGTCCGGTAAGTTGAGTCATCGAACTAATGGGTAAAAAAAATCCCACTTGCTCCACTGTCGAACTTCTTAATCACAAATTCGGTTGATTACAAAAAGATCTACAATTAAAACTTGAAATGTAGATGTGTATTACAAGATAACAACAACCTTTTATGGTAATAATAGCGTTTTCCCCGTTTCTTTGTATCATTGTTCAATTATAGAACAAAGGGAAAGCATTTTCCTCAATGATTAAAGTTGAGTCATTTGATTAAGCCGTAGTGACAGATATCCAAACAATTTGACGACTTGCAGCGGCCAAGAGTCCGGATTTCTTGGAAGAAATCTGTATAAGCTTACGATTCCTTCCAAAGGCAAGTGTTTTCCTTATTAATTTCAATTGATTCTGAACAACCGGGCAATATTTTAATGTTAGAATCGGAATCCCTTATAGAATATTATATATAAGATTATAAATATTTGGACTCTATAGAAATTTGACGAGCTTCTTGGTGATTAAGCCAATATTGATTTGACCTAAACGTCTTAATAATTTAACGGTATGAATCAAAACGGCCGACTTTTAATGTCTGAGATAAATATTCTGGTGTTATTGGAAGTTACAAATACTGTTCCTTTCGTTCCTCTAAATTGGTTTTCATTATAGAAAAACGTTTACCTTAATGTGTCAAGATGAATCACTGGATAAGCCTGATGACGTTTATTGCAATAAAACCAGCCAAATGCGAGTGACAATGGCACACAAAGAGTTCCCTTCAACCAATAGATCAGTCTGGTGACGGACGGACGGACATCGTAGGTATAGTATTAATATGGGTTCCATTTACGGAACCCCAAAAATTAATGAACGGGATGGAATCACGTGCGAGATCAAGTAAAGATCGTAAAATAAGTATTTCAGTTTTTATGGATGACAAATACTTAAGATCCATTCGGGTAAGTTAAATTACTTTGTGTGCTTCCGCCACCAGCAGTACCAGCACACAAAGTAATTCAACTCAAAGTGCATGGAGGCTTCCGCAAAGTAACGTCTGAATTAATTCAATTTAAGCCATTTCTTCAAACGAATTTCTTTCTACACGATAAAAGCGTTTTCCTTAATGATTTTAAATGAATCACAAATTAAGTGCAGTGACAATTATCAAAACAATTCAACGGGATGAATCAAGATGGCCGTCATTTATGCCACGTGCATGCCAAGAGGGAGCTCCACGCCAAATATTCCGGTCTTCTTAGAAGATATAATCGTATAGCTTTCGTACTTTCCCTACAGTAACTTGTCCTTCCGTTTTGCATTCCAATATTTAAGATTTTCCTTGATGAGTGTCCCCGGAAATGTATGTTGTTTACAAACAACATTGTCTTTGTGAATAAGACATTCTGGCACCAATCGAATCTGTATTTAGACTTGGACAAGTATATATTTCCAATGTTTCTTTTACACTGAATATACTAGGTTATTCGCAGGGTTAGTCATGTTTTTGGCAAATGGAAACATTTCCATAATTATATATTTCATTTCGCCTGTGCGTTTGTCCAAAACATGACAATGTTAGTCATGTTTTGTTTACTTGCATTTTTTGCAAGATGTGTGTATTAGAAGTCTTGCGGTGCGACGTGGAATTCATTCTACTTTTGAATTCGCTGTGTTGGTTTTATAAGAAAAGCGCTTGTAGCGCGCTGAGTTGCTCATCTTAGAGTATGTTGAAGGTAAATTACCTTGTTTATTTTTTATCGGGAAAAGCACACATCAAGACGAAGAATTTTATTTGGAATAATCCCTTATGAAGTGAAGTCACGTGTTTAGAAATAGTAACCTGGCATTCACTCTTCGCTTGTCACGAAACACAGGTCGAGCGTTATCGTTGCCCGAGCCTTAAAGTTTCCGATTTCAATGACAAGTAACAAACAATTTGATTGAGCCCGAATTAATTGTCAAAGTCGTCAGTCTAATTGCTCCGGTGTTATCTTTAATTGATTCGACTCCCGCGACCTTCTGTTATGATTATCAGCCTGTCAGAATTTTGACAATGTTCCACGGGGCATCTCGGGGGTGTGACTTCACTGGTCTGCTGCCAACGGAGCGCCTTGGCCTTGCTCCTATCTTGTGTCGTGTACGATTTGTGTTGTATTTTTTCATATTTTGTTTCATTTTAGTCAAATGAGCCTGCATTATCTCCATTCGACTGTGCGACCTTTCGTTAATACTATTAGCGCGTCAGAATTTTGATAATGTTCCACGGGTAGGCTGATGGAGTGACTTCACTGATCTTAGTTGGTGCTAACGTAGTGCCTTGATCATAATGTGGTATTGTGTCGTATGTCGTAGACGATAGTTCTTGTTTTGTTTTTCTATTTTCTTTATCTAATCAATATTGTAGGCAGGAGTGAGTGAAGAGTGACGTACCAATAATTGACTGACATTATTATTTTCAAAGTCTCTATCTTTAATATCGTCGGTGGTTGTGGTTGTCATAACAACATCCCTTACTTAAGGTTTGTCATATTACCTGTAGTGTTATCACTAACATTTCATTATCAATCTTGTTGTATAGTTATCGTGATTATAGAAAGTAGCGGTTCTTTGTTGCTATTTTAATATTTGTTGCTGTTTTAGATATCATGCTTTTGTACTTTTGAGTATATCATTAAGTGCACAATTAATTCTAAGGAGAGTAATGCCCTCTGTGATGAATGTATGATATTCATCACATAGGTACATAACTACCTCGAGTATAGTTTTTCTTTATTCATGTCTTGGGAAACTTTTTGTCAATAGTTCCTATCAAAACAATTTTAACTGACGTAATCAAATATGAAATGAGTCGGGCCTCTCATAGTAATACCGCCCTTTCAACCCGGTCCTAAATAAATAATATCATTGGGTGTTTTTAGAAGGGAAGTTATGCCAAAATATCATATTCGTATAAACTTATTGTAACATACATTTAGTAAAAGAATCTACGTAGTTTATTATAATACCAGCCAAGTTGGTACATTTAGAGGGATAAATATATCATTGATATTACCAACACAAATGATAAATAAATCATAATAATAATACGCTACTTTAAGATTTTATGCCGAGATATTTACTAAGAGCCCATTATCACCTCGGTATCAGAAAGCTTAACGGCGGGTCTTTGAAAGTGGAGCTGTGGAAAATGGGTGTGACGTTAAATTGATGATCTGCAATTATCAGTTTAATGCCTGATGATGAGAGCAGATCATCAATAATTTAAGATATTTTTAACAAAAAACTAAAACCGACTTCAACCCTATCAATTTTTTTAATAAGCATAAGAAAAAATTTGGAAATAAGTGTGATCCAAACGACATACCTGTAACCATTTTTTTGGTTGTTGTGTATTTTTTCAAAAAGCGCTCGACACATTTGGATAAAAAATTTAATGGGACCATCTGTAAAGTATTACCTATCGAACAAAAAAGAATTTCTTAAATCGGTCCAGGCGTCTACGAGAAATCGGGGAACATACATAAAAAAAATAAAGATTACGACGAATTGTAAACCTCCTCCTTTTTTTGAAGTCGGTTGAAAAAGATTATACTTTATGGAGATCTTACCTACATACAACAAAGTGAAAACAACTTTTACGACCTTCACATCGATTCGTATGACACCTGTTTCTTTTCGTACCGTTTGTATGAATGGGAAAAATAGTGTTCCTGTGTCTTTCATACACACATTTAAAAACAAAATATGTATCTTCCCATACAAATTCACCAATTAGCTCGTAATCTTTTGTTGGCATGTTGAAATATTTTTTTTATTTTTTTCTTTTGTATGAACGTAGGTATATTCTTTTAGGGATTCTGATCCCATCACTAAAATATTGCTAATAATTTCAGAATCAATCTGTATTATCCTGAGCGACATGGCCAATTTTTTTTTAACTTGTTTAACCCTCGTTCACCAAACGCCTGCCATCACGCTAATCAAAACGTGTTCTTTATTGCATCTCGCCTGTTCAATATTTATTGCGAAAGAATACAAAGGAAAAATGAATACCAAACGTATTCATTATATACGTTTGGTAATATAATGAATACGTTTGGTATTCATTTTTCCTATGTATACTTACATAATAAGTTTTCTCAGAATCTGGTTTAAGGATCACATTTTCAATGCACCGTTTTGTGGTAATAAAGTTTACATAAAAGTTCTTTTATCATTTTTCTTTTGGTTTCTCTGCGTCAGATCAGGAATGCTAGACATTTTTCAAGAGCTGCTAAAGAAGTATTTTAATGCGGTTCAGGAACCAGCCTCTGTGGTCCAGTGGCCAAGGCGGTTGCCTTATTGACCCGGGGGTCGTGGGTTCGATTCCCACGGGAAGCATACTTTGTTAAGTTGTTTCCAATTTGGTTAGGAAATTGCAGGCATGAATCATCTGATTGTCTGATAAGAAAGATGATTCCGTGCTTCGGAAGGGACGTTAAGCCGTTGGTCCCGGCTACCATCTGGTAGTAGTTAAAGGAACCACGTCAGAGGCCAAGAGGCGGGTCCGAAGAACTCTGACACCAGGGTGTACATGGTCGACTGACCGCGTCACCTACACGCATTGAAGATGATGATGCGGTTGTAAATTATGTATTGTATTTGTACTTTCTGTAGAGTGCTTATCCGAATCGTACATGGCTGGTGTTAATGATATAATTTAATGAGAAGGTTCCATGTGTATTATGAAGCGTAAATATATGTACCTATTAATTAACATTACTTAGGTATCGATCATTGATAATGAAAATGACTCACCTATTTAGTTATACTTCTTACTTATTTACTTAATAGGGCATTTAATGAGTAGTTGACTTAGTCATTATACATATTCTTTTAATGTTAGCGCCATGTTCCCTATTAACAAGTGAAAGTGGTATTTGTTAACAACCACAGTAAATCTACTCTAAATCTAAATTCTTCTTCTCACGTAATTTAATGAAAATCTATGAAAATAATGGTAGTCCTGACCAGATAGATTACCAAGGGATGAAAGCAGACCAATTTACGTACGTCCAAAGGCGAGTATGAAAATAATCAGAACATGTAGCGTAATTATTACGTGCCATGTGCTTCTTTTGTAGAATCAATAAATATAAAGGGAAAAATCATCCGGATTGAACTGGCTCCGCACTAAGTTAAAGATAACACCCAAGACCCAAGCCAATCTGAAAAAGATCGGTTTCCATCTTCTAGAGGCATACAGCTACGTCAATACAATTAATTATTTATGTGATACAGACAGCCTTAACTGTAAAAGATTGAGATGATGGATGTGGGAGATAACTATAAAAGGCATCCACTTCTTAATAGTTCGCTTCTCTTGCTTGCTCTCACCTTCAAAGGCTGTTCCCAGTTCCCACCGATAGAAACAGACGTTTATACAGCGTGCGTCATTTCACAATCTCATTACTTGAAATCGGATTACGAGGGACGGCCGCTCTGTTAGAACAACTCTAATTGAGCCCCTAAGGAGATTTGTTTACTGACGAAGAAATTTCTTACGCCCAAATACTCAAAGCTACTCAACACCAAACCCTGGGATTCTACGCCTCACAACTGGGGATGCACCAAATAACGCGTTCTTAAGTATCATGTTGTCTCTGCCTCGCAAGGTAATCCTGTAGACAGTGACAGCGCTTGATTGAAGGAAGTTTATATATTAGTTACATTGTAGTATGTTATTTGGAAGTTAATAAACTGATCGGTTGTCATCGTGACTTTTCTCTGTATATTGATGCTTTGGATAGAAAACTCTCAAGAGCTTCAGTGAGTCCAACAGCAATATGCAGTCGAAATTCACGATGAGAGCCAATCATCGGCAATTGTGTAGAGAGCGTAAGCCTGTTAAAAACTCTCAATAACAAAAAACTAAGTCTCTGAATTCGAAGTTAAAATAATAATATGAGAATTGAATTGACTTACATAGGTAAACCGGGCGGTGGCTGAGAGCCAGCACCGAAATAGAAGCACCGCTGTTCCCACCTTCGGTACTTGCATTGTGGTCACGTGCTACTCCGGATCACGCGCATATTTCACTTTTATATTCACCTTAAATTTTATTTTAGACATCGGGCTTCATAGATCTCAAAATTTTAGTGTTTTTACGTTATATCGTTGGTTATCATCATCTTAAGCATCACGCAGTAGCACCATCCACCAGTGACATGTGCCTTTGGTGGCCAAAGATTAAGGTAGTTTATATATAATTAGCCGTGTGGTTCCCGGCAGAGTAGAAAAGGACCACTCCACGTCTTCCTGTGGATGTCGTAGAAGATGACTTAGGAAACACAACCTTAACAAAGCTTAGTTATAAACATCATAAAGAACTCTCCAACCCTGGTCTGGCCACCGTGAAGAGTGTACGCCAAATCTTTTGACTGCGCTGGTTCTATATGGCAGAGGGTCATGCTCCTGCGGTGGAGACTAAAAAAGATCTGATGATGACTTGATGAGACAACGGGCTTCATAAATCTCTATATTCTATGGTGTTTTACGTTATATCGTTGGGTCCGATCCCTGTTAAGCATCACGTATAGCATCATCCAATAGTGACATGTTGCTATGGTGTACAGTCGCGGGCAGGAAAACCTGACCCCTACACACACATTTTAAATTATAGGGTGGTCTGGTTTAACTGCCTCCCACTGTACATATAAATATTAATGGTAGTTTATATATAAATTTCATCAATAAAATCGCGCTTATTTTTTTATTAAATATCGATATTTATCGGTCCATTTTGAACTTCAACAAATACTAAGTTTATACTTCGTGATATTTATTGTGGCATGTTTTATAAACGTTTATCTGGAAAATCAGAGTCAACAGAGGCTGCTTACCTTGTTAGATGTAGACAAAAGCAATACGAGTGATAAATGCCCGTACAGGGTCCAATTAACGGATGCTTGGGCGTATGGCGTATTGGATATGATCGTTAGCCGCTTTATATAGACTCTGCTACTCTGGCTAAGGGCAACTTATGTCATCAAAATGTACTAAACTGACGGAAGGTGGTTTCCGTTTAAAGTACTCTTTATTAGGACAAAACCAAGAGACTACATCTAGATCAATCTTTGCTATTGTTACAAGTCAAATGTTGTTTTTATTTTTTTTTATTTAAGTCTATAGCTAAGCGACTCGGATGATTTATATTTGTGCTGAACAGAACTTTGCCACTAAGAGAGGAGAGCGTACTCTCAAGTAAGTCCGGCACGCGCGTAGTGTAAGTAGAAGAGTACACTAGCCTACTATTCCAATTTGGATAACTTTACAAGTATGGGTAAATTGGAATTTTGCTAGTAGAACGCCGCAGCTGTCACTAGCACTCGAACTTTACTAAGCATATACATAAGTAGAGTAACCCAAAATTGGTAAGAGAGCATGGTCGAGTGGATGCAGTAATTACAGACCTTTATTTCGCACGCAATCACACAAAAAGAGTCGATACAGTTCCAGCCAGTTTTTTTTGCTGCCGTAACTTGGCTGTATGATCGTATCCTTTTTTCGATCGGAAGCGTTGGCACGTGATAGGTATAATTCCACGCTCCAAGTCGCGCGTCCTTGCGTTTGTAATCTGTTCCGCTCGGACCTCGACACCAGTCCGTGCTAGTCTAGCTTTTCACCATAGCTGGCGTAGAATGGTCAAAAAAGTAATCGATCTAGTAAAAAACCTTAATTTAGTGGTAACAGCGATAATAATATTAAAACTTACGCAAGATACAGACTCAGTGCTTTGAGGGAAGCGTAACCGTCGTATCGCCACCCTTATCACTCGCCCCAATGATGGTCTTCCTAACAGACCGAAACTAGTCGGCGGATCCGACGTCATAAAACGTAAGTTAAGCCGGGTTTTCTTAGTGGTAACAGCATTGAAGCTTAGTCCAATACCTCTGTCTGTACCGTCATTAGGTGCTATGAGATTAAAGCAAAGTCTAATGAATTATATTCAAGTAAGTATATGTTACGGATTACTCGGAAGGAAAGTCGCCTCAGGCCAAGTAGGTACACTAGGTGCGTCATCGTCCCAACTCGCAACATTATTCTTAATCTGAATGAGAGTAGCTCTCACTCATCAAAATCGATGAATGAGCTTTCATCGGATTACGGAAAGGTCTGTGGTCGAATGTGAAATAAAATCACGTGAAAAGGGTTTCCACAATTAATGAAACCGTTTAGCGTATGTTGTTTTATATAGTCGACCGTATGCCATTACTTCAATATTTTCAAAGATATGCCGAAGTTTTTCTTAGTGCGATGAAAATGAAACAATTCTTAAATTTTTTGCACACTCTCAATACAGTTTTGCATGGATAGCCAGCCTTACGACCGGTTATGACTTAGATATCGATCGATGTCAGGAAGCAGCGGCCAATTCGGAATGCTGATTTCCTGATCTTGTGATCTTATCGATCAACACGCTTGCAAATTGGAAGCTGTTGAGTGATTTGATTAATCACCCGACAAAATGAGTTCTGAAAATTAAAGGAATTCTTTGTGAAAAAATTAAGAAGACAAATCATAATATTAAAACTTATGCGAAATAAATTCATTAAGAAAACTCAGCTTTACTCTTGTTTTATTTTGTTGGATTCCCCGACTATTCGGTCTGCTATAGACAGATTAATAAATACTTATAGACGACACGACGGTTACGCTTCTCTCAAACCACTCTAGCCTAGGTCTAGTCTAGAGTTTCCATTATAAAGATGCAAAATTGTAATTCCACTACCAGCTTGGCCAACTAGCTTGATATTTCTGACCTGGTGCATCATTTGGTGCGCCTTGTCAGTGCGTCTCCTGCCAGGACGGCAGCATTATGTTTTTTTGGGGTAATATTTGTTGATCGTGTGACTCTTCTTCGAACGATTTTTGTATGAAAGAACCACTCGTTGTTATCATTTTGACTGCTATATGCGTGTGGTCTGTCTGTGACACCTTAGCATCTAAACTGATGAAAGCAGGTTTTCTAGCGATGGTTCTTAAACATCTTTTAACAAAATTGGTCCAACGGTTTGCAAGAGATAGGGATTTTCGTCTGAGGTTGATTAACATTTTTAATTTCATTTCTTGAAAACTAATAGTGTAGGGGTTTCTGAAAAACAAATACTAATCTCTACACTACACAGCCTTGAAAATCATGTAAATATTTGTTCAGAGAAACATATTTCATCGCCGAGTGTCGCCGTAGCTTAAGATAAGCTGACTAGATAGTCATTAACCCAGTTTCCTGAAGCCTACAGCTTCAAGATTATCGCGGGAGCTATACGTTACATCCGATTTGCTTTTATTTCTCGATACTTGTATTTTCCTTAAGTAATTAATATAAAGGAGGAAAGATTTGATTGTTTTTTTGTTTGCATTGAATAGGCCTTGAAACTACTGGACCAATTTTCAAAATTCCTGTTCTAAAATAATTTTGACTCTTACGTAGAAAGTAACTGAAAGTAGTTCTTTGTTTATTTTCAATCCAAACAAGCTTTATCCACCCTGTAAAGAAATAAGACGTGCACCACGAAAAAATGGTATGAAAAAAAGAACGGTTGTTTTTTGTAAAAACAATTCCTAGTTGTTATTTTCCATTTTAATGAAAAGCTTGTCGTCTGAAAGGACAATTTTTCATACGAAAGGCTTTCAAATATTTATAACGCATAATGTGTTTTTGCTCAGCCGTCCTTTCGCGACTTTATTACACAAATGCGCTGATGTTTGCCATTCAGATTTTGTACACACCTGAGGCCTATGAATTATTCAAACGATGACTCACGTTGATGTCACATGATACATGTACTGTTATTTTTTTAATGTACTTCAGCTATGGTTTTTGTTTATTTGTAGTGCAAAGGTTATGTGGTCTTACTGCTAAAATAAGTAGTCAACTTATAAAGAGGTCTTTTGGAGAAGATTTCGCCGTATAGCCATGGGAACACACTTAATTATTTGATTCAACCTCATTTTCAAGATTTTCATAGGATGTATTGTACAGCCAATATACCTGTTGTTACATCCTACGTTAAGAGTCGCCTGGACGCGCATGTCTCCATACAAACGAAAAAAGGGAATTGTGGCAATATTTGATAATTTTGGAGTAAAATTAGCATCCAATCAATTAATCTCATTATAATTTACGTACGTTCCTATACAGTTTGGTTAAATTATCAATAGTTTGAGAATTATACGCCTCTCAAGATTTCCATACAAATTTGAAAAGGCTTGTAATTCTCAAACCATTGGTATTTTAACCAAGCTGTATAGGAACGTACGTAGATTATAATGAGATTAATTGGTTAAATGCTTAATTTTTCTCCAAAATTATCAAATATTGCCACAATTCCCTTTTTCCGTTTGTATGGAGACATGCGCGTCCAGGCGACTCTTAAGTTAGAGTATCTACCTATTACGGTTCAAAATATACAGCCCTGTGAAGGGCGCAATATTCGCCAAAGTAACCCTTTAATGCGTCAACAAATATGTTAGTGTGGGAGCAAATATATTAGTGGTTTGAAGAAAATCAGAAATTGGTAAGTTGAAAAAGTCGGTCTTTGAAATTTAGTTCTCTCCAGCCGACCAATTTCGGTCCTTAAGTATTTAATACGTTTATTTACACGTATCAGATGTTCAATTGTATGCTTATATTTATAGTTTGTGTACAAATCCATTGACAGATGTTTTTGTGCAAAATGATAAAGACATAGGAATTGTATTTATTAAAGATATTAATGAAAAACAGGTTTCGCTCGCCGCTCACGACCGCAACTACACCGCAGATCGTGCGTCCTAATCAGATAATTACATCTAAGGGGCAATACACTGAGATGCCCCTGTGTATTAATTACAACGTTTTTTTTAAATTTTCCTTTTCCCTACTTTTACACACACAATTACAACAAAATATACAGTACTGAAATACTGACTGTGTTATGCAAATTTATTTGTGTTTGTGTCCAGCGGACATTATACAAGCCTGTGACTATCTATTTGTTGTTACTGTCTACTAATACATGCGTAGATTTAGATATTTCTACCGAACGCGTGTTGCTTCCCATAAGAGTTCCCGAAATTGAGAATGGTAATACAAATATTACAGCCACAATGGAAGCCTGAAGACTCAGAGCAAATCTAGTAGGTTTTTAGCGGGTTCAAAAGTCAATCTGGTGTGTGTATGGGCCTAACGCCATTGTTATTTCCTATACGGTGAACCAGCGGCACAATGAGAATAAAAAATATCACCGCAAGTCTGTGCTTGGTCCGTAGTCGTGAGTTAGAGCTTAATACCTAGTTCATAGAGTGAAATATACTACTATAGCCTGCTAAATTACAGTTGTTAACTCTAGGTTACTAAAACTAGCGCGTGGTAGAGTTTTTAATAAATTATTAGATTTCCACCCACGGCTGGCATTAATTCTCTAATATGCGTATCTTGGATGTCTTACTTATGGCGGTGATAGGATATTCCGTCGTGTTTCCCTTGTTTTGTCATATGAATTGTAGCCAGGATCTTGTTGATAATTTTTTCCAAGTATCTTGATTCGAAAAAAAAAACTCTCTGGTACCACAGAGAGGGTCGTGCTCCTGCAGTGGAGATTAAAAAATACCTAATGATGATGAGACAAGAGGGATTCCGTCTATTCTCTACTCAACTTTCATAAGTATATCTAGCTAAAGGAAAACACCAACAAAAGTGGCATGTACTTATATTACTATTAGTGGCCAAGAAACAATAAATAATTTTTGAAAATTTGAAAATAATTCAATCTAATAAATAACGCAGATCTGAGTTTCGACATGATTTAATAGAAGTACATTAATTTTACGAGACCTTATTTCATTTCTACATCGACGCAATTTATCTCAATTTACTAAACACCAGATTAGATTACGACAAGCGCCTGTGGTCTACCGAGATTTTCATCAAAAGCCTAACCTAAGTGTCTCCGCTTCTAACTAGGCCAGTCCATATATGTAAATACCAAGATAATGTTGTGTGCGTTAACTATTTGCACTGGCAATATTGTAAGTAATTATTTCTATTGAATATTTTGCAATTCACAGAGTATGTGACTAATGCATTCATAGATACCAATGACATATACAGTTTTTTAGTGTCGATGGACGGATTAAATATGTCGCTATCGGTGGTGTATGGAAATATCAAACTGAAGTATATGAATCCGTTGCCTCCTCCGCTATTTGCTGGAAGGCCTTTGCCCAGTAGTGGAACGCAACGCAGAAGCAATGATTATTTTATCTTTAAAAACAGTATACGGTATGAGGATTTAAAAAAAAATAAGGACATATCACACACATTGAGCTAGCCCCAAAGTTAGTTGTGTACTTGTGTCGTAGGATACTAATTTAACGATACCATATTTAATAATAGATACTTAAATAGATAAGCAAGCACCCATGACCCAGGCCAATCAGAAAATATAATTTTTCTATCATTACCTGAGGTGATCGAGCCCGTGACCATTTGAGGTGTCGGTCGGGAGACCGTCAAAAATATTTAGATTAAATAATTATTGATTCTAATTCATGGCTCTGTAATAATGGTATATTATCTAAATATGGTAATGATATATAATACTTTGCACAAGGCTACATTTAGAAAGTTCTTGCTGTCATTATAATTTCACATTACAAATAAAAAAATAGACCGTCGCAATCAATCTCAAAATACCTATGAAAGATTATACTAATAATATGTAAGTTACTACTATTTATAGAAAAGTACGAACGGCAGGTCGTTATTTTATTATCCAAAGGATTTGTAGCATTCAAGATACAGAATGATTTAAGGGCGCGCATTCAATCTACGGCGAAATTTCAGTTTTTTGGTGTTTTAGACCGCCTTATTTACGCGTAAATTAACCAAATAAAATTATTCGTGATTATATAAAGATCAACTCTTTTTTTAGTGCACTGCAACGTAAAATTACCGTTTATAGGTGTTCACTTTTATTACTATGAGGTTTTCGTAACGCCGAATTGCAAAAATGCCGGTTAAAGCTCACTTTGAAATATGAAATAAAAATTAAATCATGTTAATGTAACTAATTTAATATTTTTAGAACGCAGATTATATTGTCTTTTAGTGCACCTCAGAGGAAAATATGATAAATTATTTATCTATATACTGATAAAAATTCGTTAAAAAATGTCATAATTTACGTTTTATAGTGCTGCTTTTCCACGATAAATACTTATTTTTTTCTTTGATATTCTATTTATTACTAATAAACATACTGTTTGCAAGCAGATCTAATTTTTAATTTAATTAATATCCGATGTTTATAATTTTATATGAATTTTTTAAAATCGCCTATAAAACCAAGCGCCCGTGTAGTGACAATTTAGTTCGCGCCAAGCCTTCCTGACGGGTGGACGTATCGCTCGTCGCTCGCCAGTCGACGTCTACAAGGTCATCGATCTACTGTGTGTAGACACGTATAGTGCGACCCGAGCGGGTTGATCGTTTACTAAGTATTAATACTTTTCGATTATTTTGAGTAACTATTATATGTGTCCATTTTGACTCGCATAAAAATCTTATTCATATTATTTTTTTATATTATTAGGATGTAAAATTGTATGAAAACAAAATTCGGACTACTGGTAATAGAAGTTAAAAAAATATGTGAGACAAGGCACGCCCTTATTATGTACAAGGTGACATTAAAACTGGTGAAATTTTCTAGGGCATCGTTTTCGTAGTTTTTGGGGGTGCTCTAATGGATATGACGACATTTTCTTAATCCAAGATGGCGGATGTTAAATGCTATGAAAATTTTGATATGGCTATCGTTATCGAGGTTTTTCGGGGTGCAAATGATGATATGACGTCTATTTTGCAATCAAAGATGGCGAATGTCAAATGGAATGAAATTTTCGATATGGGTATCGTTTTCGAGGTTTTTGGGGGTGCATATAATGAATATGACGTCTTTTTCCGAATCTCAGATGGCGGATGTCAAATGTCATGAAATTTTTGATATGGGTATCGTTTGTGAAGGCTTTGGGGGTGCTCATAATGGATATGGTGTCATTTTTGGAATCCAAGATGGCGGATGTCTAATATTATTAAACTTTTGATATAGCTATCGTTTTCGAGGCTTGTTGTTTTTAATGTCATCCTATATACAAAAGACACGAAAGCAATTTACACAGAAATTTGAAAAAAAAAACCGGCCAAGTGCGTGTCGGGCCACGCGCAGTGTAGGGTTCCGTAGTTGCGAATGATAACTTTGAGTTCACACTGTTTACACTCACACCTCACAGTCTAACGACCAAAAACATCTAACAATGAAGATTGTATGAAATTTTACATTTTCCAGTACATTTTATAAGTTGGTTGCCTATAACTTTTTAGTTTGCACTTAGTACCCAGCTCTGATAGTTTTCCTTTCAATTTCAGTATATATACTATTGCTGTAATTTTTTTCACGTATCCATATATAACCGTTTAGCAGATAGAGGGGGGGGACACGTACCTCTAACAAAATTTTGCACTTTAAAACCAAATATTTCGGAAACGGATCCCTAAATCGAAAAATGGTGTTCTTTACCTCACAATATTTTTGAAAGACCTTTTTAAAGATACCCCACACGATGGGTGAATAGAGAAAAAAAAATTACTCCCCCACTTTACTTGTATGGGAGCTACCCAAAAAAAAAAATATTTTCAAGGTTTTTTTCTACGACTTTTTTGCCATGATTAATATACACACTCATACCAAATTACAGCTTTCTAGTACTTATAGTCTCTGAGTAAAACCGCGGACGACAGACAGACAGACAGACAGACAGACATGGCGAAACTATAAGGGTTCCTAGTTTACTACGGAACCCTAAAACTGGTAAAATTTAATTATGTTTCAGTAATGGAAAAGAAACGCAAGAAATACAGTTGAAATTCGTAGATAATCGATCGCCCGCGTGAATTTTGGTTAAATTGTGAAATAAAATGTAGCCTATGTTACTCACCGAATTCTTCACTACCAATATCTAGTACGAGTATGAAGTTTCATCTGATTAGTTCAGTTTAGTTTGTTTTTGCTTGAAAGACGAACAAACACAACTACTAGGGGCAGGAGCTTGTGTGTGTATCTGTCTGATCATAGCTCCCAAATCGACAAAAGATTTAGATTTATTTTGTCTGAAGGTGAATAACTCGGGACTATAAAAGGGCTTAATATTTAAATGGAAAAATAAAAAAGATAGAAATGATTAATACAAGCTTTACAATAATAATATACACTTATTATTTCTTTTAGGAAGTATATGATGCACTTATATCCGATGTAGAAAAATCAAATGGAGGGAAACAAATAAGTACCCTGGAAAAAACGAATAGTATTGAAGAGCATGATTTGGTTTATAACTACTAGGATTATAAGTACATTGCAAATATCCCAAGCTTTACTAATAGAATTGATAGTTTATTTTATTTCATTACAATTAGAGCCAGCAATACCAACATAAAAGAAACCGGCTTTAATTAAAAAAAATATTCAAATTGTTGAATTATTTTATCCCTACATTTATTCTACACTTTAATTTTTAGGTCTTATATTATATGTATAATTTGTACCTTATCTATACATATAATAAAACAGTAAAAATATTTTGTCTGTACATTTAGTATTTTTGACTGAAATAGATAGAGGGACACTAAAAAAGAATAATAGAAAGGAAAAATGTTTTTTTAAGATTTCCAAGCTGTCTGCCTGTCTGTCTGTATGTATGATCACGTTTATCTCCGGAAATATTGGACGGATTCGAATGAAACTTTTTTGCTATATAGCTACTAAACCTAGGCAACATAAATGGTGAAAATGATTTCAAAAAATGGAACACCTGATGCAGCATCATAATGGTCCTGCTGAACTATAAGAATATATATATAAATGACGCCTTAGCAAAAGTTATTCAACCTGAGGAGCATTCTTTGTTGAGATGTTTAAATTGAAGATTTGGAACACCTGACGCAGAACCATTATAGTCTAGGTAATAAATAGGAAATATAAAAATGACGCCTTAGCAAAAGTTATTCAACTTGATGAGCATTTTTTGTTGAGGTATTTAAATTGAAGATTTAGAACATCTGATACAGAACCATGTCAAATTTTATATCGTCAATTTTACAGAGTCACTCTCCACTGGGATACAGTGCATAAAGTAAGATTAGCTTATATTACTGGTGACCGCCCAGCGGTCCCGGGCCACTCGCAACTAGGATATGCCTTTTGGCAACGTAGCTTTTAGCCCATACGGCAAAACATGAGAGTTTGCTTTCTCTCTAAGCCTTGCACACTTAGGCAACACAAAAAGCCGAAGTCCGTTTCTCTCGAAGGCCCTTTGGATATGTGCGCTTTTTAAGTTGCAGCATGACAGCAGGTCAAATTTACAGATTACGCTTATGTATCGACTTTAGTTCATATTAAGGTATATTAATTCACCGGAGTTATAAAGTCCACGTGAACGAAGTCGCGGGCATCAGCTAGTATCTTATAACATTCATATTTATACAAGTATTGAAATAATGAGTGATTTTAAAATTAATTACGAGTATCAAAATTACTTGTCCGACTACACTCAATATAGCGCTAACACACACAATGACATCCTGTATAGTTTTACGTCTGTGTGAGTTAATATCGACTCCCGCTCATAGTTTGACTTGCACAAATTTGGCTGCTCGCTCTTAAGATCCTCAATTCCATTTCCCGTAGTGGAAGCTTGATCCGATCGTGTAACCGAAGATGGATTTAGTTATTATCCAGTAATATCTTGATGCGGGTTACCGATCTCTGCCTTTTGATCCTCGTCAATCGAAATATCTGCTCTTTTATCCTATTTATAAGTTTTATTGCAAATAATTGAGTAGGGTAAGGATGAAATTGTTATGATGCCGACAACTGTATAAGAAAGAAGAAAGGACTTAATCCGGATATATCTTTCATATTATTTGTTTCTTTAGCTCTTAAATGCGCAGATTCTTTCTCTACCGCCGTGGCTGCCTTTACATCATATTTGGTAATCCTATTTCGGATTTTATCTTTCTTATTTTCCTAATTTACAATGTTTATTTTTGCTCTTAAATTCTTAATGGATGTTTGTTCTAGTATTGAAATAATCTTGCTTGAAGAGCAATATTCACTAAAATTGAAAATATGTGATGAAAAAGAATTCGCCACAGGTAGGATTTGAACCCACGAGTCTTAGGTCTGCGCCCTAAGTGTGTTACCAACTACACCACCGTGACTTTAAATCACCGCGTCGAATTCTCTCATCACATATTACCCCCTAGGGTATAACGCATTCAAAGCATGCGTTATACCCTACGGGCGTTATACCAGACCTAAGACTCGTGGGTTCAAATCCTACCTGTGGCGAATTCTTTTTCATCACATATTTTCAATTTTAATAATATACCGAGCATTGTAATGCTATTTAAAAACCATTTAAGCAATATTCACGATTAACATTAAAACCTTTAAACCAGTAACACACAAAGAAGCTATATAAGGCAATGATGATTTAGTGTCCATATTTGGTTAGATTTCTTTTAATCCAACCACGCTATATTCGACAGCTAAGAGTATTATTTTTGGGTCCATATTTGCACAAGCTAAGTCTTAATCCAACGACAGTCAATATTAAATTTTTAAGTCTATTTGCCTAATTGTCTTAACTTGATCAGTTTTAATCCGTTTATTGTTATGCGGTCGTATCTGCGGCTTATATTTTAATGCACTTAAACATTCTTTAAATAACAACCAAGGTACCTACTTCATTGTAGGTGTATAGGAATGTAGTTAACATACAATAGGTAATAATAAGCAAGAACTTTAATATTATTATTGTAAAACATTTGCTCATTTGTTCCGTTTTTTTTTAAACTGATTAAAGTTAACGAAGCATAACTTTGCATAAACTATGGGGTGTTTGGCAACATAAATGTTAGTTATAAACTAGTTAATTAAAAAAAATCTTGGACATAATTTATAGAATTTCTTTATAGCTAAAGTTTGAATAAGACATCTAAAAATGAACGCTCCTCCACCAATTTATTACTATTTTATTCATGCACAAGTTGGTCAACATACCGAACTCTCTTTTCCTAGCCTAAGTCTAATTATCGGCTCTTCTAGTTGATCTCCTCCAGGTCACGGAGTTTTGGGTTATATCAACATATGAACGTCATAAGAATTTTTACAAGTCTTTTTGAAAGAATAATAGTGAAGACTAATTCTGTACTACGACGTGTATTACTTATATTAATCTATAGGTATAAATTTTCATCAATATGCTTAATATTAATGAAAATTGCAATAGTAATTAATAACGGAGGGGCGTTCAGATTTAGTCTCTACCTTTTACTTTTTTGAAATTTTGCTGTGCCATTTTAATGTGTTGGAACCAGAGAAACTCCAAGTACTATTATTAGAATTTAATTTAAATATTATCATTAACATTACATTCAACCGAGATAATAAAATCGTGTTCATACATCCATGGATGACAGCCTATCGGACGCAACTGACCTAACCCAACACGATTACTCAGAAATATTCCATATACAAATGCGCATCTCTCATTGGCTTATCGCCACGGCATTTGTCTAATTGTTGTTATTAAGTGGTTTACTAATAATGTTTGAACACTTTTATAAGTGACAGTTTGTTCCCGGTACATTACAGACAATTGGATCGACTGTCGATCCAGTCCAGTCATCATCAGTACGATCAGTATCAGATGATGATGCTGACATTATCAGCTAAGGTTGATCTAGATTACATGCACTAAGATCTTGTATACGATATCACATAATGACAACTAAAAAAGATTTCCTGCGTTTTCTTTAGAACTTTACATTTTCACGGCCTTCAGCATCCTTCTTCTGTTTTATATTATGGCTTCCACCGAAATTTCAGTGATTCTGCCAACGTCCAGTATAATGAGATACCAAGTATCGGTGTTGTACGGTAAAGTATTTCCAAGTAGCATCCTTAGATATCACATCCATTGACATCCATTATTGACACGCATTATTACATGCCTGTAATGTCTTTTACAACTCTGGGCATTGTTATTTTTGATTTCCTTACCCAAAGGCTAAAATCGGGACAATATACATGTCCTGCCCATAAAAGGCGTACAATTTTGGCGAAAGTTTAAAAAAAAAAAAGTTGATAAAATTAATATTGAAAACTTTCGCGTATGTATCCTTTTTAGAACAGTGACATTATTATTTCCGATAAAATGTATAATAGTACATTGTGTAGCAAGGGCGGGATAGAAGACATTACGTCAAACGAGCGACTACTAACAAGCACGAGGCGAAGCCGAGTGCTTTTAGTAGTCCGAGTATGTAATGTCTAATACCGGCCGTGATACACACAATGTTTTTCATCTCACCGAGTAAATAGTAGAGTAAAAAAAAATATTTTTCATATTATATTGGTTGAAATTGTATAGTATGAATATTCTATATAGTTTACCTTGAAAATTAATATTTATGCGTCTGCAAGCTGGCTGATTATATTATCTGTATTAACATTATTGACCATGTATTCATTTGTCATAGGGAATGTATTTCATGCAAATTAATGAAAATTACAATTACTTATAAATATTATGCCTAAAAATAGATAGCGGCAAACAGTGAACAGAAAATGCACAGATAACGAAAATGTTTTATCCAAAAAGTGGAAGTCAAAGATCGATGAATACAAACAGCCAGCCACGCACGGCCATTAAAAATTCCAAATTTGAATTAATGACAAAAATCTCGCAGAATAGTTCAAATGTTTTTTTCCTTGGGTTGACTGGCAATTCCAAATTTGAATATTCGACTAGAAAACTTTTTGGATGTAGAAGATTTGACGCTTGTGCATGATATAGTGCCCTATTAAATTTAAAAAAATACTTTATGCGCTCTCGGGCTTTATGGAATTTGTATGAAATCTTATAGCCCGCGGTCATAATAGCGACCATCCAGCCCACTTTGCTTGCATTTAATGACACTGTTTAAGGGTAGGTGAGATGAAAAATAATTATTCTTGACAGTTGTTTTCATATTATAGGGGTCCTTATTATTTTTATTATGTCGTTAATACCGTTTGGTTTATAATAAATGACGTGTTGTTTATATCCTTAGAATGTTCTGGTGCAATATAACTTACAACAACAATATTATTTACAGTTATATCAGTACTTACTAGATTGTTCTGGTACAAAATTACTTAAACTTATATCAGTAGGTTCTTACGTCCTTTATAGTACAATAGCATACTAATGGAGCCCTCGAGACGTGCGAGGTCCTATGCTATCACCTAATAAATAGTGTCCTTAAAGATCAGGACCTCATTTATCAGTTAGTGTAATAACCCTTTTAGAGCTTTGGACCGCGTTCAATGCACTCACGTCAAATGCCATAATTAATGGAATTGATTCCCTGGGAGGCAGGGGTCACAGTTTGGAGTGTTATCTGACGCTGCACGTCTACTTCCAGAACGTCGTTATGCGTAATTTATTGACGGGCTGCGTAAACAAGATACTGCGTTCTTGTTACTAATGAATGTTATAAAGGGAATTAATGTGATTGTATTTGAGGTCCTTAACTGTGGCAAAGACTATAATATAATAGTATCGCTGTCAACTTCATACAAAAATATTGGACCAAATCCAAATTAAGGCTTGCTACAAGGTAGGCATACATTTTCTCATTGTTCGACCATCGTTCTAACTTTAATATATTTATTTCCTTTTCAATATATGTATAAAGGGTTGGATGAGGCTTAGTATGGTAATTAAATTAACAAGCTTGTTTGTAGTGGTTTAAACATAAATTTTGTATATTTGTGAAGCAGCTAGTCCTCGAAATAGGATCCTGTCATCTGCGCTACAGGCAACTAGGCATCTCTATCTTACAACAATTTTACAGTTTCATGTTTTTGCCATTTGGTTACCTAAACAATAGATATATATAACTTATATATAATATAAATATAACGATATATAGTTTTGATCACAAGGAAACCTACGAACCTAACGTTCCTGTGGCTAAGTTGTTTTTCTCACGTTGGGGGTTTCGCTCGAATCAATGAATCGAACTAATGAGGGATGATGCTTCATCTATTTCTTGGAGACGGGTAACGGGCTCTGAAGCTGACAGCCAACCTCCGGAAAAACCTTAAGAATATATTTATTTAGTCCAGATTTTTAAGGTTATTATTTTAGGATATTGTATAAAAATTATTTCCTGTACGGTTCATACAATCATCAAGGCGATGTTTGTAACGATGCCGTATGATAACTTCATACTGAATCTTGCTTTCCACCTCATTTTTTAATAACCATCATCCTGTCCACTTTTATTTAGAAACTTAATTCATTTCAATTTCCTAATTCCACTTTCAAGTCTTCATCACAGCCCATTCTGATTATCATCAGTCATTTCCATCACTACTTTTAGTCGTGATAACTCGATACTTGCTCATAGGCACACGCATACTGTATTGTATTTTTATTTTAGTAACAGTGTAAATTGACGAAGTTTATCTGAATACCTGTGTTTCGAATTCTCTCTCTTCCCCCGCTGAGCACCTACATTTATTATTTTATGTTGCGCCTGCTCTAAACAAGAGCTGGGTGAGTAGGACTCGACATGTTAAAACTCTGCAATGCATTACGTCATCAGTGGTGATAAAGGGTCATCCTAAGCCTGCAGATGACATCACGTGCCATACTTCTCACTAGCAATGTTGTCATATATGCATACCAATATATCAACATTGAGATGCTTCACAAATTAATTATTGCTTGTAAGTTGTAAACCTTGCCATTACTAGGTTAGTATCGGCAACTAAGTTTTTATCGTAATATCAAAATGTTATGTACTTTGTAGAGCGCAATATTGTAGTATTTATAAAGATGTATTCGTGTAGCTTAAAAAATATTCAAGCAAAGAACATATACTTTTAAAAATAAATTTTCTAACTGTTTACATTGAGGTGCCCAAAATTCTGGCAGCATTACCGCACTGTATAACAATGTTGATTCGTTGAGCGACACGGCTATTGCCGTAATAAGGATCTCCTTGCTTCAATATGAAGAGTTGTGATGTCTAATGTCGCATCGTTCCCTCTGCAAAGGAAAGAAAAATTAAATAATGAAAATTACTTTATTAGATATGATCATAACTTATATGAAACTTTACTTTTTTAAGGGTAGCTATTATAGTTCATCATCGTACAACATTAAATTTCCCTAAGAAAATTATACGCGTCACTTCAATAATATAATATACATACATACATACATACTATCACGTCCTTTTCCCTTGCGTGGTAGACAGAGCCCAGATCTGTAAAACCTTAAGGTTAACTATAATCTTAATTTACCTTAATAATATAGTATGTGAAAGGAACAGTGTCATAAAGTGAATATATTTTCATACCTCGAATAAAAATAACAGTTTCTATTATTGGTACTACATCCAAAATGAATAATAATCATTGATTGTGGTATCTCTCTATCCTCTATCTACTTGATTTCATCTTGATGTACCGAGTGGTATGACGCATTGCATACAGATAAAACATCGTTGACGTTCTTTCGAGTGCATTGATTATGATCGTTATTAACAACAGTACTTTTATTACTTGTAACGATACGGTTGCCGATTACCTACTTTTATATTGTAGCCCTGAATAATATCCCAACATTATAAATGCGAAAGTGAGTTTGTTTGTTTCGCTTTCACGCCCTATCTAATGAACCGATCATCATGAAATTTTGCATACACGTTGTCTGGAGTACGGAAGGCTATCCTCACAGAAAACAACATTATTATCATTACATCCCGGAAAGAAGTACTGTTCCCGAGGGATCAACAATATCGCGAGCGGAGCCTCGGGCAAAAGCTAGTATCCATATAGGGAAATGTTTGGTTCATTAATCGGGTTAAATAATATGATATGAGGAGGATAAAGCAATAATACATTCGCTTTTTATTTTTTTGTTGAGCTCCGTGGCGCAGCGGTCAATACGCTAGCCTGCGACACGGGGGTCCCGGGTTCGATCCCCGGTCAGGTCACTATGGAAAAAGATCTTTTTCATATTGACCTGGGTCTTGGATGTTTATCTATATATGTATCATCTATTATAAAATATAGTATCGTTAGTATCCTGCGACACAAGTTCACAACTTACTGTGGGGCTAGCTCAATTTGTGTGATATGTCCCTATATATTTATTTATTTTTTAGTACCTATACATAATGATGATGATGATGATGTTAGTTGTAAGATGCAAGTCATTTTTATAGCCAAATAGTGCCAATTAATGGTGTGATGGCAGATACCGTTATGACCTTTTGCCAAAAAAAGCTGCGAAAAAACCCGCGATTCTCGCTCTTATGTGAGCGGAGTGTATCCTCAGGTGGAAATTTTCTGAGCCCGGGGTCCGATTAAATCTCCAAGTGTCCATGTTGCTGTTAATAATTAGCGGCTGACCGGACACCTGGACGACGATTCTGGTCTGGTGTAGGCGCCGGTGATCGTAAAACCTGGAAAGCTGCGAAAACCTGGGGAGTCACATCTACAGACGTTGATCTAGCGAGCATTTCTTCCTTGTACTTCTATCTGCTCTTATATAAATAAATAAATAGGTATATTTGTTGTATATACCTATTTATTTATAGAGAGATATAAATAGTAGTACAAGGAGATATATGGAGACACATCGCACAAATTGAGCCAGCCCCACATTAAGTTGTTTAGTGTCGTGGGATACTAAATCAACGATGCTATATTTTATAATACCTAGATATTTATACATATAGATAAACATCCAAGACCCAGGACAATCTGAAAAACATCGTTTTCCATCACGATCTCACCAGGGATCGAACTCGGAACACTTTGTGTCACAGGCTGGCGTGTTAACGAGGCCAGAGTCGGGGGCAAAAGTTTAACGGCTAGCTTTAGAAACACAGACCCGTGAAAATAAAATACAAGGAATTGCATTGCCATACGTTAACCACTGCGGCACGGAAGCCGTGTACCCCCAATACTAAGTATCTGGTCACAAATATATAAATATAATTTTAGATTCTGTCTCGATTACAATTGATTACTACTACTCGTACCACCATAATCGCAGTGATTCTAACTTATTGTGCAATGTGGCGTTCCACGTTCACATCCTCATCGAGCAAAGCAGGTTGCGTAATGAACCTATGCGCGTTTCCTCTTTATTAGGTCGATCTATTCCCGTCCGTTATCGCGGGGGCATTGCCAATATTTATACAACATCGGCAAAGGCACGAAAGTTCCGAAAAAACAATCCGGTATTTTTGTGGAAAATTACCGATGCGACTATCTCTAAATTGCTCCTCCGTTATGTTGCAATGTGTAAAAACCTTGTATTTTTCTTTTGCCACCTTTTTCACTTCAAGGAACACCGCAACAGCAGTATTTTAACAGGGCCGGCCCGATCAAAAAACTTATCAGCGACAAGAGAAATGTACTATGTTATTTACATATGTATGATGTACATATTGTATAGATTTTTGTCATGAAAATTACGGTAAAGTCAATAATTACAAATGCTCTGTTTTTGTTTTCTATATTTAAAAACAAGTTTTTGGTTCGTCTCGGTATTTGATAAAATCCCTGTCACTTGGTAACGCATCATTGTTATTAGAACGCTATACTAAATATATGTATTGTCTATAAGAAAACAAATAACGATTTACTGATTAGCATAGAAACAAACTGAGTTCAAAGACACAACATATCAGACAAAATAAAAATTGACATCGGAATTATTAATATTACAACGTCTACGAGATAACGAATCCAAAACAATGACGAATTTACTAAAATTAACGAAGACGGCCCAGAAAAAATAATAATACCAGTGCAGTCTCAATCAAAGGAATACATTTTAGCGTCCAGCGACGAGATAACCCTAGGTCGCGTTGTGAATATCACATTATCAATCAAAATAGGTACAGTAAACACAAGTGGGGTTATCAGCTGTGTTTACAGACTGGTACGATATGGACATGTCTCTCCAGATATAACACTTGTGTCTAATTATATTGTTATACCGTTCCGATAAATCGAAGTGGAACAGTGGAATTTGCCTAGATCACAGCACTATTTTTGAACTTAAACACTAAACAAGTAAACAATTATATTTATGTTCGGTTTATTATTAATATTATATTATGCAATGTTCTTGTTAACTTACTAATACTGTGTATTTGCTGAATGTAACTCAGAATATTGTAGTAATACAAGAAACACGCAGCGTTCCACTTTTCTCTTATTTATAAATTCTCATTATTGTATTTATGTAAATAACCCTCACGACATATTCTGTTGTACTTCGTTTGTCATTTAACATATTTTTTGTATTTACTCATACATATATGTAATGCAAACGCGTGTCTTCGTTCCGTTTGTGACGTACTTCCCTTTTTAAGTGTTCATTATGTAGACCATTCTGTTTTTAATTTATCTATTTGCTTCATTATCATCAACATTGTTTTTCCTGAGTGGCTCATTCCTTTTCACTCGCTTTTAGCCTCGCAGATAAGAGGAGTGTTTTTCACAATCGACTCGCAACCGCGAAAGATTTACAGTAGCGCTCAGTGCGATGGTAAAACACGAAGTTATTTCCGACGGAATCCGCCTTGTGGATTTGTACCGCCGAAAATAGTATCATCGATCTTATTCGCTTCAGAGAATAACAGAGGCATCGTATTTATTTACCCAGATTCATATAGGAAAACTTTTGTATTGCTCTCAGAGTTCATTTACATATTCAATTTTTCTTCTCTATAGTTATTGTTGTATTCTTTTGGATTACGATCAAACTGACTTATAAATCGCACACTTGGCGGATAAATTAAATCCGTTGGTAATTTAATCCTTTCAAGTAATAACCAGCCGTGTGACAGAGATCAAGCCGCAACAAATTCGCATTTGGCTTTTGTCGGTCCACTTTATTCAATTAAGCGTTGATTGTTGGTGGCAAGAGGTCGCGTCGGGGTTGTGTCTGTACTAATTAGGGCCTTAGCGCTTTGCCCACGCACGTGCCTATTGTCATTCTCGTGTCCAGAGTCCGAGGCAGCTCACGTGATCTCGTAGCATTGTTTCATCCGTATAATCCGCCATGTACTTGCATTGAAGTTATGAATTGCCTTTGCCTACGCATTAAAATGCTCCTTTTGACCTTTAGCTGCAATCAACAAACGCTTGCTGAAATCACTGCAACAACTAGATTACATTAATGTCCATCAAGGTTGCATGCAAATGTGCAATGGAACGATCGGAAACGTCATATCAAGTACGTTATTTTCTCAAAAGGCTCGCGGGGCCCACGCCTACCGCGACCTCAATCCTACGGACGCACCGCAAATACAAATGTGATGTTTATATTTACGTCTGTTTTGTTATTAGACGCTGCCGAACAATTGCCAAGAAACACTGTTGCGGTGTCTGTTTTAATCTTGTTTTCGGCTGCCGGCTTGTTTTCTTTTCCACTTAACGTCATTGCCTATCTTTCTCGTCTCATGATTTTTATTTAACTTTCAATAATTATCTACTTTTATTACCTTATTGTTTAGACATTTAAGATAATAAAATGTCTTACATTATTCATATTTGTTTGAGCTACGTATAAGGGAGTGTGTTGTCATTTATTGCATCTAAATATTTTCTTTGTATGTCAGCATCATCATTTTCAGACAGTATGGCAAGTTCTAATCTACCTCACCTGATTATGTAACTTCATTGTTATATCAAATTTATTATAAGTAAATGTCAAATCAATCTACGTAATAAGAATAAAGTAAATGTATAATGTTACACCAGTACATCATTCTCTAATCACATGCATAAATATTTCGTAATAAAACTTCCACTAACATGAAAGCGACCACGTGTCATATAAAAATATGGAACTGGTTTGAAGGCTCCGTTTATAAACAACAGGCTACCGAGCAGGTTTGGCTGTTCTAAGCGTGGGCGGCCTTGACTGAGCGAAGGACGCGCGCGCAGGGGGCGTGGCACCGCACGCGAGAACCAGTATGCTCGTACGTGATCGCCGACTTTTTTCAACACAGTTTTTTTGCTCACCGATCCGTACGTCGATGATGGTTTCTTTCACACTCTGCTAATGATGTCGGACATACAATTATTATGATCTTAACCCTAATCTTTATAACTAGTTTTTCTTTTCGATTTGTTTCACTTATATTAACTATATTCCTTTGTTTTTCACTAAGTACGTTTTGTTGTTTACCAAACTAATGTTACAACTTCGTAAATAACACCGTTTAACTCATTCATCATGTTATTGTGCTGTCTTGCTGTGTAATATTATTCTGAAACACAAAATTTATTACTTCTAAATCGTAATTATTGAAATACAAAAGTTCTATTCATTGGCTGGTTTACTGTGCATAAATTTTACGACCAATTAAAATTATGCGACCGCAGATTTTATAACTACAATATAGCTCAGAAGTTCTCATAGATGGGAACAAGTTGCGCGTAACAAACAACAAAAAGTGGTCGATATACGCTTGGTTCGTTCAAGGGGCCCGGATAGTGCGTACGTGGTTGAAATGCTAAATGAATCGTACGCGAGTCGACTTCAGCGTTTCAGTGACGATTGTCTGCTTATCGTTCATCGTCTGACATGAAAGATTGTTAAATATTGATTATTTTTGTTGTTCGTCTAAGTCCATTGTAGCATTATCTTCAATGGAATTCCCAGTAGCAATTTTATTTTCCATTTTCAAATTTGCTCATATTTTTGTCAACATATTTTTGTATGCCAATATTGAGTAATTCATACAATCCCATTTCGTAATTCATCTTTTTTCTCTGCATGGAAATCGAACAAAACAAACACTCGTTATTCAAGGCCGTTTGAATTCATTGTCTTCTCGCCGTCTGTTACTTATACATGTGTGATAAATACATTATGTGTATGTATACTTTCAACATATAAGTTGTTTATTTAAGCTGCTTTGTTTACCAAGCTCTGTTGCAGTTTGCTTAGCATTTTTGTTTGTCTTCGTGAACCAGCTTATTTGAATTTTAGATTATCTTTTTAACATGCTTTAATAACGTCTTTTTTTCTTCGTTAGTCGGGTTTTAAAGATGTACATGACTTGAAGATTCGAATGGGAATGACGATTCTGATATTAAATAAATATTTTATATCGCATTTTTAGAAGAAGTTTTACTATTTGCCTTTTATCATATCTATGTATGATTACTTGGAGGTTAAAGTAGAATAGGACGCCGTTCTTATCTTTTAATCCACTGAGGATTATGATTACTTCCAACTTTAAATGCCCCGGTTTGAGGAAGCTCCTTTAATTCAATTACATCTTTCTTTGCGAGTTCGCGAGCTGTGTTGATGTTTATATTTAGCCGCGGCCTGGCGTAGCGTCCACTCGCTGGTTTTTGTCACGGCTTCTGGCAAACGATTATTATTGGCCGTATTTATATTATTTGTCATTCAGCCGATACACAAACATTGGCAACGGTCGTTGACTCTACTTTACGCAATAAACCCCAATTGGAAAAACTGAGTTGATGCATGTTATGTATTACACTTATCTGGTTAAAAAGATATAGTGCGTTGACCTTTACATGGCCGGCTAACTCGACTGATAAACATTTACCTTATATTCTTTACTTTTTATAGCCATATGATTGCGTTTAATGTTTGCTCAGCGCAAAGTTCTATCTAATCAAAACGTAAACTGTGTACCATGACAAGTTTCTAGAAATCAATATTAATTTGGTTTTCCGACGAGGTTTTTTAGGGTTCCGTACAAAAGTTGAAAAACGGAACCCTTATAGGATCACTCGAGCGTCTGTCTGTCCGTCCGTCCGTCTGTCACAGCCGATTTTCTCCGAATCTACTGAACCAAATTAGATGAAATTTGGTAAGATAGTGTAATCCTATGACCCAAACACGGATGTGCAAAGTAAATAAAGATTTTTTTGAAATAAGGGTCATTTTGAGGGGACCAATTACAAAATTAAAAAAAAAAGTTTTGCATACCTTACTGTGTCATATATCAAATGAAAGGGCTCATTATAAGGATCTCAAAAATATTTTTTTTTGTTCGGGTAAAATCAATACTTTTGATTTTATTCACGAAAGAAGGCAAAAATTGACCATTCCCCCCCCCTGATCTCCGAAACTACTGAGCCGAAAATTTTGAAAAAATTACAAAACATAGTTCATTCCTTGAAGATTACAGGAAAAATAATAAGAATTCTATCACTTGAAAATTAAGTGGTAAACTCACAATAATAAGTTCATCTAGGGAAATAGTTCACTAAAACACCACTAGATGGCGCTAGTCAATTGAATAAAACATTTTTTGCACATTGTGTGTTCACGAAGCATATTGTACGGAACCCTCATTGCGCGAGTTTGACTCACACTTGGCCGGTTTTATAAGTGCCGTACCACTTTACACGGTTACCTAGTAAAATCATTTAATTAAAGGTTGGGTTCATATGAGGCATGCAAGCGCTGTCAATTATGTCCTATGGCGCGTTAACAAGAGTGAATTTCTAGAAAATACTTTGTGCATTCGTATGAACTTAACGTTATAGTAATACTGTTAAAATTTTACTTTAAAACAATTTTGCGCTTACGTAATGGCAATAGAATCTCTAGCGTTATTTTTGATGGATTTTCTGGTGCTAACGCCGCACACGCTATCTATCATGTTGGTTGAAATTGGCTCTTCCTAATGCCAAATACTCCAATGACGTAGAATGCTCGAAAACATGTATTTACCGGCTTTGTGTTCGTACTGTATTAATGCCTTCATGGAGTAATC
The DNA here is from genome assembly GCA_963082605.1 of Rhodophaea formosa. Taxonomy (NCBI): domain Eukaryota; kingdom Metazoa; phylum Arthropoda; class Insecta; order Lepidoptera; family Pyralidae; genus Rhodophaea; species Rhodophaea formosa. The sequence goes on along the minus strand of OY720205.1, from coordinate 21,287,942 downwards.
AGATTGTACTAAATTATAGGCAGCTACAAGGTCAAGGGATTATGGAATTATTTCAATTGGTACGGAGACACCTATTTTCGTCATAACTACAGCTATAAAATGATATAAAGTCATGAATAGAGATTCAGTAGGATAGTATCTTTGTATGTATGTAATTGTATGACTCGGTTGAGATGCCGCTGGCCTTGCTGCAAAGTGGATAATCACGGCTCAACCCGCGAAATGTCCGTAGCAGATTGGATAACAAATTTATGTGTTTACTAAATATATTCGCATATTCTTTGTGCAGCTACGGCAAAAACATCCGTCTAAAATAATTTAAGAGGATCTTTAGAATCTCTCTCTAGCTAAGTTAATTTATTCGTATCTGTTTGATGCCAGCAGTTATTTTTGCCGTGGGTAATTTCTATTGTCTAACGTGAATTCAATTGACTCGTAATGTTTCTGTTATTATTCTTTATCTAAATTTAAATCTTTAAGATGCAAGTGTAGAGCGTGGAATTTATGAACTAGCTTATTTACCTGTAGTTTTCGTTGCTCTATTTGGCATTAAAGACATTTCTAATATCAATCAACTTCATCTCTGTAAAGTTAACAATTATTTTCTTTGAAACTTTTCTAATTAGCTATTTATGTTAGTGTCCTTAGTTTCTCGTACCTGGATATTTGTGCTACATATGTTTTTAGGAAATTGTCGTTAGCAGTGGGAATAATATTTATATGCATAATGCATCAAAATATACTGTAGTCCATAAGAGGTCTATTTCAATTGTGTTTCTCCGATATTCTTAGTTGGAGATTGAAGTGAAGATTATGATCAGCTTGATATCCTTGCTCATAGCTAAAACGTTACCTATTTCGATCCTCTTTCTAATCAGTGTTTCGGATGTTTCCTAGCTATGGCTTTATGTCCTTCAACTTCTTTTTTCTTTCTTCTAAAACCACTAACCATTTTTTTCTATCCTCAGGTGTTCGGCACAGTGGAGTTGCCAGACAAGCCAATCATGTTGCCGCCCTTCGTGGAGGCGACCCACTGCCTCGGCTACCACCTCACCCGCAAGGGTCGAGCTGTCGCAGACAGGGTCGTCTCCGTGCTAGGCTACGCGTGTCCAGATATCACCTACAGCCCCAGCCTCTACCCTATCACAGCTGCGCTTCTGCACTTCATGCCTGGTGAGTCCAACTACTTTACTGTTTTATCACCGCTGTTTAAGCTACGATAGAATTCTTAAATGCCGAGCAGCACTATTATAAAATAACGGTGCACCACCAATTGATGTACTTTTAAATGCGGTGTTCAATGTTACGTAAAAAAATTAAGTAGTATTCGATAGCCTTGCTTATAAAAGTGATGATTAAAACGTAACGTATATTGTAAACATATATTAGGTGAGTGATATAGGGAGGTAAATACTCCAGCAAATGCCAGTTTTAAAATAGGTACATATTGTGCATTTTAGAGAGTATATATTTTCTCAATACATATACGTTTGTTTTGCAATAAAATGTGCTGCTACTAGAAAGAAAACATTGTGATATGGATTACATGTTTTCCTCCATAAATTATCATAAATGCACTGTTTAGTATTGTTATAACTATCATATATTATTTAAATCATGTTATGGATAATTTTTTTCTTAGGACCATGTATTGAGCTTGGATAATAACTCACGTAAACTATTTTACATTTTCTACATGTAGTCTTATCTCACAACTTTCCTCTTACGATTTCTTTATCTCTTAATAAAATATTTAGCAACGGAAGCCTTAAATCTGTCTTCGTCAAGCTCGTGTTTTTAATGAATAATGGTTGGGCGGCATCTTATCTTCTAGTTTATCAATGACGGTGCGCGTCGCTCGGTTATTGCTTGATAAAATAATAATGAGGACTATACTAAGAATCTTTTTTTTATCAGAGCTTCTTCAGGTGAATGAATTATGAACGTCAAAGGTCCGCTTCCAATTTATCGTTCTTTTATGTAAACGATAAGGAAAGAGGCCTTTCTGAAATACTTTATTTACTATCTAAGTAATCTTTCTTATTTATAAGATGAGGATTAAATTAGATTCAATTCATTCAGGTAACAACCGGTTACATAAAACATCCTTCCAATTCTAGAGCAGAGGCGTCACAAAATTTACAGTCGCTCTCGCCTTAATTCAGTAATGAATGCGGGGGGCGATAATTGAACTCGGCAATAGGCAAATTGCCTCAGTCTCTCCCGTCTGTATCTCACTTATCATAGCCTACTCCCACAAGGAATATACGCTCTAGGTCCTCACCTTATGATCCACTGTTCCTTGCGTCCCAATCATATTCCAGCTCAATCTTATCGGAATCTAAATAAAACTCTCACACAACGTGATACGGTATAGAATCCTTCCGGCGATCTATGACAGAATCGTGATGGTTGCACGACAAATGGTCGACGCCAGTACGCCACAGATTTGCATTGCGTCCGTCGTAGCCGTCAATTTCATACATCTCGCTTCCTTCGTCTCACGTTTTCGTATAATTGGTTGGAATGCGACCAGATGTTTGCGATCAATATGCTATGTGTTTTTACAAACGAGACGTATCGCCTACTTCTTTTTGGGTCACGCGGGCTTTGATAAATGTACCTAGAGCAGTCTATTTGTCACTGACCGCGTCATCTATGTAAGAGGTGGCCGAGAGGGCGTCGGTGTTAAATTGTTAACCGGATGACTCTAAAAGTGACTATTTCCTCCGTCCTTTGTTACTGTTTGTACTAAAGAGAATTTAAGCTGGTCATGTTTTTATTGAACATATTTACATCCTCGTTAGTTCTAAATATAGCACCGCTTCACAGATTCATACATTTTAAACAAAGAGGCTTTGTTTCACTATCGGAATCTCATCTGGTTTGCGTAATACTTTGCGGCACCAACACTGGTTAAACAAATATTCATTGCAACGCAGGTGTTTGCCACCATACAAGTTAACAATACGTGATACGTTACATTAGACAATTAAACGTCGCGGGGAAACAAACAATAGAGTTTCTGTGGGACTATTTGTCTCTACATCCTCTGGGGTTAGCACGACTCAAGTAAGCGCTGGCCTTATTTTACGCCTGTTTACTTTATACCCTTTAGCCTAAAAGTTAACATTTGAAGTAACCCACAATAAACCGCTAAAAAAGCTATACCACTACATATAGGTACAATGTTGATAATTGCAATCAATGATTGGCATCTGGTACAATCACCCTTGCCAAATACGCTTTAAAGTTATTTCGGTATGCTAGGATGATATTTATTACCTTTATTATCGCTTTATCTTGCTGTGTCGAGACATCACATCGCGCCCTGTCTTCCTCTTTTACCTAAAGTGGAAAGGAAAATTTGGTATGGGTATATATTTTAATCATGCCAAAGAAGTAGTAGAAAAAATTTTCCCATACAAGTGGGAGAAATTTTTATTTTTCTCTACTAACCTATTGTGTGGGGTATTGATGATTAGGTCTTTAAAAAAAATTGTGAGTTTGAGAACACCATTTTTAGATTTTGGGTCCGTTTCTGAAATATTTGGTTTTAGCACATTTTTGTTAAAAGTGACCCCCCCCCCCTGCCCCCGTCTATCTGCTAAACGGTTATCCATAGATACGTGAAAAAAACAAGAGTAGTATATATAACGAAGTTGAAAGGAAAACTACTAAGTACAAACTAAAAAGTTATAGGACTTTTCATTTTCATAAACCGCAAAAATAACTTTGTCATTAATACAAACACTATGAAAAACAAAGTTATTTTTGCTGGCGAAAAATTAAAGAGTTTTTTGGCTAACCTAAGCTTGCTTCTACGGAACCCTACCATGGGCGAGCCCGACTCGCACTTGGCCAATCTTTTAAAAGATCTTTCCAATTAACAATTTCTTTCCAATTTTGGGCCAAGCACCAAACGTAACCGATCATTGATCAGAAATAGTGTCGTGCGTAACGTGTACACTCACATATGTACATATTGGAATCTTGCGAGTAGTAAAGTTCATATCCAGCGATGTTTTATTGTCAAGCACGCGTGTGTCATGTCAATGTCGCCGAGATAATTTTTGTACGCACAAGTCGCGACCGTGACACTGGACTCTATGGCAACATTATTGACTGTGTTTAGACTGATAACAGCCTATTAAACCTGGTCCATATTCTCTGTAGTCAATAATGTTTTAATTTCAGTAATATTCAACAATTCCAAATAACGGGTGTCGTCTTACTTTCATTATAAAAACCACTTTGTTTATCCCTACTCCATTTCTAGGGCATTATTAGTTTGACGTTGTTTTATTCATTTAGCAGTAAATATCGATAAGGGTGAGGAACTAAGCTGTTGTGACCTATGAAGGGTTTCTCTTAAAAATTAATTTGTTACAACTTTTTTTTTTTACTTTAATTCAGTTTGCATGGTAGGCTAACATCCAATAAGATAACTTGATAAGACGATGAATTAACTTTAATATTGCCATACATTTTCATTCTCCATTGAGTGGTATTAAAACAGGTTTTTATTTGCATCGCACTGGCCACTACCATATCAGTCAATTGTTCTTTGGAATGTCAACTGAAGACAAAAAGAAAGTATTTTAGCTTGGGGTCATTGAACATCAAACGCTAATCCAATACCAATAGGCGAATTCGCGGAAAAAATCCCGCGCTGGCAGTTATGTGATTTAAAACATCGATATAAAGTTGGGCCTGTGTTTTAGGAGTTGGCTTCCCGCCAGTGCCACTCGTATTGATCTAGAAAGCGTCGCCTATTGGCGCACCGGTGTGTTGGAAACCAAATAGCTTAATTTTATTACCCATAATTCCAGTTGTGGGTTTTACAATCGCTTTTTTGTGTCTATCGTTCAATCTGTTTTACAGTTAACGGTATTTCCACTGTGTTTCGCTTATCATTATTAGTATTATGTCAGTATTATTAGTAATTATGTGTTTGTTTTAGCTGTACTTCGAAACCTTTAATGATTCCAATTATGTTCCCATCTTGTGCTTGCCTGCAACCAATCAATCTGTGTGATTTGTATATTTGACGAGCTCCGTGGCGCAGCGGTTACCACGCCAGCCTGCGACACGGGGGTCCCGGGTTCGATCCCCGGTCAGGTCATGATGGAAAACGATCTTTTTCAGATTGACCTGGGTCTTGGATGTTTATCTATATATGTATTTGTTATAAAATATAGTATCGTTGAGTTAGTATCCCATAACACAAGTCTTTCTTAAGAACTTACTTTGGGGCTAGCTCAATCTGTGTGATTTGTCCGTATATATTAAAAAAAAAAAAAAAAATATTTATTTATTATTTTAATCACGCCAGTCCACCACGTTTTGATGAAAAGAATGGATAAATAAACACACTTTCTCTTTTATAATATTAATGTGGCCTATGGCTTCTTAACCGCATCCCACTATTTTAATATACATAGGTACTGAATGTTACTACAACGTAATTTATCAAAATAAAAATGTGTTATATTTTTCTTTCGTGCTCAACTGCCCACATTCATAGCATGGCGATTAAACTACTGTTACAGCAGCAACATTAACTGGTTTAATGGTGTGGGGAAACTAAATTTCTGACGTACTTTATAGCTTCACATTTCATTAAATGTTGGTAATGAAGACTGCTTTCGTTTCGACAGTTTCTTCTCTTGTACCTAATACCTAGATTCGATTATACTGAAAGGTCTTGGCGGTTTTATTAGTAATTAAGGTCACCCTGTGGCTGCAAATCTTAACTGAGCAAGCCTTTGGACATCTCATCAACCTATAGCCGCTGGGAGAGATATGCTTTTCAAATATTTACCAAAGTATGTATTTCAAAGTCATAAATCTTCATATAGTGTCTGTCATTACCGAAGTTCTTTCGATCTTAAAATATGTTAGATAGAGTTCTAAACTTATAATAATAAATAAATATATACGGACAAATCACACAGATTGGGCTAGCCCCAAAGTAAGTTCGAGACTTGTGTTATGGGATACTAACTCAACGATACTATATTATATTACAAATACATATATAGATAAACATCCAAGACCCATGTCAATTTGAAAAAGATCATTTTTCATCTTGACCTGACCGGGGATCGAACCCGTACCATCTGTGTCGCAGGCCGGCGTGTTGACCGCTGCGCCACGGAGCTCGTCAACTTATCTTATTAATGGACACATTTTTTGTTGCAATCCATTTTTACGTGTTTCCAACCGATTTTCTAAGTTCTTCATGTTGGTTGTCAATATTTACAACGCGAGAAAATTAAACAATGGAGCGTTCAGATCTAATGTGTATTCGACAAAAACGAGACTCGATTCCATTAAACAGCAAAAAGGTCGAAAGGGCGGCGCAAAAAGCTTGAATGAAATCCTCATTACATGTTGTTTGTTCGTGTTCGATGCGCAGCCGAGTGGAACCGGCTTTCCTGTTCCGCCGCTAACACGTCAGATAAATGAGTTTTCCTCCGAGAACTGACCAGGATATCATGGCACGGCACCATCAGCATTTATCTCTCTCATCCGACCCGAGAGTTCATCCTCAGTTGTTCGGGGTCGGTTATTATTAAAGTAGATAATTTTAATCGCGCAAACAGCCTTTCTTATAGGATTGTTAACAAAAAGTATATATGAGTACAAACATCAGGCTGAGGGGCTCATTAATAACACGAATTTACGAGACAAACCCAGAAGTCGAGAAAAAAGCAATTATTTCATAAAAATTGTGTACCTTCCGTGACTAAATGTCTGCATATTTGCTCAGAAATTTGTGTTTTGTCTAATAGTAAAAGTTTCCCGTTTCAAACTGTTTCAAATATTGGGGATGGCAACCCTAACGTAGCATTGTATTAGCATATAATGACAATAGCAATAAAGCTGTCGACGTGACCCAACGGAAAGGTAAATTTACATGAAAAAAAAGTATGCCTGACACGAGTAACCCCAGCGCCATCGATCGGCTAGCAACGCCAGAAATAGCTGAAAGTTTTGTCCGAGTGACGGCTGTGAAATTGTAAGACCCCGTCTGGTTAGTGGATTACAGCCGGCGCAAAAACTAAGAAATAAAAAACCGGTCGAATGCCGAACAAAAACTTGACCATTGATAAAACAAGTTTTTGTGGACGATTCATTAACTGGACGATGTTCTGTTTGAATACGCTGAAACTTTCCTATTAGACAAAAAATACTTCTATTGAAACAATACATGACTTCATTCTTCTTGTAGTACCAATGGTAAGTTTTTCTTCGCAGAATCTACAAATTCTATTTAGAAAACCGTTAGTTTTATGTCCTATGTATTGTTGAGGTGGAAACTCATTTTTGTATGGTATGTTCCCATTGTAGCACGATTTGCAGATATGTAAGTTGTTATGAACTTCGCAGGATCAACTGCGCGTCTTACGTTCTACTTTCCAAACCAGCAATGAATATTCCTTACGCGAAACATTTCTAGAATAGTGCGATATATAATGTCAAGGAAAAATATTATTAGAGAGTTGCGCGAGTGGGTGTGTCACCTAAGCTAGGTCTGAATCGTTGTGATACTCTGTAGGCGAGTAATAAGGGTTTATTGCAGTAGATAGAATAGGCGTGTAATAACGCTCTTATTAGAGACCGTTTCAAGACGACGTGACATCATGTGATATATAGGGCCACCAAGGTGACGGATGAATTGCGATTGCACGCAGCGGAAATGAACATGTTGAGTTAGATTAGTGGAATAACTAGAAAGGATAGGATAAGGAATGAGTATATGAGGGTGATTACAACGGTAGCTCCCAGAACGAAAAACGAGAGGTCATAGCTTCAGGTTGTTTGGACAGGTACACATATACCTATAGCGAGTGGTGATTAAAAAGAGAGCAAGGCTAAAATAGGCGGGGTAGGAACTGCTTTCTGGGTAGTAAGGATATTTTACAATTCCGATTTCAAAAGATAGAGAAATAAATGTTATACCGTGGCATAGCACTTAAGCGTTTTCACTTTCCTTGAACAATATTCTGGTATTTGAAGCAGCTGACATTTTCTTTGATTTTGTCTTTGCTCTTAGATCAGCAAGAAAGATATACGACATCAAATCAACCTATCTTAAAATCACGTTGGAAACGTTTATTGCGTTAACTTGGCACTGTTCTTTGTGTCCGATCTAATTTGGCGTGCAGATCTTTGCGTTTTTTTTTTCTAATTGTCCACAGCTGTTTAATGTCCTAACCTTGCTGTGTGGTACTGGTTTAACTCGTGACAAACTAGAACTGTACTCATATGGAAATCTGTCCGACCTCGCTAATATTGCCGATTAGATCTCGTGACATAAAGCCATACAATCACAATTGTAATAGTATTAACTATAAGTCAAAGTAGCGACTTGAAATCCAAGATAAGTCTTGAGTCGATAAAAGGAAAGGCAACACGCGACGCTTGCCACGCATCTTTTACAGCCCTATTTGAGGGAGTTAGGGACCGTAAAAAGTTTAGGTTTTGTATTGTAGTAAATAGAAAGATATGGGTCTTTTAGACGGTTTTTCGTGTCTTAAAGCCGTACATTCAAAGACTGGATTTATCGTCCGTTTGCCAGTAAAACAGTACAATTTTGTTACTTAATTTTAATAAGTTCGCAATAGCTAGATCCCGGCTATTTGTTTTATTGAAATTGAATTTCCACAGACTTGTTTTGAAATTTCTATTTAAGTAAATAACTTCCGTTCAATAAAATTAAGCTTTTAAGATATTCATTATCATCCTCTGCTATTTTATAATAAATTTTATACCATTTGAAATACATTATCCGCCCTAAAATGTTATTAAAAAAACGTAACATTTTTTCAAGCTATCCTTGCATAATTTTATTACATCTGCTTTTAAAGTTCATTATCGTTCAGAGTAAACCGACCAACACAAATTTAAATTAAACCCGCTTTTAACAGCAGCAGAGTGGCGTATTAAGGGAAAATTGGACTAGCGATGCGCAGTTTAAGAAAATGGACGCGGTCTCTATGCCATTTGCGAGAGGCTTTTAGCGCTTTCAACGGTAAAATTGTCGTCATTTTTAAAAGAGGAAATCTTTTGCCGGGTGGCTTCGGTACTGAAGCGTATTTCGTATATTGCTGCTTGTCACGGTGAGTCAAGAATATTGTGAGGTGTAAAAAACATCAAGCTATGCTTTGGAAACATGAACTCAATAAGGTTTTTTTTATACTATACTGCATTGGCAAAAAGATTGTCACTCGGGTTCGGGGGTAGTTGCACACCCAAGCCAAATCCAATTAAGGCAATATTAAGTTTTGGTGGAATAAGAAAACTCCCGTGTATTCATACATACATGATGTCAAAAAACACTACACTCTCTTTTTAAATAAATAAATAAATAAAATAAATATATAAGGACATATCACACAAATTGAGCTAGCCCCACAGTAAGTTGTGAACTTGTGTCGCAGGATACTAACTCAACGATACTATATTTTATAACATATACTTATTATAGATAAACATCCAAGACCCAGGTCACTCTGAAAAAGATCGTTTTCCATCATGACCTGACCGGGGATCGAACCCGGGACCCCCGTGTCGCAGGCTGGCGTGTTGACCGCTGCGCCACGGAGCTCGACTTTTGACAGTCGTGTAAAAGGTCTTTGAGCGATTAGTACATAGAACGACGAAACTGTTTCTTTCTTTTGTTTGTTACCAATAGCATCCAAACCTAAAGTTTATGGAGCATATCTTACAAAATAAAATTAATTATCACTGCTAGAAAATTCACTGCTACTGTTATGAAAATGAAAACTAGTATGAAAAAATTCGTAATTTCAAAATTGTCAAAAAAATGTTGGTTCCGTTAATAAATATCAACAGGAGCGTTTAATGAAACAGCATGGGACGTGCCGAGGCTGTCAATAACAGCCCGCCGGTCGCGTATTTCAATTTTCTCTTTTACGCCCGAGATAATACGCAGATAAACCCCAGACGCCGCGGCGCTGGCGTGACGTCAATTTGGGTCAAGTTATAACGATCCCCTAATGGCTCTTAAAGTTTCTAGCTCAGCGTTTTTATACGTAACAAGCTTTCTTTGTTGCTCTGACGACGGATTTAAAAAGTAGTACCTACTAGTTGTTACCCGCGGCTTCGCCCGCGCGATATTTAGCCTATGTCCTTCACAGTATCCTAACCTATGTGTATGCAAAATTTCATGATGATCGGTTCATTAGATATAGCGTGAAAGCGTAACAAACAAACAAACTCACTTTCGCATTTATAATATTACTAGCTGTTACCCGCGGCTTTGCCTGCGTAATATATAGCCTATGTTTATTAGTATATTATGTATATTATCATATAACCTCAAAGGATATAACCATACTACATTAAATACACTCCACATACTTAATATATAATTGTATAAAATAGTTTTACTTTAGGCTAATATAAACTGATCTTATACTTAGTTCATTATATGTATTGGGAGAGACCTGGCGACCCGTAACACAGGATCTTCGGAGCCTAGCATGGGCACCAGTTCTCCACAATTCTCATTTTGCAAAACTAGTACTATACAGTAGTACTAATTCTGTACAGCCAAGGCTATTGTTATTTAATTTTATTTTTATTGTGGAGAAAAAATAAAGAAATTGATTGATTGATTGATGATTGATATGTCCTTCTCGGTACCCTAACCTATGTTTATGCAAAATTTCATGATGATCGGTTCAGTAGATACGGCGGGAAAGCGTAACAAACAAACAAACAAATAAACAAACAAACAAACTCACTTTCGCATTTATAATATTAGTTAGGATTAGGATTTGTTAGGATTAAGATTATAATATTAGTTAGGATTAGGATAGGAAATTAGGATTAGGATTTTTGTCCTTTCTAAACAAAAGCGCTACAGCGCTACGCAAAACATACTTTTACTGTGGTCTCACTCATAGTTCCTTTGTTTTAGTCGGTTAAAATTTAATTAGCAAAATGATAATTGGCATTCAGTAAGATGTGTATGAATCACATATATACGAAGACGCAGGTGCCAATGTAGTAATTAACCGAACAGCAGCGTGGGACGCAACTGTAAACAGCAGTGCAGTTCGTGGTACCAATGATGCTCGTTAAATATTAGCTATGATGTGTTGCCGGCCAAATAAAGTTCCTTTGATTCTTTGTTGAAACATTCATGGCAATTCAGATGTGAATGAAGCAGATGCATAGGAAGAAACAGGTGCCTGAACTTTACACAGCAGTGCAGTTCGTGGTACCAATGATGCTCGTTAAATATTAGCTATGATGTGTTGCCGGCCAAATGAAGTTCCTTCGATTTTTTGTTGAAACATTCATGGCAATTCAGATGTGAATGAAGCAGATGCATAGGAACAAACAGGTGCCTGAACTGTAAACAGCAGTGCAATTCGTGGAACCACTGATACCCGTTTAAGCTTTGATGTATAGCCGGCTAAATGAAATTTCTTTCACTCTAGTCAAGGGCGACTTTGTTTTCTTTACGCCATTCGTTATGGTATTGGAATTCATTCATGACTGTTGCTTATCGTATAATGTGTTTGCAATGTCAAGGTTAAATCACACAAATGCACCGCATTATAGGTATATTTTAAATTACGTAAATTTAAAAGCAAATTAAGCCACTATTGGGAATTGATTCAATTCGTGTTTGCAACTGCTGTAACCTTCCCTAAGCTCCGCTCGTTCTAACTTCCAGGTATTCTGTCACGAAAGAGGTTTAAAAGCTATTGTGTCTCAATTGAATTTAAAAAATTGAGTCTGAAATTACGACTACAATATCTAGAGTCATTGAATAGATATTGTAGCTTGAAGATGAGAATGAAAAAGTGTCTCGACAAAATAAAAGCAGGACTTGGAACGTAAGAGGCTTAAGTACCTATTTCCAATTCCAAAAGAGTACTGAGCTAGCCTTCAATGTAGACAACGTTCCAGCGATAAGCCCGCATTTATGACAGCAATATCCATAGTCGTTGAATAGACAATAGCTACGGTAGCAATGAAGTACAAAAATGTGAAAGTAATATCGTTAAAAAAACATACAAAGCAACCAAAAAGGCTTGAAGTAAGTGCTGATAGTTGACTTCAGAAGGTGATTTATGTTTAATTGATTCCAATGTTATTAATGCACCATCTAAATTTGTAACGACAATATCAATAGCCATTGATAAGAAAATAGCTTTGATATTACCATAGAAAATATGACTGAACATAGTTTCAACGAAATCAATGTAGACGCAGGTAAGAATTGTAAAGAATAAGTCTTCAAGTACTATAGTACCTCTATTTGAATTCCAAAAATAGTAATGAGTTAGCTTGCAATGCCAAAAATGCTCCAAACGACAAGCCTTCATTTACGTCGACAATATCCATAGCCATTAATTGTAACGAATAAAGCTTCAGGGTACTATAGTGCCTCCATTTGATTTTGAAAAAGAGCAAATGTAGAAAACGCTCCAGCAACCAAGCCTTCATTTATGTTGACAATATCCATATCCATTGAATAGACAATAGCATCGTAGTACAAAAATGTTACTCAAAATAGTCTCAACAAAAAGGAGGCTAGCGACGGAGGCTCTAAAATTCAGAGCACAGCGCGATAACAACGCTCCAACGTGAAACGGGTCGCGACCTACATTCCTGGAACTACGCCCAGGGGATTGGGGTTACAGCACTCCGGGCACGAATGCAACAGTCTCTGGAAGACCCAGCCGTAAACCGGGATAGAATGGGGTAACTTATGCAATATTCTCGGCGATTTTGTTTTGGATGGTGAGGGCAGAAATTGAGTTTAGTCGACAATTTTGGAAAAGATTGGCGTGTTTATACCAAATAAAAAAAAAAAACAAACAATACAAACCAAATGCCATAGATTTAAAAAAAATTTTTCGCCAAATTCATTTTAATTTGGAAGTTGCTAGAAAATCTTGCTATCCAAGTAAATGATCGTTCGGGTATTATAAAAGCAACCCACCCTATCACTCTAAAGAAGTTAGTTCTTTTGAAGGTTTAATTAATTTATCCTATAATGAATGATTAAGAGTCGCCTGGAAGCGCATGTCTCCATATAAACGGAAAAAGGGAATTGTGGCAATATTTGATAATTTTGGAGTAAAATTAATCATTTAATCAATTAATCTCATTATAATCTACGTACGTACCTATACAGCTTGGTTAAAATACCAATGGTTTGAGAATTACAAGCCTTTTCAAATTTGTATGGAAATCTTGAGAGACGTATAATTCTCAAACATTTGATAATTTAACCAAACTGATTAGGAACGTACGTAGATTATAATGAGATTAATTGATTGGATGCTTAATTTTGCCCTAAAATTATCAAATATTGCCACAATTCCCTTTTTCCGTTTGTATGGAGACATGCGCTTCCAGGCGACTCTTAATCATTCATTATAGGATAAATTAATTAAACCTTCAAAAGAACTAACTTCTTTAGAGTGATAGGGTTGCTTTTATAATACCCGAACGATCATTTACTTGGATAGCAAGATTTTCTAGCAACTGTCATTGTGTTTATGAAAATGAACAAAGCCCAAAAGAATAAAAAAAATGCAGTGGGAAACGATATAGGCTAAAAAGAAAATGAGGAATTTGCTCTACGATGAAATCCATTGACTCGTGAACATTTGTTTTTACTATGTCCATAGCCCCACCTTATTCTATTCCTTTCCAATAACGAAGGCTAACAATGTCGTCTATTACAGTAAAGCAATTTGTGATAGGTCCCAGCGTCCCTTGATGTGAGAATAAAGTTAGATTGTTTCTAGATTGCTTTTCAGTTCTTACGACTTGTTTATTATTTGGTGAGCTCATCAATTTGCTATCGATGTTACTTACATCTTACTAAGTTATTTCATGGAATTAGTAGTAAAATTGTGTGTGTTTATTAGTCTAATGGTATAACCTGATTACTGATTGAACGCCGATAGACATCTGATGTTTGTGATAGAATAGGTATTACTTATGTATAGGTATGTTGGTACTCACATTATTGATTTTATGAAATTTGTCTTATAATTTAGAGTCAAACTTTCGTATACAAAAATATGTTAACTGATGTTTTTAAACGATACACTATTGAGAAAAATATCATTTTTTCATCGTTTTGGGCATTTATAAGATACATATCAGTTTATATTGTAGTGTTGGCGAGATATAATCAAGAAATGCAATCACACATACTTTAGATGTAACAAGAAAATCCTGAGCAAAAAAGTAATATTGAAAAGACAAATCTTCAACCTTCGCTATAGTTATCAATCGAAGGGCTATTTATATCCATGGTTGCATCATTAATAAACTTCACATTGTTGTGAGTCACTGCACTGTCTCTATGCGGTCACATCAAAGTAACAAAAGTACAGAAGTTAAACTTCGATTTACGATTACATCACTTTTTACGATGTCTGGCTTTCTCTTCACCGGATTTTGTAATCATTTTATCCGTTTGTCACTATTATTTTGTTTTCCATTTAGTTTTTAGCTCGTGTCCATCGGGCAAAAATACTTTTTCGGGAATTATTCCTTTGAGAGTTACGAATGTTTGAATGTTTTTGTCGTGTTATAAATGTTTGAAGGTTTTGTCGTCATGTACTTATTTATGTATAATTAAAAGTTTTATTTGTTGAAATGTTTTTGCAATAATAGAGTCGTGTTAACATAGACTTTTGACATTAATATTTTATATATCTTAAGTTAAAGTAATTTGTATTAATGAGTATTACTTAAGGATATTGTGATTGAGCTATTCTTATTTAGTATGTGATACAATAATTGTCTTTTATCTATATCTCAAATCGTACGAAGAGTATTTTCTGTGATTCGTTATTTTGTGCGGCCTTACCCACCCACCTCGGTGCAAGGACTTTTACTTGTGATCTAGTTCTGCTACGGAGGTTAGCATAATTGATACATGTGAGTTTATATTAATAACGTTGTTTTTTGCACTTTGCACACTTATTCTATTTTCTTTCAGAAAGCTTTTGAATTATTAAAAGTGGACTGAGCACTGAGTTTATTAGAAAGGATTATAAACGATTTTTTTTTAAATCTTAGTATATTTCAGTAGAATTGTGTTATGACTTGTATTTTGTACTGTTGAAAAATCGACCAGTTCCAATAACTAGGCGGCCAATACCTAGAATTCTAGAGGAATAAAATGGTCTTCAGAAGTAATAATAAAAACTTTTTTAAAGATAATATATTAAGCAATTATAAAAAGGTTGTGTGTTGTTGGTATGTGAAGGCTGTTATATTAAATTCGTAAGTCCGTTATTCGTAGCACAAAATTTGACAATATCGTAGCAGAGTCTACGAGATAGCTACGAGTACGTAAAGGAATCGTAGCATCGGGGTTACGAGGCTACGAGGATTTCGTAGATGAAATAGCATCGACTCTCTTAGTTCGCAAAAGCGAGCAACGCAAAAACATTTAATTGAATTCAAATAGGTTTGTTTCTTTTTCACTAGATGCAGCTGAATCGAATAATAAGTTCGCCTTCGGCCGATGAATAACGTACCCGTCAAAACTTTTAATGAAATTGTACCTTTTGTTGCCTTTGTGTTGAACCGGGATATCTAGTAGCCTTTGTGTTTTATCCAAACGCATGGAACACTACATTATTAAGAAGTGTATTTGTAATTCAGTTTAATGTAAAAATTAGTTAATTACTAATAGGTTTGCGGAATAATAAAAGTATTTGCTCAATTGGCATATTTTTGAAAAGGGGGACCGGGCCCGACAAAATATGCGAGTGGTTTTCATGACACCTCGAAAAAAAATCGACATACTTTACTAAAGAATGTCGATGACTCTGACTGGAATGATTTTTACTTTTGTGGTTTATAATATGAGTCGACGGTAAATTTTTAAGCATCATGTCATCAGAGGCGAAATTCGACAGTTGTTGGTTACAGATACATGTAATACTTTTTTTTAATTATGTTCAGCAGTATAATAATTGACGTATGCACCGCTATCTCATCGATAGCGACTAGTGGGTGACGTTTGCTGTGACGCCTGAACGTGATGGTAAGCACGCCACTTACGGTAATCCCCGCATATGTGTGAACATCACTTTAACTATACGTGACGTAGTTCGTGGTATTTCTTCACAAAAATATTTATGGTAAAGTCCAAAAAATGCCCCTGTTCCCATCATTATTAGAGTTCTATTTTTAAACTTTTTGATGTTGCAAAACGATCGATCGAACGATTGTAAAACAGAAAAAAAATCGTCAGTTTCCTTTTGCAGCGACCCGTTTAAAACTAGTAAGTTATATAATATTTTTAATTTATAAAGAAAGAAAATTTCTACTGGTCAAAATATATGTTTATGAACTACTCTACTAACAATATCCCCGTGACTTCGTCCGCGTTAGTTATGCCGCCTATGTCACCCGCAGATTAGCCCTCTATAGTTGAAAGAATTTTGAAAATGTGTCCAGTAATTTCAAAGCCTATTCAATGCAAAGAAACAATAAATATTTCCTCTTTATCATATTAAGTAGACTACTAAGAAGTCAAGTCGGTCGACGAAGAAGCTTTTGATGGATTAATCTAAAAAGTCAAGTTGGGTCATGAAAGGCGCTCGCTTCACAAATTAACCCTCGAGTAACGCAATATCCGGTGACCCAATAGTTCTCGGAACCGGAAGGGTGAGCAGCGAGCAAGTTTTCCTAGTCTCTCTCGATGTTTTCATAATAAGGTCAATCTCGTTAAATATTCTAGATAGGTATGTTATTTATTATACAGGCTGATTTTGAACCTATGTGTTATATTACAATCTCGGAATCAGAATCCCTAACGGAATACAGAATTGTAAGAAAATGAGGTGAAAAATCCAAAATTAAAATAAGACTTCCCATAGAAATTCGCTTAGCTGATTGGTAACTTTGTATGGGAGGCCAAATTCTTTTTCATTTTAACTCTTTTTTTTCTTGCCATTCTGGATTCCATTAGGGATTCTGATTCCGAGATTTCAATATAGTTTGAGAGGTTCAAATCAACCTTACAAGGAGAAAAATTGAGATCGTAATTTAGGAGCGAAAGGCTGAGGCACGAGCGAGTCCAGGCGCGAAGTGCTTAGGGATGATCCATGTATTACTTTTACTAGAAAAGTGGTCGAGCATGCATGAAAAAGAGTGGTGGATGTAGATGAAGGTTTGTACTGATAGTTGCCGTAGCAAGTGGAGATCCCTGGTCTCATGTAAGGAAAGATGCGTGAGATTTAGTATTTATGTATGAAGTTTTTCATATACGTCTTTTTAATGTCGTCTTAGTAACTGTATTAAATTATGAAGGTGTCGGCTTCACGTCCGGGAAGATTAGCAAAGTCCTAAAGCTCCATTAATGGACTATAATTTAATTAGTTATCGAATTACTTTGTATGGGGAACGGCACAGCAAACCTTATTAAGTGTACAGATTTACGCTAAAACACACTTACTTGTCTGTAAATCTCAGTAACTGTAATAAATTACAACGGGCGTAGTCTTCATGCCGAGGAGGATTAGCCACGTCCTCAAACTCCGTTCAGTGGCTAAATTAAACTTGTTTATTGGTTTAGTGTGTTGGAAGCGGTACAGCAATTCTTTCGAAGAGTTTTGATTTAAGAAGCTGAGACAAAGTAACTTGGTTGTCATCATCATTATGGTCTTTGTTAGTCTCCACTGCAGGAGCACGACCATCTCTGTACCACCAGAGCTATTTGGCGTACACTCTCCACGCTGGCCATACGGGTTGGAATATAATAATAAGTAATCTAAATAAGTATCTATTATAAAAAAAAAATATATATATTTTTTCAGTAGAAAGGATGGATGAAAGAAGACTCGCAAAGAAACTCTATAAGGCAGATGTGACCGTAAGAGTAAGTCAGGGCCGGCCTAGACGCACCAGATTGCGGACATTCTTGCCAAGGGGCAAGTCAGGAGTACCCGAAACCGGCGAGCATGTATGAAAAGAGTGATGGATGTAGATGAAGCGAGAGAGTTTTGTAAGGTTCGTAGCAAGTGGCGGTTCTTGGTCTCTGCCTATCCCCATGGGAAAGAGGCGTGATAGTCTGTATCACTTACTCAACGATACTATTTATCGTTGAGTTAGTATCCTACAACACAAGTTGACAACTTACTGTGGGGCTAGCTCAATTCGTGTTTGCCCCTATACATTTATTTATTTTATTTACAGAATTTCTCTGCCTCCGCACTGACCCGCTGGAGCTATAAATCCTATTTCTCCTCGATTTCTAAGTTACCATTAAATTATTGCGCGTGTCGGCCACACGCCCCACCAGGAGTTCTCAAACTTCAAATTAGTTTATTTGCTAAGTTTGTTGGGTTCTGACGGTCTGAACAACTAATCTTATTAGGGTTTAACAAGACTTATAGAAGCGTTGAAACTGGCTAAGAGAAGTGTAGTAAATCTTCATGTTTTTTGAGTAAGCCCGGGAACTTTCGGTTGAACCCTCTTGCTTACTTACTTGCCTCTCGAAGATTCGGTTGACTGGAAGAAATCCCTCACTGGGATAAGTCCGCCTTTTTACGTGTCTTGTTTTTTTTAAAAAGAAGGGAAAATAATTTATATTTAAAAACGGGTCATCATCATCAGGTCTTTCTAGTCTCCACTGCAGGAGCACGACCCTCTCTGTACTACCGGAGCCATATACTAGCCTAAGTAGTCAGAGGATTTGGCCTACACTCTCCACGCTGGCCAGACGGGTTGGAGAGGTCCCTTTGATGTTAATAAGCTTTGTTTAGCTTGTGTTTCCTTAGTCGCCTTTTACGACATCCACGGGATGACTTGGAGTGGTCCTATTCTACTCTGCCGGGAACCACACGACGACGAAAAACGGATCACTCACGTGCTACTTTATCGGGATTGCCGACTATAGTTTCGGACTCATCAGGAGAAAAATAATTTATTTATAGCCAGGCATAAATACATTCAATTTAAAAGTGTTCATGTTCTGTCTATTTCCTATAGAGTTAGGTTAGGCACCAAAAAGGAGCTACTCAGCATAAGGTAATGATGCAGTGCAGCTGACATCAAGTTACTGGTCTTCCGTGCCACTTTTTAAAAATAGAATTAAAGCAATTGCCTTCTGTTATATTATTGTTTTTTGTGCAATATAAAGATTAAAAACAAACAATAAAACTTTAAGTTAACTTTAGCGTCGAACTTTTTTTCTTATTAACTTTTAATTGGAAAAGACCTCTCGTTTTATATATAAAGATATAAACAACTTTGTAGACTATTTTTATCTTTAATTGTATATGCAAATACTGGTTCAATTCAGAAGTCGATGTTTCGATCATATGATTAAGAATTAGCATTCAATCAAGGTCGTTCTGTGGTCTTGTTTACTGAAAACTGTGACACCTCGTGCTCGACACCACGTATGCCGATCGTGACTCTGGCAATTAACGATCAGCTGACCACAACTTTAAGGATGCAATCGATAAAACCCACTCCCATACGATTCTTAAAGAAAATACACTTCAACGACTGCAGTGTAAAGTTTGTTCAAAAATTTACGACGAGCATAGTTAAACTTGAAATTAGCAGATAAGAAATAATTAAAATTGTAAAATATGCTCGTGCTGTGTACTTGCTAAATATAATTGTAAATATTGATGGTTGTATATTGCAGATAATGTCGGAGCCGTTTATAACGTTGTAAAGTTGGTGGCATGTTACTTAATTATTATAAATTTGTAGTATCTATGATGCATTTATGTACCTTACGTACTGGTTTATATAATACATGCAGCAAATCGGCAAATACTTGTTCTTTGTTTTTAAAGATATTTGTCTGTGAATCTAGAGTTCTTCGGCAATCATCTCCAAGTAGCATACAAGCACAAATTCAAATAAATTCGCCGTGTGGATCCCGGCAGATTAGAATAGGACCACGTCCACGTCCATGTCTTCCCGTGGATGTCGTAGAAGGCGACTTAGGAAATACAAGCTAAACAAAGCTTATAAACATCAAAGACACCTCTCCAAACCGTCTGGCCAGCGTGGAGAGTGCAGGCCAAATCCTGTGACTGTTCTGGCTAATATATAGCTCTGGTAGTACAGAGAGGGTCGTGCTCCTGTAGTGGAGACTTATAAAGACCTGCTGATGATGATAAATTCAAATACATTTTGTTTATTAATCAGTACTAGTTTAGTGCCGCTTTCAAAAAGGAGTGCAAAAGAACCTGCAACGAACTGCACATCTGACCTCTTCCAAGTGACCTGACCACAAGTGATGTCGTTACCGTAAATGTGGTTTTACGACATTTCAGATAATTTCAATCCTAGCTTTGAAACTGCTTATGAAATACCCATAATAATACGTGTTTCTGTTACGTTCTAAATGACGTGTAAAGATTATGTAAGCATTATGTCTCGTCTCATTTTAGCGATAAAGAAAATGGATGCGGTCAATATCTTACTACTTTATTATCACGTCACTTACTGATGATTTAGTTAGCACATGGATCCGTAGTTACTCATAATCCGCTTAAAATTGGTCGTATATCGAACATATTTCGTCATACAGTCACGAGTGACTTGCATCAGTTGATAACAAATAGATAAAGTTGATAAGAAATGCTTCACATTGTACGAGTCACCAGATGTTTTAAATGCAATTCATTCCTAAATAATTAACTAGAATTTTGTAAGTGAATGATTCATATGATAACCCTAATTCATTAAACACAGAAGATAGACAGGATACTTATTATATAAAGTCAAGCCCAGTTACGGTGTATGGTGATCACAATGGAAAATATAGAGACATAATGAAAGGGGTGTGGGCCATTGCTTGGCAATTATTTGATATTGTAGGTGAATATCCTTACAGTGACATCTATGACTTAAATAGCAAAGAGTGAGAGAAACAGAAGCGTCGATGACGAGCCAAATCTTGGTATAAGCTTCATTTTTTTAAATAAAACTTAGAACCCTCCAATCAAAGGAAATTGGCTCGTTATGACAGCGTCACCTGCTCCCGATTTTGTATTGAGTGACGAACGCAATTTCTCTAGTTCGAGCATATATCTATTTAGTATATGTATCTTTGCGAAAGTTCGATATTTATCCTGATGATCTCGCAAGTTGATAAAACTCTTTAACTC
Organism: Rhodophaea formosa; assembly: GCA_963082605.1. Taxonomy (NCBI): domain Eukaryota; kingdom Metazoa; phylum Arthropoda; class Insecta; order Lepidoptera; family Pyralidae; genus Rhodophaea; species Rhodophaea formosa. The sequence goes on along the minus strand of OY720205.1, from coordinate 21,266,775 downwards.
GACAACTTTGAAACAAGCTAAGGCGATAAGATGATATTCGTTTATTTTATTACTACTATCCTCATATATTTCGCAAATAAAATTCCGACGGTAAGAAATAATTCGGCAGAAGTACGTATATTACAGCTTACAGCTGTACGTAGCTTACAGATCAGTATCATGTTCAATTATTTCAGCTATTTCTGTGCCTTTGCCAAACTTCCAAGTATTTTTTATAATCAGCATACTAAACTTTCTTTTTGTTTGTATTTAGGTTTGATAACCATTGATTTTAGGTTCGCTCCTCAGAATTTCCTGCGAGCAATTTGGATAGGCGATTACAAAACGAAATTAGTTAAGACGCAAGAATATAGAAAATTTTCTGAATATACTTTTGCAATCAATATAACTGTATTGTGTATCATATTCATTATTGACAGCCTTCTATATCCCAAGCCTCTCTCTTAATGCATGCCATCCACGTCGCTCTTGTGCCTTCCGAAATCAGTTTCGACCTGCGTATTTTCTAATATCGTCGACCCACCTCGTTCTCGGACGACCTACGCTTTGCTAATAATGTAAATTTATTATAAATGCCAATAAACCTGAGGCCAGAAATAAACCAGGGTGGCTGAAGACTGGCAGGCATAGAAATAACTCAACTGACATGAACAAAGTTTTCAGAAAAAGATACATAGAAACCGGAGGCGGGCGAGAAATTCGCAGACAAACAAGGCGATGAGATGAATCGCGTGTCACATCAAGTGTGCAAGGAAGTCGGCAGTTTGCAGGCGTCGGAGGAAGCTGCAAATGACCTGATTATACCGTATGGGATAACGTCATGCGACACATTTAAGATGTTTTTTCTCTTATCTCTGGATACCATGTTTCAGATTTTTAAACTCTCACTCCCATCTGATCGTTTCCCGGTTGCATCCTCGGCTGTAAAACCTCGATGGTTTGTTATCGTTTGAATTTTGTTCCCCTCACTTAGTAGTATTTCCAAAGTGTGTTGAAAGGATTCGTGGAAATTTTAACTTTTTCGTTAGCGCCGCTGTAATCTATCGATGTGCTGAAGAGAAATTCTCTGTTCTCATAAATTCCTTCTCTCGGAAATTTGCGGGAAATTTCCAGTAACCCTCGAGAGCACGAATAAAAAATCACTGGATAAATTTCAGACTCGTCGCTATGGCAATCTACAAAAGGATACCAAAGGCTATTCGCTCATTAACATCACCAGTATAACCTAAAGTTTATCACTTGCTACGTTTAGTCTTATCAACTTGTTATCACCTATATTTCCACATGCATTTACGATACTCGTTCCGTAATGTCTGTAAAATGTCTTAGTACTTTTATATAACGTCCCAATTTTAACGACTATTTTATTACTGCGTTTTAGAAGTGATTTTTTCAACCAGTCGCTGATAAAATTCGCGACGGCTCAACAACTAAGCACAAATGAAAAATTGTAGAGAATGATCACTGCATGTAATTTGCTCTCTTATATCAACCGGTATCAAAGTGTCCGAACGAGTAATGTGCTATTCTCGAAATTTTCCAGAACGATTGACTAATGTTTCTAGGGAAATGCCGACTCTTGCTCCCTCTCTCTGTCTCTGTGTGAGAATTGCTGAGAAAATTCTCCAGATTTCCACCGAGAGAAAGAATTTTGTCCTAGCTGATGGCGGCCGAATTGAGACGCCCAATTTGAGTACCTTCTTTTCCGTATAGTTTTGCTGCGTCTTATTTCATCATTGAATGATAATCTTCACTATTTTCGGAAAATTTTTGCCTGTATCCTGGTTGTTCAATTCGTTTTAGGCCGAACGCCAAACAGTGTCATTCCTCTGTGCTCTCTATGTTTTGTGCAAGTTGGTGACGTTTAAACGTTACTCACTATGATTTATTAGTAGCTTGAATGATGCAACCGTTTTTAGGCTTTATTTTTTCCTCGTGTATTTGTTGTTCGTCGTCTTTGATCTCGCGAAGTTCAATTTGTCACCGTCAAGATTCGAGAGAATAAATCTTTCGGAAAGGTCACGTTCTGCAAAATTCAATTGCCATCACATCGGTAAATCTAAAAGTATCATTATAATTTTGTAGGCTTCAAATTGGGATCAAATATTTTTGGGTTGGTTTAGATAATTCGGCTGTTTTTAATTCGCATTCACCTCACAAAAATGATGAGAGACTCCGGTCGCTTAGGCTGGTTCTTCGATAGCGCTGGTTATATAAAAAGCATTATGCGAGCAATTTAATCTGAATATTTTGCAGCAAATTACAACGTGTTTTAAGCACACTAAACCTCAATGTTAAGCATTGTGTTCGTATTACGTAGCATAACGCAATACTTTTAGTCATTATGACAAGTTAAATCTCTAAAGTGCCTATCATCCCTGTCTTACAGCCCCAGCCTTTATACAAAAGTTGAAATTTTATTAAATCACACACTCAAAGTTAAATTATTACCCAAAGTAGTTCAAAGCACACGATTAGAGATGTGTCCATTTTATTTAGAACGGTGCAATATTCCGTGATATGGCGAAATTAACCCGCCAACTGGCGGAATAAATAAAGATAGGCTCTAAAGGACTCGTATTCAGGACCATAAAATATTTTTTTAAAAATGCATATAGATGCTGATTCACAATCCAACCTTAATTCTTCGATGAAATTGTATTTCATCATATTGTCAAGGTAACTCGCTGGTCAAAGTTCGCGATTATCATTTCATTAATGATTCAGAGAGTGGAGTTTGCACTTTTGGACCCGGATTTAATTATTGAAATTTATTGCAGGAAAATGATATAAAATCGAAAAATTATTATGAAACAAATTGACTTGTTCTTTTAAATAATGCCTTAATCTTTTACAGGATTGGCACAAAGAGAACAGGTGATGTTTTTATGGTTCATGAATGTGTATTTTCCACAATCACTTCTTAATTTCATATATGAGGTATCGTTTGACGTATCCTTACACCACCAAACCTTTGTAATGATTAAATGTGGCAAATACACATTATTATTATTTAGTTTTAAACGTTGACTGAACGGAGCAACCAGGGAGCCAAACCAATAACATCTTTCATCGACTGATTAATTCGATCATGCAAATGAAACATACATACAGGAAACTTCGTTAATTACTGCTAATAGCGGTCACGGTTTATTATATTATCAACTGCAGGAAAACAGTCATGGGTGGCTAGGGTTGTCAGATAGTCGGGATTCATCTCACAATATTTCATATGATGTGTACTCTAAACTCAAAATACAAATTGTCCTGACGAACTTTTTTGAATACTTCAAGCACGGTATTTCGTATCCATCAATACGTCATTTTATATTGGTTAAATCGGTAAACTCAATTTTTTGCTACGTGCTACAAGCATTTGGCATTGCTTATTTCATATTATAATCTCTTATTTTTTTTCCTTTGTAATATCATATTTAGCTTAAAGTATTTTGTTGTAATAACTGTATAATTCCTTTTTAATTTGTAAAATTTATTTGACTTGACTTAAATCTAAAATTCAAAAATTAATAACAAACGGGACAAAAATAATCCTTAATACTTTGGTAATACCATCTGGCAACCCTGGTTGCTCATATTGCTGTCTATGTTAACTATCGTTGATGTTGTCATTATATTTCATAGTATATTGTAATTAAAACACATATTTTTAGAAACGGGAAATTAGATTTTAGATATGCATGTCATATGATTTAAGTATCCTGGATTATCTCATGATATATTTTATTTGCTTAAATTCGTATTAAGTATTTAGCTATCTGCAGGAAATATGGAAGAGGATCTTATATAAGACCTAATATGCATGTAATAATAGGCATGTAACATCCTCGTCTTCATCGTCACTTACCATCAGGTGAGATGGGAGACAAATGCCTAATTCTATAATTAATTAAAAAAATAATCTTCTGGGGTCCAATTTCGTTTTTGTTTTTTTTTTACCTAGTGTTAAATTTATACGTCACATTATTGTAATCATGGGTTGTAATAAACAAACTAACATGAATGAGAAATAACCAGTATTTCTTGCATGTCATGGAACAATACAATGGGCATGGCCATCAAACAAGAGCGACGCATCTGGGGCGGTAGTTTGCTCAACGTCCACTGTTTCAACTTGTGCACCACTAGACAATTTTGATTCGTTGCTTTGTAGAAATAAACAAACTAACATGAATGAGAAATGACTAGTATTTCTTGCATGTCATGGAAAATTACAATGGGCATAGCCGTCAACTAGAGCGACGCATCTGGGGCGGTTGTTTGCTCAACGTCCACTGTTTCAACTTATACACCACTTGAAAATTTTCGTTCTTTGCTTTGTAGTAATAAACAAACTAACATGAATGAGAAATTACCAGTATTTCTTGCATTTCATGGAACATTACAATGGGCATGGCCGTCAACTAGAGCGACGCATCTGGGGCGGTTGTTTGCTCAACGTCCGCTGTTTCAACTTGTGCACCACTTGGCAATTTTGATTCGTTGCTTTGAATATGCGAATTCTAATCCTTGCGATCCCCAGAAACGAAGACAGACAGAAGACAGGAACAAAAGTTTATTTATTATGCAACGGTCCCCGCCCGAGCGTATAATATACTTAAAAAACTTTTCCGGGAAAACAGCTCTGCACGTTAATGAACACTACTTCAAAATCGCTCGACAAGTTTCCTATATAAGCCTGTACAGATGACTTCAATTTATAATATATATGATATTGATTGTAGTCTTAATTTACGATGAAGTCAGTAATCTGAATTCGATTCTATATCCGGAAGAATAATTATCAATATAGATATCATATACATGCACAACAAAACGTAAACCAATTATCTTCAGGAAACATCATACGAGACAATGCGATATTGAACCGACCAGATACAAAGGAACCGACACTTCCTTCCGAGAATCGTGCAAGTGGCCCCATTAATAATAACGTATAAGCGTGGTGCCGTCTCGCGATATTTGCCCCTTTACAGGCCGTAAATATTTTACGAGACCATCACCAACCCACGGTGGGTATTCGCTAGCCTTTGTTGTAACATTATGGGTGACCCATTATTAAGACCTCCATTTTACTCCACTTTTAGCGGTAATGAGTAGTTCCTTAATTTACGATGAAGCCAGTTATTTGAAGTCGGTTCTGTGTGCGGATTAGTAATTATCAATAAAAGATATCATATAGGTACAACAAAACGTAGAGAAATTGTCTTTAGGAAACGCCATACGGCGTCAATGCGATATTGAACTGACACTTTCTTCCGAGAATCGTGCACGTAGCTCCATTAATAATAACGTAGGACGAAAGCCTTTAGCTAGAAAGCTAAGAGGCCTTTGTTGTAAGAATTTATGGGTTTTCCATTATTAAGACCTCCATCTTGCTCCGCTTTTGACGGTAATGACTTGTTCCTTAATTGACGATGAAGTCAGTAATCTGGATTCGATTCTATATCCGGATCAATATATATATATCAAATACATGCACAACAAAACGTAAACCAATTGTCTTTAGGAAACGTCTAAGAGTCAATGCGATATTGACCCGACACTTCCTTCCGAGAATCGTGCACGTGGCCCCATTAATAATAACGTAGGAGCGTGGTGCCGTCTCGCGGGTATTTGCCTCTTTACAGGCCGTAAATATTTTACGAGACCATCACAACCTACGGTGGGTATTCGCAAAGAAGCCTTTGTTGTAAGAATTTATGGGTAACTCATTATTAAGTCCTACACCTTGCTAAACGAGAGTTACATTCTCGTAATAGATAAAGATGTGCTAGTCTATCTAATGTCTATAGATTTCCTAACTTTGTTTTTGGGAAAGGTAAAAGTGTGAATAAATAGAGTGAGATGCTGAGAAGGTGCGTTCACACTGGTCTGGGATGAAGAAATTTATCCAAAATTTACAGTTAATTAATATAATAAATGAACTAACGGACCTTTTCAAAAATGATTTTAGACTTAAAAAGGTACGCGGTACGCCTAGAAGAAAAAATAACTTGGTTTTTAAATAATAGGGTAAAAGAAAAATGTTTGGGCTCAGATAAAAGAGATATATTGTTCGAGGAAAATATATGTGTGGAACATTTCATGGCCCTGATATTTTTAAAAGTTCCGTCACTATGATTGCTGTAGTTTAATTCACAAGTTGGATGTATTGGCCTAGTGTAAAGCCTTTACATCCAACTTGTGAAGTAGTGGCCAACAAATTTTGCAAAATTTCCAAAAATGAAATCGTCAAAATGTTCTATGTAATTTTTAAACCGGCTCACAAAATTTTACAAGAATCGAGCTGAAGGAAAGAACAGAGATATAACAGGGAATTTTGCCCAAGCTTAAGCAGAGACGCTTCCCTCGCGCTTTGCGATCTCTCAATATTAATTTGGTTGATTCAGGTGGGTTGATTAAATTGAAAATCCACTGATAAAGTTCGTAGTTACCACCCGACTAACCAATTTATCTCAGCTAGTTAATATGCTGGCTGCACGGCGTAGTTGGCCAACTGAAACACTGTTGATTTTGTATTGTTCAGAGTTGGGTAATTATGTAGGATCCAGAATTTCACCAACAATGCATAGCTGATAATGTAGTTCGGGTTTAGTAAACATTTTACGTACATCTATAGTTATAAAATCTTTAGGCCAGACAATCTATCAACGCGAACCAAATTTAGTAATTAACTAGTAATCTATAAGCCAACTTAAAAAACCCCAACAATTTAGGAAATCATATTTTTTTTTAATTTCACCTTTATGGGCATTCAACTTCCTGATCCTAAATGTAACTGAATCAATTGATAGAAAATTTCTCTGGGAATGGAGAGAAGGGACTGACATAAATCAATGTAGCTAGTGGCTCCTTTTTTAAAATCAATCAATCTGTTTAGGGTTGTCATAGAATATAAATTAAATAGAGAATACACTCGTAAAATATTAAACCGCATTTAACAAAGAGCAATTCAGTACAAACCACCGATAGGGTCCCGATCGCTCAGCTATTGCGATAAACTGATGTTTAAACTTTAAACACTAACATTAAAAACTTATAAAAACGTTTTCTGCAACAAAAACTGTGTTTACAAATGAAGTCGTTACATGGGTCATTTAACGCCATGGCTAAAGATCAATGGCCTTGTTTATCGTTCAGTTTTCCTTCACCTTATAGGTTAGTCGAGTAGCGATCACAGCGAATATGCAGTTACGAGACATTTCATTGATAATTATTGTTTGTTTCAGTTTGGTCGATCTCATTGTGTTAAGTTGGTCACTTACAAACATTGAACGATTTGGCTAAAGATCAATGGTCTTATGTTTCTCGGTTCAGTTTTCCTTTACCTTATAGGTCAGTCGAGTAGCGATCACTGCAAATATGCAGTAACGAACGTTTAATTGCTAATTTCACTTCAGTTTTGTTTGATCGATCGCGTTATGATAGCTTCGATTTAAGCATTCAATTCAAATTAGTCCATTAATCAATATACTTAATTAACATCTTCATTAACAGTTATCAACATTGTATTATTCAAATTACCATGGCTGGCATTAATGAGTTTCTGTTAACGAAACTATTTAGCGTCAGGGGGATTATTGTAGGCTTGGGCAGATAACACTGAAGTAATGTTATAGTCTCTCTAACTTGTGTATGTTGTCCTTAGAAGAAGGTGTCTGACGCTTTTCCTTCTAATAAAAACTCGTCATTTGAGACATTATTATCGTCCTTCTTCCAACGCTTTATCTACCCTACCCCGTAAGATATAGTGATTATGTACCTATATCTGGCCCGCTTTTGGACAAACGCTTTCGAAAACATCACTCGCAGTTAGCAAACATTTATTTTATTTATTATTTTCTTACTCTGCTATCAATTCTTTAAATTAGACTCTCAGTAACTGCTCCAACAACATCGATGTTATGTTGTATATTCTCGGATGTCTCATCTCTGATAAGGCAAGTTTGGTCTCCCATATCTATTTTATTGAGTATGGGAAGATCATCGTTCTATTAACAGTTAAAACGATTAGTTATATCTATAGGAGGCGACGCTCACTAAACTACAGACAGACACCTAGACTAACGAAGATGAAAGTGGCCATAAACGCAGATGAGCTGACATAAACGGCGGTCGCGCTGTACGATAAAACAGCTGGACGTTTATAACCGGCCTCGCTTCTGTTACCGATGTCTGGAGAATTATTCGTAAATATCGTAGCCTTTTATAGATCGACGCGAAATAACGACGATACAGAATGTTCACTAAAGTAAGCTATTGTTTGTTCATTCCTCTCAAAAATTAATTCATCAATTCATGCTTGATAGTTCTTTCTTGGAATTAATACAAGTCCGAATCACATTGATGGGAAAACATTATATTAGCAGGTAAAACTAAGAAGTTATTCCCTAAGCGCTCTTTAAACCTGCAGACAGACAACTAGACTAACGAAGATGATATTGGCCATAAACGCAGACAGACAACTAGACTAACGAAGATGATAGTGGCCATAAACGCAGATGAGCTGACATAAACGGCGGTCGCGCTGTACGATAAAACAGCCGGACGTTCATAACCGGCCTCGCCTCTGTTACCGACGACTGGAGAATTATTCGTAAATATCGTAGCCTTTTATAGATCGACGCGAAATAACGACGATACAGAATGTTCACTGAAGTAAGCTATTGTTTGTTCATTCCTCTCAAAAATTAATTCATCAATTCATGCTTGATAGTTCTTTCTTGGAATTAATACAAGTCCGAATCACATTGTTGGAAAAACATTATATTAGCAGGTAAAACTAAGAAGTTATTCCCTAAGCGCTCTTTAAACCTGCAGACAGACAATTATACTAACGAAGATGATAGTGGCCATAAACGAAGACAGACAACTAGACTAACGAAGATGATAGTGGCCATAAACGCAGATGAGCTGACATAAACGGCGGTCGCGCTGTACGATAAAACAGCTGGACGTTTATAACCGGCCTCGCCTCTGTTACCCGGTGCCTGGAGAATTATTCGTAAATATCGTAGCCTTTTACAGACCGACGCGAAATAATGACGATACAGAAGTTATGTTCCATGCATTTTATTCGTATGCTTTCTTTTCATGTTCACTCTAGCAAAGTCAAAGTCAATCATTTTATTCATCATAAGATATTTCAATATCATTTAGTATTCATAATTACAATTAGTTTACAAAAATATATTATTGTTGGCGTCAATAATTTACTTACGGCTAAGTTTACACCGCTTCCAAGGCGGAGTGCAGAAGAAGCGGCAACAAACTGCACAGCGAGAGATTGTTTATTCATTAATCTCAAAAATTAATTTATTAATTTATGGTTTATAGTTCTTTCTAACCCAGATATGGCTATTTCAAACAAATAAAGGAAAAAGGAGGACAGATAAAGATGGAGAGAGCGTCAACGTCAAGCGTGTAGCTCTTACATAATAATGATTAGTTCTTTCTTTCTAGACGTATTGGGATTAATTATTCGCTTCATATAAAAACGTCTGCTGTGATATGTTAAATTTCTTAAGCAACTTACTAAATCGTTGATTGCGTATCCTGTCCTATCCTAGACGACTGCTGAAGCACTACTACTACTAAAAAGCACTAGTAGTAGTGCCTTAAAATATCACAAAGCATATTGTACATATTTATCAATATTCGGGAATATTGAAGAAGCATTTGCTTAATGTTATTTATGAAAATTTTTATTCTCAAGCAAGTGCGTGAAATGTTTTGTACTTCTGTGCTTGTTATAACTTATCTGAGACAATTTCGACGTATGTCGATCGAGTATTCCAGAAGCTATTAATATGAATTTTATGAACAAATTCGGAAGCATGTCAAGAACTCCTCGTGCAATCAAGCTCCTTTAATTGGATATTGCGATACTGTAAATACGAGAATCGATTCCACTGCGGTGTAATTACGAGTACAATCAAGACTTACTATTATGGACGTAGATATAAAGAAAATAAGTGAGCTTTCTTGGAAGTTACAAATGTTGTTGGTCCATAATAGTAAGTCTTGAAACTAGCTGTTACCTGCGGCTTCGCTCGCATAATATGTAGCTTATGTCCTTCTCAGCACCCTAACCGATGTGAATGCAAAATTTCATGATGATCGGTTCAGTAGATACTGCGTGAAAGCGTAACAAACAAACAAACTCACTTTTGCATTTATAATATCAGTTAGGATTATGAATTCAAAAAAGATATGTAAATATTACTTATTTTAAAAACAGCTAAATGATTTATCTCCTACTATGAACAAATGCACAAAAACTTCTTGCTTCTTTATTGCAGGCAATATTGTAATGTTGTTGCTCATAGTAACTTTTGGAAATTCAATACAAAATACTAACAAACTCCCCTGTGTAATCTTAGCTAGTTTCTAACTAAACATAAAAACACCATATTTAATAGTTCATAATCAGAGCTAGTGGAAAATTTAAACGGAAATACAGAAAAGTAGTTGTTACGTAAAGTTTCCATCGGGGTGAACGAACGCCTTGAAAGCAAGGCAAATGCCCCGTCTTCAGTTATTCATGAACAAAACCCACTCGTGATTGCAAGAGACGATGTGATATATCGACTTATGAATTTCATGTATCTGTTTAATAATAAGGCATAATTCAGGGCTTCGAGGAAACGGCAACAAAGAAAAGTGGTTGTTTCATAAAGTTTTCATCGGGGTTAACGCCCTGCAATCAAGGCAAATGTCCCATCTTCAGTTATTCATGAGCACAGCCTACCCGTACTTGTGACTATTTGCGATTGTAAGAGACAATGTGACATATCGACTTCTAATTTATAAATACTGATTAATTATTATAAGGGGTTTGTGGTGGGAAGTCAAGGGGTGCAGTAGGGGTCTACCTTGGACGATTTTGCAAATTGATTTTGGTCATCATCATTTCGAGTAGGTGACACGGTCAGTCGACCATGCACACCCTGATGTCAGAGTTCTTTGGAACCGCCTCTCGGCCTCTGACGTGGTTCCTTTAACGACTACCAGATGGCAGCCGGGACCAATGGCTTAACGTGCCTTCCGAAGCACGAAATCATCTTTCTTATCAGACAATCAGGTGATTCATGCCTGCAATGTCCTAACCAAACTGGAAACAACAAAGTATGCTTCCCGTGGGAATCGAACCCACGTTTGATTTTGGTGGACTTTATAATATGAAATTGGTGTAGATTGGTGTTATAAATGCTCGTGCTCATGGAACAATTTGTGAAATAGTTAAAGTGGACTGTTATATGGACTCGAATAGACTTGTCACCATAACCTCCCGACCACGAAGCATCAAAGAACATACGCCATCTTTGATGCTACTTGTTACAACTTTACCGTACAACACCGATACTTAGTATCTCAATTTACTGGACATTGGCAGAATCACTGAAATCTCGGTGGAAGCCATTTTATAAAACAGAAGAAGAAGAATTATTAAAATCAGGCAAATATTCTGAGTTTTTGTGGTGATGGACAAAAGTGGTGTTTACGTAAGTTTTCATATCGAGACAAATGCCTCTGCAGTTATTCATGAGCACAGCCTACTTGTGACTACTCGCGATTGTAAAAGTCAATGTGATGTTTCGACATCTATTTAATAAAATCAAGCTAATATTCTGAGCTTAGTTGACATATCGACATTGAAAAGTGCTAGTAATTTGAAGTTCTTATCGAAGTGAACGCCCTGAAACCGAGGCAAATGCCTTGTCTTCAGTTATTCATGATCACAGCCTACTTGCGATTCCATGACACGATGTGATATATCGACTTGTTTAATTCATGAATACTGATTCATTATTATAGTCAGGCTTACATCCTGAGCTTTGTGAATACGGCAACAGAGATCAGTAGTTGTTACATAACGTTTTCAAGGAGGTGATCGCCCTGAAACCGAGGCAAATGCCTTGTCTTCAGATATTCATGAGCACAGCCTACTTGCGATTGCATGAGACGATGTGATATATCGACTTGTTTAATTCATGAATACTGATTAATTATTATAATAAGTTTAACATCTTGAGCTTTGTGGATACGGCAACAAAGAACTGTAGTTGTTACATAACGTTTTCATGGGGTGAACGCTCTGAAACCGAGGCAAATGCCTTGTCATCAGTTATTCATGAGCACAGCCTACTTGTGGCTACTTGCGGTTGTGATAGTCGATGTGATATATCGACTTGTTCTTTCCTCGAATATTGTCAATGTCATCAGTCTGTATTGTTTTAAAACTAGATTCGGGCAGATAAAATCGAGAAGCTAGATCAAGGAAGAGTTCAAACGCACACAGGAAATATACTAATTACACCACTTTTGTTAGTAAAGTACCTATTTTATTATTTATTCAACTTGAATGGCTGTACTACTGCTCGACCGTCCATTTGTCCCTAGCCATTGTGTTCTCTGACGAGTTACTTACTACATAATTATAACACGTAAAACTCCAGCACTTATTTGCAGTTGTCATTTTTTTGCTGCGATAGATTCTTATGTCATATATATTTTTCAATAGACTTGAAAGAGGAATAAATTCTCGGTTGTATGTTAAATTTGGTTGTATATTTTTTTATGTTTGTTATCTCATAATAACTATATCATTTATGATAAATAGTTTTTTTTATTTCGAAGAAATATATCCCATTCGGTCCCATTAAAATTTCTTCAAAATCGGTCCGGTTGTTTGTCTGAACTTCGTTTTCTTTTAAGATTATCTGTTAGCTTTTGTTGTTTATTTAAAAGTCTTCTGTATGCAGGTAGGCAGAAAAACTCAACCGTTTTTGCGCGATTGAATTACAAACATTAAAATCTACATTTATGATTATAGTACTCGTAGTATGGTACAATAGTATGACGACATAGTTTTCGTAGTTATTTCTGTTTTGATCCATAAAAAATATTTAACAACCGGACTCTAATTATTAAAAGAGCAATTAAGTGTTTTATTAACTTCATTTATTTCTAGATAATCTACAGCACGTGGTGCATAAATAAAGATGTAAGACAAATGTCAAGACGTTTATTATTCATTGTTTTGCTTCACATTTTAATGGGTGTGTCTGCCACGTAGTGCCAAAAGCGAAAAACGGCGAGTGATATTTTTAAGATGAATCAGTGCCAAGGCCGCCTGTATTAAATTTCGTACGTGCGAATTGAATGTTTAAAAACTCCTTTATGCGTCGCTCTTTGGTTCTGTTCGGTCTATTGAAGTCATTCGCTGTTCCGGGCTTTTGTGTAACGGCCTTAAGTTTTCAAGTACACGGGGGGAGTTAGTATGTAAACAACTCGTACAGTTATTCGCAATTTTAATTGCAATTTCCACCAATACAATATTTTAATTGCAATTTCCACCAATACAATAGTGTCTTAAAAAAAGAAGCTTATGAGTACATGAGCAAAAGAAGCGCTAAAATTTAAAAAAAATCTAAATCTGTAGTTCGCTAGTCGTTAATTACTTGTAGTATTTTGGTGATAAGTACTGTTGGTTATTATGCATTTGGTAAATTAGAATTGTTGATTACTGCCAACAGCGATCACTTTTGACTTGTAAGCAATGGTTTTTTTGCATGTTTTAAACAATTGAATCTGAACCGCAGGATTTTTTAACATCAGGTGATCATGCCCTCTTTCTTTTAAATATAATTTGCGATTATCTCAAAGTTTTCGAAATACAATTCTGGTTACCAATTTTACTAACCAAACTAAAGAAACTCATAATTAGGTTCCAATGTTGCACAAACTAGTATAATAGTTGTTGCCGAACAATTCCCACTTTGCCGTCGAAATGTATTATTATTCGTAGATTACGGCGAAACAAAACTTTCGTAGGTACTTCTAAGTTATGCTTGGAACCTCAGACGAAATGAGGCACCTCGTTGACGCAGCTTACTGTCGAACTTAATTAAAGTTCCACGACTGCTCCCTAATCTTGAGGAATTTATGGAAATGTACGCAGAAATCGTGTTTGTGGAAATCGCTTTCGAGTTTCATTTCGAGAGCGAGATGAATTCGAAATTATATCTTGTTAAAACTTATTTGTTTTCTAAACTTCTCATTTCGTCTCTGGATGTTAAGTTTTTACGATATCTGAAATTAAATTTTATTAAAATTTGGATATCATGTATCGCTTTTCGAACGTCATATTTTTTTGCAATATCGACAAACTACTAGCGTTTCGGAAAGACCACTGCTGAGAAGAATACGCCGAATGAAACTCAGTCCAGTTTGTCTTTATGGACAGTATTAAGGCACCGGCATAGACATTGAGGCACCTCTCAGAAAAAAAAGATTCAATTCGGGAGGAATCACTAGATAGTATAAAACAAAGTCGCTTCCCGCTGTCTGTGTCCCTGTATGCTTAAATCTTTAAAACTAAACAACGGATTTTGATGCGGTTTTTTTTAATAGACAGTTTTGATGCAAGAGGATTTTAATTATATGTATTGTATATGCCCGGGTGGTAGAGGGAGATGGGGAGGGCTGCTAGTCTACAAAGCCGCGAGCCTAAGCTAGTAAGATAATTTTCTGCCAACGCCAGTAGAAATTAGGGTTGATATTAGCGACGTCTCGCGTGTCTGACAGGACTTAATAATACTTTTATTATATTGTAAATGTTTGCAACATTCACTGTAATCAATTCGCGAAGTTTTTGGTAGGAAGCCAAGGGGGTTCAATTGGGGTTTGCCTAAGATGATATTGCAAATTGATTTTAGCGGGCTTTTTGGTATAAAATTGGTATGGTTTGGTGTTATAAATGCTCGTGCTTATGTTCAATGTATAAAATAGTTCGACTGTTTTATTGACTCGCATAGAATTTTACCAGTAGCTTCGCATAAAGCATTAAAAGGACCAACGCCATCTTTAATTGCTACTTGATATTGATATCTATATACCGTACAACCGTTTGTAGCTATTCAAACTTGACATTGGCAGAATCACCGACACCTCGATGGAAGCCATAAAATAAAAAATATAATAGAATCAGTCTGCAAAGAGTACTATTTCCATCTCCAGACGTTGGAATTACTTTTTTCTCGGAACAGGGTTTTCTCAGAGCCTCCTGCGGCGTGAGTCACTTAGCGACGTCGGCTCCCCGCGCGTCTCACAGGACCTAATGCTATTACACCCGCGATATTACTCGTACTTTGACGCAAAGGGAGCGACGGAGTTAATAGTTTCACGCCCTTTACAATGTTACTTAGAGGTTGCCAAGAGGAATTAGAGCACAGAATTTATATAAGTAGGTACTGAAGTCCTAGTTCACTAGTTGCGTCCCCCGCTATAAGATTGCCCTGCTTCTCTCCCCCGATCTAGGGTGTTTTCGTTAGGTTTTAAAAACAGGGCTGCCATTGTTGCTAGTCGCACGATACGCGACGTCTCTTAAATACGTTAGAGCCCTTCTTGGGTGAGTCCGACTTGCACTTTCCTACTTTGTAGTCAAATATTGTATGTAGCCACGGAACCCTTGGTGTAAGATAACTCGCTCTTGACAGTGGTTAATTTTTTATTGGTGAATGAATTTTCAAAGCATTTTTACACTCAAATCTAGTCTTTTGCCAGACTTTCCATAATAAAGTGTTCGAGTTCTGAAACTGTTTGTCCGTGCATTTAAACACGTGTTACTAATTCGTTCTCCGCGCACCAGATTGTCTACTACCTCAGTAGCTGTATGTTTGTTTGATTCTACTGTGTATTGTTATTTAAATGTTACAGTTTCATATGGTCAAAAATTTGACGGTCATTGACGCGTTTAAGAGCGATGCCACACGAGCATTGCCTCTCTTTTCCGTCGTCAGAACGTAATCGCTTCTTCATTTGACATGTAAATAAGACCGGCAAGCATCGTGACGTGACACCTTGAAATTATGTACGTCGGTCTTAAGGTTGTGCGTCGCAAAAAGGATCAGCGAGATGAAACGGGGAGAATTAAGTCGACCACACACTAACATCCACAACTATGCTACGCTTGAGTTGCACGTGCAGCGGGCAATGACTAGGTTGGCTCCGAAATATGGCTGGCTGCCTTAGAAGTAGCGTACGCATCAAAAATCGCAATCTAATGCTGACTTAAATGCGCTGAGAAGACGTAGCGATGACGGAGAGCCAACACAATTCCCGTGTGGCATCGTTCTGGACCGTGACTAAGTTCGCCCATTGGTTTTTCTCTTTCAACTCCTCGTTACTATCATTTAATTAATAGCTCCTCCTTATATGTAATCTTGTACGTATTGTGAAAGGTGTCCTGGCAACGCGGAATCGGAACTTTCCTATGCCTCAATCCTTTTTACTAGAGCAAGAAAAAAAGATGGAACGCTGCCGCTTTCCTTCTCTCTCTCTTGCCCTAGTAAATCATGTTTCCACACCACAATACTATCGCTAGAGTTGTGGTGTGGTGTCATCTTCAACTGCCTGTTCAGTGGTTGCAAGTATGCCATCGGCCACGCGCACCCGGCCTTCCCAAGCTTTTACTTTCTTATCTCCAATACATCTAAGTATGTAGCAAATACCTTTATCGCGTTGCCTCAATCCAACAAACTCCTACCCCTTCCTTCGCTAAAAAAAGATATCGATGAGCAGCAGCATCGGAACCGAGATAAGCCGAACAAACTGCTCTCATCAACTCATCTGCTAAGCGTGGTGATGGTGAATAATGAGTATGGCAAACCTCTCTATGATGGAAATACTTGGGGGAAGCCTGTATCCAGCAGTAGATTTCTTGCGTCTGACATGATGATGATGATAGAATAGAATCATAGGAAAGTGCGATTCTGTGCTATCAGATGTAGCTCAACTCTTATTTAATCACTTCGCGTTCTCAGAGAGCTATTACTCATACTTCACAACTGCTTTAAGTTTGATTAATCATTATACTATTTAATCATATTTCATCATAAATATTTATTGTGGTTGTTTGATTGTAATCGTCGTTATATTTTCTCACACAAACAATTATTGAACTGTCAAATTAGAGTTATCATTCTTATATGTAGAATGACATTATAAAAAAATCTTGTAATATAAACATTTATTTTCTTATTGTTCTTGCTTCTCATGTCATAATTAATTAAGTATTGATTTTAATTTATGTTTTGATCAAGTTCAGAACATGACCAGTTTTCTTCAACAGTAGCAGCATCTAATTATCAGTAAATAATAAAATCGCAATAATATCCTGACGAGTTCGAAACTATCCCAACAAAATATCGACAAAATAGCACGTAACCCAATGTTATAAAATATTATTTGATTTTAAAATAAATTGTTCCAACCATTTACTAATCTTCTTAAACTAAATCTTTTTTTTTTGTTTCTTATTTTTATATAATATTTTACTCCCCAAGACAAAATCTGTGTGCACCATTAATAGGTAAGCTACGTGTACCGCAAACTGTTCCTCGGATGTTCAAATTAACTTTGATTTGATCCGTCAGTTCAGCCAATCCAATTAACTGGGGGAGTATCGTCCACAGTATGCAGCCTGATTGATTGACGTAGTGCTCGTTTGGTTGTTAGACGTTAGATTCTGTTAGCTGTTGACGTTCTTTTCCTATAATATGTCAAAGCATACTTCTTAAACCAGAGAATTTGCAGTTGTGCAAGGTAATTTGGAGGTAACAAAAATATAGCATGTTTAAGGGAGTCGTAAAGTTTTAAAAATCATGACAAAGCAATAGTTTAGTAAGTTAGCTTCCTGTAATGTTTCTGTTTAATTTCTTGTTATTTTATAATCATTTGAAAACAAAGCTCTATTTAGTCCGTACGGAACGAGAGACGTGATACCGCATTTTTATATCGCTGAGGCTCCATAGGTTAACTAGTCTACAAAAAAAACAAACTGATATATGGAATACGACATCAACATTTCGTTCAAACCTATGCAGAAATTCTACACGTACAGAACCCATAAGTCAGTTCAAAGCCACTAATATAACTCAGTCTCGAGTCTAGAGTGCCATGTCAAGCCAGCGTCGGCTTTTCATTTCTCTGTGAAAAATCGCAGACAATTTCCTTGCTCACTGGGGCGGGGAATAAAAATGTCCGTCCATTTAGAATTCCATCGGTCACCGCGCAGTATTGGAAAAGACGAGGAAAACCCAGTCCAATTAACCTGCACTCTGGAATAAAAACCGGCCAAGTGCGTGTAGGGTTCCGTAGTTGCGAATGACAACTTTGAGTTCACACTATTTACACTCGCACCTTACAGTTTATCGACCAAAAAGATCTAACAATGAAAATAGTATGAAATTTTACATTTTATAAGTTGGTTGCCTATAACTTTTTAGTTTGTACTTAGTACTCACCTCTGATAGTTTTCCTTTCCACTTCAGTATATATACTTCTGCTGTAATTTTTTTCACGTATCTATATATAACCGTTTAGCAGATAGAGGGGGGGGGGGGGGACACTTACCTCTAAGAAAAATTCGCACTTTAAAACCAAATATTTCGGAAACGGATCCCTAAATCGAAAAATCAACCTCACAATATTTCTGAAAGACCTATTTAACGAAACCCCACACGATGGGTAAATAGAGAAAAAAAAATACTCCCCCACTTTACTTGTATGGGAGATACCCCAAAAAAAATTTTTTTTCAAGATTTATTCTTCCACTTTTTTGCCATGATTAATATACATACCCATACCAAATTACAGCTATCTAGTACTTATAGTCTCTGCGTAAAACCGCGGACGGACAGACAGACATGCCGAAACTATAAGGGTTTCTTGTTTACTACGGAACCCTAAAAACCGCTGTTACCGCTATGATGGATGGGAATAATAAATATATACGGACAAATCACACAGATTGAGCTAGCCCTAATGTAAGTTCGAAACTTGTGTTATGTATGGGATACTAACTCAACGATACTATATTTTATAAAAGATACTTATATAGATAAACATCCAAGACCCAGGTCAATCTGAAAAAGATAACTTTCCATCTTGACCTGACCGGGGATCGAACCCGGGACCATCCGTGTCGCAGGCAGGCGTGTTGACCGCTGCGCCACGGAGCTCGAACGTGGGGTTGATACGCTCGGTGGGACAATAGTAGCCATAAGATAGACGATATTATGAAATATTATGTCATTTAGGTTGCACTTATCATTTCGGTACATGTGTTCTAAATCACCTAATTATTAATTCACAAAATTCCTTAGCAAAATCTCACACCCTTACCAAAATAGCTATTCATCGGTTACTCATTTTCTACAATCACTTATGCCGCAAAGTCATTCCCTAAAATGCTATCTGGTTAGTGAGATATAGATTTCGTTGTGAAATAATATCCATTGACAACAGATTATCTATCCTGATATTTTGGTTTTGCTATCTGATGGCCAACATTTCGGAAAACCCTTATTCCATGCATGCATTTATCCTTATTTAACACATTTCAAGTAGTAACTTATTATCGAAATTTTATTTGTTGTTCTATCTTCATTTTACTTTATCTTTATTTCATTAATTCGTTTTCTGAAATGTAAAAGTAATCTCCCGAAAGAATATAATTTATTTTTTGCAAAGATTACTTTTATGTCAGTATCAGCTTATCATATCATATATCCTTAGGTGCAACTGAGTTAGTTAAATATACATTCCCCAATTGTTTTTTTGGCATAGAGATTGCAGTCTCGTTTATCAAGTATAAATTGCCAACAAATATTGGTCTGTTTTTCGAAGGTTTCGTCGTCAAAAAGTTGTTAACTTACTCGTAACAACTTTTCCTAGGCATCAATGATGGGAATTCAAAGACATTTTCTTACAATGGGGATGGGGTGGCTGAATACTTGAATGGAAATGTCGATTGTTTTTAGTTCCCAGAGTAGGTCCCAAAGCAAAAGTTGTTTATTTTGACGAGTTAATGGTAAAAGAGAAATTGTAAGGCTTCTCGTTCTGTTCAGTTAATTAGGCTCATCACGCCCTGTTCATCGTCTACCAACACATCACGCACGATGGTCGTTAAAATCAAAATTATACGTGTGATATTAGAAATGCACGCAAGAAATAACCTCTTTACAGACGAAGTGAGTTCAGCAATTAGCGGCGTGTCAATTGATCGCGTCTATAGTGAGTTTCGCCTGTCTGTGACACAGCTCCAGTTAATTACGACGACATCGTTAGTGCACTGCTGCCAATAACTATGGGAATCCAATCAAATTTTACGA
This sequence comes from Rhodophaea formosa, assembly GCA_963082605.1. NCBI lineage: Eukaryota > Metazoa > Arthropoda > Insecta > Lepidoptera > Pyralidae > Rhodophaea > Rhodophaea formosa. The sequence goes on along the minus strand of OY720205.1, from coordinate 21,246,577 downwards.
GCGATATAAGAAATGCTTGCAAGGATTAACCTCTTTATAGACGAAGCGCGTTCAGTATTAGTGGCGTGTCAATCGATCGCTGTCTACAGTGAACCTCGCCGCCTGTGACACAGCTTCAGTTTATTACGACGACATCGTTAGTACACTGCTGCCAATAACTGTGGGATTAAATTCAACCAAGTTATACGTGCGATATTAGAAATGCGTGCAAAGAATAACCTCTTTATAGACGAAGCAAGTTCAGCAATTAGCGGCGTGTCAGTCAATCGTTGTCTATAGTGAGCCTCGCCTGTCCGTGACACAGCTTCAGTTAATTACGACGACATCGTTAGTACACTGCTGCCAATAACTGTGGGATTAAATGCAACCAAGTTGTACGTGCGATATTAGAAATGCATGCAAGGCATAACCTCTTCATAGACGAAGTGAGTTCAGTAATTAGCGGCGTGTCAATCGATCCCTGTCTTCGGTGAGACTCGCCTGTCTGTGACACAGCTTCAGTTAATTACGACGACATCATTAGTACACTGCTGCCAATAACTGTGGGATTAAATTCAACCAAGTTGTACGTGCGATATTAGAAATGCGTGCAAGGAATAACCTCTTTATAGACGAAGCAAGTTCAGCAATTAGCGGGCTGTCAATCGATCGCTGTCTACAGTGTCTACAGTCAATTACGACGACATCGTTAGTACACTGCTGCCAATAACTGTGAGAATTCAACCAAACTTTATGATACCAACCAATTTGTGAAAAAAAAAATTAAAGGAAATAAGTATTGAAATATGGCCTTAATTCTTAAAAATACCTACTAACGAATTCCAGAATTAATAATATTATTCTGTGTTTTCAAGTTGGAAACGGGAATTTAATAATGAAGCGAGCAACAAAGGTGACCCTAATTAAAATTATTCCCAACACAGACTTTTGTTCTGTTTCGACAATGCGAGTAATACCGGTAATTCTCGAGCTTATATGCCCGCTTTTACTTTGAGGGCTCGTTTGTCCTTTGTAATGTGGTTAAATAACTTTGAATTATGACGTTGACATTGTTGAAATGATGAAAAGAATCAAAAGCAAAATACACATACATACGAGCATTTATGCAGATTTAGGTACAATACGTTCGCGTCAATGTCTTCTTCTTCTTATTTAAGAGCTGTGTAGCTCTTGTCTGGAGTATGCGCCAAACTTCTCTATCCTCAGCTTTAGATTTTAGTTTTTGATACGACATGACACCAGCCTTCTTCTTTAGTTGGTCAACAAAACTTTTCCTTGGTCCCCTGGACCTTTTTTTCCTTTTACCTTAATCTCTAGTATGATTTTTAAAGAAGGCATCATGTCGTATCAAGTGACCAATCATCCTACCCCTCCTATTCTCTATTTCGCTTATCAGTCTCCTTTTCTCTTCTACAATTTCCAGCATCTTCATTACTTTTTCGTTCTGTCCAACTGATTTTTTCCGTCCTTCTCCAGCACCACATTTCCAAGGCACCTAGCCAATCAATCAATTTAGAACCTTAATTACTGACATCGCCTTGTATGTGATTTCCAAAGTGAAAATCTTGTGGGAACTACCAACAGTAGCCTCACTACTGTGACTTGTTTGATTTAATTAAGATCAAGGCCAGACCTAAAATAACTATACCTCTTACCTAATTTTTGAAGTGATTATCAAGTGTTTATATTAGTTCTAAGAGTTTTACATTGTTGTTATCTTTAATTATGGACAACGTATTACGGCAGCCAACCGAACTGCTCGGTATGTAGAATATATTAAGAACTTTTCAAGCTATTCTAGTTGTTAATTTGAAATTTGGTACAGGGGTTCCTTTCGTGATCTAAGTGAGCACTAAAAAAGGATTTTTAGAAATTTAACCCGTAAGGGGATGAAATAGGGGAGTGAAGTTTTACGTGGACATAATCGCGAGAAAATTGGTAGTTATGAAATAAACCCTAAAAATATTATTTATTATGCGTCATAAGTCACCCAATAAATTCGAGCAAGAAAATGCTTAGCTCTTGCTCATAGAGTCGATATAGTCATGACCGCTACCTGCAATAATAACCACAGACTGTCGTCCACAGAGGAGGAGTGCTACCACTGCATGGCCAGCCTCGTCGCCTCCAAGGAGAAGATGTTCATCACGCAGACCAAGCTCCTCAACGAAGTCACCTGGAAGACTGTCATGCAGATTGCCAAGAAACATGCCGTAAGTGACCGTACATTTAATTTTTAGTTTTTACCCGATTGAACCGCCCAAAATGAGGGTAATGTTTTTCGCGCGTATGAACTAGGTAACGTTTTATTTTGTCGGATCCGCCGACTAGTTCGGTATGTTACCGTTTGAAGACATCATCGGGGTGATAATGAACTATGAAAACGTATGCTTAAACGTATTCAAATACCTTTACTATGTCACTAATGTAGTCAATAGTAACAAAGTTCTCGTAACAAAATAAGCTGTAATATAAACGACGACTATAGTGAAGCAATAAGGTGACTCACGTCTGCGCTAAAAAGGAAATGAGTCTTAACTGAGTTAGATGTCAGAGCGAAATAAACTAGCACTTGGTGGTCTGGTTCTTAGTATATCTGTACGGCAATCATCTTCAGACTATTCAGTATAGATATAAAAGTAGTAGTAACTCTTTAATATTTGCATCCCTTGATAGGTTAAAGGCGACTGACTTTGTATTTTTGTTCTAACAGCTGTTCTTATTATAAAAAAAAAATGAATTGATAAGAAACCCTGAATTGAGAGTTTATAAGAGAAATATCTTGAGTAAATACTCGTGAAATGACACCTAAAAAATGCCGGAAAGCAAAACCCAGGCGCCGAGGCACTCCAGCCAGCAAAGTCGGGATTTTAAAATTTTTGAGTGAAAAAAGCGGGAATCTTGAAAGCGGGCTGTAGTAAAAACGTGTTTATTCAGAAGTTATTAAAATGTCAATAGATAGAAAAAATAGCCATGAAATGTATTTTATTAAATATATGTTATTTTAAATCAGATGTACCCTCTCTTCCGGAAGTTGAGTCTTCTTCTTCTTTGTTTTCAACTCGACCACTACAGTAAATATTCTGATATCTATGTCGACCACGAAAACGAAACATTTTTGATTAAAAAAATCGGGAAGATCTAATACATTCAACCGGGATCACGCTCGGATGAGTGAGAGTTAGGTACCTTGGTTTTCTCAATCATTAGATAAATAAATGAAAATTAGTTTAAACTGTTTTATACTACTGTATATAATTGGGTATTGATGCAAATTGCAATTGTAGGCGCAATAACGTGAGCCAGACACAATCGTACAATAATGACTTGACTGGCACTACAACCCGGCCTATTACTGCACAACCTCTACTTATCTGCGCGGCGTTATAATCATGGTGAACAATGAAAACGCGAATCACGTAAATACAGCTTTCTGAAACTGTAGAATTAAGTTTAGTGTCGTATTGGAATAATTTGTTGAGTTCGTTGCGGTCTTGTTAGCTGTAACCAAAACTGGCTTAGGTTATACCTCAGATTTGGAAAGGCTTAGGTTACTTGTATCATAAAAGTATATAAAAATCTGCAATACCTATATAATTGGTTATTGATGCAAATTGCAATTGTAAGCGCAATAACGTGAGCCAGTCACAATCGCACAATAATGACTGGCACTACAACCCGGCCTATTACTGCACAACCTGCACTCATCTGCGCGGCGTTATAATCATTGTGTGTAACAATGAAAACGCGAATCACGTAAATACTGCTTTCTGAATTAACCGTGGAATTCGTATTGGAATAATTTGTCGAGTTCGTTAGTTTTTAACCAAAATTGGTTTTAGTTGTACGTCAGAAATGGAAAGGCGCAATGTACAAAATTTTGTATAAATCATTTTGTAATTTTTTGTATTTGTACACAGCGAGACATGTGTTGTGAGGTGAAACGATGTGCTAAATTTTTCTCTTCACTCACATCTCGTCTTTATTCCTTGCAGGGTAGACAGAGACCCAAAGACCACGTTTAGCGTGTTAGTCGGTGTAAAGTTGGAAAGGAATTAAAATAGTGATGGGTTCCGCAGCATCGCCTATTGACATGATTCCTTAGATTTTCGCTCAATACTTTGATAGGCTTTTACTAATATAGCGGCTAAGAATAAGCCGCTATATTCTATGTGTTTCTCTTCTCCCAAACCATCATAGATAATACATAAGCTACCAGTATGTGCAATGCACCTGTCAGAAAAAAATCGTACGATTTACAGATTGTATGTGACCACGTGCTTTCTAATGTGCCTGTTATTTTCCATGCAGATACAAACTATTTGATAATAAAAAATAACAGTGCCATTTCATAAACAGCTGTGTATAAAAATGATAAATATGATGAATTTGCGCGCGCAGCGCCAAGAAACTCGCGTAAATCTTTTTTCAATGTCCTATTTTACGGTGTTCATATGCAATAAAACAAATTCTGATCATGCTATTTTGGGGAGTTTGCTTTCCCAGCGGTATTATTTCTGTTTAAATCTAAACAAAATGTGGAAACGCGTCGCTTCGTAAACTTTCCAGAAAATAATAACTAACAGTGAGCACGCTCGTCGGTCATTTCTTTTTTACCGACACTGTGGGTAGAATAGAAACATTCGTACGGGTCACACGTGTGATCATCATCATCCGAGCGTATTCCCGGTTGCATCCTCAGCAGTAACGCTTCAGAGCCCGGGGTCAGCTACTTATCCTAGGTTATTGGACTAGATTAATAGTTTTTGCACAGAGCCACTGCCTGTGATTCAGGCCTGCAATATCCTTACCATACTGGAAACAACTTTCCCAAAGTAATAGGAGCTTCTCTGTGAGATTTGAACCCACGACCTCCTGGTCATTAGGCAAACGCCTTGACCACTGTTCCACAGAGGCAGACAAAGATTGTAAAATTAAAGTAATAAGGTTAGTGTTATGTTCGAACCCTCTGGCTAACCCAAGCTAAGACATTCTTCTGCCATTTTCATGAAAAATCTAGGCACCTGAATTGGGTAGCAGTTAGTTCCAATAATTGCTACGGCCGCCACTATAGGCGGTGGCGACGGCGGTGCAGTGCAATAGTGTCTGTCGTTCTCACCTCGTCACTAGACGACGTAGGCTAAATCTCTATAAAACTGAGAAATATTTTTAAATCGCGGTAGGAGTTGGACCATATGGTAGGCCATGTGGTCCAACTCCTACCGCGATTTAATACTTACTCGTTCTTTCCAGTCCTGGATTTATAAATAGGCCGAATAGGCCGCGGCCTAGGGGCGGAAGATTTCAAAGGACGGTCACTTGATTTCAGAGGATAAAAGTATAAAAAAAAAATGTATATCTTGTTTGACTAATTCATTTATTTAAATAATATTTTTCCATTTGTAGTAAAAAAATCCTTTACTACAAATGGACAATTATTATTTTAGAAAGGTGTGTACATGGGGCGGCGGAAATAAAGTGGCCTACACTCATAAAAAATACAAATCCGGTAATGGTTCTTACAGGTAATACAAGCAGCGTACTCATAATAGACGTACATGTTAGTGGTGGTAACGATGGTGTTAACGCAACACACAGTAGCTTTTTATACTTTAGTAACCCAAGAAGCGTATTAACTTACACGCCAGGTAAAATATATTAGCTTCCAAGCTTTTATTTATTTTATTTAATGCGTTGCGTGTCGCTGAAGTGTAATAATATTCCTGTACGAGCGACACGAAAGCATTAACAGTAAGGAGTAGAGGCATGTGACGATCGTACCACTGAACCACTACCATTTGAATACATATTGAATGTAAGTTCTTATAGGGGGCAATCTACGGAGAATTTCAATTTATCAAAGCAGCATGAACTTATAAAAGCTATAAAGAATATGAACTCTAAGATTCCAAAATGTATGTCGTGAAAATGGCCAACACTGGTGTTAGATTTACCCGCCACCCCATTAATTATCCACGCAGCCCATTAGTCCTGGTTAGCAGGACATTAGTTACTAAGTGCCACAACATGTACGTACAGGCTTTGCTGGTATTAATCTACTGCTGACATTATTTATTTTCCTATGGAACCAATGTTGGAAACTCAAATTCTCTCAAGAAAACTCAAGAAAAATATTGACGTTCCCATACAAATACGCTGAGTATTTTTAAGTGGCACCGGGCCTAAATCACCCATCAAGGGTCCAAAGCGATCAACATTTCGCTATGTACAGTACAGAAAAAAAAAATATTGAAAAAAAAGAAACGTTTTCTACCTAATTGGATAACGGTTCATATTTCAAGTGACAAAAGCGCGTATTTTTAGCGCGAGACCTTATGATGCAATCGAGCGCGTAAACATCAATTACCGGGTATTTGCATCCACTATCGAGCAACCACCCTTGCACCGCGCAAAGGGTAAGAATCATCGATTTTCCAAGTCGTTAACCTCGCATAGAATTATTTAGATTCATCATTAGGTCTACGATCGCGCCGGCTTAGGCTGCATTTCCAGAGATGTGCGAGGATGCGTAGCGAGGATTTATTCCACTTTGATCACGTAGGTGATATCACCTGGGTGAACAAAGTACAGGATGTGTTTTTGAAGAACCAATAGAATCGCTTCATTTGCCTAGCCTCTCTTAGCATATCTCTGGTGGAAACGCAGTCTTATTCTCTATTTACTCGATCTTCTCTTTCTGATATTTAGAGATATGCTTTTGCTTGTTTGTATCAATATGCAGAAAGATAAAACATATGAAGGTATAGATAATAATAGATGCAGATGGAGCGGCCATTTCCTTCCCTATCTCACATAATAAACACAATAATCCACTAATGTGCAAAATTTTGTCTTGTTTGTAAAAAACTCTATCGAGACGAACGGTGAGATAGGTAGTCCGTTCGAAATTAAAATCAACTCTTTTTAAACTTAACCTAATTACTTTTTCCATTTTTCTATCATTCAATTTATACAGACACTTTTACTAAATAAATTGATCGTTGTAGTTATCTTGATCGCCGGCGAGGTCAGTTTTTACGGATGTAACCAAGCCTTTTCCACCGAGTATAGGACTACAATAAAGCTATAAATATGGGCAACTCGTAAAACTAACGAATGTGTAAAACTATACGGGTTACAATAAAAACGATTTTTTTTTTGTTATTTACATTATAAAGAGACAATTAATGAGGTTTATAATACAAATTCTTACGCAAATCTTAACCTGTAATTGTCATATAAGTGACAATACAATCAATTACAGGTTTATAAGTACATTCGCGTACAAATTGGATAGGTACTTTTAGGACTCTTTTCTTTTTGTTTCGACCCGAGTTTTTTGGTTTTGTATGCCCGTCTGTCCCGCCTCCAGGCCTTTCTCCTACAAGTTGCAGCTCTCAACCGATTCTCGTGAAACATTGAGAGCAGTATCTATAATGACAAACATTTTATTTGTCAATTCAAATTAAATATTTTTTTCTTAAATGGCAGAAGTGCCGTGATGAGTTGCAAGGTCTCACAGTTACTAGTAATATGCTTGAACAAGGATAGGATTCTGCAAATGTTATAAATATTGATCGATAGAATTGGTCGCCACTTGGGAACAAAACAATCGTACCTTAGCCACAGAAGTACTCCTTAGCTATGCTCCGCTCTGCACTATTTTAGCATAAACCGCCTGGTAGCCAATTTATTTAAATGTACTGAAAATTAAGTGAGAAATATAAATTATTTATTATGCTAGAGTTTCTTAGGTCATCATCATCATTTCGTGTAGGTCACACGGTCAGTCGACCTTGCACACCCTGGTGTCAGAGTTCTGCGGAACCGCCTCTCGGCCTCTGACGTGGTTCCTTTAACGACTACCAGATGGCAGCCGGGACCACCGGCTTAACGTGCCTTCCGAAGCACGGAATCATCTTTCTTATCAGACAATCAGGTGATTCATGCCTGCAATGTCCTTACCAAACTGGAAACAACTTAACAAAGTATGCTTCCCGTGGGAATCCAACCCACGACCCCCGGGTCAACAAGGCAAACGCCTTAACCACTGGACCACGGAGGCAGTTTCTTAGGTGAAAAGAACACTAGGCTTTGTAGCCTTAATGCCTAGTACACGCGTAGAGTTGGTGGTAGAGTTTACTAGCCTACTGCTCTGGCGACTCGGGTTTTTCTAGTTTTGTCAGCTGTACGCGTACTTTCCTTTTCTAAATAATATATTTGGGTAGAGTAACCAAAGATTCTTAAAATGCGCGGTAGAGTGAACGCGGTGGTGGGGGAACGCCCGTGTTGCTTGTCACTCTAACTACCAATACTGTTTACATTGGTTTAGTTAATAGTATATCTATCTCCCCCCGTATCTATTCGCCCAAATATTTATTTATGTAGTAACATTTGGCGAAAAGATATATAATTTGGTGTCATTTGCCCCCAATTTAAAATTGCTGCAAATTAATTTTAGGTATGGTATATAATATGGTATAATGTAACTGTAACAATTTTAATCAGGCTGAAAAGTTTACGCATCTTTCGTGGCAACAATGTTTATAGCTTCTCAATTGTGAAATCTCAGTTCTATATTTTTTTTTCTCTAAAGTGTCAGTCTCAGTGGCCAGTGCTTTGTTTCAAATAAGTTAATCAACACCCCCAACAATACAACTTAATTGTTCACATTGAACTCTTGACATGTGCCGTGACGCGTGACACTGTTATCTCGTAATTAATTCGACTCTCAATTTATTAGTAGCATTTATCACGAGGAGAGATTGCGAGGTGACTGACTCGTCTTTTACTCGTAAATGACTTATGGTTATGATGCTATTAACATCGCGATAATTTTAACTTTCGGTTATTTTGTGAACAAAGGAATAAGGTAAATGTTAATAACAAGAGATTTTGCAAATAACGTTGAAGTTAAATGCGAAAGGTTAGTAAAAACTTCTAAGTTATTAGGAGTGAGTGTGACATGTCCTTAGGTGACACGGATTAAAAGTGATTTCTTGAAGCTTTTGAACAGGCGACTGTTCAAAAACCTATGATATCCGCATAGAATAATGGCTCATCTTGTGAAGTAATCCCATGAATATTCCTATTTGAGGCAGGACTTCCGAAGAAAACAAAGGCGAAGATTTAATTTAACAGTCAGATTCTGTTTTATCAAATCAACAGAGCAGAACAGACCCATACATAGAAAAGGAGAGTTGTTAGGGTTTCTCATTTTGTAACATAACTTCATACTGCTCTGTTGAATGACAAATAAAACCATATGTAGGCAGTATCGAAAGCATGACTGAGCGAGCGCGTAAAGCGAGCGAAGCGTTTCTGTGACAGTTTGAGCTATTCGTTTTTATTCTCCCGCTGTCCCCTCGGGCCTGCGGCTGTTACTTTCTACAGTTCGCATTTTCCTAAATGATTCCCATCACATTTTGTGAGCTGGTTCAATAATAAACAACATAAATATATGTTATGAGACAGATTCTTTTTTTTTTTCAAAATGGCGGTATTGGCAGTAAGGACCTAAGCGCCTTTGGTTGGAGTTTATGGCGCTTAGGACTTTTGAGTTCGCTGTGAAAAAGCTCACGAGATCGACAGCTCAAAGAGCTAATGTAGAGCACCTTGATGATATTGGTATTGTCAAAGAAAAAGGAAAGAATTTATTGAAGGGTAATGTAAGCTGATAAAGAGCATAAACGCCTTCGCAAAGAAAATACTGCTTTGGAAATTCTCATAAACGATTATATTCATCCTTCAAAGGAAAGATTTTATCTGGACAAGGTGATAAAGATTTATCAACCCGTGAGTCACACATCCAAATAGCTGTTAAAATAATAGCTAAGAGGACATTAGAAAGTGCCATAAAACGTTTATGGGCCAATTAAAACTGCGACCACATTAAGCTTAAAAAACATCGGATCTTTGGCAACACGGAGCAGTTTACGAGACAATGGATCACATACTTCGATCTTTACGATATTTCTAACTCTTTTTGATGATGTGAAAAAGAATAAAACATTATTTTTTTCCTGATTAAATATTTGCCAAAATCGTCAAGCAGTATACCTACTTACATAACTTCGCGTTTATGACTTCATACTGTGTACGCCTCGAAGAAGATATTAACGCCCTAACTTCGCCATTTATCCAAACTTTGGATGTGAGTGGTTGTTGAAAATTTTCGTAACACAAATTAGTAGGCAGTACTTTTTGGCTAACTTTGGTGTTACTATTTCTCACAAGGTAGGCTGTAACTTTTTGGGTTACTTTAAAACTGTTAATATACAATTTACCAAATAATTGAAGTGTATTAAAATCAATTCAACAAATTAAGGCGAATCTATAACACCTCATGTAAGAATTCGTAAAACTGCTTTTTATTTAATTTATGTAGCAAGTGGAAGTCCATAGTTTCTGCCTACCCCTATGGGAAAGAGGCGTGATAATATGTATGTATGTATGTATTTAATTTATGTTACAAAACATACTGACGCGTTTACGTAAGGCTTTAGTCAATATTAGCAAAGATCGACTAGAAACATTTATATGAAAAATACTCATTCCGGATCATTTTTACAGCTTAAACAATTCCTACTGTAGCCAATTGAAAGACATGGAAGCTGCCTATGGACTCCTCCTTGCCCCTCCCACTTGCCTCCGTTGTTTCAGCAATACGGAAGTTTAATATTATTCGCAGTATGCGAGTAGCGTAACATTTGCACATACAGTACACGTTGTTCGCTAGTAGCGGATTATTCATATTTGTTTGACATAAACAAGTCTAAATAATTTCTGCTGTAGCTAATAAAAGCTCATGGGAGCTTTCGTGGTTTCTGAGGTTTTAACGAAGCCAGTAGTTTGCGCGCTTACCTCTATTGTTTCAGCAACACAATGTTCAACCTTACAAGTTGTTTGCTAGTAACGGATTGTACACATTTGTTCGACATAAACAAGTCTAAATAATTCATGCTGTAGCTAATAAAACTCATGGGAGGTCGTATTTTCTGAACTCCCAACGAAGCCTGTTGTTAGCTTGCTTGCATGCATTGACTCAGCAACACATATTATAGAATAGAATATACTTTATTGCACCAAATAGGAAACACAAAATAAAACATGGTAAGAAACAAAATTAACCCAAATGCGGGCTTATCGCTTAGGCGATATATTACACTAAATAATTCCTGCGGAAGCTAACAAAGTGGTCACGGATGTCATCCTCAACTGCCTATTCGATAGGTATGGCATCGGGTACGCACGCCCGGCCTCCAGAGCTGCTATTTGCTTTTCCCCATTCATCCAAGTCAGTAGTATTCGTTGAGCTATTGTTCACTACGAACGAAAACTAACGAAACTAACAAGCTTACTTAATTCCTGATGTAGCCATCAGAACTCCTGGGAGCAGCCGTCAAACTTTTAGCGAAGCCTGCTGTGATTTGCGCGCTTGCCTCTGTTGTTTCAGCACGACGTTCACGTAGCTCGTACGTAGCCACGTTCGTATATCCATATTTGTTCTTTGTACCTATTCGATTTTTATTCTTGTGTGAATAGATAACTGCAAATTGGACTTTCTTGGACAGAAAATTATGTTTAAGAGTATTTTCGGGTTCTTACGTTTGCCTTTATCAATCTCTTAATTTCTTACCATGACGTGCTCGTCACCATTTATTATGAATCCCTTGTTTTAAAGCTGCTCAAGACAATTTTCGATAGAATCACAACAGCCCATGCATATCAACCCACTATTTTGGTCATCTTGTATATTTCAAATGTCCAATCTTATGCCGTCTGACTAACTGAGTAGTACCTATGACCTAAATTTCCTACTGGTATATGCGTCTTGCATATCAAGTACCATATCCGAAATTAAACAATCAACCCTTCCAAGTAAATCTCATCACATTACATAAGAGATATTTTCTCCTCGCAAACGAACAACAACATAATCAATTCACGTGTCGCGGCATGCGATCGCGAGTACGTAATTTTTTCCGTGCATTATTTACTGTAAGTGACTTTGATGTGTTGTTGGACTGGCGCCATGCTGTGCCAGTTTCTGCGACCGCCGTCTGGTTCCTTGCGAATTATTGTTTTCTAAATTAGTTTACTAGTATCAACTTTGTGGTTAATGTATTGGTAAACTATCTTTATATCTTCGAGAAACTAGCCATCGCTAGGTAATCTCCAGATACATTCTGCCAGGGGCACGTAATTACTGCATCTTTGAAATGTACATTGCATCCAAAATCCACATCAAAAAATCGCGTCCCAGTTTAGTATTGAGCCTAAAATGCAATAAAGCTTTATCCATCTTATTTTTAAACTGACACCACAATTATTAAGAAGCTCTCATTCACGACCTAAGAATAATAGTAGTCATAAGATGGCGCTGAGCGATCCGCAAAGCCGCAGTTTCTTCGATCCGAACCTTAAATATTAACTGATCCAATCGGATCCAACGGATTACATTGCCTAACGGGAAGATCTTCCCTTTTGACGGTTTAGCATACCATCCTGCTCCCACTACAGGAACATAATGTTAAAACTAGTTTTACCTTGTCCACTTTTACACTTGAGCCATTGTCTGCAGAAGTCGGCGGCGCAGCATCTGTCGCGACTGTCGGCCGCGATCGGTCCGGAGCGGATCTACGCGGACTGGCAGTGGTGGATCCTGGCCGCTTTGCCCTTCCCGCACCTCGTGAGGGTGCTCGACTGCTTCTTCCATGAGGGTATTAAGGTATGTGTCACTTGTGTGTACAAACTGTCACGCCGATCGGTACCTAGCGAATCTACGAAGACTAGCAGTGGTGGATCCTGGCTGCTTTGCCCTTCCCGCATCTCCTGAGGGTGCTCGACTGGTTCTTCCATGAGGGTATTAAGGTACGTGTTAGTTGTGTGTGCAAACTGTCAGTATGGACCGGATCTACGCGGACTGGCAGTGGTGGATCCTGCTCGCATTGCCCTTCTCGAACGTCGTGAGGGGGCTAGACTGCTTCTTTCAGGAGGGTATTAAGGTAAGTGTTAGTTGTGTGTACAAACGGTACAGAGCGGAACTACACGGACTGGCAGTGGTAGATCATGGTCGGGCTTTTAGCACCTCGGTGCTATCAGAGAACCGGTGTTGGGTGCTCGACTGCTTCTGCCACGTCCTAGTCGGTCCAAAATAGATCTACGCCCTTTCTCTTCTCTAAAAGCTGGATTATTAATGAAAGTCTGTGAGTGTGAATGAACTTTTTTGGGGGAACACGATGTTGATTGCACGAATATTTGGGTGGTAAACCAAACCACCATCTTGACACCATAAAAACTTACGTATTTGGTTTTGCCTTTATTATCTTGGTAGTATTTTGTTTGACTTTACTTTTTCCACTTAGCGTTACAATATATAAGTTTCTTTCATTTCCCCGTTTGTGCCATTGGCCATCAGTTTTGACCTGCCCATATATTCGTTTACCTGCACAGTCTACCCGTCTGAGTAATCGTATAATTCCTTCCAGGTGTTCTACAGGGTAGCGTTAGCTATCTTGATCCTATTTCACAAACACTCGAGCAACCAGAACTCCGAGTGGTACGCCGAGGCGTCGAAGAACGGCGTCGACCACGCCATCGACAAGTTCTGCCGGAATATGCCCGCATCCCCCACCAAACTCTTGAGGACTGCTTTCAGCATCAGAGCGTTAAGGTTTGTTTGTATAGTTTTAGTTGAAATGGTTTTTTAAGTAGTTTTTAACGTAACAACAAATCTCTATTAGATTCTCTGTAAAGATAGGTCATTTTTGACCGTTTCTCCACTGCAGGAGCACGATCCTCTGCTCTCTTCACTACCAGAGCCATATATAAGCCGGAGCAGTCAAAGGAGTTGGCCTAAAATTTCCGCGCTGGCCAGACGGGCTGGAGGACTCTTTGATCTTTACTCTGCGTGGTCACTACGGATTTTTTTTTTCTAAATAATCCCATTTACGTTTGTACAAATCCAGCTGTAACTATCAAAAATTTTATGAGGCGGATTTCAGAGCCTGAAAAAAATATCAGAAAGTTTCGGTCATCCAGTTTAATGGAAAGGAAGTAAAGTAGCATGATCACCTTATGACATTTTATTGCTTGCTAACAATTAAATTCCATCAGTTCACAGTACATATCCCGGGTGTTCATAAAGACAGAGATGACGCTCAAGTCAAAGCAAGTGATGATCGGATCCCGCCTGGTCCGGTCGAGGTCATCCGACAACCTGCCCACCAGCCAGTCACAAGCCAACATTCAGATGATGTCGCACACGCTGACCATACGAGAGGTAAGGACAGCCAAATTGTAAATATTAATATCAATACTGATACAAAATGCATATTTTTTAGTGAAATCGCAGTTTTACTCTCGTTAAATTGCGTTGGTACTGCAGAATAAGAGGTTTTCTTCGAGGAAGACGTAGTAAGAGGAGCTAGTTACGTAAGCGCACAGCAAGCAGATGCAGCAAAATTAGCGCTAACACCATTTTAAGAAGACCAAAACTAGACGACAGTACTGATCGAATTTAATCTGAGTAAAATTGCGAGTTTAGTGTATTCTATTGAGAGTGGTGAAAAAGTTAATTATTATATGAAATAGAATCTTTTAAACTGTAAAGAAAAGAAAGTCATTGATGATAAGTAAAATGAGAAAGGGCTTAAGTTCAGTGTACCGCTTATGGGTATCTAACAGTCAAGGGATATCTAACTCCACAGTACACTCCAGCACTTACGTGATGTTATGATGACCTGTATACGGAAATGATTTTACTTGGTTTGCAGAGAATGTCTGAGGAAACGTGCAAACAAATGGTATCGTACTCGGCATTAGGCGTGGCTTTGGCTTTTCTATATCATTCGATCATCCGATTGCGATTCTAACACGACTAACTTCAAAATCGAATTATTACAAATTCGACACGCATTGAGTGTCTATTAAAATTTGTAAGATACATCTATACCTCCTTAGTTTGTCGACAACGTTTTGTTATGTTCCGTCTGTGTAGCGACAGGTCTGTGAATGATATCATGTTGTTTTACTCTCGATGTAATCATACTATCCAAAACGAAAATTCCAAGAGTTAGTCCTTAAATCATTTCATCGGCTTTGACTGTCTCGATTTTTACAATGTTTTCCTTTCAGTGTGTTATTGTGTTGTCTCTATTTTGTAAGATAAGATTTCCTACTTTACGAACGAGAACCTTCGCATGCGTTTGAGATGAGTTGGAGTTACATACCGTGTATATTCGCAATGGACAAAGCTTGAGAGTGTTAACATGGAGAAAGACACCGATACAGATGTGTCGCATGTACGAACTGTCTTGTGTAAGTGCTAACTGTGTGTCGATTTTCCGTTAGGGGTCGCACTCGCCGGGCCCGCGCGCCCTGTCGATGGGCGTGTACCCTATTCAAGCGATCAAGTCCCAGATACTTGACCAGAGCGACGTAAGATTCAGTACCTAAGTCACTAAGTGTCGCCCCATTCGAGCTTGCGACGAATTTCGATGTTTAGATGCACCGCTTGTCACATAGGTGTTTTTTATTGGGTAATTCGCTGGACTTCGGTTCTGGACACTCGTATGTATATCGGTAGAACTCGAAGTAAATTTGTATTACCTTTGTGTATCGATTAATATCGATATATATAATAGACTAAATTCTATTTCAATAGATTTTCAACGCAATATTTATTTATGTCGTCATGGTGACATGCATAAAATATGTGGTTTTCATGACTGTCAATGTATTTTGGTGAATGTATCATGATGACGGAAGCGATAAACGGAACATTTCGAGTTTCATCGACAACGCATACGTTTGCCCAAATCATTCTGCCCAGTTTTGAAGAACCCTTTTTTTTTCTTTCCAAATATTTTTGGCCCTGATTTTAGTTTTTCAAGCAGACGTTGCTTTAAATTTTATTTGCTCTCGGTAAGTATCGTGTAAGCTAGAGTGCATGACTGCTGTAAAGATTGGGTTATGATTGTTCATCGTTGTTAATGTCGGTATGTTTGTGCGTTATGACTTTACTTTTATGTAGATATCATCAATTTTAAGTTACGTCTATCATATATGCTATTATCAAAGGAACATTATATTAGAATTTCGACTACATACAACATTAGAATAGGCTGACACGAAACATCCACGATTTCAGATGCGTTATTGTTCCACAAACTGTCTGTTTTCATTGATAGAGTTTAGTTTAGAAAGACCACCAAATTATCAACTGTAACCGACTTCAAAAACAAATACAAAATCGTTATTGATTTGTAGAAGATTTTATGATACCTTCCATTTTCAAAGTTATAATTACACAAAGCATTGAAGTCGGTTCGTATAGAAATTTGTCAATAAACCGTCATTATCAGTCACCATCATGAGCACTTAGTGGGGTTTTGCAGAGTCCCCGCTCCTCCCACTTGGCGCTATGGTTCCCATTCCCAAACGCAGTGTTCAAGGACCAGCGCCAGCACTCTTCAGACCTCCGGCGGAAGGTTTGCCTTTAACTAACGGGGGTAGTGTGGTGGCACGGCATGTATCTTCGTTCACCGCTCACAGTTGTCACCACTACGGTGTGCACGGAGGTGGAGAAACAATACAAGTTTTTATATATATATATATGATATGAGTTTGCTCTTGACTATCATCTAGCCCAGAGACAAAGATGTGGCTTAAGATTAAGCGAACTACCCAGAACAAGCTGGTTCACTTTTTGGGTAAACACCGTCTTATAAGGGGGACAGGTCTTACAAGCACATTAAATAATGCATGTCTTGTTGCTACTAGTTCTATTACAAAATCAAATTTAAAAAAAGAAGTGATACATAGTGCTTTTACCACTGGCACAGAGAACTGTGAGTTAACTGGTTTAAGATCATTATAAAAAGTATTTGCTATTTTGTAAACGAACAAAACATGGAGTCATATGAAAGTGGGAAGGATAGTCCATTAAAAATCAGGGGACATGGGACAATATTACAATTATTATGAATTAATATAATTGATAATAAAAATAAAACTTTTACATACTAAGTAAGTACATTTTAAGAAACCATAATAGTTTTTTTTTAACTTAGTAAGATTTTACTCATTATGCCTTAGTATTAAGTTTATTATTATTTCTGCCCATACCTAACAGTTATTTAATTATACTTTAGTTAACTTATAATGTTTCTTCACCACATTCGTTCACACCACGTATACCTTACAAGCTTATAAAATTGAAGAGCAGTTCGATTTGTAATTTAATTTGGTTCGCAGTCACCGTGCCATGTTAGTGTAGTCTTAAGGTACGCGCACATTATGTCGGACCGCATCGCAAAAATCCGCATGCGCTTCAATCCGCTGAAGCGCTCGTGTTTATTTTGTATGAAAATACACTCGAGTCTTCAGCGGCTTGAAGCGGATGCGAATTTTTGCAATGCGGCCCGGCATAATGTGCGCGTACCCTTAGTAGTTGTTTGACGTTACTAGATTTACCGCAATGTATAGTAGATGTTTATTAACTCGAGCTAGCATCTTAAACTGGGCTAATGTTGAGACTCTCGTTAGGAATTTAGGACGCCGCTTTCCCTTTAGTAAATGAATTTGTAACAATTACTGACGACTCAATATGATTGGAATTAGTTAGAATAACGGTCTAACTGGCAACACCTGTTTATTAATTGTAGACAGACAGTCTACAATTAATAAACAGGTGTTGCTAGCCTACATTTAATTTAGGTAATAATATATTTGTACAAGTAGATACCGTTCTACATCTCACGGTTCTATGTTTTGAATTATACAGCGTGTTAAATTGCCACCCGACTTTCCCTTAAAGGGGTGAATTAGCTCGTCAAAATGAACAACTTTTCCAATGGGATCAATTCTAGGAACTAGGAAAAGATTTTTCATGGTTTGAATCACCCTTTGGTCCAATGTTTTTATACACACGCTATGTATGTGTTGTGTTTCCTTATTTCTGAATGAATGTGTTCTATATTTTTGTAATTCAAATTTCATTTGCGTATAATCTTATTATAGACATTTTTATTTTAAACTGTTTTGCACCTTGACAGCATGAAATTGTCTCTTCTCGAAGCACCCCATAGGTCTCAAGTGCTGAATACTGTAGATAATTGTCTTGAACACCACAATTAGTATATTATAAATATAATCCGTTAATTCCAAAAATAAGCACGTAATTGTGTACATAATTATATGGAAAACGTAATTTGTATAGGTACATATTTTATAAGGAAAACGAATCCCCGACTTTAAAGTGCACAGTAAAGCAGTGCACGGGAAAATATTCATGCCTGTAGTACTACGGTAAAGGAGCTTTAAGTTTTTTGTAACTTTTAGGACCATCTGTAGTTACCACGGGCAACAAACGGAATAATATGACGTTAAAAAAAGTACATGTTATCCAAATATTAATTTAAAAATCGTTTGATACGCATCGTCCTTACACCAATTTGCCGCTTAAGGATTTAGGATTAACTATCAAACCAATCACAATCTAGTTCTCACTTCGCATTATTTTTTAAGCCGTATTACTTAACATTTTCTTAGTTTAAGTTGTGAAGCTCCTAATCTCGTTGCTGTTGCATGCGTTGTCGTTTGTCCATAAACAACTAGAGTAGATGTGTCGTTCTACGATGTATAGGTGTGCACTAGCACTTGGCACTGTAGTCCACTAATTGAACACCACTAATTCTGTGCCGTCCTACATGTTTCTTTATATCTTCCTATACTATTTGGTGAGTTATTGTAATCTGGCTTATTGAAATCTTTACACGTTTCTGACTCAGTAAACAAAACTAAATAAATAGTTTATGTACTGGATGATATGGATTGATGGGATCAGAATTTTTAAAAGAATATAAACGTACGTACATACATAAGAAAAAAATCGCGGTCTGCGCAGGCCGGCAGGGTTGATATGGGCAAAGTTGTCGTAACCGTATGTACTTTCAACATGGTTTGCCAATTTGTCTCTTGTAACAAGAAAAAACGTCGGATGTTGCCAGTTCGACGTTTTTTCTTTTCTCCCAGTCCTTTTGGTAAAATAATGATTTGAATTTCCCCTGTACAGTCTTTTAGTGAACATATTATTATCTATTGTAAATTATGAGTTAGAAACGTGTTGAGAAAGAAATAAGCACTATTGAGGTAGTTCAAAAAATAAATAAATATTAAATGAAGTAATTATTTGCAATTTTTTTTTAATTATAAAATTTCAATTAAAACTTGTCATGGATAGAATTTTTCAAGAATTCACAGGCCTTATGTAGGAAAATTACTATAGAATAATATAAAGGTCTTAGTAATTTAAGTCTTTTCTTTATCATGAATCAGGTTTTGAAGTAACATTTTTGATCTTATTAGAGGTAGCCTCACAATGTAATCCCTATAGCCTTCTCACACAAGTGAATATAATTCCAGCTGTTCACGCTATGGTCGTGGCTGCCCGTGCGCATCACCATGTACCAGCCTGTGTTGCTTTACACCACCGAGGAGCACGGCTGCTCGCTCACCACCTTCTACGTGCGCGTGGAGCATCATGAGCCCACACTGCTCATGATCAAGACTTGCAACAACGAGGTAAGTCCATCACCAGTACAGTCATATTGCTCTACACCACCGAGGAGCACGGCTGCTCGCTCACCACCTTCTACGTGCGCGTGGAGCATCATGAGCCCACACTGCTCACGATCAAGACTTGCAACAACGAGGTTAGTGTCATCACCATGAAGCCAGTGTTGCTCTACACCACCGAGGAGCACGGCTGCTCGCTCACCACCTTCTACGTGCGCATGGAGCATCATGAGCCCACACTGCTCATGATCAAGACTTGCAACAACGAGGTAAAAGCCATCACCAGTACAGCCCGTGTTGCTTTACACCACCGAGGAGGACACCACTTAACAGAAGAGGTGTTCTGATGGGCTTGCGAGATTTTCGTATGTACAAAACAAACGAGGGATAAGTATCAGGGATGTGTGCAAGAGATGTGCACAAGAGATATGTGCGAGTGATGTGTTCTAGCGATGGAGGTGAGTGTGACTTTTCACACGTCACTCCGCGTAGTCGCTTCTACAAAAACCGGTATATGCAAAAAAAAACTTCACCTTCTCGCTATAAATTGTATGCAGATGTTCATAAATTAGTTTCAAGGGTTATCCAGGACCTCGTAGAACAAAATTGTAAATGACATCTCCGTTTTCTTCCAAAAAGATTTACTTTAAATGGGGGGCAGCACTGGGCCTCTAAAAATTCATACTTCTCCCTTAAACGAAAACGGGGCGTAAGAATTCCGACGTTCACCGACTCGGAAGAATTCTGATAATGTGCCTTTAATTGATTACTATAAATATATTCACTAGTTTTGTCTTAATTGGTTCATAGTCGAACAGACCATATGTGGTCAGTATTATTATTGTGCCTCATTTATGGACTGTGAGTGAACGGGTTAAATAAATAAAATAAATATATATATATAGGGACATATCACACAAATTGAGCTAGCCCCACAGTAAGTTGTGAACTTGTGTCGCAGGATACTAACTCAACGATACTATATTTTATAATATATACTTATATAGATAAACATCCAAGACCCAGGTCAATATGAAAAAGATCTTTTTCCATCTTGACCTGACCGGGGATCGAACCCGGGACCCCCGTGTAGCAGGCTAGCGTGTTGACCGCTGCGCCACGGAGCTCGACTCGGTTAAAGAAAGAGATGAAATAACTTAGCATTGAATATCCGCGGTTGCAGGTGTTCGGCGCGTACTGCTCGACGCGCTGGTTCGAGCGCAACCAGAAGGACGAGCGCGGCAACCGCCAGGCCTATTTCGGTACCGGCGAAACATTCCTCTTCAGGTACGCCCATAACACTTCTTTTCAAAGGAATTATTTTCGCGCACTGTTATATATGTTTATCTCTTTCACTCAACGCAATAAAGAAACATGTTTCGCTTGTTGCGCAACATCTCTTAAGCCTAGTTCGCACACAGCTAGTAAATTAGTCGAGTAGCGAGTGTTTTAGTTTTAGTACACTCGCCACTGCCCAAAAATCGTTCGCACTCGTCGATTATAATTCACACGTAATTATTTGACAGTCACTAACTAACTAAGTGACCCGTTCGGACATGTTTAGAGGATGAGCGAGTAGGCAGTGACGGTGGTAGGAGGCTTTACTCGCCAAATAAATAGAGTAGATTCTATCGGCTTGATGAAATTTCTTACTAATCTACTCGACTTAAATACTAACCGTGTGCGAACTAAGCTTTAGCCGGCCTCACACCGCCGGAATTCATACTCTTGAGGAGAGAGACGCCGCATTACGTTAGACTCGTATGGAGATATCTTCACTCCATTCATGTCTAACTTCGCTGTCGTTAGAGTATGAACTCCGGCGCTGTGGTACCGGCTTAAGAGATGTTTTGTAACATAAGAAACACATTTCTTTATTATGTTGATATTTCAGAATGGTGTAAGGCTAGCCTTATGGCTGTCATACACTTAGATTATTGCAAGTGCGAAGTTCATACAGTTCCTACTAAACGTTTAGTAGGAACTGTATGAACTTCGCACTTGCAGTTATTTTAGGTGTATAGCCATTAGCTCTGAGCTACAAGTATCGGAATTTTTCCTTCCGGGGACCATGGCCTGTTTATCATTATGATAATTTCCGGACGAAAAAAAAACTTAGAGTGACGCGTGTAGTCACTTCCATAATTCTCTATATGCTAAGGAAAGGCCACACCGCATTAAAAAAGATACTGATGCTTGTATTACGAGTCCTAGAATTTTGCCTCGAAAGTAGAGCACGCTTAAGAAATAAGAAAATTTTGTGTGAATGATTTTTATAGCTACTCTTATTTATGCTAGGCGTCAGGTGGTGAGTCAATAGCGCACATTGACCTTTCTCTTTCGCTCGTGTATATTAGTTCTTCCACTTTGCTTCTAAATTTGAAGTTTTGAATAGCATTCATGCGTGAATGGTAAAACCAAATAGGTTAGCTAATGACTTACTATCTGGTGCTATTTGAGCTACGAAATCAGTGAACTATATTGAAAATATTGATGAAAAATTATTTGTGTCGTTAAAATACCGTTCCTTAAGTGCGAAATGCATTTTTTGGTGATACTATATTTTGTATCATCACATATATTTTTTTCATTTGAAAATGGAAGAAAGGCTTTTATTATTCAGTGGACTTGATAGAAACTTTTCAATAAAACAAATAAAAATACAGTAAATCCCTACAAACGAATATATTTGTGATAACTGTTGATTTGGAATGCACGTTACAACGCAAAAAGTGTCTGAATGGTGGGTTTTAAATAAATGAGTGCCATAATGTATCTGATAAGTCCCATGAATAATATTTATTTAAGAGCCACGCTTTTCTTTATTTATTTATTCAGTGAATAATACTATTTCGTAGTAACTTATTATTTAGACTGTTTGAACTATTTAGCTATGTTAATTTTATGTGTGGTAGATTCTTTATAACTTATTTTAGACAACGAAGAAGTGGAAAAATATTTCCAAATACAATTTTCTTTCGCCGCGTTGGTTGAATTCCGTAGCTAGCTACTGATATTAAAATTAAAATATAATTAAAAATAACTACTGCCGTTTTTGACAGATAACGTTCGACATATAGAATTTTTGATGACGTTACATAGCCTATGACAATAAATAGATTTGTGGACTATGGCAATCCGGGGAAGAATACGATTCTAATGACACCTCACATCACACAAAATTGTTCAAGACGATGCTGCAGGAGATAACAATGGAACAAACATGCGTACATACACACGCGCGAAAAACATTACCCTCCTTCTGGATGGGTCACTCGGGTAAAGATTAACAACGAGTGAAACAAGATACATTTGTATGCTCTACTTGAGTATAGACATATGTGGCCAGACTACTCGTCATTCACTGTATTAAACAAATGTTTGCATGTCAGCAGTGTGCAATTATTGTCGAAATAAATATTCATCATCATCATCAGGTCTTTCTAGTCTCCACTGCAGGAGCACGACCCTCTCTGTACTACCAGAGCCGTATATTAGCTTGAGTAGTCAGAGGATTTGGTCTACACTCTCCACGATGGCCAGACGGGTTGGAGAGGTCTCTTTATGTTTAGAAGCTTTGTTTAGCTTGTTTTTCCTTAGTCGCTTTTGTCGAAATAAATATTAGCGAAATAAAATTGTACAGTCTAAAATAAAATTTGCTGATAATATTGTTACCCTTTCTACTCGTAGCATTGGTCGCAATTAAGAAAGAACAGACGGACAAATATTTACAAACCGATCAGATTGATATTTCTCAAATCGCTCACGTCACAACATTGGACTTAAGCCAGACTTACGCCAAGGTGGACGTATTTCAGTAATTTTATTACACACAAATCGGACTTCACTTAAAATGCTAAATAAAGCGGCTGTTACACGTCGCGATATTTAAACTCTGACGAGAGGGACGCCGCAATATGTCAGACACGTACAGTACTACCACTTATAAGTTACACCGATGTACCTGCGCAGAAATCAAATTTTGCATGGCGCTAAAATATCCGTTTGCTATTGGCTGATGAGTACGCGCCATGCTGCGTCTCAGCCATTCTCGGCAGGCGTACAAGTATTGTGAGCGAGATAGCAATAGTCCTACTGCTTTTGGATTTAAAATCTTATGTTGTAGCAATAAGATCGTTAATTCACTGATGTTCTCATTCCGGCCGAGTCGGCGGTCGGTTGCGCTATTCTGCGCCATCGAACAATGCCGAGGTAACTTATAAACGTGGTACTACTGTATAGAGATATCTCCATAAGTGTAACCAAACTGGTCATCTTTGACATGTCCACGAAGTGTCATACAAACTAGAGTTGCACTCCTAACTATACATAGATGTCGCTACGTGCTATATTCAATAGATATTTATGTTACAACTAAATACATAAAGCATTTTTGACTATCGCATTTGTTCAATTTCTTTTTTTAACTTGCCCATAAATGCGTAATAGCCTTTTTACGCTGAATCACATTCTAATTATTAGTCTTTTTAACTAGCAGTATAACTACTGCCATCTAAAGGCGACTTTTTGAAACAAAGCTTGCCAAAGCATTTGCCAGACCGCGACCGTCCGGGTGTTACATCTATTCCTGTAGGATTATAATATCTATGGTGTAACGTACTGAGACGCCCCTCTCGTCAAGAGTCTAAATACCACATCGTGTAACAGCCGCTTAAGTCTCACTAAATGTTGGCTATGTAATAAAAGCGACTTATTTACTGTTTGAACGACGAAAAACAAGTTCCAGTTATGTCACCTGATTATTCAAGTATTTTCTCACCAGACTCGTGTTGATACAGAGATAAAACAATTAAAAGTCTTGTTTAAATATTTTTCCACTTCGTCGCTGTCCAAATAACTTTATCTCTTAAGCGTCACACCAACGCCGTCTGTCAGGTATGTTTTGGGATTGCATTTATTCTTTACTAGTAATTGGACAAACAAATTTATGCCTTATCTCCTTTATGTAAGGTTCAATTTATTTTGGTATAATGACTACATTCAGACAAACAGCACTAATATTAAGGATTAGTGTATTGTTTGTTTAAATTAATACTTTATTTAAATATAAATTCTGAATGCACTTAGTTGCTTGTTTATTGATTGACGCTAAGAGTTTTTTACATTTTATTATTTTATAGCTTTAGTAGAAGTAGTATGCAAGTTATATTTATTCTTAAATTGACAATTTTTTAACAAGATTTTCGCTCATTTGCAATAATTTGCTTTTATCAAAATTAAGAACTGTACTCTATAAATAATAAATAAATAAATATATAGGGACATATCACACAAATTGAGCTAGCCCCACAGTAAGTTGTGAACTTGTGTCGTGGGATACCAACTCAACGATACTATATTTTATAACATATACTTATATAGATAAACATCCAAGACCCAGGCCAATTTGAAAAAGATCGTTTTCCATCTTGACCTGGCCGGGGATCGAACCCGGGACCTCCGTGTCGCAGGCTGGCGTGTTAACCACTGCGCCACGGAGCTCGACTCTATAGATATCATTCAACGAAACTTCAGTCGTCTATTTATTATTTTGTTATGATTAATAAATATGGTGTGTGTATTCATTTTTAATAACCAAATAAAATAAATGAGCGAAAATCTTAATTATTAAACACATTAGGTATTTAAGTATGATATGAACCTGGCCAAGGAAATAGACATGTTTTATTCGATTTTTCACATTTTATCGTTAAAAACCTTGTTTTAAATATTATGCAAAATAAAATGTCTGTTTTACTGACCAGGCGGTAAAAAATTGTCTTGTCAACTTTTAGTATTCATTAAATATGAGAGATTTCTTATATTACACAATTAGTAAAATATCTCTGTATAACATATTATGCTTCATATTTATTATATGTCTTCCTTTCGGCTGTATATTTATTTCCAAATCTATCTGAACACTGGCGCCTTCGGGTAAAGGTTGTAAGTGGCCTTCTCATATGTTCCTTCACCTATTTCATCCCATCATCACATAGGATGATACGACTGACTGCACTCAAAGCATGGTAGTGAAAGAGAAATGAAACGAAAACACAGCATGAGATTTGTTATGTCAATGAAAATATGCATGTGCACTGTTTTGATAAGAATGGTTTTTTTAGATCCTTCTGCAATAAATTTGCATTTACAGATATCTTGGGGTTGATTATACTACTCGCAAGTTGCCTAGTAAACGCAGACATTAATCCCTTATTCGTAAAAAATAAAATAATGCTTATTAAACCTATTTTAGTAAAAAATGGTTTGTCCTTATCCTCTCTTCAATGTTTGTAATTGAAAGAACGAGACAAAACATATTTTAACTAAATTTACTTTTATAAGAGTTTGTTATGTTTATGAATGAAGGAGGAAGTATTCTTATCCCTTTTGTCACACCACCCTCCGTTTAAGGGGACATATTGTGTGAGTGACTTGGCATATGTGATGCTAACAACAGAGATTAGCAAATATCAATGACTAGCTAATTGGCAACCAATATATTTTTATGGTTTGATGAAAAACAAGCATTAATAAGACGGGAAATACATATTTTTTTCGTTGAGTTGTTTATCTGTGCACGTATTTCTAATTTTTTATCACTTCTTTTCATTTGTAACTAACTAATCTATTTTCTATTTGTGACTAACGACTTCTCGATTGTTGTTATGCAATATTGTTTTGTTTTTATTCAACTAAAATATGATGGACATATGATTCATAAACGATAGTCTAATGGTGTTTTGTTTTTATTGTTTGCGACAGGATATCGGAATCTAGAAAAGGCTTTGAGTTAAACAAAAAATCACTGAAATGTCTTGTTAAATTAATATTCACGCGTATTGACTCTCTAATATAAGAGTATGTAGTTGCTGACACTGTCATTTCGTACCTATGGCATAAAAATAATTACTACATCTTCAAAAAAAAAACGACTGATATAGCTTAAAGAAATATGTTTCCAAGATATATTTGACATCACTATTTAAAATTTAAAAAGACTCGACTGTTAGACAAGTGCACTATATCGAAACTGCAATACGGCTGTGTAGTGTATTTGTAGTCGGTGTCCATGCAAACCCCACGTTAAGTACACTGCGCATGAGTTTTACAGTTAATGAAGTTTTAGCATCTGTATTTATCGAAACTGCAATCCAATGAGGGTTTCAGAATTGATTTTTTCCCCAGGTGACAGGAAAACCCCTAATCGCTCATGTGCTGTCGGATTGAATGAATGCTCATGTGGTTTAAAGAATCCGAAGCTGGCCTGCAATTAAGTTTTCAGGCGCATTTGCGAAAAAAAAAACAAAATTGGAAAAATAATAATTCTAATTAAAGCGATGTTTTTATCTTGTAAATATATTCGGTAGCATATTTCTTGGAATACAGTCATTATTTTCATGTCCTAAGTACGAAATGACAGTGGTAAATACTACCTGATCTGTAATATACATCGATGTTAAATCTTGCACGACATATGTACTGCACCAAATAAACCTAATTTAACAGTTTGCGTGCAGTCACGTGGAGCATAGTTTCTGACAGCCACAATATAGTCCATTATGAACCTCTTGGCAATATTTTACTGACGGAAAGGGTGGCGCAGAAATTTCAAAATCCTAAGAAAAAAAGTTAATAATATCCCATTAAAATTCATCGATCAGCTGTTTTCTACTGTCGAGTTTCTAAAAGAAATATTAGTTAATTTTTTTATTTTTACGTTTTTTCTTGCGATTCTTTATTATACATTTTAATCCGAGGACTAAAATATGACAATGGCATCAGAATCAGTCTATATTAATAAAGAATCCTTCAATACGAAATAACTACCAGAAATGACGCACTCAAGCGTCATTGCAGTCAATAATCAGTCCGACATTCACGACTTGCCCCAACACATTCCGATATCCTCATCACTCCGTAACCCGCCATGCCATGCCTGCAGCCTTTACCCGGAGCGCGCCAAGTACCCATGGGTGGGGTGCGCCACCAACGCGGACGGCAAAACCGAAGAGCGAGTCGCGCACGGCTCCGAACTCTTCATGGCCGCCGACTCCAAGATGATTACCATCGGAGGCGGGTCAGTATCACTTCTGCTTGCTTCCAGCCTCCACCCCGTGAGGGCCAAGTACCCGTGGGTGGGCATGCTGCAAGAGAATGAGAAGGAGGACGTCGGCACCCCGCACGGACGCAGCCTCTTCATGGCGGCCGACTCCAAGATGATTACCATCGGAGGCGGGTCAGTATCACTTTGTTTCCTTCCAGCCTGCACCCCCTGAGGGCCAAGTACCCGTGGGTGGTCCATGCTGCAAGAGACTGAGAAGGAGGACGTCGGCACTCCCCACGGACGCAGCCAGATTACCATCTGCGGCGGGTCAGTATCTCTTCTGCTTCATTCCAGCCTGCACCCCGCACGGTCGCAGCCTCTTCATGGCGGCTGACTCCAAGATGATAACCATCGGAGGCGGGTCAGTATCACTTCTGCTTGCTTCCAGCCTGCACCCCGTGAGGGCCAAGTATCAGTGGGTGGTCCATGCTGCAAGAGAATGAGAAGGAGGAGGTCAGCACCCCGCACGGACGCAGCCTCTTCATGGCGGCTGACTCCAAGATGATTACAATCGGAGGCGGGTCAGTATGTCTTCTGCTTCATTCCAGCCTGCACGCCGCATGGACGCAGCCTTTTCATGGCGGCGGATAACACTATGATGACGATTGGAGGAGGGTATGTTTTCGACCATCATTCACGTATGTACAGTCGGTTAAACCTGACCACCTTTCAAACAGATTTTAAATTGTAGGGGGATTAGGTTTATTTGCCCCCGACTGTACATACAGTCATATGCGAAAACCCATTTAGCATTTGCTTAAAAAGTCGTGAATAGCTACAGGTACTTTAATACACCAATTTCAACCTTATGTATGTGCCATACGGTTCATGACTACCGAATCAAATATATCTCTCAGATTTTCATTGTAATTTCATCTCACCGATCCAAATATTCGACGTCTTGAGACAACAGTTACGGCCACAATGAGCGGTTTCCAAAGTTTTACATTTAAAAACCGTAAAGTTTAAGTTCACTAGATTCGGTTTATAAAAAGACCAGTTTCAATGTCATGACATGCCTTTTAGCGATTGTATGCTCTTTAGTGTCTTTATTTTTAACTAGGGCGGACTTAAGCCTTATTTGACACTTTACTTGCATCAACGCCATCTAGTGATAAAAATAGTTACTAATTTTTAATGTTACTTTGAAAGCCCCTCATCATCATCATCATCATCATCAGCCTATACTGGTCCACTCATTTATACTTAAATGGCTTAACCACCCCGCTTCAAAAGACAAAGATTGTAATCATCTCGTTGCATTATGTATTGACTGTACCATTTGACACGATGTTGTATGCGTCCACAGCGACGGCCAGGCGATCTGGATGGACGAGAACATCCGGTTCGGCAAGACGGACCGCTGCTCCACCTTCAACAACCCGCCGCTGTGCCCCAGCGGCGACTTCGAGATCCGCGTGCTCGAGGTCTACGGCTTCTCCGGGGCGTAAGAATCTCTCACACGTGTGATATGTTGTGATGTAGCGAGCCGGACGCCGTCAATATCTCCCGACGTTTTCGCGACCAGTTCAATCCGTGAAAATCACACCAATCCTCCTACGAAACTAATCACAAAAACACGAACCACACCCCCAATGAGTGTCGCTACCGATCTCATGCAGTATTTCACGCGATTGAAGTTCTAACGAAAATCGACACGCATGCGATGTATTGATAGCCCCTTGCCGTTAACAGACTGTGTAGATGTATTCCTATATTTATTCGATCGCTCCATGTGTGCCCCGGTAGCTATCCCATTCGTGAACACAGCTGTCCGTACAAGACAACGAAAACGGGGAAACTAGGTTGTTTCTATATATATTTACTCGTGTTTAGATGTCTGTGTGTAAGTACAAATGAATATATCGTACCTACTCTTAATGGATTTAATACGCTTATGTGAAAGCAATATGTATGGGGCCTAGCCGTGCGGTGGAACGTTTAGTTGTGTCCATTTGAACATTCCAGTGAATTCGGGCACTCGGCTGCAACTAACTCGATGTTTTGGCTCGCCTTAGCTCATAAGTCGGCGGGTGTGTTGGCTCGCTACGAAAAATGCGCAGGCCATGTTTTTAGAAGTGATAGAGCGAGACAAATGTATACGATAGAGTGAGAGGCATCATCATCTCAACCAGCACTCGTAGCATGGCGTCGCGATAAACTATCCACATCTCGCTCTTTTAATATAACGGAAAACAAGATGGCGATAGTCAATATACGTTGTCGCGCGTGCCATGCTACGGGCACTGATTAATTGGTTTGTTCAGTTTTATTGCTACTATAATACTTCTAGAAATTGATTGCTTGATGGTTTCATTGGTCAGTCTCAAATTCAGTTAGAACTTTTCGGATGGCAGATTAGAAATATATATTAAAAGAGGCTACGAAAATTCGTGTCCTTTTAAACATGAAAATCTTCGAACTGCAGCCTTTACCCGGAGCGCGCCAACTACCCGTGGGTGGGGTGCGCTACCGACGCGGACGGCAAGACCGAAGAACGGGTCGCGGTGCATTTTTCTTAGCGAGCGTTTAAAAAACAAGTTGTTTTTTTTAAATTGGCACGTAAGATATGATTCGGTCCAAACTTCAGTATTTTGGTATCGTAGTTGGGGTATCGTGGCTTTAGGCTTATCATTGTTAGGTATATACTCAGCCCGTCACACTCGTTGCTCACAAAATGTACCAAAGAAATAATTCGTAGTTTTTTTTTTACTTTCCTGTTTAATTTGTTCGATGCCATTCAAAATATCATCATCATCATAGAATACCTATTAAATGTTTTTAGTTTTAGATAATTCGAACATTCTAAACGGGAAATTCTTAACGATTTATGATCGTTGATATTGAATTACCTTGCAGTTATATTCTACTTGCTACAATAGGTAATAATGCATATAAAATTTTAACAAATAAAAATATGATAATAAATATAATATAAGCAGTTAGTTTATAATAATAATATATCAAAAAGCTTGCTATAGGATCTTTCAATATTGATCAAATATATTCACTTTGTAATATTATTTTCAAATATCAGCGATCGTAAATTGTAAAGGTTTCGTTTTGGAATATCAAGATTCAAAATTTTCATGCGCTACAGTCATGAAAAAATGTGCTTTACATAATGTGTTATACGCGTATTCATGCGTATATTAATATAAAAAATATTTTAAATAGAGACACGATTAACGTTCATCTGAACTATGTTTCATTTTTTTTTTTCGTTATTGTGTTTTATTTTCTTCAAGTAAATTTCTTCTAAAGGGAAAACAGATATTCAAAACGAAACCTCAGTGATGTCAGTGATTTATCCACTGCCATTCAGATTTATAGTATTATTTTACTCGTATTTCGAAGGTAATGTGCCAAAATCGGACCATTATGGCTGGTAGGCTACGAAAAGTATTTTCTAAAAGTCTTTATTTAAGTTATCATCAACGTCTATTCTTTGCTCTATGACGAAACGAAAGTGGATGCATTATGTTTTCAGATGAAAATATTTTACATTATTAGTAAACGTTGAAGCAACGTTCATGAAATTATGTCACAACAATATACATATCCCTGTCGGTACAAAGGGGTCGCCAACGTTCATATCACCCGCGGCTTTTTCTGGCTACGTCCTTTGTTTTTTGTAAATATTTTGTTTATGGTCCCCGCGCTCGGATATCGCTCACCATTTTTATTTCAATGAGCGATATCCGCGCGCAGAAACCACTTAGAATAGCGTAATTTGGATTTGTAATGGTACTACATACATGTGTATGTTTATCAAAAGCCTAAGACTTGTTTTAATTGCAGATAATTTATGTAATTTATTGAGTAGGTAATATGTAATGTTTATGTATGTCACGCGTCGCTGTGCGGGCTGTGGCGCGGTCACAAGTTGTTCGTAAATGTGTTTGTTCGGCCCCACGAAGTTAGCTGCCCCGCCGCCCGCACCGCGGCGCCTCGCGCGATATGTTGTTGTTAGACAATTTGTCGTTGTTCAGTGTAAAGTCTAGTCTTTATTCTGTTTTTATCTCTAACGATATCTAAATATATACGAATTGATATTTAAATTTTTGCGCGATTTAGTTCCGCTGAAGGAACACGTAGATTTGTGGATAGTTAGTTCGTAAGTACATTAAATGTAAACTGTTAATTAATCTCTGTTTTCCCTTCAGTATTTGTGGTGAACGTTTTTTTATGTGAAGATCCTACATGTAAAATGACAAGTGGTGATTGGCTCGGCGGAGCTGCGTTTTGTTACGAACTTATTGATTACATTCGAATAGTTTTAGTCCGCCGCCGCCGACGTAGCGGCGGTGTAAAACTTGTTTATGGTAATGTAAATGTTGCTTTATAATGTCTATAAAATATATAATCATATATACATATTGTAGTTTATTTTCATCGTCACATAACCCTCTTATTTTATATTGAGCTATTCTGATATGACCATTCTACAGGCAAGTTTCAAGTTTCATTTCTGTGACAAACTTTTATTAGGTATGAGCGATTCATATTGGAAGAGCAAGAGGGATCAAATGGGTCCATACACAGGGTTTATCATATTTAGTTAAGAACTACCAATGGCCACCTTTCGACTTCATTATCAGATAAGGTATATGGTACCAATTTGGCACAGCTATCCGACATACATAATAGGTACGCAAAATTTCAGAACAGCAAAATTGAGTTGCCGTCAAAGACAAACAAAATACAAGCAACAGGGAAGTTTATTAAAGGCCTTTGAATCCGACGTCAATCTTGTGACATTCATTCCATATGATCAGGTTTGTTTCCCGCAATTGTGTAGGTATTAAAAATACGTATATTACATACCTACAAAAATTTTTTCATGTCTGTCATGTCTAATACCTATCGAGTTTAGGTACCCTGTTTCAAAACTAATTGCTGTTGCTGCGTCCGGCGCACGCGTAAGGACAACTTTACAACCTCACGCGTCGTACACACGACACGGCGAGTACGACACAAGTGTAATGCCATCACAACTTGGTACAGTCCGAATCTAACTTCGTGGCGGCTCGAAACATCGCGTGAGGCTATGCGCAGAACACAATATTAGGTTCAGAGGGGCGGGGCACGTTCTGCGTAGCTCACACACAGCTAATATCCGAGCCGTCATAAAGTCTAATTCAGACTGTATCCACTGTATTATGAGATAATAACTAAAAGCATTATCCACGAAATAGGTAGAACCTTATTTAAAATTGATACAATATTTTTGGCACAATATTTCAAAGTCAATCATTTTATTCATCATAAGATATTTCAATATCATTCAGTGAACGTCAAGTTTTTTCATAATTACAATTAGTTTACAAAAATATATTATTGTTGACGTCAATAATTTACTTACGGCTAAGTTTACACCGCTTCCAAGGCGGAGTGCAGAAGAAGCGGCAACAAACTGCACAGCGCATTTTCTCCAAATGACGTCAACATACAATCAAAGACATACCTATTTAAAATTACTTAAGTGGACTAGAGCTTACATTGTCATGTCATGAATTAAGATTGAATTAGTAATAAATGTCAAATCATAATTATAGAGGAAATGAATCATTGATTAAATGTTAATTTAATTTAATATCAAGTCAAAAAATTAAACTATACCTACAATTTACCAAAACATGACATTACATATACTTACAACACATTATGAGGTAACGGCGCCAAGCTCTGGCCAGATATGTTTGTCATTTAGGAAATCATCAGTCTATTTAGAAATTGTATCGCTATTTTAGCAAGTCAAGGATTAACGCCATCTAGTGACGAGTGGAAAACAACTCTGCAGCGCGCCGTCGCCTATAAAGCCTACCATAATCATCATCATCAGGTCTTTTTAAGTCTCCACTACAGGAGCACGACCCTCTCTGTACTACCAGAGCCATATATTAGCCAGAGGTCAAGAGGATTTGGCCTACACTCTCCACGCTGGCCAGGCGGGTTGGAGAGGTGTCTTTGATGTTTATAAGGTTTTTTAGCTTGTATTTCCTAAGTTGCCTTCTACGACATCCACGGGAAGACTTGAAGTGGTCCTATTCTAATCCGCCGGGAACCACACGCCTACCATAAAGCATAGGCTTTATTGAAAACGTGACATAGATAAATTCAATAGTTAGGTATAGTGCTAGCTGATGCTGAAAAAGGTTTCGCAACATTCGCGCCTTTTCTAGGCAGCGAGGCGAGGTGGCGGTGTTTTAGCCCGCTCTAGTCTTCCCGATGCAGGTTTGTACCATTCATAGATTAAAAAAAAATTGTCAAGGTACCTACCATTAGTCACTTTAGCTGAATGTCATGGACCTTTTTTTATGGACATAATAAAATAAAATAAATCTATATAGGTATAGGGAGTAGGGACAAATCACACAAATAGACCACACTAAGTTGTGAACTTGTGTCGAAGGTAAGATACTAAATCAACTCATTCAGGTCTGTGACGCGATCACCATACAACATACTGTCACGTCTTTTTCCCTTGCGGGGTAGACAGAGCACAGGTCTATAGACTTTAAGCCACGTTTAGCTCAGTGGTGGGTATGGAGATGGGTAACGGAATCAAAATAGTGAGGGTTGCTAGCCGCATCATCTATTGCCTGGTATGGGGACAGCTGTTTAGCAGATCACTCCCATACAACAAACGTGATATTTTTGCCGTTATTTGCTCGATATTAATAACGGTAACAGGTAGACGCTTGAAATTTTCACAAAATATTAAGAGCACTTTAAAAATAATTAGTTAAATATGAAAAAGGGAAATATTTAAGGTGGCTCCCATACAACAAACATGTTTTTTTGCCGGATAGTCGAATGTTATAATAATGGTACGGACACACAATCGCATTTATATTATTAGTTGGGATTAAAAATACTACTTGTTTACGTATATTAAAAAAATTATAAAAAGCCAACATCACGTGGTGTTCCCAGGCGGTCACCCATCCAAGTACTGACCACGCCAAACGTTGCTTAACTTCGGTGATCGGACGAGAACCGGTGTTTTCTATGTGGTATGGACGTTGGCGATAGGCAATGAGAAATTTATTAACACAATATCACACTTTGTCGTCATATCTTATCTGACAGCGTGTGTTGTGTGGTTGGTATGAGTCGAACATAGGTAAATATACAAAACTAGTTTTTGATATTATATAAAAATGGAAATGGACAGGACCTGTCCATTTCTGGTTTTCTGGTTATGTGCTAAGAAAATAAGAAGTTGCATTGTTTTGTCCACTATACCTATCGATTTTTTGCTGACGTCATATAGCTTAATATGACACTGAAAAATTCAGAAGCAAGTCAGGATGCAACAATGTAACAGACATACTTACATACATACACATACATACATTATAGGTGCAAGAAACATTACCCTTATTTATTTATTCATTTATGTACACAGAAAAACATGAGAAACATGAAAAAAGAAACCCTTCTTTTGGGTGAGTCAATCAGGTAAAAACAAAGGACAAAACAAGCAAAATGCATATTGGAATAGAACCCTACTAGATTTCATACTAAATACAGAAAAGGTAGGAAGTAGCTGGAGATATTCGATAGGCTCCACGATAAATAAACTTACTTTATTAAATAGTATAAAGTACAATTAAGTAGGTAAATTAAAAACTATAAATGATTCAGATTCGATTTATTATGAGTCCACATTTTCTTTTAAACGGGTTCTGTGGTTGGCTGCCCTTTTGGTCACAACATCCTTGACCTCCTTGTCTTTCACCAACTTTATAATATCTTCGTAGTCAGTCTCAACAGTGTCCAGAGCCTTGTTGAAGTTCTCATCGGAACAATTACCTAAATAAATACACAGCAGAGTACTCAACGGGCATTTGATTTGTTTAGAAAACTGCAACAATTCTTCTTTGTCATCTTCTTCAAAAGAGGAAACTCCATTTAAGTCCTCGTTGACTATCAGTCTCAAGGTTTTCCAAATTTTAAAACTCGGCAGAAAGTATTTCTCAGGATCACATATCTCACTTACTTTTAGAGTAGTAACTATAGTATTTGTGGAATCTATTAAGTCGACTAGATCAGAATCTACCTCCTTTTGATCTACAATCTTATTCTCGTAATACTTAAGCATAATATTGATGATTGTGGCCACTGTCCCCTTACTTTCACTAAACACTTCTTGAGATTTATCAAAGCTGACCAGATTGAGTGTGGTCTGCAAACTTATTATGAGTACTCTCTCAAGCTCGTCTCGTTCCATTGAACTTTTGTGACTTACAGTAATCTCTGTCAGTGCCGCTGACAGCGAATCAAGAGCATCAGAGGTTATAAAATGAGTAAAAAAATCTAACCTACACTTTTCTGTGTTGCAATATGAACAAATTGTATTGATATTCTCCAAAGCTGTGACTAACAAGTCTTTGTTGGAAGAATTCTTAAGTATAAAGTACAAAGCACTGGAATATTCAACCTTTTTGAATAAATTCATCCAGATACTAACATTGTTGTGATCAACGAGGAACAAGCAAGAATTGACTAATCTCAGCAGCTGTATCAGAACCAAACTGTCATCTGTCTTCACAAATTCCAGAAGCAAAGTCAGGAAACCCTCCATTTTGAGGAAAACAGACACCACTTCTATCTGACAACACATATTTCCAATAATACCGATGAATATTTCAATTATACGCGGTGATTCAATGGTTGGAAGAGCAAAATTCATCAAGTTTAACATGTCGTGTTTTTGTAGAAATACCACGACATCTCTTTCGGCAGTCATGTCCCAAAGAGTGCAGAGGTCATCTTCGAAGGATTTCTCTTGGACTTCATCCTTGAGAGTGTCCAAGTTGGCCAGCTTTAGGAGGATCTTGAGCACGAACCGCTCGCTATAAGCGGTGTTCCCGATGACGTCCCCGGTGACAGGAGCTGCTGATGCCGGTTCTCCGTTTTCGGCTTCTGGCTTCATTTTATTTTGAAAGTGTTCGTTAGATATAATATTTTCACAAATAACGCCATAAAAATACCTCGCTAAAATAAACAACGTCCGATTTTTCGAGTTTGTTTGACTTTTTTGACACAAGGTTTTTTTTTATTGCTGTACTAAAATTTGACTAAAATGCAAAGCACGAGTATATTGCACATTCAGCCGAAGCTTCACATTTGAATCAACTCCAAAGGGAAAGATAGTTTCTAGAGAAAACAATCGGCCAAGTGCGAATCGGTCTCGCGCACTATGTGTGTCATGGAATTTTGCATACCTACACGTCGTCTGGGCTACGGAGAAGGAAATAGGCTTCTTATCATCCCGGAAAAAACTACTTACTGTTCTCGGGGGATCGACACTAACGAGAACGAAGCCGCGGGCGAAAGTAAACAATTTAATAAAAACGACTTCATTTTTTCCTAGTGACTGATACAAACATAACTCTCTATCTCAACAATTACTAAACCGATTTTGATGAAACTTGCACTGCTTCCTGACTTGGATTATACTATACCTTAATCCTACAAAAACGAATTTCAACCATTTATTTCACTATGTTTTTAGTATTTGTTGTTATAGCGGCAACAGAAATACATCATTTTTTTTTAATTTCAACTGTCTAGCTATCACGGTTTATGAAATACAGCCTTGTGACAGACAGACGGACATCGAAGTCTCGTGAATAGGGTCCCGTTTTTAGTTACTACTATAATACATTTTAACTTGCCGTACCTAAAATGTTCCTAAATGAATATAATAATATGGAAATACGTACCTACGTACGGTACGGTTAGCCTAAGCGTTGTAGAGTAAGTGGAAGAGTAAAATAGCCTATTACTCTACCGATTCGTGGTACTCTACCAGTTTTGGTAAAGTACTTTGGGTAAAGTAGAATATGTCTACACGTAAATTTTAATTTTGTTAGTATAGTTAGAAAGCCGCGGCCAGCGGCTGTCAGATGTTTCGGCCGGGTTACACCGACCGTGGTCACTGGACGACTGATACAGCGGTGTTAGTGCAGCGTCAGCGCGATGACATCTTCATCCACCGGCATATTTCTAGTCTTCCAACTACCGTCACATACATACAACATTTAATATAATACCTCCTGTTTCATTATAATATCTATGATAATTCTAACGTGTAGAGCCTTAGGGGAAATCCAGATAATATCTGTTTAAACTGCAACATATCTGTACTTGTAGCAATTGCAGCAGATGCACAGATAGGTCTTACCTTCATAACCCAAAAAAGAAAAAGCAGCTGTGCTTTTTCTTATATGGCTGCTTAGGCTGGCTGGCATTATCCTGAATATTGTGGGCATTGGCTATCTAGGTTTATCAGATTTTTTCTACGGCACAGAATTAATAATAGTCTACGGTTTGGGAACAATAAAAGAATTTGTAAGAGATAAAATTTATTTAACGTAGAGTCACGGAACCCGGTTCCTTGACAGATAACGACAACTCCAAAGATAGTCAGTATGACCACTTTACTTCACAATATAAAATACAAGTTTGAAAAGCTTTGCTTATTACTGCGCCAATCTTTTTCAACTCTTTGTTATCAGTCTCACTCAATTTACGGAATACTTTTAAGGTAGCCTATTGATATTACAATAGAATGTTACAAATGAAAGAAAAGTTAAAAAAAAATGGTTATGGTGCCCTTAAACAGACCTGTTAAAGTCTGTCTACTGCAACAGTAAGCAAGTATAGAGATCCACATTCACGCAGCTCCTAACAAAAATATTAGAGTAAAAAAATTGGCACAATTTCTACAGATAAAGGGGGCATATTTTGTATGTAACATGTACATAGATGTTACTTTATCTTAAACTAATTAAAACTAACTCGAAGCCTTAACTTTAGCTGGTGGACCATCCTCATTGTTGTCTGCCTTTCGTTTCTTGCCGTACTGTTTGCCTTTGAAGTTCCTGCCCTTATTTTTGGAGAACTGCTTTTGGCTCTTACGGCGTTTCACCATCTCTTCTGCAGTCTTGTCCAAGAATGTCCTTTCTTCGTCACCTTCAATTAATTTGAACACAACTTCTTTCTCACCAATCTTGAGTTTACCGTCAGTGAGTTTGTCAAATAATTCTTTGGCAGTGTTCTCCTTCACAAGTCGCACATAACCTTCAGTGTCTCCAAGTTTGAAGTCGATGTAGGCTACATCGGCTCCTGAAATATATAGTAATTTTTAATGATCGTTAATTTTCAAATAAGTTAATAGTAAATTATTCTCTTTGACATTTAACTTTATCCCTTTAGGTTAAGTACTTTTGGTCCTAGAGCAATGAAAAACCTTGATTGGACCTGCTGCTCTTTTCTTGCACAAAGATAGTTCCATTAAGGACTTTTTCATTAAATTAAGGTTAGATAATAATTGAAAATAGTATACTATGCAATTAGTGAATAGGAAGGATTTAA
This sequence comes from Rhodophaea formosa, assembly GCA_963082605.1. NCBI lineage: Eukaryota > Metazoa > Arthropoda > Insecta > Lepidoptera > Pyralidae > Rhodophaea > Rhodophaea formosa. The sequence continues at coordinate 21,207,498 of OY720205.1, read as the reverse complement.
AGGGCCAGGGCCAAGTGACTATATGCTCTTTGGCCAAGGCCATAGATGAATAGTAAGCAAGGAAAGGATTCTAAAAACTGAATCACAACCATATGATTTAGGTTTTAGAATTCGAGCGAGGTGAGTGATTCATGGCCCTCGATATAAATATCCATACAATTTCATTACGACCCACAGGTATGGAATGGTTTAAAGCAAGGACCATAGATGAATAGCGAGCAAGGGAAGGATTCTAAGAACTGAACCACCACCGTACAATTTAAGTGTTAGAATACTGAGTGTCATGAGTGGATGAGTGGTTCATGGCCCTCAATATACCCATAAAATTTCCTAAGAACCAGTTTGGAAGGGTGTAATCTGTGATATAAGCAGGAAGAACATTCTATACATAATTCTCTCTCTCACTATGTGAGAGTATGTGAGTGATTCATGGCCCTTAATATACCCATAAAATTTCCTAAGAACCAGTTTGGAAGGGTGTAATCTGTGATATAAGCAGGAAGAACATTCTATACATAATTCTCTCTCTCACTATGTGAGAGTATGTGAGTGATTCATGGCCCTTAATATACCCATAAAATTTCCTAAGAACCAGTTTGGAAGGGTGTAATCTGTGATATAAGCAGAAAGAACATTCTATACATAATTCTCTCTCTCACTATGTGAGAGTATGTGAGTGATTCATGGCCCTTAATATACCCATAAAATTTCCTTGGGTCCCAAAGGTTTAGAAGGAGGTAATCTGTAATACAAGCAGGAAGAACATTCTCAGCATGCCAAGTATCAGCTGGATCCACTTGACTCGGTCCAAAGACGAGCTGTCAGAATTATCGACGATCCTAATATTACAAGCGGTATCGAGCCCCTGAGTTTAAGGAGAGATTTCGCTTCTCTATGTGTGTTCTACCGTTTGTATAATGGGCTGTGCTCTGAGGAACTGTTTGAGATGATGCCTACGGCTACATTCTATCATCTTACCTCACGCCATCGACAGGGGGTTCATCTTCATACCTTAAATCCTAAATGGTCACGTACAGTACGCTTTGAAAGGAACTTTCTTCCACGTACGCTAAAGTTATGGAATGAACTCACTGCTATGGTTTTTCCGAGAGACTACAGTATGGGATTCTTCAAAAAGGGCGTGAAAAGACTTCTTCAGGGTCGGCAACGCGCGTGTGACACCTCTGGTGTTGCAGACGTCCATAGGCTATGGTAACCGCTTCCCATCAGGTGGGCCGTATGCCTGTTTGCCAACTTAGTTGTATAAAAAAAAATTCTATACATAGTTCTCCCTCTCACTAACTCACCTAACTCTGTGAGAGCATCTTTAACATCCTCCCTCTTCATCTTGTCATCTATCTCGGAGAAGTGCAGCACCGTGCCAGAGGGAAGCTTCAACTCTGCTTTCTCTGTATTGTTCTGGAAGGATAGAAAATGTTTTTATGTGGGATTCTAAAACAAAAGTTTCAGATTTTATTAGTTTTTAGTGTAAGTGGCGTCAGATGTAAGAATAAAAAAAAACCGGCCAAGTGTGAGTCAAACTCACGCAATGAGGGTTCCGTACAATATGCTTCGTGAACACACACACAATGTGCAAAAATTTTTTTATTCAATTGACTAGCGCCATCTAGTTGTGTTTTAGTGAACTATTTCCCTAGATGAACTTATTATTGCGAGTTTACCACTTAATTTTCAAGTGATAGAATTCTTATTATTTTTCCTGTAATCTTCAAGGAATGAACTACATTTTGTAATTTTTTCAAAATTTTCGGCTCAGTAGTTTCGGAGATCAGGGGGGGGGGGAATGGTCAATTTTTGCCTTCTTTCGTGAATAAAATCAAAAGTATTGATTTTACCCGAACAAAAAAAAATATTTTTGAGATCCTCATAGTGAGCCCTTTCATTTGATATATGACACAGTAAGGTTTGCAAAACTTTTTTTTTAAATTTTGTAATTGGGCCCCCCAAAATGACCCTTATTTCAAAAAATCTTTATTTACTTTGCACATCCGTGTTTGGGTCATAGGATTACACTATCTTACCAAATTTCATCTAATTTGGTTCAGTAGATTCGGAGAAAATCGGCTGTGACAGACGGACGGACGGACAGACAGACGCTCGAGTGATCCTATAAGGGTTCCGTTTTTCAACTTTTGTACGGAACCCTAAAAAACGTCAAAAAACACGTTTCTTTTTACGGTTTTTGGACTTTAATTTTGGCGCAGCCGTCAACACGCTAGCCTGCGACACGGGGGTCCCGGGTTCGATCCCGGGTCAGGTCAAGATGGAAAAAGATCTTTTTCATATTGACCTGGGTCTTTGATGTTTATCTATATAAGTATATATTATAAAATATAGTATCGTTGAGTTAGTATCTTGCGACACAAGTTCACAACTTACTGTGGGGCTAGCTCAATTTGTGTGATATGTCCCTATATATTTATTTTATTATTTATTTAGTTATATTTTGATTTTATTGTTGTAATAGCTAAAATAGAAATGTTCTGTCCTTTAAATTTTTCAACCAAATTCAAAATGAACAGCCATGTATCAGACAGATGAACGGACGCCGAAAATTTTGTAAGGGTACTATTGGCCCTTTTTGGGATAAGGAACCCTAAAATGCGAAATGATAAGATATAGAAAGAGGGAATGAAAATATAATCCTACCGCAGATTCCTTGTCCTTGTGCTTCTTTTCCTTCTCCTCTTTCCTGGCGTTGTATTCCTCCTGTTTCATGGTTAGGTACTCTTCCTGCCACTTAAGCAGCAAGTCTGTTTCGCCATACTTAACATCTTTGGTAGACATGAACTTTTCTGCCTAAAAAATAAAAAACAACAGAGATTTTAGTTCTATTTTTATGCCAGGAGGTTCTTAGAAGTTGATACAATAATTTGTATATTTAGTGATCACTCAATTATTACGTAAGCAACAAAAGGAGGGTGCTCCATGCTTGACTTATTATTGGTCAGCAACATTTTGCAAAATTACCAAAGATTTTTTTTAAAATGGTACCAATGTTTACGTAAGCTTGGGGAGGGGGGATGAGGGAGAGCTTTTCTTGCGTTTGATGACAAGAGGGGGAGGGGGTAAAAATATGTGATATTGAGCAATATACTTTGATTTATTGATGTCTTTTACAATTATATTTTAAGAATGTAGACTGTTTATAAAATATTTTATTTTTAGTACTTTTATGAACATTATCATAATAAAAATCTTTTTGTGTATAAATCTGTACAAATTAATTTATAAAATATTGCCTCACCTGTTCCTTTGTCTTAAATGTTACAAAAACTGATCCCTTGAACAGCCTTTTCTTAGTATTTCTGTCAACATATCTCCTCATTATTATATTCTCTGTCTCTTCATACTGTTTGAAGAATTTCAGCAGGTCATCTAGGTTGGAGTCTTTAGGGAACCCTTTGGCGTAGACTGTGCGGCTGAGGAGTTCTTTGCGACGTTCCTCATTCATTTCTGGGAGTGGCATATCAGGATGTCTTCTGACTTTTTTGTTGTCTTCAGATACCTGTAAAATTTATGAAAAGACAAACTAGAAAACCTTCATGCCCATTACACACATTTACCCAGATTTGTATAGCAAAAGCTTAACAAAAGCAGATTTAAAATAGCATTATTGATTCTCTAAATAGTAAATCAAATCAAATACTCCTTATTCTTTCTACCAGTCTCTTTATACACTTTTATTCCTAATTTAGATAATGAAGGAGAAAAGGCTTCAAACATTTTTAAAGAAACAAGTCACAAGGTTTTATTTCCTTTGATAATTAGAGACATATAGACAGGTTCTTAACTTTTTAACCAGTTTCTTATATTTATTACAGATCATATATCAGAAAAGTATTATAAAAACCTCAATACCGACCTCTAACAAACCTGAAGTGGAGTTATTCAGTGCTTTAGCAATGACTTCCGTGTCCACGGTCAGCTTAGCGAGGCGGTTGAATCGGGTAAGAATGTCCAGCGGCACCCATCCCTCATCCAGCTTTACTTGTTCTCGCAGGAATTTGTCTCGTGGGAGGTTCACATCACCTGAAAATGTTCACACACTTCAATTAGTGCCATCAATAATAATAATAGCCTTTTATTCCGAATTATTTTGTCTTTTTCTCCTTATTCACAATATGTCACGTAATTCGGTGTGCCTTTTGGCATAGGCCTCCTCCAACTGCCTCCACTGTGCTCTGTCCAATGCTACCCTGGTCCAGTTTGGTCCCAAGGTCAGGCGGAATTCGTCTTCCCATTTATGTGGGGCATGTGTCATTGCTGTGCCATCAATATCTACTCTTTTTTATTTACATGTGGGAATATGCATTATGCATTTTATTCCGAAATGAATAAGCCTGAGCGGATATGCCGGACTCACAGCCGCTAAAAAGCCACATGATTTCTCTGCTTCAGCCTATACTAGGAAGGTGAGAACGGTGAAGGTGCCAACTTCCACCAACCTAGCTGAGGCAACGTCCATTCAGTGACCCTCTTTTATTTATACACTGTAAAACAGCATCTATTGCTAACCAACACAAGGTATGTTATGTTGAATGTTCTCATACAAAACCCTACAAATTTTTGTACTTGGAAGATCTGGGATTCAGTTAGATAGTTTTAGAACTGAGTTTTAATGTTTAATTGCAGTATGTTAGCAAAGAATTAATGAAAGTACATAATAATACATACAGAACAGAAAATTCCAGCATTTCCACACCTTGACGTGCGCATGGATGTAAAGTTTCGTTTATAGTATTATGCACAGATATTACTCTATACTTGCTATACCTGAGACAGTAGCAATTAATCTACTTGGTCTATTAACACATTCAATACAGCATTTGTGTGTTGCTAAGTGCAGTTTATTTTTGTATTGCAGATATAAACATTGTATTCTGACAAAACTATTTCGATTAGATGCATGTTACGCATATAAACGCAAAGGAATCACTTTAAAGCTGAAATTAAGACAAACAAATCTGAACTTAAATAAATAGTCGTTTTTGGAGAAATGCCAGATGGTAACAAGCAACATGCAATTCGAAGTAACTTACCAAAGTAATATTCCACCTGGCGGATGATAACACTCTCCAGTTCTCCCTCAGGAGCCGCGTCCTGCTCCTTATTTTCCTGTCCATTGGAATCGGTAACTTCTTTTGCTTCAGTCATTGTTATTTAGTAGCACCTCGCGGAGATACAATACGGTGTATTAGGCCACAGATGTGTCGGAACTGTAGATTTTTACTATATGATTGCAGGAAATCCTACGAAGTACCAAAATTATGAGGACTTTTAGTGAAATACTCAAAATAGTAACACGTGTTTTACTTTTTGAACATGCGGCCGGCAGAGAATATCGAGCATTCATCGAGTGGTGGAAGAAGGGAGGGAACGGGGAGGGAGGGGAAGGGGAATGTTTGTCAAAATGACAAAAAATCGTTCAGAAATCTATTGAATTGTTTTAAGAAGGCGAAAAAAGTTCGAAGGATTTATTATTATTTTTGATGAAAACCATCATTACTTATAATATTATCCTTTTCCTCTTCGATCAATAGATTACACACCACACCATACCTTGTCCTCACCTCACCTCACAAACTCAAACAACAAACAAACTCAACTCACCACACAAACAACAAACAAACCTCACAAACTAAACACACCACTCATTGGTCATTAGAGTGGAAATCTCAGAGTGGAAATTATTAGTTTCTGAACTGTAATTTATCAAAAAAAAAAATTTCTTTGCTTCAAAATTGATATTTTATATGCAAAAAATCTTGTGTGCTACTTTATTTTTAATGTTTTCAAATGTTTTCACGATTGTTAACACATTTAAATAAAATTATTTTATTCCTTGTTTAATACCTACCTAACGTTTCAAACACTAAAAAGTGTTCGAAACATAAGGTGTATAAATAATGTAATAAACTCTATAAAAACCGTATTATATTAATTTTATTTAAATCCTTAGAAAATTTAAATCTTTATTTTTCATACATGTTTTTTATGGCATAAGATTTGTGTGTATGTTTTTGCCACGACGTTAGTTCTGTGCTTAGGTTCTGTGGGTTTTTGCTTTTTTGTATGGCTTTGTCTGTCAATGACTGTCAAGTGTCAATGTCATGCATGCATGTCATTGAATATTAGAGACAAAAAAAATAACCTAGGACCGATATTGGAAGAAATAAAAACAAAGTACAAAAGTGTTATTTTAATCAGCAATCATTATGATTTTGTAAGAAGTATTATTGAATATATTGTAAAATTCAAATCATGGGAGTAAGGGGCTTAACCACGTATGTAAACACTAATCAAGATGCGTTCTTGCAACAGTTTTTTCTACACGATTCAAAACTAGTAATTGATGGCAACGGCCTGTGTGCCCAGCTTTACCGCTCTCTAAACTGTTTCTCTGCATTCGGCGGTGACTACGATAAGTTCGCTTCGTATGTGAAGAGGTTTTTCAAAAACGTCCGAAAATGTAACATAACCCCTTATGTTATATTCGACGGCAGCTACGAAGCGCGAAAATTAAAAACTGCACACAAGAGGCTGCGGTCTAAGATCCACGGGGCTTCTAGACTGGATCCAGTAACTCAAGGAAGTTTACAGATCTTCCCTCTTCTATTCAGATATGTATTCAAAGAGGTGTTGCTTGAAATGGATGTGCCTTATACTATATGCGAGTTTGAAGCTGACGATGAAATAGCAGCAATGGCCAGATTCTTAAACTGTCCAGTCCTGAGCTATGATTCAGATTTCTTCATATACAATGTCACATACATACCTTACAATACTTTAGAACACAAACCAGTACTTATAGAAGAAGACGGAGTGACATTTAATGCATTGGAATGTAAGATGTATAAAGTGGAGTTCCTTACTGATAATTTTGGAGGGCTAAATAAAGAACTGCTGCCACTAATGGCAACACTACTTGGCAATGATTTTGTGGAAAAGAGAGTGTTCAACAAGTTCTTTTCTCAATTAAAGATGCCTAAAAGCAGTAAATGCAAGAATGAACAGCAGAGAAGTATTCACGGAGTAATAAAATGGCTGCAAGGTGAAACATTAGACACTGCTATAGCAAAAATCTTAGGGAGATTGAAAAAGAATGAAAGGCAAAAGGTTTTTAAAATAATAAAGCAAAGTGTTGATGGCTACACAAATACCAGGTGTAGATCTCTGAAATACTTCAATCTTTGTGATGATGATGCTCGCTTACAGTCAACACTACAGACTCCTGAAGAAGTTGACGATGATGATGAATGTTCAGTTACCTCATCAGATAAAAGTGGTGATGACAGCTCTGAAGAATTTGATGATATACCTGACAATATGATAGCTTCTTGGTTTTCAGAAGGTGTGAGGAATCGTACCATCCCTCCAACCTACTTTAATCTTTATACTCACCACACACATTTCTGTTCCCCGCAAGCTGAAGATTATCAGGATGAAGACTCTTTCCTCTGTACATTACCTATCCTAAGATTTGCTTTTGATATTTTGACGGACTATTCTCATGAACATTGTATTTATATTTGTAGGGAAAATTCAAGTTCATATAAGAGGATGTTTTTAGGAAGAGAATATTTAATTCCTAGATCTCTTGAAATATCTTTTCCAGATCTATCAGAAGAGCAGTTACAGTCATATTTTTATACATTTTTGGAACATAAACTGCCAAAATTAGACTTGGATGATATAAGGTTGCTGCCTATGGATTATCAGTTGTGTATGTTGGCTATAGTGTGGTGGGTAGCTCATTGTAATATTCCATTGGCTAATATTCACAGTTTATTCATATGTTATATCATGTTAGAGGTGATTGATGAGAAAACTGGTATGTTCAGAGGCCATAAGTATTTTGGTCAAAAATATTCCAAAAAAATTGAGGAAATAAAAAAGAAAAGTGCATCAATAAAGACTGAGGAGGATGAATTATTTTTTAATAAGAATAAAGTACAATATGAGGATTGTTTGGTAGCCGCAAATGTATTGTTAAAACATTTCGAGATAGATGATACTATTAGGAAGAGGCCGAAAAGCTATGATGTAAAAAGAATGCATTCTTTTGCACAATTTCAGTGTTGTTTGCTGCAAATTAACTCATTGAATATTCTTTGTAGATATCCTTTTCAAAGTACAAAGTATAGTAAATGTTTTAATGGTACTTTTGCATACAATATTGCTCTAAAGTTAGAGAATCAAATGGATCCATCTAGTTTTCTTCACCAATACCTCAATGGTGCTCATACAGTTTTGAAATTTTTCAAAAGTTTATGTAGAGTTTATGAGAAACTGTCAGAGACAATGGGTTTATCTGTAAGTAAATGGACGGGAAAGAAAAGTAGGAGGAAAAAGAAAAAGAAATGTGACAATCAAGATGTTAATTCCTTTCTTGTAGAAGGATTTGAGTCACATGTTACACTATAAAAATCTCTGATTATTTGTTATAAAGGAAAATAAATATTGATATAATTGTACAAATTGCTTACTTATATGAACAAATCAAGGCATTGTAGGTACCCAAAAGACTGGCAGCATTTCCTGACTGAATTGTATAAATTATGTTTATGTCTTGTCAAAGAGTCTTACTGCTTACTGCTACTGTGGGCTATTTTCCACACCTAGGCCGCCTATTCGGGCCCATTGTGTTGTGTTGTCAAAGAGTCTTGTATATCCTCTGGACCGATCAGTTGACTTCGAACACTGAGCGGGCCGTCCGTGATTCCCGCCAGCCTTGTGGTTCCCGCCAGTCGTGTGGTTCCCGGCATAGAAATTGGGACCGCGCTAAGAATTCCCGTGGATGTCGTAGAAGGAGACTCTGGGAACCCAAGCTAAAATAAAGCTTCTAGTCTAGCCAGCATGGAGAGTATAGGCTAAATCCTCTTATTGCTCTGGCTACTATATGGCTCTGGTAATATTTGGCTCAAAGAGGGTCAGCAGTGGAGACAAAAAGACCTGATGATGATGACGACGAAACAAACAGTTGGCCACAAGATTAAAATATTGATTTATTTACTTACTATGTACATAACTATTGGATCCGTTGTATTTCTCATTTCCTCTCTTACGTTGTAGATGCGTGCCGACTTGGCGGGCTGGCTCAGGATATTTTGAACATTACTCTAACCTATATAAAAAACCGGCCAAGTGCGTGTCGGGCCACGCGTAGTGTAGGGTTCCGTAGTTGCGAATGACAACTTTGAGTTCACACTGTTCACACTCGCACATCACTGTTTAACGACCAAAAACATGTAACAATGAAAATGTATGAAATTTTACATTTTCGAGTACATTTTATAAGTTGTTGCCTATAACTTTTTAGTTTGTACTTACTACTCAGCTCTGATAGTTTTCCTTTAAACTTCAGTAAATATACTACTGCTGTAATTTTTTTCACGTATCCATATATAACCGTTTAGTAGATAGAGGGGGGGGGGGGGGGGACACTTACGTCTAACAAAAATTTGCACTTTAAAACCAAATATTTCGTAAACGGATCCCTAAATCGAAAAATGGTGGTCTCAACCTCACAATATTTTTTAAAGACCTATCTAACAATACCCAACACGATGGGTTTGTATAGAAAAAAATAAATTACTCCCTCTTTACTTATATGGGAGCTACCCTAAAAAAAATTTTTTTTAAGATTTTCTTCTACTATTTTTTTGACATGATTAATATACATACCCATACCAAATTTCAGCTTTCTAGAACTTATAGTCTCTGAGCAAAACCGCAGACGGACAGACAGACAGACAGACATGGCGAAACTATAAGGGTTCCTAGTACGTAATATACCATACTACGGAACCCTAAAAAGGGGTAACCTAACCAGTCTTATTTGTGATCTGGGTGACTATAGTATGCAATTATCGGGGATTATAGGTGAGTATATTGTTACAATGATAGACACTCAACTATAATCCCTAAAGATGATGTCTAAAGTGCTTCGGATGTCGAATTAAAAAATGAATATGATATATCTTTTTTCGTATTTTTTTATCGCTTTTAGACAGCTCTTAGGTCGTGTTTTTGTTAACGAACAAGTTATTGTTGTTGTTGTTATTACCTACTTATTATTGAAAAATCAATAAATTTATACTGTTTTCAACTAAATTAAATATCATTATCATGTCTATAAATTTAAGAAGTCAGTAAGGTCATGGATTTGATAACTTTGAATATATACCTACTTATAAATATTTTACTTTATCTTTTTTAAAATATTTATGTAAAACAGGATACCTATATGGTTATTAAATATTAATCGTATATGTAATGTGATCAATTGTAATTATGCTCTCCTACCTAACTTTCTACATGTGGTATGGTCACGGTAATATGGTGGTGAATAGGTAGGTACCTAAGTAAGCAAGTACACAGATTACCTCATAATGTTAACATACATAGTAACAACTTAGGCACTTACTTATTTAAAAAAAATTATATTATCTCATGTTAATATAAAAGATATGTTAATAAAACGCTTTCTGAACCTAAAAGGGGCGACTCATCTCGTCTATAACAACTTTTCCTATTTACAAATTGACGGGCTGAGTCGCTACTTTAAGGATCGGAGAGACAACTATGTTATCATTGTTCATGAAAGTACTTTGTTAATCTTCCGTGGAAACTCATGAGAAGCGTGAAAATTATGTACATACCATCACGCCTGGTAGATAGAGGGTAATTTCTACCTTGTTTTGATAATAAATAAAAATGCAAAAGCTTATAAATAATTTTACTATCTAAAACAATTATTTTCTCTTCTTCATATGTCCATTAACATACGGTATCGAACTTTCGGTTGCCACGGCATAGTTCAGTTTCTCTCCTAAAATGTAGAAGCCAACTAAAAACGCAGCACTACACACGAAATATACGATCCTTTGAGGTAGATTCAGGACTTCAAAGATCGGGTAAGGCCACGCTCCAGTCTGGGCTTGTAGGATATGCATCCAAATGATATAAAAGAGAGAGAATCCAACAGTTAAAAATACTCCGACCTTTCTAGTGGGGTAGTTCCTGTTCGTCGTAAATAATTCTACAAACATAAACACTGCTATTAAAGTGTGTAGCGTGTGGTTCAGCCATACTGGGAAGAGTCTTGCGACGGGCTCTGGGAAGACCAGCTCTTTGTCAACGAAGTAAATGCCCCAGAAAGCGGTCGACACGTAGAGGGCGATGGGAAATGCTAAGCTGAATAACGTGTCCTTTATGATACGGATGATAGGAGTCTTCTTGGGCGCTGGTGCGTTGGTTCCCGCGATGTCATTCAGGAAGGACGTCGCGAAGTACAGGGTTTGTAGGACCTGAAAAAAAATTGCGAATATGCGAGTAGGTATCTACTTATACTAGGGGCTAGTTTCCTAGGTCTAAATGATACCTAGGTACCATTAAAATCAGTCCATAAGTCAGATTATCAAAAAAATTAAACAATACAATCAAATTCATGCCAAGCCCAGCCGGCCTAATTACTAACTCGGATGACAGGTGTCGATGCCTATCAATCAAGAATTTAGTGTTACAATGCGGTTTTTGTACTTCAAATAAAAAGTTCGAGCAAGCAAAACCCGCATTGTAACAGTAAATTCTAGATTGATAGGCATCGACACTGTCATCCGAGTTAGTAAATAGGGGGGCAGGTGCTCGTGCCATTATAGTTCTGTAATAAGGAATGGAATTTTGATGGGCTATATCTTTGTCATTATTTGTTCAATTAACGAAAGAAAAAATACGAATCCTATAGATATTTATGAATTATCTAACTGGCGGACTAATTGGGTATATAACTAGGTACCTATGTCCTAAAGGGTTCACTGGTGTTTGTTACCCTGGACGACATGTATCGACCTCATCTGGAGTCAGGGCAAATGTGGCCAGTAGCTGACTATTTACGTGAGTAACCCGTTGTTACGTATTTTAATAATGTCTATATCGCACGTTAGTTTTAATCAAAAAATACTACGTGTACCTACTTACATATGTCTTAATTACTAGAAACAATACCAACTAATATTATAAATGCGAAAGTGAGTTTGTTTGTTTATTTGTTACGCTTTCACGCCGTATCTACTGAACCGATCATCATGAAATTTTGCATACACATAGGTTGGGGTACCGAGAAGGACATAGGCTATAACAGCTGCTTGTAGAATATATATATTTTTTCTAAATGCCATAACCGTGCTATACATACATACCTATATGCTTTCTATCCAGTTGTAAGAAATTGGATTTAATGTTCACCAATGAAGTGTGCATAGCACATCCATCCAAGTAAATATAATAATTTTCATACAATATCTACTTACTTAGTATGTATGACCTGTAGAATTATAATATCTATGGTATGACTAAATTTTGATTAGAGCTAGTTATAAATCTCTGTGATATCGAAGTATTAACAGCGGCTTAGTACAAACATGACAAGCCTAATTTACTTAGTTAAACATATTTATAAAGCAGAGATTTAACGATAGGTTTATAAATGCGAAGTCATTTTATCTAACCAGTCCATGTGGAAATTATGTCAAAAGTTTCCGAGATAACCCTAATGAAAATCGCATGAAGCCAGGCGGCGGAACGTATTAGGATAAACGGATTAACTATAGCTTAACATACATCTAATTACTTTTATAAAATGTAGACCTTAGTAAGCGATAATTTAACGGACACAGACCAAATGCTAATAATATAAGGTAAGGTATTCACCCTTTTGTCGTAGAAATAGCAAAGAGTCGCTTAGACAGTTCCTTTTTGATTCAAGTAGCTAAGGTGTGGAATGAACTGCCTGCGTCTATATTAAATAAATAAATAATAAATCTTTACTTAAATTCTTAGGTGGTATAAAATATTACAATATAGACATACATTAAAAAGGTACAAACATAGTTTTGTCTGAGCTAAGGTGAGAAGCACCCTGTGTTTCAGACTTAAATTGCTAGACATAAACATACAAAATAAACAATTACAAATAGAAAAATAAAATTAATAAAATTGTGTACAAATTAAAAATATTTAAAGAAAAATGTTAATAATACTTATGATAAAACTGTTAATAAATCCTCTGTTTCTTCATACGACATATTGAGAAGGGCTTCTTGTAATATTCTTTTCGTCATACCGTAAGAATAAGGATAAAAACCTATAGTCTATATTCCCAGACAAGTACAGTCCATTCAAAAGTAGAATAAATAGGTATGTACCATCCTCGTCACTTACCACGTGCCATCAGGTGAGATGAGAGACAAATGCCTAATTCAATAATTAATAAAAACAAAGAAAAAATAATTTTGTATGTGTGAACTTGTTGTAAAATATCTTGGGTTATGTTCTACATTGTGAAATACTAATTTTTATGGAATATGCATCACTGCAAATTGAAAAAACATGAGTCTTGAACCGAGGAAATATGTGTTTTTCTTTAATTTATATTTACGGAATCGGTATTTGACGTCTCATAATGTTTACAAGTTTAACATTTGGGACTTGGAGACTTCGAGCAACACGGAAAAGCAAAGCCGTGTTGCTCGAAGCCCGAAGCTTGGAGATGTTAGCGTGCCAAAAACCTCACAAGCTGAAGGCTTACTTATCATTTATGGTATGGCCAAATACGGCCTACTTAATTTCGAACTGAAACCGATTTCTTTTTAAATCTGCTTGTAATGCTTCTTGTAAATTTAAACATGCATATAAATTAAATATTTGAGTTTATGTGTCATAATTTTACTACAAATTAAACAAATTCACGTACAAGGCAGTCTAATATGGCCCGGGTTTAAGTTCATTAAAGCCCTAATCATTTTTATGTCTTCGAAAAAACGTCACACCTTTAGAAATTATTTACTAATTGTATTTAAACTGACAAAATTCATCGTTGTTTACTTAAATTGGGTATAATTATTTATGTATAAACAACATTTTCAGCAAAATCGGTTTCTTTTAATGGAATAGGCTTTATTGCGCGTTGCACATGAGCCTTTTAAACCGCAATTTTAATACTTAGTTCATTTTAAAAATAAATGTATGATATTCAGCGTTATTTGAAAACATTATTGATGTTTCCTCTCAATCTCAATATCGGAATCCCTAACGCAGTATAGACCCACAAGAGAAAAGGTGAAAATCGGTAAAAACATATTTAGACTTCCCATATAAACTCGACCAGCTGATCGGTGAATTAGTATGGGAGGTCTAGCTTTTTTCTCCGATTTTCATTGGGGTTATCTCGGAAACTTTTGACATAATTTCTACATGGACTGGTAACATAAAATGAAATCACGTTTTTAAACCTAACGCTAAATCTTCGCTTTATAAATGTAACAAATTTAGACTTGTCCAGTACTTTATATGATAAGTGATAAGTAAAGCCCAGCATGTAAGGTTTACGGCATGCTAAAATCTCAAAGTCCCAAATGTTAAACCTGTTAACATTATGAAATGCCATATCCCGATTCCGTAAATACAAATTAAAAACATAGTTTTTCTTCGATCCAAGGTTCTGTTATTGTTGTAATTTGCAGTGATACACATTGTGTTGTGTAGTATTTATTGTTACGGAATGTGCATCGCTGCAAATTGCAGCGATAACAAACATTTTCAAGGTGACATAGATGTAGGCTTTTTATGAGAATAAATGAATAAGAGGCTCTTTAAAAAAAAATGTCTTTGATACAGGTTCTAATGTATTTAAAAAATTAGTGTGATTTTCGTAAATTGTAAAAGAAAAATATTTCAGTTATAGCTCAATAAAACACCTATCGTTTGATATATAATAGTACAATAAAGGTTTATAGAAAATAACAGGAAATCATTTCGAAATATTTCCTCGGTTTTCAGCTCTAGCCAAACAAAATTCTTTTGTGCGGCAGAATAGACAAAATGTTAACTTTGTTAACCTGCGAACATGAATACCTACCTACTGAAAATTATTCGAAGCGTTAGGTGCACAAATATATACTCATATTATAAAATTAATGAGTTTGTTTGTTTGGTTGAACGTAGAGTGTTCAACCAAACAAACAAACACATTAGGAACTACTTCACCGAATTCAAAATTCCTTCTACGTTGGATAGGTACGTTATCCTTGAATGCCATAGGCTAGTTGTATACCACGAGCGAAGCCGGAGCGGACCGCTAGTCTCAGCTATCCCAACTAATATTATAAATGCGAAAGTGAGTTTGTCTGTTACGCTTTCATGCCCTATCTTCTGAACTGATCATCATGAAATTTTGCAAACACGTTGTCTGGAGTGCGGAGGACATAGGCTACTCCCGGAGAAAAGCACTGACATTAACACGAGCGGAGCCGCGGGCAAAAGTTATTAAAGTAATAAACGTGATGAAACCGTATTACCTATAAAGCGATTTTATGAACAAGTGAATTATATTACAAGTGATCGTCCATGCTGGTTTGGTAGAAAAGAAAAAACCGGCCAAGTGCGTGTCGGGCCACGCGCAGTGTAGGGTTCCATAGTTGCGAATGACAACTTTGAGTTCACACTATTCACACTCGCACCTTACAGTTTAACGACCCAAAACATCTAACAATGAAAATAGTATGAAATTTTACAGTTTATAAGTTGGTTGCCTATAACTTTTTAGTTTATACTTAGTACTCAGCTCTGATAGTTTTCCTTTCAACTTCAGTATATATACTACTGCTGTATTTTTTTCACGTCTCTATATATAACCGTTTAGCAGATAGAGGGGGGGGGACACTTACGTCTAACAAAAAAGCACTTTAAAACCAAATATTTCGGAAACGGATCTCTGAATCGAAAAATAGTGTTCTCAACCTCACACCATTTTTGAAAGACCTATTTAACGATACCTCACACGATGGGTAAATAGAGAAAAAAATTACTCCCCCACTTTACTTGTATGGGAGCTACCCTAAAAAAAACTTTTTTTCAAGATTATCTTCTACCACTCTTTTGCCATGATTAATATACATACCCATACCAAATTACAGCTTTCTAGTACTTATAGTCTCTGCGTAAAACCGCGGACGGACAGACAGACAGACATGGCGAAACTATAAGGGTTCCTTGTTTACTACGGAACCCTAAAAAACATAGAATATACCAGCTGCTTTTCTTGCCGCGCAGACCGTAAAAGCCGGTCAAGGGATTGGGCGAAAATTATTATTCATTCATTCATTCAATCTAAGGAATCACACACAACAATCTAAGGAATCTCAC
Source organism: Rhodophaea formosa (assembly GCA_963082605.1). Taxonomy (NCBI): domain Eukaryota; kingdom Metazoa; phylum Arthropoda; class Insecta; order Lepidoptera; family Pyralidae; genus Rhodophaea; species Rhodophaea formosa. Next base: position 21,191,271 of record OY720205.1, on the reverse strand, counting down.
ACAACAATTGATAGGCGATGCGGCTAGCAACTTATCAGTATTTTGATCCCGCTTTCCACCTTTACGCCCACTACGTTGCTAAACGTGGCCTGTAGGTTTTATGACCTTGGGCTCTGTCTACCCCGCAAGGGATAAAAACGTGATAGTATGTATGTGAATTATTTATCAGATTTTGATTTTTATCCTTATTTATTTCCTTTTTATGAATGAATAACTCCTTCGTGTTTTGGAAAGCATGTTTAGCAGTTGGTCACGGAAAAGATATGACAGCAGTTGTTCACATACACATACGAAATACTAACAACTTACATGTCAATAATTTTTAACTCCCTCGCTAGTCTGGGAAAAAAGAAATAACGTAGAATGTGCTAGCTGCTTCTCCTTCCCGCGTAGATCGTAAAAGCCGATCAAAGGAATGGACGTGAGAAATCATGTCAATATGGTGATGCGGCTAGCAACCCAGCACTATTTAGATTCCGTTCCCCAAGCCCACCAACATGCTAAACGTGGCCTTTAGGTTTTATAGACCTGGGCTCTGTCCACCCCAAAAGGGAGAAAAACGCAATAGTACGTATGTATTAATTCTTAATTAGTTCATAAAAATACTTATGCTAGAATTATCTGGTATTATATTCAAGACACTACAACAACCAACCCATATGCTCCATGCAATCTATTATAAAAATGTTAGTCGTAGGCATGACCTAATCATTGTCATAACATTTCTGCTTAGTTTATACCATTGTGTTTTATACGTATCTACTTCTATATCCGGACGATCTATAGAGTTAAGATTATGCACCACCTTTGCTTGAAAAACATCATCATCATCATCATCATCAGGTCTTTTTAGTCTCCACTGCAGGAGCACGACCCTCTCTGTACTACCAGAGCCTACTAGCCTGAGCAGTCAGAGGATTTGGCCTACACTCTCCACGCTGGCCAGACGGGTTGGAGAGGTGTTCTATATAAACTAGCTGTATCCGCGACTTCATCCGCGCATAGCCTATGTCCTTTCTCAGGCTCTAGACTTCTTTGTACGAAATTTCATTTAAATCTATCCACTAGTTTTGGCGTGAAAGCGAGACAGACAGAGTTACTTTCGCATTTATAATATAAAAGTACGGATTATATTTTGTTAAGAAATAAGAGTAACTAGAACCTAATTTAGAACGAGAATTAAAAATTGTAAGTTTGTAAGTATGCAACAAGCCCATTTTAACTATTCTACTAACTATGTGACTAACTTTGTTAAACTTAGTCTTTGGTATTACAATATTTGGTCTATCTACCCCGTAAGGGAACCCCGGAACAATATGATATCAGCATTCTCTACGACGTAGGCTTAGATGTGGTAACCGCAATAAGTTTAAACGAAGTAGATAGATAGTGATGGTTTACTATCCTATCGCTTGTTTAAAATCATAACAATAGCTACAATTTCCTTATTCAACTTTAACCATCTGGGCGGAAAAAAAATCTTAAGCCTAGGAACAATAATTTAAAAAAAACTTACGAAGCACCAAATAGTCAGGAACATTTGGCGTCCTTTGAAAGGCATTTTTGCGTAACCCTCTGCAGGGTACGGGAAATCCAAATTCGCCTGGTCATACCACAAGGAGTATACATTCAGAACAGCCACTGATACATGGAACACAGGCCGCAACATTTTGATAAACAATAATAATAAAAAAAACTTGAATATGTCAGTCTTCCAATGTGGCCGAGAGGCAACTGATTTAACTGAGCGTATCTCTTCTACGACGAGTGGAAGCAAAACAATTATTAGAAAATTATACGATAATTATTATCTGCAGCTGTGATTACGTTACGTACCTAATAGGTAATTGAGATATTAGATTATTTTTCGAATCAATTGTTTTTATCATTTAACAAATCATTTCCTTCTATTAATTAAGTAGTACCTATCTATTAGTAATTTATCTTGAAAATAATAAAATCGATGCTTTGCGATGACATTTTATGAATTATAATTTATTAAAATTTGTATTTGTATTCAAGTTTTTTTTTATTATATGGGCTTTTCTGTATTAAAAATAAATTATTATTTTTTACACAAAAATGTTATATGACGTGGTACTTCTTGGGTCAATCGGTGGTTTCACGAGCAACAAGATATGTTTTTTCTATTTATTTTGATCCGTATATTAGCCCATTTTGAAAGGAACTATTTGAAATTTTTGTCATTAGTATAAATACCATACCATTTCAGATTGTTGTGAGAGTTTCGGTGTGTAATTTTAAATAAAAAGACTTTTGCAGATTGTATTTTTTTATGTATTCATAATGCTATTCTGATACAATCTTATTTAATTAAGAAATAAGATATGGGAAAACCCTTATTTTCGTATAAATATAATAACTTAAAAAAGAGCTTTACTCCTATAACACGCACATTAATAAATGCTGCCCGCGTGGATTTTTTCCTATAACTTATTTCAAAATTTGTAAATTGAATTAGATGAATAAATGATTTATTATTATAAGGTTTCTTTATATAGGTTTCTAAGCACGTCACGGATTTGCCAAACATAAAAAAAATCTTTTTTTAAGCTTTCCTTATTTAAGTCGTATAATACCATTATATTTTCAAAACATATTTTAAATAAATAACTAGGTATTTAACTAGGTCGTTTATAATGATTTAAGTAAGTAAATATTTCTTTTTTAAATATAGGCCGTAGGATTAATAACTATGTAATAAAAGCTTTAGTAAATTTTACTTTTTGTTGTTCCGTTAGCATACGGTTTTGATTTCGGACTTAAGATTAAGTTTAATTTCTCTCCTAAAGTATAAAAGGCAATTCCAAAAACTGCGCTAAAGACGCACCAGAGAGCCCTAAGTTGGACACCAATAACATCGAATATTGGATACGCCCAAACACCAGTTTTTGCATGCATGTAATGCAACCATATTGTATAAATTATAGAAAACAATACAACTATCGTATAACCTAATTTCCTTGTAGGATAATTCCTATTAGTCACTAATAATTCTATAAATAAATTTATTAAAACTAAGGAATGCATTGTATGGTTTAGCCATGCTGGGAAAATATTTCCTAATATGTCGGGGAAAACTAGGTCTTTGTTAAAGAAGAATATGATCCAGAAGGCAGTAGTAACGTAGCCGGCGACGGGGAAGGCCAGGCTGAAAAGCGTGTCTTTGCAGACACGGACCAGCGGTCTTTTCTTTGGGTTCACTTCGTTGGTGCCGAAGACGTCATTCAGAAGTGCTGTGATGAAATATGTTATTTGGATTACCTGAAACAATATTTTTCTAGTTTAGTTTAAGACAAGGACCTTATGTTGGTAGAAGAACTGAGTAGCCATAGTAACTTTTGGCATAGAAAAAGATGGCAAAACTACGGGTTTTATTCCCGCTGGCATATGAAATTGTATAAAAAACTATAGATACCTATAGGTACGTTTGTATTATACCTATGCCATTGCATATGTGGCAGCGGGAACAAAACCTGTAGTATATCCGTCTTACGGTCAGACATAAATCTTTCCACAGAATTATGTGTTACATACAACCTTTACAGTCTTTGGTAGATTGTTTTATGGGAGATGGAATTTTGTACACATTTTTACGCATTTATGTACCTTCTTAAGGGGGCACACTAGGCACAGTAGCGACGCCGATCATTTTATTCCTAATACTTTACAAATAGAAAGAAATTCAAGAATGTAAATCATATAAGCCTTAGTAAATAGCTTGAAGTATTTTTGGAATCATGTTTTAATATTATGAGAATCAGTCATTAAGAGAAAACGTAATCTGATTCTCATAATTCTCACTGATTCTGATAATATAAAACATGATTCCAAATATACTTCAGGTTATTTTCTAGTGCTTATATGATTTACATTCTTGAATTTCTTTCTATTTGTAAAGTATTAGGAATAAAATGAATGGCGTCGCTACTGTGCCTAGTGTGCCCCCTTAAATCATATATTTTTGATAACATAGGTACTTGTTCTCGGTGGAAGATGTTGGTTCTATAGCTTTTGAAGTAGGTAGGTATATTGAAATAGATTAAAAAAAAGAGTACTACTCATACTTCTATGTATATTTAATTTCAAATTAGGTACTACGACCCGAACCATCTAAGACCAAGAGCGTCACTATTTAAACAAAAAACTTTAAATGTTTCGCTTCATACATAATATTTAATAGTCATGTATTCAGCATATAATTAACATAATCTGTCCTCTAAATGTAGAAAATTATGTTTACCAGATTGTTATTCAAGCGTAATTGCATTGTATGCCAATCAAAAATGCTGTCAATGCAAGGTCGAAACAGACACAAAATTTATAATTTTAATCATCAAAATTGTTTATTCGTTTAAGTGTTTCAATCCAAGTTTTCCGAGTTTATACGACGTTTATAAAAAAAAAACCGGCCAAGTGCGTTTCGGGCAACGTTCCGGCAGGGTTCCGTAGTTGCGAATGACAACTTTGAGTTCCCACTGTTCACACTCGCACCTCACGGACACTTACTTTTAGCAAAAATTTGCAACCAAATATTTCAGAAACGGATCCCTAAATCGAAAAGTGATGATGCTAATCTCACAATATTTTTGAAGACCTATTTAACGATACCCCACACGATTGGTAAGTAGAGAAAAAAAATACTCCCCCACTTTACTTGTATGGGAGCTATGCTAAAAAAAAATTTTTTTCAATATTTTTTTCTATCACTTTTTTGACATGATAGAATTACATACCAATACCAAATTACAGCTTTGTAGTACTTATAGTCTCTGAGTAAAACCGCGGACGGACAGACAGACAGACAGACAGACATGGCGAAACTATAAGGGTTCCTTGTTTACTACGGAACCCTAAAAACAGTGTCTATATTAATTTTGATTCTAATGATGACCATTTTTTACCACAAACAATGCATAAACTAGTTAGATAACTTTAGCCTTCATTATAATAACAAAAGAACGCAAAAAGGGTCTACGGTTCACTGCCTATCTAATAGTCGGTCAATGTCGTCATTTGATAACGTTCTGTCATGGAAACAGGCTGGTTTGATGCCGGCCATCGATGATTATGTCGTTTAATTAACTGTAAACTTCGTCCGCGTGGATCAACATCCTCTAATCAAGCTAATAGACGGCGTCCCAATGCGATTTTATGATGTAATAAAATAGGGTTTGGAGAATTTTATAGTTAGATATGGATGCGCTATTACTTATTCGTAGGGATGCGCACTTCTTAGTTAAGTGAATATAAATATCCAATACATCCAAATATGAAGGTTTTTATATGTCTAGATTCTTTTTTCTGTACTTATAACAAGTAAGGTTAATGTTAAACTTTCCGTATCAATATTACTCTTTCAGATAAAAAAGTTATAAAATCACAGTGTTTGCTAAATAAATATTAAGTTTATGGTTATGGGTAATAAAAATTGCAATAAATTTAGTGGAATACAATATGTACGTACAATATTTTATGCTTTTCGTACTTTTAAAAATGGACTTGCCCTGCCCACCCTGTAACTAAACGAATCGTTATCAAATTAAAAGTGTCGATAACAGTATTTTAATAATAATAACAAAATAAATTAGTATTAGATACCCATAGATTTAAAAAAAAAATATACTTCTATGGAGTTACATTTGACATACGTTCCATATAATCACAACGTAGTCCGATACTCTGCGGAATTAATGAGTGGCCCCTCATGTCAACAATCGAGGGTGCCAAAAGTTAAATTTTTAGCTAGAACCACTTGGTAGATTTTTTTCAAAAGTTTGACACTTTTCCAGCAATGTATAACAAACAAAAACAAGGGTACTGACATTGATTTAAATAAAATTTTTTTTCGTCTGTGTGTCCCAGACTTCAACAAAGTGGAGACAAGACGAAGAGAGGAGATATGTTTTAAAGAACATAACATAATACATTATCGTCATTATAGTATGTCGCGTCTCAGTCTTCACTTCACTGAGCTGACGCTAATTGGGTCATAAATAAATCAGTGCCTTGTATTTTCTGTTTTGGTGGAGTCTGGGTCTTATTCTTTATTTTCTACTTTTTCCTTTTAGATAAAACTAAGATAATAAGTACTTACAAAACACCAAAAAGTCATAAACATAGGTCGGGCCTTTAAAGGCAGCTCCAGATGCCTCAGAGATGGAAAAGGTACATCCAAGTACTTTTGGTCGTACCAGAAAGCTGACACATCCAATACAACCACACACAGATGAAACATAGTCACATAGTTTATTGTTAAAACTAAGCTGTTCTTCCGCATCGCTATTCTTCGCACCACCGTTCCTGTTACACCACCCTTTTTACCACCCGTTCTAGGAACCGTTTTCGCACTTGCGTTGTACGAGGATCCGTTGGCACTTGTGTATTTCAAACCTACGACCGATTTTAGCACTTGCGTTTTTTCGAAATTCTGTTCCTCCAGGGCTCCGTTATGCTCGCTTTCAATTCCCTTGCCTCGCCAAATATTTTTCTATTTGCGTATTTTTTGTGCTTTTACGTAATTATTTTTATGTTTATTTCTTTATACAAGTCACATTATTCTCAATTATATAACGCTATATCTGTGTCAGCATTTGGCAAACTATATGTATGTTTGCATTCGCGATCTAACGGATACTGATCAATTTAAACCTGTTATGTATCTTCTAACGTTTATAATAAAAATCTTATAAATTCTTGTCTTTAAGAATTTCAAGGTAAGTAGGTCTTCTAGATTAGATGAGCTCCGTGGCGCAGCGGTCAACACGCCTGACTGCGACACGGATGGTCCCGGGTTCGATCCCCGGTCAGGTCAAGATGGAAAGTGATCTTTTTCAGGTTGACCTGGGTCTTGGATGTTTATCTATATAAGTATCTATTATAAAATATACTTAGTGTCGTTGAGTTAGTATCCCATAACACAAGTCTCGAACTTACTTTGGGGCTAGCTAAATCTGTGTGATTTGTCCGTATATATTTATTTATTTATTTGAAACAAATTAAGCCTTCGATTTTATAAAGCAGGCTGCAGGACTCATTGATAGTACCAATGTATGTTGGAAACTATATTTTCAGGAAATAATAAATCTGTATAACGTTCATGTATTTACAAAAAAAATAAAAAAAATACTTAACTATTATATAAAGGCTGATTTAAAACCGATGAGCTATATAGAAATCTCGGAATCAGAATCCTGAATGAAATACAGAATTGTAAGAAAAAAAAGATTTAAAATGAAAAAAAAAGAACATGACCTCCCATGCATGGTCTTCGATCAGTTGGGTGAAACTTTATGGTAAGTCTAAGATTTTTTTTTAGCCTTAGCCTTTTTATCTTACAATCCTGTATTCTATCAGGGATTCCGATGGCGAGATTTTAATATAGCTCATAGGTTCAAATCAGCCCGTGAACTACTAATTATAAATAAAGCAAGTTATTGGTCAAGGCAAATATAAAACTAGCCATCTACGACTCGAAAGAAGAAGAATAAAGCAATAAATTTTATTATAATTTAATTGCTGACCTTTGTAAATATCTAACCTTAGAAGGGTTCATTGAATTGAAACCGTGGTCGTTTTTAGACTTTTTAAGTTATTTAAAAAAACAATCTTTATTTATATAATCGGAATGTACATAGAGTGGGTTTGATATATAAGTACTTATAAGTAGATACCTCTGATTCATAGTGTGAAGATAACAGCCTTGACATTAGTTGTGTGTGAATGAATCCCAACTATCCCATCCCAATCCCATCCCTACTTATAATATTATAAATGCGAAAGTAAGTTTGTTTGTTACGCTTTCTCGCCGTATCTACTGAACCAATCATCATGAAATTTTGCATACACGTAGGTTAGGGTACCGAGAAGGACATAGGCTATTTATTACGAGGGCGAAGCCGCGGGTCACAACTAGTATTATATATTTATGGTCAGAATGAGATATCGTATATACTGTGGGTTTAGGTTCGTTATCATCATCATCATCATTCACACTACTCACTACAATACAAAACTTGTTTTGCCTTTGTGGATGGTAATACATGCCAAATTTCTTGGGTATGTCCTGATACTCCGAAAATATGAAGAAAAACGAAGTAGGTACATGTTGAAAGAAAGATGAAGATAGTACATATATGTAATAAAAACGTTTTGTCATTGTGGATCATCATAATTATCTTAGACAATATATCTGCATCTATTTTGATAAAAATTGAGATTTATACTCTTGAAAATATTTCGTTACATACGTGTTTTATGGTTTATTACAATTCACCATCTAAGGGTGTAAAATAGGGTTAAAAATTTGTATGGAAAATATTTAAAATCTGCTCCAATTTCTATGAAATTTGTAACTATACTTAGCTCCTAAATATAAATAATCTAACACGTATATTCCAGTTATCTAAAATCCATCCCCAAATGTTGTAAAATATGTAATACCATGGGGATGGAATCGGTTATAAACCCGTGATGAAATTTTTCAATGGAAACCTATCGTTGTTTTGACTATGCGTTATCTGAACCTCTTATCACTGACTTTAGATCCGGTGCACTATCAGAAACCAGAGCTATTCGGCTGCTGTACGGTTGACCCCTAGCTGATTGGAACTGGAGAGATCCGTGTATTATCTTCCGAAAGTGGTCCAGTGATGTTGAGCGCTGACCCGCCCGATATTGGGCAACGTCAATGAAATGACTCGTCTGTGGGGTATTTATGGTTCCGTTGCAAATTGGGATAAAATGAACCCTAATAGATTCCGTATGTCACAGCCACTTTATTCCAAAATAAGACTTTCCATAGAAATTCGTTCAGCTGTTCGGTGACTTTGTATCTAATTTGCGTAGTCTCATTTTTATATCCTTTTAGTCTAATTAAATAAGGAAATTTAGTTCCGTTTTTATTGCAATTCTGTATTCCATGAGGGATTCTGATTCCTAGATTTCAACAGAGCTCAGAGGTTTGAAATCACGCTGTATATGTTGTTTGTTATTGTACAGGAAAAAGAGTGATGGGATAGTTTCAATCGATTTAATAATTACACGTGGTAGGTACCGCTTCAAATAGTCAACAAAATAGAAAGTTATAAAAAAATTAAAGATTTATACCATAAGTTTGCCCCTGAGTTGACGTCAGTACATAATTACATATATGCACGGTCTACATTCTATTCTACCAAGGGCCGGTAGCCAGCTATTTGTTATTGTATTAAGTATATAAATAATTTCCGTTTTGTTGCCTTTATGGTTATTATTTAACTTCCCATATCCACTAAACTGTTTGCTACATGAACGTGCGGTGGTGTGCGGTTATCTGCCGCCCACGCGAGCCGTAAGCCGCGTGCATCCCGGCTTAGCACGGCTCACTGGGGGCGCCACACTTACTGAGTATTTGGGAAATTTTCTATCTTTAATTTGTTGCCTTAAATTGGCGTGGCCATGTGGTCCCACCTTCTTATTATTTCTGTCTTATTATTTATTATAATTTTTATAAATGATATCTCAGTTTTAGCAAGTTTAGGCTAACGTGGACTAACGCCGCCATCTTGTGAAAAATAAAAAAGATGCAGTGCCGTCGCCAACTACGCCTTTGAGGCCTTTGATCCAATATTTTCGTGTGAGGTTGGCAGTCTATAAGTTAGTATTATACTTTCTTTGAGTTATGTATAATCAAACAAATCCATCAAGGTCATTATCTTTATGTCACGCTTGTAAATTACTACTATAACTATACCACCAGCCAAAATGATCTAAGCCTAATTCGTGAAGTATAAAATATTTCTCAATTTACTACCTGATTAAAACCATTTTCCCCTAAAATAAGTAAAATAAAATTCCATAGTCCCATGGTTGTGTTCTATACTTATCACTTTATTGTTTTCTTAGCTGTCATTGTGAATTTCTTATGATTTTAAGTACTAATTTGAGTGTGCGTTTATAATAAGACAGTTAGTGAATTCAAAATCCTTCGAATAATCCCTGAGAGTATACATAAATCTCGATACGATATTTAATTGTTAAGTGTATTTTACTATTAGATACCTTAGGTGGGTGATATCATGTCATGACTAGACATTTTTAATATACAGGCAAAGATTATTAAATCTCTATTTGTCCCAATTTTCCTCAAAACCTACTCACCCTTCCGCTAAGCTGAAGCTAAGAAAATAAAGTATAAAATTTTTCTATTAACTTGCTGTTAACTGGTCGGCGTTATTGGCAATAATGTCTATCCGGATTTGAAGATGGGGTACTACTCTGAAAAACTTTACACAAATGATAAAAGATCAAAATAAGCCATAACTTTGACGAAACACGTTGTTGATGTTAATCGATGTGAACACTTTGATTTTGTGAGCCCTATATTTAAATATTTACAATAAGGTAATTAACTCAAATAAATAAGCCTAAATAGGAACTATATTAAGGAATGCATATAAGACAAATTAAAATATAAATAAGAGCAATAATTCATTATGATGCCTGTAAAAATAGAGACAAAAAGCAATGAAATTATTGGCGCCTCAGTTTTTTTCGCTTCAGTAGTGTTATTTTTCGCCTTTGCATTTCACACCTAGGTACACTACGATCTCTATAAGGCCAAAGCTAAAATTCAAAAAACATATTCTACTTTTGAATAAAATTACTTTTAATACGGTTTTTATCCTGTTTATTACGTTATTTAAACAACTAACGATCCGAACACTTGACAGTATTCATAAATTGCATGTAGACTGCAGCCTAGCGATGATCAGGGTGAATGTTTATCTTTATATTATGTTAACCTATTTTAGATTTGGTCATAAATTAGTTCGATCTTAAAATATAGAATCGTTGAATTGGTATCCTATCCCATACATAACACAAGTCTCAATATTTCTTTGGGGATAGCTCAATCTGTGTGATTTGTCCGTAATATATTATTAATAAATTAAATATTTTTGTTCATAAATCCTTTAGTCATGTAATGTTATGTATGATCCATGCCTAATAAGACAAAGTTAAATATTTTATGCATCGCTAATATAGATATTTTAAATATCATTGTTTGAACATTCACTTTCATTACACATTATTATTTATAATAGTGGGGACACACCCATACGTAAGATAATGTCTGACGGATAAGTTATAAGTAATTTTATTAACAAATAAGTTTTATAAATAGGTAACTGTGTTGCATGAAAATAATTTGGAAATAAAATATTTTTCATTTTCATTATAAAACGTTACCACGGTTTCTACTTGCATCTATTTAGTGATATTGCTGACTACTTTCAGAGACGGCCGTGACCCTAACACTCGCCTTCAAGATGGTGTTCCTACATACCAAAACTAGTCGGCGATACCGACTGAATAAACGTGAGTAAAAACAGGGATTCTTGAATTTATCTCGCGTAAGTTTTAATAGCAGATATTATTTTTCACTTTCTTAGCGACACGACACGACCCATGGTACGACCCCGAACTTTAGTATTATACTCAAGTCACTTCTTCTATTACGATAAACATCGGTATTTTGGCCCTCTCGTAAAATAAACTGTTTGTCGCTCTCTGATTTCTGTTTTATTTGATGACTCAGACTTTTCGAGACTAACAAAGGATCAAATTGAACTTTAGCCTTTATTTTCTTTATTTGTTGTTAAGGTTTTTGCTGAACGCCGAGATCTTCTTATTAAATAAGGACTTACATACATAAATTATAAGTCTGCATTTTCATTCATACTTGATATTTTCTCACCTGAACCAAGTAAGTATCTAGGTTTGTATACCAAGTCCTGAAAGGAAGGCTACTAGTAGTCTTATAAAACGTATAAGACTAATAGCAGCCTTCCCCGGCTTGTATATACCAATAAACCTTCCTCATGAATCACTATATCTAATGGTGAAAACCACATGGAAATCCGTCCATAATTTTGGACTTTATCGCGAACAGATAGACAGACGCGGCGTAGGACTTTGTTTTTAAATATGTAGAGAAGATTGACATAAATGATTATGCGACAAAAATTAGTTTTCACTTTCATCTTTAATATTTTCTTAGCTGAACCGAACCAAGTATACCTACCACCTATACACACTATGTTCCCGTTTATAAGACTAAATACTTACATTACCAAAGAAGTCAAAGTACAAATAAATAAATAATATACGTATAAAGGACAAATCACACAGATTGAGCTAGCCCCAAAGTAAGACCGAGACTTATGTTATAGGATACTAACTCCACGATACTATATTTTATAATAAATTTTTAAAGATTAACATCACTATCACTACTTATTATAAAACAAAGTCCTCTGCCGCGTCTGTCTGTCTGTTCGCGATAAACTCAAAAACGATTTTACCAATAGATAGAGTGATTCATAAGGAAGGTTTATAGGTATAACATGGACCTAGGAATAATATGGACCCGGCATTAGACACATCAAAAGTGAAGCATAACTTACGTCACATCAAGTCACTTGTGTGCAGCATGTATTTGATATTTGGGAAATTTGACATTTCGTTCGACCGGGGAAAAGTGTAGGGATTTTTGTGCCGATGTGTGCGTGCGCTAGTGTCGCGACACGAGTGTAGGGATTTTTATGTGCGTCACTGTTACATTTTCCAAGGGCATATCCTGATTATTCTTAGATCCATGAGGTATAACATGGACCTAGGAATAATAAAAACATGCCCGGGCACAGCCGAGTAGTACTGCTAGTTATCTATAATAGTAGTATAACATAAATATCATTTATTTTCCATATTACGAAGAGGATATAAAGGCAATTTTGTAAATTTCAATAATAGTTATAGAAATATCTATTTCTACTGATTGTGTTAAAATAAATATATAAGTTCGATAACATCCTTCTCCTTATAAAAAAAAAAGATTAGCACGTTAAAGGTTAGCATTTTTGAGCAAAAATTGTTGGCAGATTCAGAATAAAAATTGGTAAAAAAACTTTTTAAGTTAAACGGTTTTATGTTAAACATACATTGTAATGTTTAAGATATGTACTAAAAGCTAAAAAATTATGGGATTGATAAAACCTAGGTTATCCGCCATTTTGTAGAGGCGGCCATCTTGGATTTACAATGATATTGAATAAACATAATTGTATTGTCACCAAAATCCAAAGTGTATACTAAATTTCAGATTAATCGGTTGACAGGAAGAGGGTGAAATTTCAATTACTAAATTTGACCCAAGAATAAAGAATAAAACAAACGGGGTAAGCTAAAAAATAAATAAAAAAATCGTTTAATAATAATAATAAAACCGTTTAATAATAATAAATAATAAATAAAAAAAGACGATCAAACGAGAAAGAAATATAACGGAGTGATCCTATTTTTATACAAGGCAATATTAGGCCTACTATGACATTATAATAAATGGGATCATTGACCGTTTTGGCAGAGTAACTAGGTAGGCATAGCTGGAAACAGGTTTGCGTGGGTTCCATTCCATTTCGGCAGAGTTACAACTTATACTTCCGTTATATTTTTAAGGTTTAACCGGTTCTTTACTACTTATTACATTTATTTTTTACTAGCTATCGGCCATGGCACTATTCGCGTTAATGTCGAACCCTCGGGGAACAATACTTTTTTTCCGACGAGCTCCGTGGCGCAGTGGTTAACACGCTTGCCTGCGACATGGATGGTCCCGGGTTCAATCCCCGGTCAGGTCAAGATGAAAAATAATCTTTTTCTGATTGTCCTGGGTCTTGGATGTTTATCTACATATATATGGATTTGTAATGAAATATAGTATAGTTGAGTTAGTATACCATAACGCAAGTCTCGAACTTACTTTGGGGCTAACTCAATTTGTGTGATTTGTCCGTAAATATTCTAATATCTATGGTCCACAAATATTTTAAAAAAAATATACAGAGTGTAAATAGACCCTCGCCAATTCTTTAAAGGATTGACTCAGTTCGCCAATATGAACATTTTCTATGGGACCAATACTGGGAACACGATTTTTTTTCACTTTCCCATGCTAAGGTTCAGTGCACACCGAGACGCGACGCGACGCGCACTTTTTACACTGTGATAAGGTTTTAAGCCTTAATTTGCACACTTATAACGACTAAAATTGCGAGAAAAAACTTCACAAAGGTTTTCATAAAGGGTAAAAACGGGACCCTCTTCACGAGATTTCGATGTACGTCTGTCTGTCTGTCTGTCTGTCTGTCGCCAGGCTGTATCTCATAAACCATAATAGCTAGAGAGATGAAATTTTTAGTATGATATATGGCTTGATACCGCTTGTAATACTATAAATACAAAACGTACGAGTACGATTAATGTTAGATGGTTAGGTACAAAAGTAAGGAATATTCCCCAGGGTCATTTCACGCAGGCTCAAGTTTTTCCTAATTTCGGTGGCATTTTTTATTAGTAAGTTTTCGGGTCGAAGAATAAACTTGTGTTATTCTGGAACACACTATTATCCTAGATATTTAGAGGGAAACGTGTAACTGTAGTTGTTTTGAAGTTATGACAGCCACCGAAATTGCCAGGCCACCGAAATTAGAAAATCGCCCACCGAAATTGCAACGGGCGTGACAGTTCCGCCGTTAACTTGTATGCTAGATGATTCATGTTGAGGAGAACAATAAATAAAAAGAAATTATAATCAGTTTCAATCTTCGTTTAATTAACACATCACAATTTTAAAAGAAAATTAAGGCATTTTTTGAATGAATTAGCTCTAAGTATAATACACAGTTAAACACGCTATAAATACAGTTAAACACTCTGCCTGCGAAAGGTCTTGGTAAATTATATTTCCTGAAAGGGGTGTGAATGTATATTTTACGTTCACCCGGAAGCTAAGCGCTATTAAAAGTTATTTATTAAGGGAATACATGCATTTTACAAGGTCCAATGCTGTCCCATTTGCAATAATTTTTTTGTAAGAAAAGAAAATAAATCTTTAAATTTGTATTGAGAGGTAATAAATGACCCTCCAAACTATTTTATAAACTATACTATTGACAGTTCAAAGTGTGAACGTGAAGCTAAACTAAGCGTTTTTGCCAAAAGTAGGTAATTTTGACAAAAACACTAAGAAAAGCCTCATGTTCTCACTTTATATTGTAAACAGTAGTACAAAAAATAGTTTGAAGGGTTATCAGGCCTCCCTTCAAATTTTAAATGATATATCACTTTCCTTTTAAATGACTTATTTCAAAACACTGCTTTCTTTTGAAATATAAAGACAACATAATATAAATTTGTACTATTCATTTACCAAACAAAATTAAATTCTTTTAACTTTTTCATTAAAAAAATCTACCAAACACAATCACTAGAAACAACAAACTATTGATTCACTGTTCAAATCTGTAATCTTGTAATATATTTGAACATATCTATACTGGTCATACTGAACAACTTTCCCTAAGGAATATATGTTAATATAAAAACAAAAGCTGAACTTCTCGCACTGTTTATTGTTTAAATATTTTTAATTACGTGTTATAATTATTTATTTGCAATTACTAACTACAAAATGTAATTAGTAGTTTGATTACACTTTGCCCAACTTTGCAGTTATATAAGACCTCCAAAGTTTTTCGGATAACTTCTTAAGTCTAAAGTCGCATGTTAACCCATAAGCATTTTAGTATTGATGCAATTTCGGTGGCGCTAAATATGCCACCGAAGCCACCGAAATTGCGCCACCGAAATTAGAACCATGAAGAAAAAATACAATAACACAAAAACTATTTATGCTTCGTCACAAAAAAGTGTAAGCGCTAAGGGAACCTCATAACACACAATATACTCGCGAATTGTAATGAACAAGACCACCATTCATTCGTACAGCAACCCACCGAAATTGCATAATTTCGTATCCCCTCTTAGATTTGAAAACGTACTTACGTATTGGCGCGAAAACTCGACAGGATCGGACACATGACTACACTGCAAACGCTAGAGCACGACTTGACCTCCGTGTGCGTAAATAGATAGTTCGTTTAAATTGAGTAAGTATACGTTGAGATCGATTTAAACAAAACACATCAAAATGGCAGTTTTGGCGCGGACGTTCATTAGCGCCATGATCCTGAAGTGTGCATGATAAAAGAAGTGATGAAAGCGATAAATATGGTTGCTATATGCATTTACCAACATAATAATGTTTAATTTAGGTACTAAGTTTGCCATACGACCCACTTAGAGAGGTAAATACGCTTAAAAGTGAATCGTGGACACGCCACCGATATTAGAAATAGGCATATTTTTATTTTTTATTAATTATTTTAAAAATAAATTACAAATTTTCACTATTGTCTTCATATGCGTTAGAGTTTTTAGTACACGAAAAAAAATTGTGTGGTCATAGATAAACATTTTAAATAGTGATTTCACGCGCAGAACCTCAAAAAACACTGTCGGTGAAATTACCCCCCAAATAAATTCGTCGACCGAGTTTATGGAGGTGCGATTGAAATTATAGCGAAATCAGTAACACACCGACACGCGCATTTAATATATCAAATATAACGCTAGTAGATTTCCCCCGGGCCCGGCCGCAACCCGATACGCATTTTACGGCGTCTTAAAATTATTAGTATGTTTCATATTACTGCGCTGTGCGGGACTATTCCGGAGATCTACTCACTTCATAGTAATTCTCACAGAAAAAGAAAATGATAAACGAAAGTAGTACAGTCCCGGGAAATTCGAAAGTAGAATAAATGGTATCTTTTAGATAAGCATGTAATATCCTCGTCTTCTTCGCCACTTATCATCAAGTGAGATGGTAGACAAATGCATAATTCAATGCTTAGTAAAAAACGGAACTCGAAGAACTGTGCGGGAAATACCTTCTTAGCCATGACAGGTATTTCTTGATTTAAAAATATACTACCTGTCGTTCTATGCAAGGGCTGCAAAGACTTTAACCTACTTACTTACTTCAAAACTAGCCACCGTTAGTTTTACTAAAAGGGTGTAGAAAATTACTCTGTACTTAACAAATGGCCTTTTTAATGTAAAATTCAAATCCAGTTACTAGATTAGCGATAGTTTAGACTTCCAGGGATTAGGTAGGTACTATTAGGTTTGGAGAATAGTCTCATATTTTGACATCATTGCAGCTGCCATCTAATTAAATAATAAGTTTGGCCGCATAATTAATATATTAACCAAGTTGAGTTTTGAATTTAGTTGTTAAGGAAATCTAGAGAGGATGTAATGTTATAAACAAGATGCAATGCAGAGAATTATTATTTATAGAAATAAAAAACCCGCCTGCTGTTTTTGACAGTTTACGTCCACCACTATGATTGTTTGTTGACGTTACATAGCCTATAACACTCCGGGGAAGAATCCAAATCTGATGACACCTCACACTTCAAAATCGGTTAAACTGTTTAGGCTGCAGGAGACAACAACGGAACAGGTAGGTACACATACATACAATACATAGGCACGAAAAATTTTACACTCCTTCTGGTTGGGTCAGTCGGTTAAAAATGAAGTCGTACGTGAGAGAAAGGTGAGATGTGTGTTCAGAATACGCCGGTCGCAACTACGGGTATTTTATGAGGGTAGCACGAGGGCGTAATGCGATTAGTCGCGGTTTCAGACAATTTTACATTACCATCATGAACACGGTAAGTTTACCTTGAGCTTGATTGAACTATAAGACGAAGAAGCTATTAGTAATAATATAAAATTCAATAAGAGTATTTTCAAATTACAATTATTGACAGAAAGGATAACCTTGCTAAGTGTATAATTTCATTCGTCTGAAACGTCACACACACACACACACCCCTCATATAATTACGAAGGAGGAAAAAAATTTTTTTTTTGTTGAACTACGAGCAATACTAGGAGCTGGATAACTGGCAGTCAACCACCTTACCTTTTAAAATAAACTTTCTGCCACGTACATTCGAAATGCGGAATCATCTTCCTGCGGCTGTATTCCCGAGTCTATTCGAAATTGGAAACTTAAAAAAAAAGAGTTTACTTAAAAGGCCGGCAACGCTCTTGTCAGTAGTAGTTGTCCGTGGGCAGCGGTGATCTCATCACTTACCATCAGTTGAATCTCTTGTTCATTTGCCATCCTTTATCATTATTATGAGCCTTTAAATTATGTGCCAATGTTGGGCAAATACAAATACAAATAATCTTTATTGTGGTACACAGGTATAAAAGATAATAGTTACATATAGTGTGTCACTGCGACCTGTCAGTATTAGACCAAAGGCCTTTTTCTTTCGCTTCCATGTCTCTATCATAATAAATAAAAAAAGAGAGAGATACTTATTTAGGAAACTTATAAATAACACTAATTTGTCGGGATTTAAACACTTGCCGCTTATGTAAGCACCTTCAACCCCAAGTTTCAGGAAGTTTGTGACCGCCATGAATATTCATCGCGGCCTAATTTCGTATTCTTTCTTAAGGTCTAAATAAGTAGTATTATAAATATGTATGAAGGACTTATTAACGACAAAATTCTGTTTTTGTTACGCAAATAATTACCGCATAATTGTTACGTAGAAAATATACGAATTCTTACTTTTGTGATATAATGTACGCTAGTAAACATTTTTGAACAGAATTTAAAAAAGAAGGAATATTTCCATTCAACCTGTATGTTACTTATCCCACGACTTCGTTATTCATGAACCTGACATCATCGTCAGGTCTTTTTTAGTCTCCACTGCAAGAGCACGCCCCTCTCTGTACTACCAGAGCCACATATTAACCAGAGCCGTCAGAGGATTTGGCCTACACACTGCCCACACAGGCTGGAGACGTCTCTTTGGTGTTTATAAGTTTTGTTTAGTTTGTGTTTCCTAAGTCGCCTTCTACGACATCCTCGGAAGGGCTTGGAGTGGTCCTATTCTTCTCTGCCGGGAACCATAGGGCGAACCTGAAATATTAAATACATTCAAATAAACTCAGAACCAGCTGTAAAAAAGATAACATGGATATGATAATGTTCCAAGAAATGACTTTTCATAAAGATTTTCTTTTCAGTGCCACGAACTAATGTTTCTATTCAAGGAAAGTTTCGCTTCTCTTAGAACTTATATGAAAATAGCAACAAGTCTTCACTGAGAAATTTTAGCGGCGACATGAGAGGAGAATCTCGCCCTCTTTGAGACTACTTTATCATATGTTGTTTATTATCTTTTGCACACTCGATCGTTAACATAAACATGTTCCAAAAATAATAAATCTATGTATATTGAAATTGTAACATGAAAACAGAAAAAAGAAAGAAAAAAGAAAAGAAAGAAAAAGACAATAAGGAATAAATATTCGTAATCATATAAAGCCCTTCAGGCGAGTAGGCGACCAAAACTGTTGATGTGGTCGGTTCCGAAACGCTAGTAGTCTGTAGCTTTTGAACAATTAATAAATACATATTATCTAATAAGATAATTTTAAATATGATGATATGACGTGAAAAAGTGCCTGCAAAGGCCTATTTTCTGAATAAACGTTTTGTTTTGAATGTCACTTTGATGCCATGGTTTGATGCAGGAGGCGGACGGGTAGGCGAGAGCTAATTTTAATATGAGTAGTAGGTCCACTGCTGGACTGACTACTACTACTACTACTGTCTATAGTAATTAGAATGCATTTAAGCGTAAAATGGATAGCACGCATTTATTTTAAAAATATAGATAAAATGAACAAATTCCATTATCGAAAATGCTTTTTATAGTCTTCTTCTTCATTTCGTGTAGGTGAGTGACACTGTCAGTCGACCATGCACACCCTATGGTGTCAGAGTTCTTCAGAATCGCCTATCACCAAATGGCAGTCGGGACCAACGGCTTAACGTGCCTTCCGAAGCACGGAATCATCTTTTTTATCAGACAATCAGGTGATTCATACCTGCATGCAATGTCCTAACCAAACTAGAAACAACAAAGTATGCTTCCCGTTGGAATCGAACCCACGACCCCCGGGTCAACAAGGCAAACGCCTTAACCACTGGACCACGGAGGCTGTATATAGTAATATGTATTAAATATAGCACGTAAGTAGCGTCATCTGTGTGTAGTTGGAGCGCAATTCTAGTTTGTGTGAACTTTGTGGCACCTCAATCTTCAAATATGATATCAACCTTGGTATTAGTAAATTGGTACCAGTACCAGTGTACACCATCAATTTTCTCCTTAGCTATATTGCCTCATATAATCTTGTAGGCGCCTCATAGACTGTTACCTAAATACCAAGAAGATGATACTCTATGGAGATTTCTGTATAGGTACAACAAAGTGAAAACTACGTTCTCAACCTTGAAGCCGACTCGTATGTCCTCTGTCTTTTTCCGTAGCGTATGAAAGAGAAAGATAGTGTTCTTCTCTATTTCTAATAATAGAGACAGAGTTGTCGGGTATACATACGGGTTGTCGACGTTGTCGTATAGGTGAGAATTCCATAAAGTATAATCTCCTTGCTAAATACACGATATAAACTATAATCTTGCTTAGCTAGAATGTACCTAACCTAAATGTTATTTGGGTAGTTGCCAAAGATCGTTGTTGAGATACGACACTAATAGCTGTCTTGATATACGAAGATCGTTCAAAGCGACCAGGGATTTCAGGTTAGGGAGATTCCGGAGTAGTTCGCCCATGGTTTCCGTCTTGCCATTAAAGTAAGTAAAGGAAAAATATATTTATTTTCTCCAATCTACGACATTAATATGCAAGAACACAAACACAGATCGGAGGAGACTGGAGTCTGATGTAGGCAGGGCCTGTATTATAGTAAACCAGTGCTCTATTTATCTGGATGTTTGTGAACTATGAACGTAAGGTCACCTGCAAAAGTCCATATAGAATTTGCTTAAAAAGTCGTATGTAGCTACTGATATACTATTTAAACAACGACAGCATTTTCAACCTAATTGATGTGGCATAAGGTTCTTATTACTGCTAAATATTTATGTCCTCCTAAACAGTGCAATCAATTTTCACCTTTATGCTATGTATGGACTTTTGAAGGTGACCGGTCACTTGTTGAAAGCAATACAAATATGAAGTGCCGGACTGTGATTAGTACAGTAAATTAACCTAACTTACAAATTACTTAACAGTAAGTATATGCTCTTCGTTTGGCATTTGCAATACCAGAGCTCGAAACAAAAAGCCACAGACGTAGAAAATACAAATAATTAGTGTAGTAACTTTTACCACAGGTTTTACAGACTATTACGTTACTCGGATAACATGTTCTTAATTAGTAACCTAACCCACGTTTAATTTAATTGATTAATTAGTTAGACGCCGTTAGATATACAAAGTATCTTTCAACAAATAATAGCCGCCTGAACTTAAACTAAAATAAGATGTTTTCATATATTGTATATTATAAATTAAATTGACATTGTAATAGTGGACTAAGTTGTTCAATCAGAAAATGAATAAGAGATTGTACGTTATTTATGTTGCTTTTTAAGGATTTTCATACATGTTTTATTTATTTACAAAAGTGTAATTACACGCACTATTATAACCTAAACGTTGGATTTTTTAAAGTACTACTTAGATTTGATTATCTCTTTATATATTTATGAACAATATGAACAATCAACAGTTAGCCAGCCTAGATTATATCACAGAGGAAAAAAACAAGTTTTACAAATAGACTAGTCAATATCAACACAAAAAGTGTCAAACATTGCAAACACGCATGTATCGGCGATTTTTTATATTTTGTAGAGACCACTAAGAATAGCCTATAACCGAGTTTTCAACTTTCTTAACCCTGTGTTACTCCTGGGGGAAAAGCTAGTAGTGCCTAGTTATCTTTCAAATGAAACTAATTCCAAGTTCTGCTCAGAATGGCGTCACAGGTGTCAGGCTGGCCTTAATTGGGGCCGTCAGAATCTACTCCTATTACTTGAATAGGCGGCAAGTTTTAGAACACAATGGCCGGGCAAGTTCTGTAAGTAAATGTATTTTGCTCTATCCCGGTGAAATATTGATCGTTTTGGACTCTTTCAGGATTCTTCTTTTGGATTCAGATGAACAACTTTTCCTGACGGACCAATGCTGGAGACTTATTTTATCTTTTGACATTTTGATACAAAAATATTCAGGGACCAATACTAAACTGAGTTTCTTTCGGCGTATAAACGGCGACGTAACTATACATTTCGAATGAACTTGAAAATAAAGCGTATTGTGCCAATTAATCTAATCAGCAGTTTCCTTTAGATTTTGTTAAATGGTTCATTCTCAGCTCAGACACGGTCAATTTACTGGTATTTAGCTGCAATTAGAAGGTTTTGGTATTGACGCCCGGAGATTAAGGCAGGCTATTGGGTACGACTACGAACCAAAGACATGATTAGAAATAGATCTCACAAAGACTTGTTTCCTCTAGACTTATTTTTATAAATAATGGATGAATTTACTTTAGATTCTCCTGATGATTATGTATGAGAATATCATCATTATTTTTACAGACGGTGCCCTGTTTGTATCTGACCATAACCGTGTGGTTTCAACCTGATTTGTTATGATTGTTATGATAGCGGCACATTACAAAGTGACACTGGTTGCATCACAACTTTGTATCTACCATATTAAAATATAAATAAATAATAAATAAATATATAGGGACATATCACACAATATAATATGTTTGTCATATATTTATAAATAGTTTGTCGTATGCGGTCAGAAAGGTGGGCTAAGTTGGCAACCTTTTGGGTACCTGAGGGCCGTCGAGGTAGAGGTAGACCAAGGAGGAGGTGGAGAGATGATCTCGACAAGTTTTTGCATGGTTGGGTAGAAATTGCAATAGACAGAAGTGAATGGAAAAATAAGGGGGAGGCCTTTGCCCAGCAGTGGGACATAACATCGATAGGCTAGGTTAAAAAAATATATATTTACAAATTATTTCTCTTATCACGTTAACGTGTTAGCAGGCCCAATCGTTGAGGCAATCTTTTTGTATGAGGTTAGCAGACCACCTTTGTAACCACCAGAGCAGCAAACAAATACCTGTGAAAATAAAGTACACACTACAAGCACTAGGAATCAAAGGTCCTCCAGGCTGGCGTGTTTACCACTGCGCCACAGAAATGGAGACTAAAAAAAGACCTGATGATGACCTATACATCGTTTATGGAGAATACCTACAGGCATAAGAGAAATTACGGCAAAATATGTACTCTGCGTGCGTATATGTGGAAAACGCGTCAGTAATGAGACTCACCATTCACAGGCTTAAAATAAAAAATCTCATTAACACACCAAAAGCACAATATAAAAGGGGCACAGAAAAAGACCTTATATTTTTATGAAATATGACAAAATCTATTACGGATGTACCGTAATAAATTTTGTCATAATTAATTGTCGTTTAAAATATGTTGAAATAGTAATAACGACTAAATTAATTAATTTTGTATTAATTTTTTTTGTCGTGTAGGTGACACGGTCAGTCGACCATGCACACCCTGGTGTCAGAGTTCTTCGGAACCGACTCTCGGCCTCTGACGTGGTTCCTTTTACGACTACCAGATGGCAGCCGGGACCACCGGCTTAACGTGCCTTCCAAAGCACGGAATCATCTTTCTTATCAGACAATCAGGTGATTCATGCCTGCAATGTCCTAATCAAACTGGAAACAACTTAACAAAGTATGCTTCCCGTGGGAATCGAACCACAACCCTAAGTCTAAGTCGGCCCTATGCTAGAGCGTTTTTATATCTGAGCAAATTTAAAACCCCTGTCTAGCGGTGTTGTAGGCGGGTTTAAAAGTTTACTTTCTGGATGGAAAGTGTTAACAAAAACCAAAGCGCTATTATAATCAAGGGTTGGGTTTGGCCCTTATCTGTTGTGTCTTTAATGTAGTCACAAGTGGCAGTAAGTCTATGACGTCTTTTCGGGCTTAACTTAGCCATATAATGGGGATGGCAACGGTAGCGTTGGCATTTTTACGGTTGTTCCGAAACAAACTGTCAAATGTATGGATTGTTGAACGAATCAATATTTTTCTTCACAAGCAGACCAAATCTTGTGAAATCCTAACTTATATTATAAATGCGAAAGTGAGTTTGTTTGTTTATTACACTTTCACGCCGTATCTTCTGTTCCGATCGTCATGAAATTTTGCATGCTCATAGGTTAGGGTACTGAGAAGGACATAGGCTATATATCACGTGGGCGAAGCCGCGGGTTGCGACACGCTGCCACCCCCATTATTAGCAAAGGCATCACTAGGCAAATGTCATCAATAGATGCCGTATGTCTCCATTCTTTCTTCTTCTTCTTCTGTTTTATAAAATGGCTCCCACCGAGATTTCAGTGATTCTGCCAATGTCCAGTAAATTGAGATACGGTACAGTAAGTATCGGTGTTGTACGGTAAAGTTGTAACAAGTAGCATCAAAGATGGCGTATGTTCTTTGATGCCTCGTGGTCGGGAGGTTATGGTGACAAGTCTATACGAGTCCATATAACAGTCCACTTTAACTATTTCACAAATTGTTCCATGAGCATGAGCATTTATAACACCAAACTACACCAATTTCATATTATAAAGTCCACCAAAATCAATTTGCAAAATCGCCCAAGGTAGACCCCAACTGCACCCCTTGACTTCCCACCACAAAGTCTCCTCCATTCTTTGACTATTAAATAATCAAAGTCTCCATTATACATCTGTAGCTTCTTTAATTTGCGTCACAAGTGGCAGCAAGCTCGTTACCAACTTAATGACGTCTTTGCGGCGCTGCGAAAGAAATGCTTAATTGTAACTTAGCCATTTTTATTTTAGTCTCCTTTATGCGATATTTTATAGGTGTTTTTAGTGTTCCGTGTCCAAAAGGTAAAAACGGAACCCTACTACTAAGATTTCAATGTCCGTCTGTCTGTCCGTTTGTCACTAGGCTGTATCTCATAAACCGTGATGGCTAAGTAGTTGAAATTTTCATAGATGATATATTTCTGTTGCCACTATGACAACAAATACTAAAGACAAGAAAATAAAGAGAGACCGGGAGACGTAATACGACGAAAATTTGTTCATATTGATGGGCTGAGTCACCCATTTAAGGGTATGGCATGGGCCAAGTTACAAGCTGCGGATAGAAAAAGCATTTCGATTTTTTTACACGCTTTTATTAGCTTCACTTGTCTGTAAGAAAATCTTGAAATCTCGATTTGACCCACTTCCCGGTTTTTGATTAGGATAAATTTTTCACACGCTCTGAGTTCCGACATGTGATAAGCCCTTCTTTAATTAACAAACTCTTAATTCACTCTTCAGCTTTATAATATTAAGTATATAAATAAGTAGATAAAAAAAGTAAATTTTTGAATTACAATTTTGTCTATAAAATGAAATATATCCGCCAGCTTTGCGCGTGTACATCAAAATCCATTACGGGCCAGTAATCTTGTCCATTTAGTTCGCTAATTGCCGGCTCTGAATATTCATACGACATCAATACGGATTAACGCCTCTGTACACACCGTAATCTACGTTTACTCTGTATATTGGTAAGGTTCCTATGTGTGGTGCCTGTGACCTTTGTATGATGTTACTCGATGGTGTACTTAATAAAACACACTCGGTGGATGTTCGTACTTGAATGACCTTTTATTATTCATTTCATAGAGTTTATATACGTCCTGTTTTCTAATGTTTTCGCGATTGTTACATATTTAAATAAAATTAATTTAATACGGTTTCTCTATACAACTGGCTTGTTTATAAATGTTTCTACAGTGTACAAGAATATTTACAAAATTCTCATTAAATATGACAAATAATTAAAATGTTGTGTATTCAGTATATTAATTCCATTAAAAATTTGACATAATATGTACATAGATTTATATTTGACATAATTAACAAATTTGTGTCTATTGCATGTCAATGTTGACTAAACATGTGATTCCTAACTACATTTTAATTCTACAACACCATTTGTTACCATGTTTAAAGCAATAAAGCTCATTTCATTTCATCGCATTTTTAACATTATTTATACATGTAACGTTTTGAACAGTTTACAGTGTACATAAATCCTAATCCTAACTAATATTATATATGCGAAAGTGAGTTTGTTTTTTGTTTGTTATGCTTTCACGCCCTATCTACTGAACCGATCATTATGAAATTTTGCATACACATATAGATACCCTAACACCTACTGAGACGGACATAGGCTTTATATCACGCGGACGAAGTTGCGGATAACAGCTAGTAATGTAAGAAAAAGGCGATAGAACCCTATCAAATTAATTTTATTTTATTTATATCTATGTTTATATGTATACGTGGTTAAAATATAGCATGGTGTTATACATGATATGCAGACGTCGCTATGAGATATGATTCTCTGAGATATCCTAGACATAGGAAGTGAAGTGTAGTGAAGTGAACTGCCTCCGTGGTCCAGTGGTTAATGCGTTTGCCTTGTTGACCCGGGGGTCGTGGGTTCGATTCCCCGGGAAGCATACTCTGTTAAGTTGTTTCCAGTTTGGTTAGGACATTGCAGGCATAAATCACCTGATTGTCTGATAAGAAAGATGATTCCGTGCTTCGGAAGGCACGTTAAGCCGGTGGTCCCACGTCAGAGGCCGAGAGGCGGTTCCGAACAACTCTGACACCAGGGTGTGCATGGTCGACTGACCGTGTCATGTGACCATGATGATAGGAAGTAAGATATGTCCGTTAAAACAGTTGGCATAAAAAAAAAGTCTGCTTTTTAAAACAAACGAAAACTCAAGCAGGCTGCTTTATGCTTGGAAAAAAACCATGTACTAGGTACGATTTTTGAAATGTCGCCGTTCGCAAACGACCGCTTTTTCCATACAAAAATCGTTCGAAGACGAGTCACACTTTCAAAAATAGTACCCCAGTGGATTTTAGTGATTACAACCCCGACGCCGAAAGAGGGATGTTATAAGTTTCACCGCTATGTGTCTGTTCATGGCACCATAGCAGTTAAACGGGTTACCGATTTGTTTTTTTTATTTAAAGGTTTTATAGTGATAGTTCTTAGTTCGGTCCAGTCATTAACAAAATAAAAGGATTTTTGTGTCGGAGGTTGTAATTTTCTTTATTTTACAGATTAAATAGACTATGTATTGTAACTTTTTTATGATTTATTACTGGTACCTAGTATCTAAACTATCAAAGGTACTATCACTTGATGGCTTAATCCTTTGCTTTATGGAGGGGTTTAATCCCCCATAACAATTATCTATAATATGCTGTCTCCTTATAGCTAGAAAGGTATTAATGGCAATATAATCGTCTTAGGCTTACATGTAATGATCATTATTAATTTGAACTACACATATACGGACACTGAGACATTATTAAATGTAGGTATAGCTCTTACCTATACATACAATGATATTAATTATCAAGCTTGGTAAGGTACTGTAATTATGCTAATTAGTCAAAGGTATTAATGTTGCGTTGTTATAATAAATCATACAAATAGCAGTAGGCAAGTAGCGTCAATTTTAGAATCCAAGATATCGGAAGCGAAATAGGTATATCCCGAGCTCCGCCGAAGGCACGTTAAGCCAATGGTTCTGGCTGGCATCATTGATGCCAGTCGTTAAGCTGTGTCAGAAAAGGAAAAATAAACCATCGGTTACGCTCTTGTTACACCTCTGGTGTTGCAGTTGTCCATCGGTGATCACGTACCTACTATCAGGTGACCCGCTTGCTCGTTTGCCGTCCTACCTATGTCATACAAAAAAAAAACCGGCCAAGTGCGTGCGTACACTCGCACCTCACAGTTTAACGACCAAAAACATCTAACAATGAAGATTGTATGAAATTTTACATTTTCCAGTACATTTTATAAGTTAGCTAATATATAAGTTTTTTATAAGCCTATAACTTTTTAGTTTGCACTTAGTACCTAGCTCTGATAGTTTTCCTTTTAACTTCAGTATATATACTACTGCTGTAATTTTTTTTAAGTATCTATATATAACCGTTTAGCAGATTGAGGGGGGGGGGGGGGGGTTGACACGTACCTCTAACAAAATTTTGCACTTTAAAACCAAATATTTCGGAAACGGATCCCTAAATCGAAAAATGATGTTCTCAACCTCACAATATTTTTCAAAGACCTTGTCAACGATACCCCACACGATGGGTAAATAGAGAGAAAAAATTACTAACCCCCCTTTACTTGTATGGGAGCTACCCAAAAAAAAATTTTTTTCAAGATTTTATTCTATGACTTTTTTTGCCATGATTAATATACACACTCATACCAAATTACAGCTTTCTAGTACTTATAGTCTCTGAGTAAATCCGCGGACGGACAGACAGACAGACAGACATGGCGAAACTGTAAGGGTTCCTAGTTTACTACGGAACCCTAAAAATGTGGCAGATGCCTCTATGCGGCTTGTCAAATTTGACACTAGTGTTGGACACTTACACGCTCGAAATGCAAACAAAGAGAATTACATACGTTTTTAGGGTTCCGTAGTAAACTAGGAACCCTTATAGTTTCGCCATGTCTGTCTGTCTGTCTGTCTGTCTGTCTGTCTGTCTGTCTGTCTGTCCGTCCGCGGTTTTACTCAGAGACTATATGTACTAGAAAGCTGTAATTTTGTATGAGTATGTATATTAATCATGGCAAAAAAGTCGTAGAAAAAAATCTTGAAAAAAAATTTTTTTTTTGGTTAGCTCCCATACAAGTAAAGTGGGGGAGTAATTTTTTTTTCTCTACTTACCCATCGTGTGGGGTATCATTAAAAAGGTTTTTGAAAAATATTGTGAGGTTGAGAACACCATTTTTCGATTTAGGGATCCGTTTCCGAAATATTTGGTTTTAAAGTGAAAATTTTTGTTAGAGGTACGTGTCCCCCCCCTCTATCTGCTAAACGGTTATATATGGATACGTGAAAAAAATTACAGCAGTAGTATATTATATACTGAAGTTGAAAGGAAAACTATCAGAGCTGGGTACTAAGTGCAAACTAAAAAGTTATAGGCAACCAACTTATAAAATGTACTGGAAAATGTAAAATTTTATACAATCTTTATTGTTAGATGTTTTTGGTCGTTAAACTGTGAGGTGCGAGTGTAAACAGTGTGAACTCAAAGTTGTCATTCGCAACTACGGAACCCTATACTGCGCGTGGCCCGACACGCAATTGGCCGGTTTTTTTTTAGAAATATCGATTTTATTTCTATGCATATAGATATAGAGATGTCTCAATCTGTAACATTGCTAACGACACGAATGTAACGATGATGTAAACATGCCAGGACTCATGTTCTGTGTAGTCTGTGTATGTCTACAGGAGGTTTTTATCCGGTTTGTATTGAGCCCGACTCAATCCTGCGACGGTATAGATTATTTTTATGCAGAGTCGGCTATTCATTTTACATCTTCAATCATTATTAATAAACGGAAGTTGTTCGGGTGTTTGTGAATTAGTCAGCTCTATCAGGAACGAATTCAGATGGAACTTGGCATTATAAGTAAATCAAGTTCGGCCTAGCTGTATAAGATACTTTTAATTTTACAGGATTGTGTATCACCATAATGCTAAGTTCATTGATAGTCTCAAATATAGATTTAAAAGAGTACTAATAATTTTTATGTAAACTTTAGAATAAAAAAATACAAATGGAAAAATTTTTTTCGCAGTTTTAAAATTGTTGCACAACTTTTTTATATAACTATTTTATATATATTACTTATAATAAGTTTGAAAGTTTTTTGGATTGCATGTTTTCTAATTATCAGAGCCTTTTTCGATGCAATTATCAAGATATATGAACTCGCAGTGCAGCGACTGCACAACATTAATTTCTTATTCTTTGAGGACCTGAGTCTTTTATAAACAAAAGCCTTTAAAAATAATAAAAAAGAAAAAATGTTTTCTAGTTTTGGTAATTCAGTAGGGTCACATTCTTATCTTACTTCGTATAATATTTATATACTATAGATAGAGTCAGATCTGTCAGTTTCAGGGCTACCCGCCTGCCTGATGCTACTCATCAAGTATAAATCCATCCATAGTATAAAATGGAATGGTCTGATTCTAGTTTGGAAATCCACACTACAGTCAGTAAGTCTGTTCACTCACATAGTTGTTCTCTAGCATAACATATCCAACAAAATTATGTATTTTGAAATTGTATTTATATGATATAAAAAAAAGAATGGAAAAAGAAAAAGGAAAATATACAAAGCCCTTCAGGCGAGTAGGCGACCAATACTGTGAAAAAGAGTTTCTTTCAGCGTTTCTTCTCTGCAGTGGCCGGTTCCGAAACGCTTGTAGTCTGTAGCTTTTGAACAATAATTAATAATATTAACATATTTCTAAGTAAATTAGAATTATTGATTGATGAAATGACGTGAAAAAGTGCCCGAATTTATTTTATTTTACTCTTTGAGAGTATACTACTGATTTTGTATCTGTTTTGAATTGCTCTGTGCTGGAAAGAGGTCGCGGTAACGAGCTATTCAGAGGCGTCGTTGCATTGCTTTTGAATATCGACGGCTACCAGTGGCGTATTACAAAATTCTTGTCCCGGGTATCTTGAATACCAGTACCAGTTCGTGTCCGTTTAAAAACAATTTTCACCTCAACCAATTTTAATTTGACATTGTTAGCATCTATAGTTTGAATTGCTCTGTATTGAAAAGAGGTCGTGGTAACGAGCTATTCAGTGGCGTCGTTGCATTGCTTTTGTATACCGCCAGCATTCTAGCATTCCTGTAAATACGCCGCTGAGACCAGTATTGTAATGACGAGGCGCCATTGAATTCTTTGAGACTGCGAGCACGCGACGCCTGGATGGTCCCATTAGTCAAATAATTTAGACAGGCTCTGAGGCTAAGGGCATCAAAATGGCTGCCATCCCGGGTCATATTCGTCTTGTCAGAGTGGATACGCCACCGAGGCCAGCGCCGTAATCACGAGGTGCCAATGATGTTTTTGAGGCTGCCAGCTCCTACAGCGCGTGGATGGTCCTAGTAGTCAAATAATAGGGATAGGCTCTTGGGCTAAGGGCTGCAAACCAGTTATCGGTCCCGGGTCATATTTGTTTTGGCTATAGAGTAAATACTAGTAAGCCACCGAGGCTAGCACTGTAATGTGAGGCGCCAACAATGTCTTTGTGGCTGCGAGCACCTTCAATGCCTGGATGGTTAAATTAGTTAAACAATTTGGACATGCTCTTGGGCTAAAGGCTACAAACAAACAAGTTATCGTCCTAGGTCATATTCGTCTAGGCTATAGATTGAATACGCCCCTGAGGCCAGCGCTGTAACCACGAGGCTCCAATGATGTCTATGTGGCTTAATACGAGCTTCATCAACGCTTGGATGGTCCCATTAGTAAAACAATTTAGACAGACTCTGAGGCTAAGGGCTGCAAACGAGTTCTCATCCTAGGTCATATTCGTCTAGGCTATAGAGTGAATACGCCCCTGAGGCCAGTGCTGTAATCACGAGGCGCTAACGATGTCTTTGTGTCTGCGAGCTCCTACAGGCAGCGTCTGGATGGTTCAATTAGTCAAAAAATTTAGATAGGCTCTTGGGCTAAAGGCTATAAACAAGTTATCGTCCCGGATCATATTCGCCTTGGCTATAGAGTAAATACGCCCCTGATGCCAGCGCTGTAGATCGAGCTTCTACAACGCTTGGATGATCCTATCAAATAATTTGGACTGGCTTTGAGGTTAAGGGCAACAAGCTAGTTATTATCCCGGGTAATATTCGTCTTGGCTAAAGAGTGAATACGGAATCGAGGCCAGCGCTGTTATCACGAGACGCCAACGATGTCTTTGTGGCTGCGAGCTCCTACAGGCAGCGTCTGGATGGTTCAATTAGTCAAAAAATTTAGATAGGCTCTTGGGCTAAAGGCTACAAACAAGTTATCGACCCGGATCATATTCGCCTTGGCTATAGAGTAAATACGCCCCTGAGGCCAGCGCTGTAGAGCGAGCTTCTACAACGCTTGGATGATCCTATCAAATAATTTGGACTGGCTTTGAGGTTAAGGGCAACAAGCTAGTTATTATCCCGGGTAATATCCGTCTTGGCTAGAGAGTGAATACGCCATCGAGACCAGCGCTGTAATCACGAGGCGCCAACGATGTCTTTGTGGCTGCGAGCTCTACAACGCCTGGATGCCTCCATTTGACGAGATTTTGTGTTGTAAGACAGAAGTAGTTATTATTCCGGTAAGTGAGCTTGCGCACTGATATTTGCTTATAACGAAAATACGTTGATTTTGTGTCTCACTACAAGTTTTTTTAAAGAACTTCCTTAGGAGCTTTTGAAGTTTGTAGTCGAGAGCTTGAATAGTTATTGCATAAAATAAATTATAAACACCTTTGTACCGCTTACAAGAAATAGAAACTACAAAATTAATTTAAAAAAAAAACCGTCTACTTATTATTCTCAGGATAAATTTTTAAGGTTTCACGGAAGAAAGGTAGTACATTCCTATTTATATGAATTAATATATATTTGCAATCACCATAAAAAAATACCTATTATTTGATACCAAAAACTATCTTTATAAGTATACTAGCTTTTGCCCGCGACTTCGTCCGCGAATAATTTACTTCGACATACTTTTGAAATGTTTTGTGTTTGGTCTTAAATGAATAGTATTTTCATGTAGATTACAAAAATATATAATTTGTATACATAATATACTAACTGTGAGTCCCATAAATAGGGTCCCGTTTTTATCTTTGTGTACGGAGCCCTAAAACTAGAACCCGACTACTAATACTTCTGGGTGTATTTTATTAGTCCGTCTGTCTGTCACATAAACCGTGATAGCTAGACGATTGAAATTGTTACAGATCATATTTCTGTTGCAGCTATAACAACAAATAGTAAAAACAGAATTTAATAAATATTTTCCATACAACAAACTATGTTAATCGCTAGAACCCTTCATGCGCAAGTACGACTCGCAATTCAGCGATTTCTATAATCATATAATTTATGGAATTACTGAATAATAGTCATAAGTCGTGCTGGGATTTCTTAGTCTTATCTTTTAAGAATTATTGGTTTATTAGTAGAATACTTTTGAAATGTGATCATCAATTATGAGACCGCATATCATTGGCAGTGATTTGGCAAGCAGTGATTTCAAATCCACTATGAGGCCACCTTTAGCAGCCTCTATCAGGGAATCAAAGCCTTTGGACCGGAGGTACTCTTTTGCTTGTTCTATGTTACCTGTAAAAATAAGTTTCATCATTCAATAACAGGTAGGTTCAAACAAAGAGGATTTAGCCTGCAATCTCCTCGCTGGCCAGACATTGGAGAGGTCTCTTTGATGTCTATAAGTTTTTTTTAGCTTACGTTCCCAAGTCGCCTTCTACGACGTCCACAGGAAGACTTGGAAACTTTTGAAGAAGGACGGAGCTGGCGCTGTCGCAGTAGCAGGGGCCTGTGAAAAAAAAAGATTAGAAATCAAGTCCTTGTTTTAAACTTTCGGCCTATGAAAATTCATAATTATGTATTTTAATTATAGGGACTAAGTGCAAACTTTACTAAAATAATCTTGCTAATTCCTAGTGCTAAAATCTAGTTAATTTTGAGATAAATCAAATCAGTTGTCAACAACAACAGCACAGAAAAATCTAAAAGTGGACGTATATGTTGCAGAAGTGAGAAGCCATATGAAATACAAAAACTATTTTAATGTATACTATAAAACTAAAAAGAAAAAGTTTCAACGATTAAATAAATACTAACTAAATAAATAAATAAAAAACATAGCTATAAATAGCCATATTATTGGATATAAATTGAACGACACCTAATCTTAGGCTATGCTCAAACGGGCCTTCATGGTCTTCATACTCTGAACCAACACTGTAAGTGAAGAAGAAAAGGAAAGCGGACCCCGGGCTCCAAAAACAAAAAAACCCTGAGGATGCAACCGGGAAAGTCATGCTCAGATGCGAGAAAAAGTAATAATTCGTAGAGTTTGTAAGAAAGAAATTTTATAGCAGACAAGTTTGTTGGTTCAACACTAGATGGCGCTGCCTAAAAGTTAGAACGCGCTGTGGTTACGTTTTCGACATTTGGTTGGTTCGCTGAAGTAACAATGAATGGGATGTATTTATTATAAAATATAGTTTGTTTTTGAAAGTTCTGCTAATCGCAAGATTATAAGCAGACTAATAATTTAACTCTTTATCAATCCTATGATGTTGTCTCAATACGTCTTTCTGATAAGACAGCTTTACTTTTAGAGACTATTAGAATCTACTTATTAGCGGATTAGAATAGAAAACAAAATATACACTTTATTAGTAAACAGATCGAATTTCTTAAATCCGGCTAGGAAGCTTAAAGTAGTCATTATTATTTTTTTTGAAATTTAATAAGGTGCGGGATGCGACACTAGCGCCGACCAGCCATTAATTCTTATCACATCAAATTAAAAAATAACATGTAAATTACTTGTGGTATTTTGGTACTACTAATCATTATTATAATAAGAGAAAAACCTGCTAACGAGTCGTTAGCAGGTTTTGTATTATGTTCTGCAGCGCTCATATTATGTTCGCGGTATCGGTTCTGATATATCAGTAACACCTCTACTTACGACAATAGAGGCCCCAAATGGCGTTAGCCGGCATTTCTCTTTAAATAATGCATTAGTAGATTACTTGTAGTAATGCCAAAATGCTACAAATAATTTACTAGTTATGTACATAATACATTTTTTTAATTCCATATGATTTAGGATTAAAAGAATTAATAGAGAATATGCACGTAATTTTTTTATTTGCTTATTATAACCCCTAATATCCACAGTAAAAAAATATGAAAGAACTTTTAAAATATCTTAATTAGCGACGAAGATGTGATGTGACTTTAAAATTTAAATGAGAAGGAATAAGTCCGATATGGACTAGTGATGTCAAAGTCTATATCATGTAAGTATACTTTTGCCTTATAAAATAGTATTTTCGAGAGTGAGATAGACATATTTTCGTGAAATCATTTTATCTCGTTCGTTTTTAACCAAATTTTATTCTGATTTTACTTTCAGTACTTTACTATTGAATATTTTTGGACAAACTGGTAAGATAACACATTTTTTTCATGCATATTCCTATTGCTGGATGGCCCTAGTGTCGAATACCGCAGCGCCTTTAAAACATATTTTGAATTTTATGACAAGCATAAGTCTATAGATACTACTTAGAAAATAGTGCAGATCATGCTATATATATTTTTTTTAATTAAAAAGATGCCATTACTTCTGCCTTCTATAAGCTTCCTATCCGGATGCAAGAAATTGGATAAGAAATTTTAAAACGACCAAGTTTTGTTGGTTCGACACTAGATGGCGCTGCCTAAAAGTTAGAACGCGCTATGGTTACGTTTTCGACATTTAGTTGGTTCGCTGAAGTAACAATGGATGGGTTGTATTTATTATAAAATATAGTTTGTTTTTGAAAGTTCTACTAATCGCAAGATTATAAGTAGACTAATAATTTAACTTTATCAATCCTATGATTTTGTCTCAATGCGATAAGATAGCTGTTCTTTTAGCGATTTTTAGAATCTACTTATTAGCAGAATAGAATAGAAAACAAAATATACACTTCATTAGTAAACACATCGAATTTCTTAAATCCGGCTAGGAAGCTTAAAGTAGTAATAACATTTTGAAATTTGATAAGGTGCTATGGGATGCGACACTAGCGCCGACCCGCAATTCATTCTTATCACATCAAATAAAAAAAAAAAACATGTAAATTACTTGTAGTATTTTGGTATTACTAATCATTAATATACAGGGTGTAAAGTTTAACACCGTTATCCTTGATACCAGTTATTCAGAATCATGAGTAGAGTCCAATACTATCATAATCTAAAAGAAAGTATTTTCGAAAAAAAAGTCCTTCTTTTTCATAAACAAACTTTACCCGAATACCTTACGCTAGGTACCTACTACACACGCGCGTAGTAATCTAGGTATGTAGCATTGTCAATGAAGCCGCGCCCCGGAGCGGCGGCGGCGCCTATCAAAAGGTCGCTGACACGTGTAATGTCCATGAAATAACGCAAAATATCGGAATAACAAATCGTGGTACTTCTATAAAACGAATGGTGTATTCTTTTTAAATATTTTCTTAACAATTATATTTTAGAGTTATGTATCCATGGTTTGAAGGACAACGGTGTTAGCCTTTACACCCTGTATTAAGAGAAAAACCTGCTAACGATAATAGGGTCCCAAAGGGCGTTAGCCGGCATTTCTCTTTAAATAATGCACTAGTAGATTACTTGTAGTAATGCCAAAATGCTACAAATAATTTACTAGTCATGTACATGATACCTTTTTTTAAATTCCATATGATTTAGGATTAAAAGAATTAATAGAGAATATGCACGTAATTTTTTTATTTGCTTAGTACAATCTCTAATAACCACAGTAAAAAATATGAAAGAACTTTTAAAATATCTTAATTAGCGACGAAGATGTGAGAACTGGTAAGATAACACATTTTTTTCATACATATTCCCTATTGCTGGGTGTCCTTAGTGTCGAAACTCGAATACCACAGCGCTTTTGAAACATATTTTGAATTTCATGACAAGCATAAGTCTATAGATACAACTTAGAAAAATAGTGCAGATCATGCTATATATATTTTGTATAATTAAAAAAATGCCATTCCTTCACCTTCTATAAGCTTCCTATCCGGATGCAAGAAATTGGATAAGAAATTTTAAAACGACCAAGTTTTGTTGGTTCGAAACTAGATGGCGCTGCCTAAAAGTTAGAACGCGCTATGGTTACGTTTTCGACATTTAGTTAGTTCGCTGTAGTAACAATGGACGGGATGTATTTGTTATAAAATATAGTTTGTTTTTGAAAGTTCTGCTAATCGCAAGATTATATGCAGACTAATAATTTTATTTATCTTTATCAATCCAATGATGTTATCTCAATCAATACGGCTTTCAGGTAAAGCTTTTCTTTTAGAGACTTAGAATCTACATAGTAGCAGATTAGAATAGAAAACAAAATATACACTTCATTAGTAAACACATCGAATTTCTTAAATCCGGCTAGGAAGCTTAAAGTAGTAATTATTATATTTTTTGAAATTTATTAAGGTGCTATGGAATGCGACACTAGCGCCGACCAGCAATTAATTCTTAACACATCAAATAAAAAAAAACATGTAAATTATTTGTAGTATTTGGTACTACTCTTAAGTACTACTAATCATTAATATATTAAGAGAAAAACCTGCTAACGACAATAGTGGCCCCAAAAGGCGTTAGCCGGCATTTCTCTTTAAATAATGCACTAGTAGATTACTTGTAGTACGTTAGTATTATATTGTCTTTGCTAATACTTAATGTTCAATCAATTAAAGACTCGCAATGCACAATTATGTACAATAGTTGCTGGAGACATAAATATTAATATCTGCCCAGACAGTATTAAAGATTATGAAGATATGAGAGAGAGAGAGAGAAGTGTATGGTTTTGGCGGGATTTAAATATATTATTTACTATATATGTAATAATGTTAATTTGGCGTAGACATATTCCAAGGACTTAAATATAAAATTTTATGTCTCTCTGTTTAAAAATGACGAAGTTTCATACAAACTTTCAACCCCTTTTTTATACTTTTAGGGGTGCAATGTTTTAAATTCAATAATGGCATTATTATTTTATATTAAACAAAAAAGTTGACGAGCTCCGTGGCGCAGCGGTTACCACGCCAGCCTGCGACACGGGGGTCCCGGGTTCAATCCCCGGTCAGGTCATGATGGAAAACGATCTTTTTCAGATTGACCTGGGTCTTGGATGTTTATCTATATATGTATTTGTTATAAAATATAGTATCGTTGAGTTAGTATCCCATAACACAAGTCTTTCTTAAGAACTTACTTTGGGGCTAGCTCAATCTGTGTGATTTGTCCGTATATATTTATTTATATATATATATAAAAGTAAATCTAAAATTTCATGTGCCTCATTCCAAAAATGACGAAGATTCATACACACTTGCAACCCCTTTTTCACCCCAATAGGAATGTAATTATTTTGTCAAAATTTTACAATTGCATTATTATTTTCTAGTACCTAACTACTAAGATACACTTAAAATTTCATGTCGCACTTTAAAAATTACGAAGTTTCATACAAACTGCCAACCCCTTTTTCACCACTTTAGAGATGGAATTTCCAAAAATCCTTTCTTAGCGGACGTCTCCTAGTCACAGTCTACCTTTCTGCCAAATTTCATCTTCATTGGCCAGGCAGTTTTCGAGATTTCGTGATGAGTGAGTGAGTGATTTTCGCTTTTATATATAAAATATAGATATAGATTTTTAAAATATCTTTTGAAGTAAGAAACTTAAGACTTTTGTATGCTAAAGGGCGTCAGTTTGAATTTGTCGTTGTTGTCTTGGACAGTGTTTGTTACACAAAAACATCAAACAGAGGCCTACGAGATAGGCAATTTAATAAGTCTGACTACACTACACTAAAGTTCATCGGGTCATTTAAAGATTTAAGTCATCATCATAAGGAAATAGCTACATAGTCCAAGCCGTTTCAACTGAGTGGAGTTGTAGCGGTAGGTGATATATGTCTCTTCGTAGAAAGTATACCTAAAATCATAGAAGTATGAAGTCAAAAAATTGTTTTTTTTTTTAAATCTATGCCTAAAATATTATATAAGAAACTGACGCAAACCACATAATCCTACGTCAATTTCTTATGATGGCCGCACAACTAGTAACTCAATTTCTTAATTCTCGATCCTCCAGAGAATAACGTAATTGCTATAACTAGTAAAGTACTAACCGACCAATAAATAGGATTCCGAAGAAGATAGATTGATTCGGCTGGATTCCCGCACGTTTTGACCGTAGCATAAACAAAATAGAAATACAACTAACAATCACTTAAGCCTTTGTTACACGCGTATAGTAAACAGTACAGTACTGACTATGCTACTAACTATACCGGTGACAGCATCGGTAGAGTACTAGAAGTTGCTAAAGTAGAGTGACTAGCAACGTGGACAAGCTACTCTCTAGTAGAGGCTCTACCAATAGCCGTCCCAATCCGCACTTACTTACTTGCATAGGTACTTAATTTACCGGTGTAAACAGCATCGGTAGAGTAGAGTACTAGAAATTGGTAGAGTGACTAGCAACGTAGGCAAGCAACTCTACCACTTGCCTCGCCTCATCACTGCCTTTACCATGCACTCTATGGTTTTTCTACCCATGTATACGCTTAGCGCCACCGGGAGGCGATCTGCCGTGTGTAATGATTTTTTTTGCTATCAAAGCAGGGCCCTTAATTTTTTTAGTCTTTATCATAAAAGTTTTTACAACTTAGCGGATAATTGGTATGGTAACGTCCAGTAAAAGTAAATGTCGGTCGTAAATTTTCACCCTACATAGGAAAATAGATACTTCCATAATGGAGTTAACATACTGCCCCAAGTTTGTTATTTCCCGCGGGAGAAGTATGGGTGTTATGATGGGAATGGGACAAGACAGGTCATAATGGAAACCCGGACGGCCCCAGAGATTTCCTTTGTTTACCATGTTAAAGTGTATTAAAAAGTATATGCATATACCTACGGAGAATGTGATAATATTAATGTATGTATACGTAGAATATGAATTTATATCAGTTTTTCAGACCGTGTAATTTTCTTTTATCAATCAGATTTACTTAGATATCTATTATAAGATATATTATTGGATTGTTCGACTTTTTGTTTTTAGCACCTGGAAAACTTAACGGCACGATAGTGACAAGCTTTGCTTATAAGCGATTGATACAG
Source organism: Rhodophaea formosa (assembly GCA_963082605.1). NCBI lineage: Eukaryota > Metazoa > Arthropoda > Insecta > Lepidoptera > Pyralidae > Rhodophaea > Rhodophaea formosa. The sequence continues at coordinate 21,151,423 of OY720205.1, read as the reverse complement.
TAAAGTCATTACTAAGACAAACAAAATGAGCCCAGACATGATGGATGTACTATTTTTAGTTTAGAAGTACCTATGGCCAGCTGTCGATTCCATCATCAGATCAGGGCTATGGTGCCATAATATTGCATTGTCATATACTTACACAAGTACACATAATTTCAGTTTAATTGGTTAGGGATAAGTGGTTCGAATTTGAGTTGCACGATTTGACCCTCACAAACAGATAAAACTAACAAAATATATTTTTTTTTAATTTTTCGAACGAATAGTTTAAGAGGAGTTGCGTTTTAAAGTCAACCTTTTTTGCACTTTTTTGGTACCAACGGCCTTAAATAAAAGCTTTTAGAATGCTTGATATAATCAAAGCAGAGACCGATCTTACCCTCACCCTCACATTTTTTATAAACTTTTAGGCTTATGCCTAAAGCCGATTGGATGACAAGTTAACATGAAGCACGTCTATTATCACAAAGCTGTCACGTACACAAGCATTTAAAAATTTATAAAGTCATGACTGAGTCAGTATAAAGTCACAGATTCACAGCTAGGTATACATATATATCTGTCTATACACAGACGGGCGCGGATACAACCAATCTCGAACTGTTAAACAAATTCAATTACACTCACAAGCCACAGAACAATTGTATCGCAAGCTATCCCACTCGCAAACAAATGCAAACATTGAATGCAGCGAGTATCCGTTTCCACGCCAACTCCGATTTAAGTTGGCATTGCAGCATAAAGTAGAATATAGAGTCCAAGCTCTATATCGAATTTTCTAATTTTGACAAGCCGCAATCATGATTGAAATTTCAATTCCGATCCGATTGCCATTACATAATTTGCAACGAAGTAGCTTCATGCCATTGGTTTGCCTGAGAATACAGTGTGAAAGACATCAAAAAAGGTCGTCACAACATTTAATTAGGCTTGGGAATGCACCATATTGCTGACCTAGCCTCTGCATTCCATTTGTGTGCCAAATATCCACTGCTGTTAATCGGATTGGGCGATATTTCCTCTAAGTTCACCTTCTATGAGTCTGAGGGTGGCTTAAACAGCTTATATGCATGACTATGTTGAACGATAGTTTGCCTAGTATCTATTGCTGGTTGCTCTGTACTTGCCTCCGGCATAATTTCCCTAACTTGGCCTAAGTCAGCATCTTGTCCAATGGCGGCAATAGTCCACATTGTGCCCAAGCTAGACATAGGTTGAGCCTAATATCTGAAGATGCCTGCTCTGTGCTTACAGAAAACGTGCTTTGGGCGATAATTTCCCTAACTTGGCTTTAGTTAGCCTACCTGTCTTAGGGCGGCGGCAATAGCCCACATCTTGCCCAAGTCCGGCATACATGAACTTAGTATCTGGAGATGCCTGCTCTGAACTTTCAGCAAACTTGCCTCAGGCGATAATTTCACTATAAGTTTGCCTGTCTGTCTCAGAGCGGCGGCAATAGCCCCCATTTTTCCCAAATTGGACAAAGGTTAAGCTTAGTATCTGTAGATGCTTGCTCTGTGCTTGCAGCAAACTTACCTGAGGCAAAGACAACATTACCTATATTGTATTGCCTTTGCCTGGGGCGATAATTTCCTTAACTTTCCCTATGTTAGCCTACCTGTCTCAAAGCGGCGGCAATAGCCCGCATGTTGCTCAAATTGGACAAAGGTTATTCTTAGTATCTGTAGATGCGTGCTCTGTGCTTGCAGCAAAGTTGCCTTGGGCGATAATTTCCCTAACTTGGCCTAAGTTGGCCTACCTGTCTCAGGGCGGCGGTAATAGCCCGCATACTGCCCGAGTTGCACAATAGTTTGAGCGCCATTGGGATTCGGGGACTAGTGTAAAGTTGAAATTGATTTTATAGAAGCAATCTGTATAACTATTGAAAAATTAAAACTTTCACGTTTGGACTCAACATTGCATTAAAACAGTAAAACCGCTAAATGCATTACGTAATATTTTTCAGAAGCAGTTGGGTTGGATATTATACTACGTATAAATTTACCCTAGGCATAAAACTCACAGAAAAGACGTACGGCAAAGGCACGGCGCCGATTCCGGTTTAAGTGCAGCTAGAGAAGCATAAAGAGTATGAGAGGACATGTGTCATGGTCTCTCTTCAGGACCACACTAACAGAGCTTCTTATAATATTGACAATTACATAAGTAGTTATTTTAATCAAATAGGTTTTTAAACCGGATACTAATGTTAGTGCTCGTTTTAATATACGTCAAAAGTTTCGTACGTCCGCGGTAGGTGCCATCTTTATTAGCGAGAAGAGACCAAGATTCGCATATCTGCGACGTGCAGGCGTGGAACACTATGATAACATTATTAGACTTATTGTCATACTCAAAATGACAATATCTCAAGAAAAACTTGACTTCTTCTCTAGACGCACGTGGCATCTTGCGGTAGCTAGCGACCAAGATTTTTCTGGTAATGTTGGTCGTTCTGAGTATGATAATAAGGCTTAAAATTCTACCATAGCGTCCCACGCCTGCGACCAATCTGCGCCGTTTCTGTTACTTATACGGCCTAGATGTAATATAATCATTGACATATTTCAATAGAGTTACTATTGAGTCAGGGGTGTCATACTCAACTGCCTGTCCGGTGGTTGCACGCATGGCATCGGGTACGCGCGCCCGGCCTCCCCGAGCTGCTACTTTCTTATCCTATTCCTTCCGAGCAAGTAGCATCCCATATACCCTATCCCGCTCCCCCAGTCCAACAAACTCCTACCCTTTCCTCGCTTAAAATGGTTTCAATGGGCAGCAGCATCGGAACCCGAATAAGCCAAACAAACTGCGCTCACCAACCCGTCTGCCAAGCGTGGTGAGTATGGTAAAACCCCCCTAAATGATAGTTGATATACCAAGGCCCCCAGTCCCCGGCGGCCCCGCTATTCCTGGCTCCGGTAGCGGTCACGGTAACGGCGGGGCAGGGGGTGCGAAAAATCTCCGGAAGAGATCCGGCTACCAACCAACGAAGACTGGCCCTGGTAACACACAACATACGCACAATGAGGCTAGACGAGAAGGTCGAGGAAGTGGAAGAGGAAATGAGTAGGTTACGGTGGGACGTAGTGGGGTTTTCTGAAGTCCGAAGAGAGGGAGAGGGCACGACAACCCTAAAGTCTGGTAACCTACTCTATCACCGGGAGGGTGACTTTAAAAAGTCACAGCATGGTGTCGGGTTTCTCGTCCACAAGTCCCTCATCAACAATGTCATAACCATCGAAAGTGTTTCCAGCAGGGTAATATACCTGATACTCAGAGTATCTAAAAGATACTCGCTGAAGGTAATACAGGTATATATGCCGACCGGGGAACACTCAGATGAAGAGGTGGAAATAGTGTATGAGGACATTAGTAGGGCCATACACACTTCCGAAACCTATTTTACGATTGTTATGGGGGACTTCAACGCAATTCTTGGTAAGCGGAGCGATGGAGAGTCCAGAGTGGGACAATTTGGATATGGAGTCCGGAATGACAGGGGTCATAGGCTGGCTGAATTTCTGGAGGAAGAGGGACTCTTTGCGATGAACTCTTTCTTCAAGAAGCCGCCTCATAGGAAATGGACCTGGATGCGCCCCAGCAGAAGGGGCCAACCTCCTGTCAAGAACGAGATAGACTTCATCATGTCGACGAGGAGAGAAATATTCAACGATGTCTCTGTGATCAATAAGATTAAAATCGGAAGTGATCACCGAATTGTAAGAGGCATCGTGAATATCAATCTCAGACGAGAGAGGACTCGCTTGATGAGGTCTACTCTTCGACCATCACCGGCTCATATCCAAAATGTCGACAGCTTCCAACTGGAACTCTCAAATCGCTTCGATTGCCTAAAGGATTGTGTTACAGTGGACGAGTTAAACGATGGGTTTGTAGACACTGTCCAGGCGGTGGGGTCAAAGTTTTTTAGGACCCGCCCCAAAAACAAACCTCAAAAAATCTCTCCCCGAACCCTAAATTTGATGGCCACGCGACGATCCATGCCGCTGCAGACCTCCGAAGATGCGGACATACATCGGCAGCTCAATAGACAAATCCAGAAATCCTTGCGACACGACATTCGTTCCTTTAATACCGAGCGTATTAAGGAGACGATTGAGCAAAATAAAGGCTCCAAAGTGTTCGCAAGGATGGAGTCTATTGGGCAGAGCCGATTGACGAAGCTGAAGACGGAGGACGGCGGCGTGGTTTCGACGAAGGCCGAGGTGATGGGAGAGATCGAGAGGTTTTATGGACAGCTGTATACCTCAGTAGCCAAACCCAGTGTAAGTTTGGCCAAAGATCCTAGGGCCAAACTAACCCGACACTATACCGAAGACATCCCGGAAATCAGCCTGTACGAGATTAGGATTGCCCTCAAGCAGCTCAAAAACAGCAAGGCGCCGGGCGAGGACGGAATCACAGCAGAGCTTCTGAAAGCGGGCCGAACGCCGGTACTGAAAGTCCTTCAGAGGCTCTTTAATTCCGTTCTGCTCGAGGGCGTGACGCCAGAAGCGTGGCCTAGAGGCGTGGTGGTGCTATTCTTCAAGAAGGGTGATAACACCCTTCTAAAGAACTATAGACCCATCACGCTCCTGAGCCACGTCTATAAGCTGTTTTCGAGGGTAATCACGAATCGTCTCACCAACAGGCTCGATGCCTTCCAACCTCCCGAACAAGCCGGTTTCCGAAAAGGCTATAGTACCATAGACCACATCCATACGCTGCGGCAGGTTATACAGAAGACCAAAGAGTATAACCAGCCACTATGCTTGGCGTTTGTGGACTATGAGAAAGCCTTCGATTCGATCGAAACATGGGCTGTGCTTAGGTCTCTCCAGCGATGCCGTATTGACCATCGGTATATCGAAGTGTTGAGGTGCTTATACAGCAACGCCACAATGTCAGTCCGAGTACAGGAGCAGAGTACGAGAGCTATTCCATTGCAGAGAGGTGTGAGACAGGGGGACGTCATATCTCCGAAACTGTTCACCGCTGCAATGGAGGACGCCTTCAAGCTCCTGGAATGGGATGGACTTGGCATCAACATCAACGGCGAGTATATCACTCACCTTCGATTTGCTGATGACATTGTCGTCATGGCGGAGTCGCTGGAGGATCTAAGTACCATGCTCAATGACCTCAACGAAGTTTCCCAACAAGTGGGCCTTAAAATGAACATGGACAAGACGAAAATTATGTCGAATGTCCATGTTGCGCCTTCACCAGTTATTGTTGGAAACTTCACCCTTGAACCTGTAGAGCAGTACATCTACTTGGGTCAATTGATCCAGGTCGGAAGCTCCAGTTTCAAGGACGAGGTCTTTCGTCGAATCCGACTCGGCTGGGCAGCGTTCGGGAAGCTCCGCAGCGTCTTCTCGTCCAAAGTACCTCAGTGCCTTAAGTCGAAAGTCTTCGACCAATGTGTGTTACCAGTGATGACTTACGGGTCCGAAACGTGGTCCCTTACTAAGGGCCTCATAAGAAAGCTCAAGGTCGCTCAAAGAGCTATGGAGAGGGCTATGCTCGGTGTTTCTCTGCGAGATCGAATCAGAAACGAGGAGATCCGTAGAAGAACGAAGGTCACCGACATAGCTCAGCGGATTGGCTCTTTGAAGTGGCAGTGGGCGGGGCACATAGCGCGAAGAACCGATGGCCGATGGGGCGGAAGGGTTCTCGAATGGCGACCACGTACCGGCAAGCGCAGCGTTGGACACCCACCGACCAGGTGGTCAGACGACCTGATAAAGGTCGCAGGAAGGCGCTGGATGCAGGCCGGTTCTAACCGGTCATATTGGAAATCCTTAGGGGAGGCCTATGTCCAGCAGTGGACTTCTTGTGGCTGAGATGATGATGATGATGATGATGACTATTGAGTCTCGCTGTGACCACGATGGATGCAACTCCATTGAAACGTCAGCGGAAACAAATAAAAAAAAGTTTCGTGATAAGTCCTGTTTATACCTTTGACTATATTTATACATACCTTAATATAATGATGTCAAGAATTTGGTCTAATGCCGGACAAATCCTGTCTCTAAAGAGCTGTCACAAAACTGAACACAAAATGTTCTTAGTAAGTACTTGTTATTTTACTATCAATTAGTAGAAAAGCTTGAAAAAAAAAATCAAAGAGCTTGTTTAGAATATTTTCTAAAGGCACTTCATCATCATCATCATCAGGTCTTTTTTAAGTCTCCACTGCAGGAGCACGACCCTCTCTGACTATCATAACCATTTTTAGTCAGAACAGTCAGAGGATTTGGCCTACACTCTCCACGCTGGCCAGACGGGTTGGAGAGGACTCTTTGATGTTTAAAAAAGCTTTGTTTAGCTTGTGTTCCCTAAGTCGCCTTTTACGACATCCACGGGAAGACTTGGAGTGGTCCTATTCTACTCTGCCGGGAACCACACGGCACGGAAAAGGCACTTACTCGAATGAAACTGGAGCAAGACAAATGTTATGCAAGATACAATATCGTTCGTTGTCTTGGCCTTTCTTTTTCATGTTTCATGTTTAAACAGCACGTTAACTAGAGCGGTAATTGCGAAGTCTTGGTGCAGCCTCTTCTCGCTAATAAAGATGGCTCCTACCGCGGACGTACGAAACTTGACGACCTGTATTAAAACTAGCACTGACATTAGTTTGACCAAAATGATTCAACTTGTAATCGTCAATTTATTCGTTTTGACGAGCTCCGTGGCGCAGCGGTCAATACGCCAGCCTGCGACACGGTGGTCCCGGGTTCGATCCCCAGCAGGCCGATTTGCTAACTCGGTTTACAACGATTTGAGTGTCACTTTAGCATCAATTACGGTTTTCATATATTAAATTAAAATAGTCATTCATACCGAAGCCGTAATGAACATTGAAGTTACCTTGAAAATGATGTACACCGTAGCTGTCAAAAGTTAGCAAATAGGTCTGCAGGTCATGATGGAAAACGATCTTTTTCAGAATGACCTGGGTCTTGGATGTTTATCTATTTATGTATATGTTATAAAGTTAGAATCCTGCGACACAAGTTCACAACTTACTGTGGGGCTAGCTCAATTTGTGATATGTCCCTATATATATATATATATATTATGCGCGTAAATTCGTAGGCGTATATAGTCATTCAGCGCAACATAGGTTTGCCAAGGAAGATTTATAATTCATGTTTATCAACGGGGCTAAGCGGTACTTCACCCCAGGGCAACGGCTGCTACTTTATGAATCACAAGTCCGTCCACATATGGAGTACTGCTGCCACCTTCGGGCAGGTGCATTCAAGTATCAGCTAGATCTACTTCACTCGGTCTAAAGGCGGGCTGTCAGAATTGACGACGATCCGGGTTTCGGGGTCAGCAACCCGCGAGTTGCACCTTTGGTGTTGCAGGCGTCCATAGGCTGCGGTCGGCGCTTTTCAAGGCAAGCCGTAGGCATGTATGCCTTCTCGGTAGTAGAAAAAATTGGAAGGGATGTATCCGTATTCGAAAACCCTAAAGACATCTTGATTAGCCATATAGTTAAAATACCACATCCACGTTTCCCCGTCGGTGGCAAGTCTCCCCGCAGTTTTAACACCACTTATGTCAGTTTGGAGTGGCCTCTCTTAGTGCGCTGTATTTTTTCTCAAGGGGTAGATTAAATGATCACCTTTGCTCGGAAGAGGCTCTTGTGGAAGAGAAATTATCTCGCAGCCACCGCTACTGTAATCAAGATAAAATTGGAAAAAAAGATAGGAATATACTTTGTTGTAAATGGTTTCTTTATGATTAAAATTACTATTTATGATTGCCACATCATCATCTTAGTCACAAGAAGTCCATTGCTGGACAAGGGCCAAGGATTTTTAAAACGACCGGTTGGAAGCGGCCTGCATCCAGCGCAATCCTGCGACCTTGGTCAGGTCAACCGGCCTCCTGGTCAGTGGGTGTCAGATTCAAATCTTACATTTCATAATCATAAGTTTTTTTAGTCTCTACTGCAGGAGCACAACCTTCTCTGCACTACTAAAGCCATATATTAGCCAGAGCAGTCAAAGGATGTAGCCTATAGTCTCCAACCTGGCCAGACGAGTTAGAGAAGTCTCTTTGATGTTTATAAGCTTCGTTTGACTTGTATTTCTTAAATCACCTTCAACGACATTCACGGGAAGGCTTGGAGTGGTCCTATTCTACTCTGCCGAGAACAACGCGGCGGTTCTTACATTTATAACAACCTAGATGATAACAACATATTTATTTATTTATTTTCACAAAAAGTATGAGAAATATGAACGTATCAAAATATAAATGTACACATGTTTGCGGAACGCTAGCCAGGAATAAAACGGCTAAATATGATTCGTATTTGGAGCAACTGTCCCTATAAAACACGACCTTCTCGGCTATAAGCATAATGTAATATAAAACACCCCTTTGGGTGCCTTCCATCGCCAGGGCGGACTCGTTTCATTCCCTTTTCACAAGCGCATAAAATATACAAAGCACAGGAGTACACCTCTTAGCCTTGTGGTTCCCGGCTGAGTAGAAAAGGACCACTCCAAGTCTTCCTGTGGATGTCGTAAAAAGCGACTGCTCTGGCAGTACAGAGAGGGTCGTGGTCCTGCAGTAGAAACAAAAAAAAAACTGATGATGATGATGAAATGTAACAATTCGTTGTAAAACTTAGGAAACACAAGCTAAACGAAGCTTATAAACATCAAACAGACCTCTCTAACCCGTCTGGCCAGCGTGGAGAGTGTAGGCCTAATCCGGTACAGACAGGGTCGTGCTCCTGCAGTGGAGAATAAAAAAAAGACCTGACCTTATGCAATAGATGTCGAATCGTAAGTACTTGGAGGTGACTTATTTAGTGTGAACTATAAATTGTTGAAGGGTTGTACAAGACGGAAAAGTCTTGTTTACTAATGTTAAAAACTTTCAACAAGAGATATACGAGTAAATTGTCGATTGTACACTTTAACCGGCATATGTACAAATAAACTTTGTGTGTGTTTAATACGTATCTGTATATGGGTAACAGTGTGCGTAAGTTTTAAAATGGATAAGAATAATATAGAAAAAAAGAAAAATAATTTATTTCGAGCCACATAGAAATACATTCAATTCGGAAGTGTAAATTTTTTAGCATTTCCTATAGAGTGCACCAAAAAGCGGTCACTCAGCAAAAAGCAGTAATGCAACACCGTCACGCCACTGGCCTTCGCAACAGTAAAAATAATTCTGTCATCATCATCAGGTCTTTTTTAGTCTCCACTACATGAGCACGACCCTCTCCGACTACCAGAGCCAATGTATGGCTGAGCAGTCGGAGGATTTGGCCCCCACGCTGGCCACACGGTCTCAGTGATGTTTAAAAGCTTTGTTTAGAGTTCTCTAACTCGCCTATTCTACTCTGCCGGTAATCACACGGTACTTCTGAACACTCCTGTGACAATTCTGTACTTAAACCATTTTGTGCCTTTTCACAAGAAGGATGATAGATGTTGCTGTTTTGTAAATCCAAAAAAAGTGAATTTTTGTCGTCGTAAACATTAATTATTAATATTTTATGACGCAGAATGTCCTCGTTGCTAGATTTATTCTGCGCAATGAATGTATCTTCGTTGGGACCATTGTGTGAATGAAAATGTTTATACATGACTGCCAAAAAAGGAGTGTGTTGTTTTTCGGATCTGAGGATTCAAGTGGGAATAAATTCGGATGATGATAGTGAAAGGGAATGGGTGAAATTACCGGGATTTCAGATTTTCTCTATTTTCATTAAACCCGCTAAACCAGATACGAACAATCAACTAAAGCAACCTAAGGAGCTTTCCTTATTGATTGTTTAGAGATGAACTTACTTTAGAGATAATATAAACTTTTTAGGTAGTTAAGGAGATTTCCTTAACTATCTTAAAAGTTTATATTATCTCTTGAGCATGTCATAAGCATGAGAGATAATATAAACTTTTTTAGGTAAAAAAAAAAAATATTCATTTATACATAATGCAAAAGGCCGCTGGTGTGGGATGCAACATGCGTCGACACTCTCGCGCATTCCCATCTCCACGGCACAAGTTGTAAGGCTGGCATGGCTGCAGCTACCGCAGAGTCCCTCAAACGGCGCAAATATATATGCCTGGGTGACGCATATATTTTTGAGCCATTTGGGGTCGAGACACTGGGTCCGTGGGGCCCCTCAGCTCACAAACTATTCAAATTTGTGAGCAAAAGGCTGGTCGAGGTGTCGAATGACCAGAGGGCTGGTCACTATCTTGCCCAAAGAATAAGCATTGCCATTCAACGTGGCAATGCTGCCAGTCTTCTGGGCACATTACCGCAGGGTAATGACCTGCGGGACATTTTTTATTTATAGCTAGGTTTTATTTATAAGTCATTTTATTTCTTAGGTAGGTTTAATTGTTAGTTTCTAGTTCTTATAAGTTAGTTTTATTGTTTAATGTATTACAAAAAATCATAATAAATAAAGTTATTTAATTTATATGACTGAAAAAAAAAAATGCAAAAGTATTACATTCGCATTATTATAATATGAAAATTCTGTCTGTCTATCTCGCTTTAACGGAAAATTTCTGAACGAATTTAATTTTTAATGCTTTCTAATACTTACTCAGATAGTCTAGAGCTTATATTATTATAGAGATATGCCTTTAAAGGCAATGTCGCTGTCTACAGCAGCAGCTGCCTAAGTAGCATGGACCTAGGAATAATATGGACCCGGCATTAGACACATCAAAAGTAAAGCATAACTTACGTCACATCAAGTCACATGTGTGCAGCATGTATTTGACATTTGGGAAATTTGACATTTCGTTCGACCGGGGAAAAGTGTAGGGATTTTTGTGCCGATGTGTGCGTGCGTTAGTGTCGCGACACGAGTGTAGGGATTTTTATGTGCGTCACTGTTACATTTTCCAAGGGCATATCCTGATTATTCTTAGATCCATGCTAAGCAGTTAGTTTAATGCGGCATCAGAATTGGCCGGTTTTATACAAAAAGCATAAATAAATACTCTGAGTAGATTAAGTCCATTTGTTTCCATTGATTTTGCAATCTCTTTTGGAGCTTATTTCCTAAATGTATCGGTCGTTGGCGGTGTCTGTTAATGGCGCTAACGAGCGGCCACAGACAATAAAACAGAAATAAAACGGCAAGAATTGGGGCAAAGGAAAACATTGAATTAGGCTTAGTAAAAGAAATGACTTTACTTACATACGTAAAACGCAAAGACAGAGGTGTAGGGATGCTTGAATGATCCAACAGATAACATAGTTATAGCATGGTGTTGTCATCTTTGGCGTGTCCACGAAGTTTCTTACAAATTAGCTCTTCAACTATACACGGACGGCGATGTGGTTTATTAAATCATACAAATAACTATAAAAATAATTTATTATTTTTGCGTTCGTTTTGATTTAGTATATATGTTACGGTAAATTTGATTTATTAAAAATTATTAATAATTTTCTTACATTATTAATAATTACCTAGTGTTTTGTGAAATGTGAATAATTCATTGAAATTAATTACTTTTTGTAGTTATTATTAATAATTAACTACAAACATTGGTAAAAGTAATAAAATTAAATAAGACCCCAAGTTTTGTTGTCCAGCAGGGATTTTCTTATAATATCACACACAGTCTTATAATTGAACTTGTCTTAGATCACACAAATAAACACTTGTATGTGTTCAGTTAATGTTAAAACTTGTTTTAAAACAAGGACCCACTGTACTTGTTTAAAAAAATAGAGATATTATATCATTCGCGTTTTTATTCAACAAGTTGTAATTTAAAATACTTAAACCGACTGAAATTTTTTCTAATAGCTGAAACATACTTACATCTCTATTTTATAAAATTACTGAACCGATTTTGAACAAACTTGCACCGTTCCCTAAAAAAGAATAACCGTCATCCAGCGTTTTGCGTAGTATCGATCCGCCACTCGTTATTAAGCTTACGCGTGGTGACATGACTTCGAGGTAGAACCCTACCTGCCCTATGGATTTCATCAATCAATGGGTCATCAGCCAAAGGGTTCCGGCAGTACCCGAGGGTCACAATGGGTCCAAACGGTACCATTTACCCCAGGGTCCTATCGGTCCCTAAGGGTCCCATTAGCTTCCAAAGATCCCATTGGTTTCCATGGGTCCCATTGGATTCCATGGGTCCCATTGGGTTCAATGGGTCTCTTGGGTCCCGTTGAGTGTCATGGGTTCCATGGGTCCCATTGGGAACCATAGAATCACATCGGAACCCACTGGGTTCCATGTATCTCATTGGGTTCCATGGGTCCGATTGGATCCCATTAGGTCCCATCGGTACCATTGGGTTCCATTTTGGCACCATCCACAGAGCCAAGAACGAGTAAATACGAAATGATTGCTGACGTCACAAAGAGTGGCGGATCGATTCTACCGGTTTAAAAATTGAGCTCCAGGTCTTTTAAGTCTCCACTGCTGGAGTACTACTCTCTGTACTACCAGAGCTATATATTAGCCAGAGTGTTTACGTTTGTTTTTAAAAAATTATTACATTTATCTGTATTAAGGTTACATTATTAATAATCACCGATAGGTGTGATTAATTTATCACTTTTACCTCGACTTTCGGTAATTATTAATAATGATAGACAATTATTAATAATTTTCAATTAATCACTCTTACCGTAACATATACATACATTTGTAACTTTCACTTCACTTTTGTAAATAATAACAGATGTGTACTTGAAATACTGCAAGAATAATAATATCAGATTAATTGGGGTCGTTCTTTAATATATATATTTTTTATTTTTTTAATAAACATATACGGACAAATCACACATATTGAGTTAGCCCCAAAGTAAGCTCGAGACTTGTGTTATAGGATACTAACTCAACGATACTATATTTTATATAGATAAACATCCAAGACCCAGGTCAATCTGAAAAAGATCATTTTCCATCTTGACCTTGCCGGGAATCGAACTCGGGACGATCCGTGTCGCAGGCAGGCATGTTGACCGCTGCGCCACGGAGCTCGCAAATAACAATTTATAAACAAGTATATTGTAAAAATGAAAGAATATCACCTCGAATGCAAGATTGTGTCGCGACCTTGCAAGTAAGTAGCTTTACATTTTCTCACATAAACATTGGAGGGCATCGCGACTTATCTCTTGGTCTGTACTGGGTTAGGTTTTAAGTATACAGCGATTGTTTTTTAAATAAATATGAATATATATAAGGAAAATCACACAAATTGAGTTAACTCCACGTGAACTTGTGTCGTAGGGCACTAACTCAACGATACTTTATTTTATATTTTATAATAGATACTTATACTAATATAAAGATCCAAGATCCAGGTCAATCTGAAAAAGATAGTTATCCATCATGACATGACCTGACCGGAGATCAAACCCGGAACCATTCCTCATGCCGCAATCTGGCATGGTAACCATACTGCGCCATGGAAGGCGTCATGATTCCAGTAACAAGTAGTAACTAAAACTATTAATGCCATACAGGCCTAAAGGTAGCGTTGCCACATGAGAAGTTTTGCGTGGGACATCCCGATTTTCAAGGGTCTGGGGACGAGTCCCTGAATGACCCGATATATTATTTTATTAAAACCCGCTTTTATTGGCACATAGGTTAATATAAATAACGTATTATATTTGTCTTTAGAAACAGCGTCGACACATAAACATTACTATAATATCATTGTAGTTTGCATGATTTTATTCCCCCTGCACCAACCAGTGTTGGGTATTTCCTGCCTCTCACTTTATTATGGAATTCCCTCCCCACCTCATTGCTTTCCGACTTGTACCAGTTAGAGATTTTCAAGGCAAGATCAGGCATTATTTGAGTTTGCGTGTCCCTAAGAAAGACCAAAACAAACCAAAAAATAATAATATGGACAAGTATTTTGGCTTCATTATAGTTAAGATAATAGTATATTGTGTTATGATGCACGTACGGTAAGCTGGATATAATTATACGGTAAGCTGCTAATAATAAACCGATGACTATTAAATTACTTACATATTTGGTGAGTTTTGGTCTTTTTCGAACGCCCGACGGAAAAATTGGGTTGTTGTTTGACCGCTATGTCTACGTGGCTATATGTGTGTGTCTATCTGCGGCACTGTAGTTTTCGGTGGATTAAATATAATTTCAATTCGTACATATACTAAGTTTTCTACGTAGTATATTTACTCGCCGCAGTCCGTTTCCTTGCACCAAACAGCCACATTTAAACGCAGGCGAGAAGAAAAATTTGATCCGCTTGGCTGCTCCGACCCACTTTTTCCCTCATTAAAACACCCTAAGCTCGGCTTTAATTTCACAAATGGCATGTTTAATAGCGAAACATGGCGAAAGAAGGCGAAACTAAAAATAACTACACTCTTAATTTAGTTGAAAGGACATTTTAGTTTACTTTTTGTACTTAATTTAAATTTCTTTGAATACACGGGCCCACGGGCGTAGCCAGGGAGTAGGGTTTAAGGATTCACTCTCCCCTCCGAAAAGTTTGGATACTAACATTAATTATAATAAAATTAGGAAAGGCAAGCGCCATAGAAACTTATTACTGCCCCCCGTAGCATGGCTCCCGCGACGCCGTTTATATCGCGCGATAAACTATCCACATCTCGCTCTTCAGTATTGCGAAAAACAAGATGGAGATAATCGATAAACGTTATCGCGCGTGCCATGCTACGGGGGCATCATTACACTAATATGTCTCCGACTCTACTACGCACCGCCGCCATAATTATTCGATCGCATTCAGATTGAAAGGCTAGGCTCTTTTGAACATTACAGTTATTTCATATGCACTTTTACTCGTTTAATTTTTTTAACCCTTCCCGATACTCATCGTCATTTCAGGTAGGTGACACGGTAAGTCAACCACGTACACCCTGGTGTCAGAGTTCTTCGGAACCGCTACTCGCCCTCTGACGTGGTTACTTTAACGACTACTAGATGGCAGCCGGGACCAACGGCTTCGAATGCACGGAATCCCCGATACTAAAACCTGGCTACACCCGTGCATGTGCATGTTGTGGAATGTTCCTTATTACTCTAGACGTCTGGTCTGGTCACATGGAAGACCAGCGGTGTTGTTCACTGTCGGACGCTAAGGCGCCATATTGGAACTTTACCAACGTATTCAAAAATATTGTGTTTGTCACATTTGTATTTTCTTAAGGGTGTTATTTAAACGAGCGAATGTGTGTCCAGTGTCCAAAAAATGAATTTGTGCGACTAAATTACTAAGTGACAGACTAACTAAGAGTGACGGAAAATTAAACTCTGAGGCCAAGTCGTTTTGTTATATTGGGGTTTCGCCCTAATTTGAGGATGCTCGCTCGCTTCGCTCGCTCGCTCCTGTTTTGGTCACAAGGAAACCTAACGAACCTAACCTACACTCTGTGGCCACGTCGTGTTGTTTTATTGGAGGTATTGCCCAAAGTCGCCCTTTCTGTATTTCAAGTCGCTCACTTACTAATTTAGTCGCACGTCTAAAATTTTATTAGACCGTTTTAGTATTCTCCTTTTGTTAAGTAGTTATCGAACAATAATGAACTGATCGCCGTGTTGTTCCCGGCAGAGTAGATCGCCGTGTTGTTCCCGGCACAGTAGAATAGGACCACTCCAAGTCATCATTTTTTCCGTACAAAAATATTTAGCCAATTTAATTGTTAATTTTTTTTTGAGTTTTCAGCTCTGACCACATAGGAAAAGTGGTTCGAATTGACGGGCTGAATTACCCCCAAGAGGGTCCAAAACGATCAATATTGCACCGAGTATATTTAACATTCTAATTCAAAGGGCGTCCCGGTTGCGGAAACTGCTTAAAAAATCCAACTGCCCTTTTCACGGATGTTTATTTTCCCCATGAAATGAAACCGGCGGCAAATAACGGCAATTTGTATGGGGACTGTGTTTGTCGACATAGCGTGACCAGATTTCATAGGGTTTGTGAAGTGATTCTAGAGGCCCTCTTTCTGTAATGATAATTGATTCTACGGGACTTTACACGGAATTTAATAAAACGTTCAAACTTAAGAAGCGTAGCATTTGTAATAAGAAAAAGTTTAGTGAATGGGCCACTGTAGGAATTTATAAAAGTAGAAATAAATTATACGAATTACTGGCAATGAGACAATACAATAGAAGCCCAGAGTTTATGACCTACGTAAAAAATTATTCGAAAATATTTAAAAAAGTATGTGCTTGTGCGAAGTCTAAATATTTATGTAAACAAATTGCTGAATCCGGAGATAAAGTAAAAACAACCTGGAAAATTATTAATCAGGAAACGGGTAAAACTAAACGATGTAATAATGAAACATTAAAATTACAAGTTAACAATCAAAAGTATGAAACGGATGCAGAGGTCGCTCAATGTTTTGAAGATTTTTTTACTGAAATTCCAGTTAAGACAACTGTTTCCCTTAAATCATCGCCTAAAAAAGCTGAAAATATATTACGTGATCATGTACCAGAATGTAGCGATACTTTATTTTTTGATTATGTTACACCTAAAACAATTATCGATACTTTTAAAGAATTAAACTTAAAAAAAACTGGGGATTTATGGGATATGTCCGTGTCCTTAGTTTCGCATATTATAGAGGATTTAGCTCCTAACCTAGCGTTAATATTTAATGAATGTGTAGATACAGGAACGTTTCCTGATTTAATGAAATATAGTAAGGTTATACCTTTGCATAAATCGCAAAGTAAAGACGATCCTAATAACTTTCGTCCTATTTCAATCCTCCCGGTTCTTAGCAAAATTTTTGAAAAGTTAATTTTTAAACAGTTAGTCGCTTATTTTAATAAAAATAAACTTTTTCATAGCGAACAGTACGGTTTCACCAAAGGTCGTTCTACCACGGACGCAGGAGTAGCTTTGCTGACGTATATTTTAGAAGCTTGGGAGAAGTCACAAAATGCAATAGGAGTTTTTTGCGACCTTTCTAAGGCGTTTGACTGTGTTGACCATGAGACTCTATTAATTAAATTAAGTTATTACGGAGTAAAAAACCAATCATTGGAACTGCTTAGGTCATATTTGGCTAATAGGCTTCAAAAAGTTACTTTAAATGGCGTGAAATCTAATGGATCGTATGTAAAAATGGGAGTACCTCAAGGATCAATCCTTGGACCCTTGTTATTCCTTATCTATATTAATGATTTGCCATTCTACGCCAGTGTCTGTAAAGCAGTGTTATTTGCTGATGATACATCACTTGTTTTTCAAGTTGATAGGCAGAAGACAAATTTTGACGATGTAAATAACACTCTTACTCAGGTATTAGATTGGTTTACTGCTAATAATCTGTTGCTTAATTCTAAAAAAACTAAATGTATTAAATTTTGCACCCCCAACGTTAAGCATGTGCCAGCTAACATAGTTGTTAATAATGAAACAGTAGAATTAGTTGACTCAACCAAATTTCTAGGAATAACTATCGACTCGAAGCTACAATGGGGCCCCCATATAACAACTCTTGCTGGTAAGCTTAGCTCCGCAGCGTATGCTGTTTGGAGAATAAGACAACTAACAGATGTCGAGACAGCACGCCTTGTTTATTTCAGCTACTTCCACAGCATAATGTCTTACGGGTTATTACTTTGGGGAAAGGGAGCAGACATCAACACCATATTCGTTCTGCAAAAGCGTGCTATTCGATCTATCTATAAACTTGGGGCTAGGGACTCGCTGAGAGAGTTATTCAAAGAAATTGGAATTTTAACTGTTGCGTCTCAATATATTTTCGCTAACATACTGCATGTACATAAAAACTTTCAAAAATATAGTAAAAATAGTGACATTCATAATTACAACACAAGAAATAAGAATAAACTTGTGACAAGAGCTTGTAGACTACAGAAAACTAGTAATTCATTCTTAGGGCTTGGTATTCAATTTTACAATAAACTACCAGAAGATTTTACATCTTTGCCCTATCCAAAATTTAAAGAAGTGACTAAAAGTATATTATTAAAAAGAGCCTATTATAACGTTAATCATTATTTAGCGGATAAAAATGCATGGAGCCTTGACCTCGTGTGAGATACAGGAGACCTCAAAAACGTTATTTATCTATTGTTTTTGCTATATTGTGATTGGTTTTTTTTAACACACCCAATGTTAAATTATATAGAATCAACTACTAATTGATTGTAAAACATGTAAATGTTAGCGAGCGAGCAACAAGTATAGACCATAACCTTATTTAACCTTGTTTGACAATGTCTTAAGAGTTAGAGTTAGTCATGCTCACTAAAAATGTTCAATCTGGTGGCGGCGTTGTGTGTCGGGTCGTTGAGTTCCCTCTAATATGGTTGAGTTCAGCGATGGCTGATCCACACGTCAACTCGTGAACGGGTGCTGTCAGGGGGGACTGGTCTGCTCGGCCTCTTTGAGACTACTTTAAGTATCATATGTTGTTTATTATCTTTACACACTCGATCGTTAACATAAACATGTTCCAAAAATAATAAATCTATGTATATTGAAATTGTAACATGAAAACAGAAAAAAGAAAGAAAAAAGAAAAGAAAGAAAAAGACAATAAGGAATAAATATTCGTAATCATATAAAGCCCTTCAGGCGAGTAGGCGACCAAAACTGTTGATAAGAGTTTCTTTCGGCGTTTCTTCTCTGCAGTGGTCGGTTCCGAAACGCTAGTAGTCTGTAGCTTTTGAACAATTAATAAATACATATTACCTATCTAATAAGATAATTTTAAATATGATATGACGTGAAAAAGTGCCTGCAAAGGCCTATTTTCTGAATAAACGTTTTGATTTTGATTTTGATCTTACCTTCTAATAATCAAAATAATCTTAACTAATATTTGTTTTTCGTGTATGTAAGTGGCCAACACTGGTGTTATATTTTTCAAGCTGCCTAAGGGCATCTGACATAGCTTAACGACTGCCAGCAATGATGACAGCCGGGACCAACGGCTTAACAAGCCTTCCGAAGCACGGAGAAGCTGGATGTATTTTTATGCCACTTGCGGTCACCCATCCAAGTGAGGACTGCGCCCGGTGTTACTTAACATGTAGAAGCGCTTATTAATACCCACGCCCACTGGGCAATTGGGATCTTTAATCTAGACAGTGACTGAAGGAGACTTTAGAACGATTTTAGTTACGATGCATCTGAGATGTCTTTGAGTATGCGAGCGTTATTGCATTACATTTGACATTTCAGGAACATTGCAACTGCCTTGTTCTCAGATCATAACGGTTAAATCCCGTAGCATCAATTATACTGATTGTGACCGCAAAAGCTTAAAATCTATGGGTTCGTTTGGCCGGTACGTTGTTCTGTGCCGATAGCTAGGCTTATCATCAGGTCTTTGTGATTCTCCACTGCAGGAGAACGACCCTGTACCTTTGTACTACCAGAGCTAAATATTAGCCAGAGCAGTCAGAGGATTTGTGCTACACTCTCCTCGCTGGCCAGACAAGTTGGATCGCTTTAATGTTTATAAGCTTTGTATAACTTGTGTTTCCTAAGACGCCTTCTACGACATCTACGGGAAGACTTGAAGTGGTCCTATTCTACTCTGCCGGGAACCACACCGCGGACAGTGGCTAGGCTTAACCCGCTGTCATTGGCTAGAGCGTCCGGTTAACAGGAGTGCATGGCGGGCCAAGTATTTTAACCCATCGATGTTAATAATAGACCGAAGGCTTTCAAGTAAACACAAACAGTAATTTAAATATCCCCAATAAATCAACCCCCTCTTATCTCGCACTATACGTTTTTCCATTTAATCAGTACAGTATAAAATAAAGTGGGGCACAGAAGAATACCTTCCGTATGTAGTTATTTAACGAGTGCGTTATTTGAGAACAAAATATTTCGAATAGTCGAGTGGATAATTGTGTGAAAATTTCTACTTGGATGATTCCAACCTTAGAGCATTCATGTACAGACATGAACATTAGTATATTGTTTTTCATTTTAGACTTTATGATATATACTTAAGAGCCGTTGTGATACATATTTAATATCGTGACTGTACTAGAGGGAATTGCTTACTACAGCGTGTAAAACCCTCGACATTCCCTTATTATGGGGGAATAGGAAAACAAATCATCAATTTTATACAAAAGCTAGTACATATGAAATTAAAAAATGGTTCACTACATTGATCCCGCTGGAAAACTTGTTCATATTGATGGGCTGAGTTAACCCTTTTGGGAATGGCGAGGTTAAATTTACGCACTGTTTAATATACTTATAGGAGACGAAAAATTTATTTTTTAAATCTATGCTTATAGGTATGCGCTACTAATTATATAATTGTTTGAAACCAAGCACTGAGTTCCAAGTCGACTAAGTCAGCCTTATTATTTGTATTCATCGTCGACGACTATACTCGCGTGCATATAGATCGTTCGGAAACAAAACCTGTTTCCAGTAGGTATGAAAGGGAACTTTCCACCAAAATGTATGACCTTTCTTGGGATTCAAGTTATTTCCATACTGAATTTCATCATAATCGGGTTAGTGGTTGAAGCGTGAAGAGTGTCATTCTGTCTGAAATCCTGTCCGATATAAAAAACAAATAGACAACCTGCTAGACAAAGTTACTGTTGCATTAAAATACAAAGAAAGATTGCTAGGATTGATAAGATATTATGAATCATACATAGAACGTAAAATTTACTGTCAATTCTACACCTACTTTATTTTGCGACTATACGAAAACAAACAGTGATTTCCGGGCGCCACCGGACACGGTAAATTGTAAACATGGACTCTTTGAATAATGCATGGACCCCCTACGACCCGCCAAAGACCGCTGTAATTACAAGGGGGTTTTAATGCCTAAAACAACATGTCTCATAGAGGTTCAATTAAAAGACATTGGAAGATTAAAGTGGTAAATAAGTGGAGAGACTATGCTACAAAAATAATAATATTTACTATTCTAGTAGAGATATCTACCAGATTTAGCCACCGGCCACCAGAATGCCATTTATATATCATAATCTCTTCCGTAAGAAGCCCACTGCTGGACATAGGTCTCCCCTAAGGTTTTCCAAGACCGGTTGGGAGCGGCCTGCATCCACGTCTTCCTGCGACCTTAGTCAGGTTAACCTGTGGTGGGTGAATATACAACGATCACGTACAGGCAAGCTGCCTGTACGTGGTCGCCATTCAAGCCTTTTGGCCATGGTTTTGCGTGCTATGTACCCCGCCTACTACCACTTCAAAGAGCTAAGCCGCTGAGTTATGTCGGTGATTGTTCTTCTACGAATTTCCTCGTTTCTGATTCGATCTCGTAACAAACAAAAAACAACAATCTGTCACCAAATGGTGTATAGTTTTTTATACAATTTTAGTGTTTTTGTACCTACCTCTTATGCATAGGAAAGGGCAGAGTCTTATTATATGACTTCTGGAAACCACTCTGTACTGGCAATGGCTACAGTATGTACCTAGTAGATAGTTTTTAGCAATTTTAATGCAGAGATTTAAAGTGTATTTTTTTAAAGTATCGACTGACCAGTTTAATATCGTTTGACCTCTTTACCAGTCTAGGTGTTTGTTATTTTTTACAATGATGCTTTCAATAATTAACATTTGAGTTTAAGGCGAGCGTACAAACAGATAGGTATCAAATAGACATGCTTTTTATAGTTTTTATGACTTTAGAATGCTATTCTAATTTTTCATAGAATTTGGGAATTAATAATCCATCCAGCCCGTGTAATTTTTTCCCCATATCTTTATTTAATAAAAGTATATATAAAAAAACTATATTCTTAGTGTTTTCTCGGTTGTGGTCTCAACAAAAGTGCGTTGGAGCCCGGATCCACAACCACGATAAATAAGTATATAGGGACAAATCGTAGGACAAATCACACAAATTGAGCTAGGCCACAGTAAGTTCAGAACTTGTGTCGAAGGATACTTACTTCGTTGAGTTTTATCCTATGACATACGTTTTTACCTCTATAATAGATAAACATCCATGACCCATGCCAGAAAAACATCATTTTCCATCATGACCTGGCCAGGAATCGAACTCGGGTCCACCCGGCAGGCTGACGTGTTAACCACTGAGCCACGGAGGCCATCAAATTAGATAGCATTCATTTGGCAGTTTAAATTTTTACAAAAAATTACAATCATTCCTCGATAAATCCCAAGTTATTATTCCAAGGGTCAATTAAAAATTCCACTGCAGAAACAGAACAAAATAAATAACTTCCATTTCGCTACGTTTCCCTATTTTTAACACGTAAATCCCTCCAGCCGTCGTGGACTGCCGCTAATCCGGCTGCGATGAAACCAATTTAAAATGTCCGTAAATAAACATTCAAACCAATCCCAACCTTCGATATATCAAATTAAAGTCCAATTTCATGTGACCAAGAAATCAGGCTAACTAAGGGCTGAAATATTAGAATTACACCAATTGGAAAGCCTAATTGCGTAAAGGGAAAACTATGGCGCACTGAATTAGGGTGCGTTTCCACGTAAGGTAAGTGAGGGAGGGAAGTGGTTCTAAGTACTCTTAACGACTTTTTTAACAGATTTCAATGTTAAATTGTATATTTTTTCGACAATAGAAAGGAAAAAAAAAATTACTAATCTTTCTTGGCGTTACCACACATCAGATAAAATCACTATAGACTGGAGACAAGTTGTGTTTAGTGCGAAGTTCACGTACGGTCAGTACAGAAATGGTAAAGAACCTTCAAAAACCGGCCAAGTGTGAGTCAAACTCGCGCTATGAGGGTTCCGTACAATATGCTTCGTGAACACACACACAATGTGCAAAAAATGTTTTATTCAATTGACTAGCGCCATCTAGTGGTGTTTTAGTGAACTATTTCCCTAGATGAACTTATTATTGTGAGTTTACCACTTAATTTTCAAGTGATAGAATTCTTATTATTTTTCCTGTAATCTTCAGGGAATGAACTATATTTTGTAATTTTTTCATAATTTTCGGCCCAGTAGTTTCGGAGATCAGGGGGGAGGAATGGTCAATTTTTGCCTTCTTTCGTGAATAAAATCAAAAGTATTGATTTTACCCGAACAAAAAAAAATATTTTTGAGATCCTCATAATGAGCCCTTTCATTTGATATATGACACAGTAAGGTTTGCAAAACTTTTTATTTTAATTTTGTAATTGGGCCCCTCAAAATGACGTTTATTTCAAAAAAATCTTTATTTACTAAGCACATCCGTGTTTGGGTCATAGGATTACATATCTTACCAAATTTCATCTAATTTGGTTCAGTAGATTCGGAGAAAATCGGCTGTGACAGACGGACGGACGGACAGACAGACGCTCGAGTGATCCTATAAGGGTTCCGTTTTTCAACTTTTGTACGGAACCCTAAAAAGAGCCGATTTCACTCACATTCGCGTCGCACTTTTCGCTATACGTATTCGAATCGTTCAGGTAAGGTATAGAGCAAGGAATGACTTGTCATTCGCGTCCTCCAAGCTACACTGAAATACCTTGCTCTGTGAGATCCAACCATAGATTTAAAAAAATCGTTTCCTGCTTCTATGGATCCAACCCTCACAACCACTATCCCCATGGATCCAACACACACACGTAACGAACCCAATGGACTGGCGTATTGACTTACTGGCCTGGTGACTCAGCTATTGGCGTCTCGTGCAAAGGGAATATTAGCACCAATCCGGTACAGCACATTACCTTAAAATACCCCTTTTTTGTCTCACTCTCTCACTTGATGTGTGAGTAGGCAGCAAACATTTTTGATAGTGACGTACCGCAAACCGCTCTTTGAAAGTTTTTGGTCCCTAACAAGGGGTTGACAACTAATTTGAAAAGTTCGGGATAGTCAGACATTTTGGTTAATTAAAACCTTCGTCATAGAGTAACTGACGCAGACAAGGATTTCACGAAGCCTACATTTGATTTCACAAGTAATAAAAAAGTAATTAAGGGTGAGTATATTAAATAGTTACTAAATTTAATCTGAATGGTGGTACTTCGTCAAACTTTTTGAATCAGTTCTAAGTAGAATGTACTCTAAATTTAAATATATAGAACAACACAGAGGTTTACATAACTTTAAAGAAAACCTCTTACCATGAATAAAGTCAAGAATTTTAAATAAAATGTTAATAAAAAACTTCGTGAACCGGCAGATACTAAATAAACCAAGATTCTTTACAACTTTCAAATAACATCGCAACAGAAAATAGCTCTTATTTCAACAGTACTAGAGTCGATATTGTAATAATGAAATATTTCAATATAACACCTGTTGTGACCCATTTCGTGAACACGGAATTTCACAAAAAGTCGGGGTGTATTCGTCACGTGAACCCGGGTGCCTTGAACGCTATTATTTCACATTCTTCTGAAAGTAAGTCACTTAGGTGTTTTATTACATAAGTTTGGAGGTGATACTACTGCATAGAATCAAAAAATTTTGTCTATTTGAAGTAAAAACTTATTCTATTAATTTTTTTATGTCCAGTCTTTGACTATATACTTTCTAGACACCGTCATGCCTTTATTTCAATGATTAAAAAACTAGCCAATTTTTCAATGCTTGTGTGCGTAACAGCTTTGTGTTAGCACACGCGTCCTGTCAATTTATGCCCTCAAAATCCATCAAATTGGTAGCTGTGTGTGTGCGCGATCCACTATGAGTTGGACACTAGTTTTTTCTACGCTTTTAGGCTAAAAGAGTATATCTAGGTTTTATATAATCTAAGGGTCCAGCACTGCCGCTATGTGTATAAAAACGGTGAGTTCATTAAAAAGTTTGATCATCGAGGCATTAAATAACCTTCCAAAACTTAAGTGACAAAAACGCTAAGAAATGTTCTGAATTTAAATAATAAACAGTACCTAGTTCTTAATAAATTGTTTGAAGGGTTATCTAGGGTCTCGCAGAGCAACATTCTTAATGACATCTTGGTTTTATTTCAAATATTTTAACGATACCGTGCTGCGTCATCGATTGATTATAATATGCGGCCCTATGTTTGCTTTCTAAAACCTACAGCTATCTTCATGGTTTACCAACTTATTTAATCTAATTGGGTTCAGTAGTTGAGGCGTATAGAGAAAACAGGCAGGTAGAGTAACCAGACAGAGTTAACAGATGGACAGAGTTACCAGACAGACAGAGTTACCAAACAAACAGAGTAAACAGACAGATAGACTCACCAGACATACAGAGTTACCTGACAGACAGAGTTAACAGACAGATAAACTTACGTAAACAGAGTTACCAGGTAGGCACAGTTCCCAGACAGGCACAGTTACCAGACAGGCAGAGTTACCAGACAGACAGAGTTAGTTACGCATTTATAATTCCGCGGGCAAAGACGCAGGAAAAGCTTGTATTATCTATTGAGTATATTTTTGTTCAATATTTCTGATCAACTGCAGTCCAATTGCATAACGCGCCTGTTTTTGTCTTCAATTTATATTAATATTCGGATGCCGGCCACTCACTCATAAAACAAGAACTTGTGGCTGTAATAAAGTCAAGTGAACGTTTGACATGTCTAGATAATAGACAGAGTTGACAGATAGATAGTGTCAACAGATAGACAAAGTCAACCAAATAGACAGAGTTACCAGACAGTCAAAGTGACCAGACAGAGTTAATAGACAGATAGAATTACCAAACAGACAGATTTACCGGGCAGACAGTGTTAAAAAAGAAGTCAAATTGCATTACGCGCCTGTTTTATGGACGATCAAACTGCACCTCCAATTTATATTAATATTCGGATGCCGGCCACTCACTCATAAAACGGGGAACTTGTGGCTGTAATAAAGTTAAGTGAACGATTGACATGTTATATGGAGGTGACTTGGAGGTTTAAATATAGGAACACGAGTAGCTACATATGGCTTGAAGTAACTCACAACTTGCACCAATCAATGCGACAAGAATTATGTTAACAATTAAAAAAGAATAACAAAAATTGGTACTCAATTGATTTCTTCATCACTTTACAGATCTTCAGTAACTGAGTTTCTAGACAAGCAAAGTTAAGAGGTAGATAAAGTTACCAATCATATCGAGTGACCAGACAGATAGCGTTACCAGATGGACAGCGGCACCAGAAAGACTGAGTGACCAGACAGAGTCAATTTCGCATTTTCATAACGCGGGTAAAGACGCAGGAAAACGCTTATGTTTTCTATATAGTATATTTCGTTTAATATTTGTGATCGACCGCCGTCCAATTGCATTACGCGCCTGTTTTATGGACGATCAAACCGCACCTCCAATTTATATTAATATTCGGATGCCGGCCACTCACTCATAAAACGGGAACTTGTGGCTGTAATAAAGTTAAGTGAACGATTGACATGTCTACTTAATGGAGGTGACTTGGAGGTTTCATACTATCACGGGAGCCCAGGTCTATAAAACCGATTGGAGGTTTAAATATAGGAAAACAAGTAGCTACTTATCGCTTGAAAATAACTTGAACCTATCAATGCGAGAAGATGCGTTATGCTAATAAATAAAAAGAAATAAAAAAAGGCTTCAAGTAATTTCTTCAAAACACACTCCTAAAGTCAGTAAAGACTGGCAGTATCGAAAATAAAAATGCAAAAAAAAAAAACAAAATTTCCAGTCCTACAAAAAATGTTGAAAATTTTCGCTCTCTGATAAAAAATTGAACAGAGAAAAAATAAAAATCAACATAGCAACAGTCGCTCTATCTCTCGTTCGTTTTTCAAATATGCCGCGTGCCGGATTTTTATTTTTTAAGCACTTGAAAATTTATCTGTACAGCCAGCGCTCGACAACGAGTTACGATTTTCATCAGGTGCTGAATAAACAAACACCAGTAAGAGTGTTCCCGTGTCTGGCCCGCGACAGGCCAATTTTCCTGCAACGCTACCGGTTCAATGGAAAACATTTTTCACGTAAATCGAACTTTCAAGAATTGAATGCTTACTGTTTAGATTGTCAAATTGTATTGTAAGATACTTTTGCTGCGGTACTTGTGTAACATGTTTTCGTAAATCGATAAAAGCCATAGGTCTTCTTGCTTTTTTAGAGTATATAAGGGTTGAATTCGAAGGTAGTGTAGGTTGCGAGTTTTTTAGTTTAACCACAGAATTAATGATAATACTAATAGTATCTTTCCTAGTCTTACTTCTGACAAAAAGTCAGTCTACTCTGGTGAAAAAAGTCTAGCATGTATTTTGTGACAGTGTCAGTGAAATAATACATACATATTATCACGTCGTAATCCATCGCCTTGTTGCAACACAATCCATACATAATATTGACTTTTTGAATTAAGACAACTATTATTAATTCTGTAACTAAGATAGGCACCAGTGACCTGCTAAATGAGCTACCGCGCTTCTACCCTAAACATCAAAAATCTCCACCATATTCCACTTCTTTTATACGCATTAGGTCTTGCGTTACCTAACATAACTAGTTACCCTACCATTACTAGTGTAGTAGTTTATTTAAGTACTATTACTTATTCTGTGATTAAAGTCTGATAAACACTCAAGCTAATATATGGCTGTGGTAGTACAGAGAGAGTCGTGCTCCTGTAGTGGAGACTAGAAAGACCTGATGATGAAACTATGAAGTTGAAAGTCAATTAATTGTAGTAAACATAATATTGTATTGTTATGCGATTCACAGGTGTATGTCAAATTTCAGCTTAATTGGATACCAAGAAGTCAGTCAAATTGAACTTCCAAAAATTGAGTACAAACAATAAGGCCCATAACATCCTCGTCTTCATCTCGTCTCAGCATCAGGTGAGATGCGAGAAAAATGCCTTATTCATAATTAATAAAAAAATAAAGAAAAAAAACATAAGGAGATACTAAATAAAGACTTGTAATCAGGGCCGTATTTGACGGCTGTGTCCACACGCCACAATGGACTGTGTCCACTGTCTACTGTGTCCACTTCCCGTTGCGTGCGAACAAACAAATCGCACAGAGCATACGCAACGTAGCAAATATTGACCGTCAGGGGTGGATTTATGGAGCCTTGTTTTTACGTATTTTAGTTTATTTTGTATGAGATGTATTAAATTTGTCATGTTTCACTGCAAACGGGTTACACTTCAAATAGCTTTCAGTAATTCATTTTTATTTATACGTCATTTTATGTTACTGTAGACTATTGTCTTCATTTTTAAAATATGTTTGATGTTAGGTTTCCTTAATTAAAACATACTCGGTCTTCATACTTATCAATTGATTTGTTACTTTACACTTTTTTGAATATTAAACTCGACACAATTTATAACATTTATTTATTCCATAAAAAGATTTCAATTGTGTCTGAAATTTAAATAAAATTACAAAATTAAACAATTAGAATAAATACATGAAATTGACATAAAAAGGAAATTAAAATATATTTTTTTTTATAAGAGTCTATATATTTAACCTCTATAATTGAAGAAGTTATGTTTAAAAATGATAGTAAAAAAGCTTTCTGTAATGCTCATATATATAAATCTCATATTTTTCCTAAATTCAAAGGGTAGCTACTCAAGTGCTTTCAGTGCAATATAAATAACAATGGTTCTATACTAAATGCATACTGAGCTCTAAACATGCGATACCGTTATAGAAAATAAACCAATTATCTACATTTTCAGATGAAATATTTTTATATTTTATGTCCTAAATCCGTCTCTCCTTATTTCTGTCAGTAATTCGGATGCAGCCTGCCAACCGTTTTACGGCTGAGCAAAGAAATAAATAAAGTAAATGGCATTTTTATTTTCTTTCCTGTAACCAATCGCGACACCTTTTGTTTACTCTCTTTTCAACCAACTTCAAAAAAAGAAGCTTATCAATTCGACTCGTATCTGTGTAATATTGTCAGAATTACATGAGTTTTTATATCTTTATCAGCTAAATATGCCTGCCAAATTTCATAACCGCCTGCATAATTTTTTTCCGCAAAAGCTATTACCAGAATTGTTAAAATAGTTTTTTGCTGAAATAGTTATAATAAAAATTAGGCAACAATGCACGTTTATTTAAATCTGTTCAGTGAAAATTTCAACTGTCTGGCTATCACGGTTAAGATATACATCCGGGTGACAGAAAGACAGACGGACATCAAAGTCTCAGTAATAGGGTCCCGTTTTTAGTTTTTTCCCTTTGGGTACGGAACCCTAAAACTGAAAATATTCTGTTAATTTTTTTTAAGTCTATCCCTATCTTTAAAAGTTTTCATTGTTCAGCAAAACAGATGTCTTACGGGGAGATAAGAACAAGTGATAACAAAAAATATAAAACAAGAATTTTATTAAAAACTGCCTCCGCTACGCTCCAAGTTTGCAAACAACGTTTCCCTTTTATAAACGCGTTTGCTGGGCCCGTAGCTAAGAATTAAATTTCGTGGGAGGAAAAAAAAATTAAAAGAGGGGGTGCAAAAGTATTGAATAGATTTGTGATCTTTCCAAGCCACCATATATAATTAATTATAAAATAGTCTATAACCACATTTAGTCTACAAATAGTTAATCGATTACAAAATTGAAATGCTTAGTATCTACTATATTTGAGTAGAGTTGATAATTATTATCTGCAGGTGCACAAAGTCGAATAAGAAAAAAAGAATGTAAGATTTGTTCGATTTAAAAAGTGTCCAGTCCAGTATATCACAACAATATTTACACCAAAATTCCTAGACCTGAATACGGGCCTGCGCGTTCGTATTATACATTTAAATAACAATAAAAACTGGGTGAAAAACTTTGCAAATGAAAAGAATTGCTCTTTACACAACAAGAATGGAAATGAAATTCATTTATGGTAATGTTTAGAAATATCTAATATCTTTCCGTTATTACAAACAAACGAACCGCCCAAAACTCATCCAGTTTATAAGAATATGTTTACTGTTTCGTTTCATTTGAGTAGTAGCTCTAGGGACAAGTCCTAGGCAAAGGACATTTTATGTTCCTAAAATGTCCTTTGCCTAGGACTTGTCCCTAGAAAACCTACTTTTTTGCGAGTAAAAGTTTTTTAGTAGTTACAAATAAACTCAAAAAAAAAAAAAACTTAAATAACACAACGTTTATTTCATTTGACATGAAAACAAATATTTTCAGATAAAAAAAAATCAGATTCTCAAGCAATCATTTAATCTGAGTGCTGCAGAAGAAATGTCATTTTTTTGTTTATTTTTGGTGTGTGAAGGTGGCCAACTGATGCCAGATTTTTTAAGGCCTAAACGAATCTGACATAGTTTCACGATTGCCCTCAATGATGATACTTGGGAATAACGGTTTAGCTGAACAAAGCGTAATAAATCAACGAATAATATTAGAAAGGATAGTGAAGATACTTGCAAGCCAGACTTAATTTCAACTAACAAAAACAGTATTAGAGGCATGCTATAAAAGTCCCTCTGTTTTGATACAATGATGGAATTAATAAACATTTGCGATGTTTTCGTATTCGTCCATTAAATAAAGTGTGTTGTAAAAATTTACGCAATAAAAATGCTAATGTAATGCTGGTTTTATTCAATCCGCCTATTAAATTATGTCTCGAGATGTTTACGGGTGCAAAAGTGGTGTTTTCTTTTGCCGTGTCATTACGAAATCATCATTTCCATACATAAATACATACATAGTACTACGTCGTTATCCCTTACGGGGCAAACAGAGCTTAACCCCATAAGACCGAAAGACCATGTTCAGCATGATAATAGGCTTAACGATGGAATACGGAATCAAAATAGCGATGGGTTGCTAGCCGCACCGACTATTTATATGATTCCTTATATTTGCGCCCATTCCCTCCGTAGTTTCTACGATGCGATGCGGTTAGCAACCCATCACTTACAAGCCCAACAACATGCCGAACGTGGCCTTATGTTTTACAGACCTAGGCTTTGTCTACCCCGCAAGGGAGAAAGACGTGATAGTATGTATGTTCAAAGAATCAGCTGGTACTTGTACGTTTTTTTCTATTCTCCCAGACCAGCTTGGAAGAGATTTCATTTACAGTCTCGTAAATGTAATGTAATATTACCTCTCCAACCCGTCTGGCCAGCGTGGAGAGTGTAGGCCAAATCCTCTTACTGCTCTGGCAGTACAGAGAGGGTCGTGCTCCTGCAGTGGAGACTAATAAAGACCTGGTGATGATGATGATGATGATGAAATGTAATATTGTTCGATCATTAAAGGGGCGACTCAACCCGTCAATATGAACAACTTTTCTTTTAGGACTAATGCTAAAAATTCGAGAAAAAAAATACAGTTCAGTGAAGAAGTGAAGTTGAATATTTTTATGCAATTTGCCCGGCTGGCTGAACACTTTTGTGTGGGAATGTCAAGTTTTTCGAATGTCCAACATTACACGAACAGGAAGAGATGTTCATATTGTCAGACAGAGTTGCCCCTTTAAGGATAGGATCGGACAGGGTTGGTTGACGAGTTTGTGGTGGGAAGTCAAGGGGTGCAGTTCGGGTCTACCTTGGACGATTTTGCAAATTGATTTTGATGGACTTTATAATATGAAATTGGTGTAGTTTGGTGTTATGAATGCTCGTGCTCATAGATCAATTTGTGAAATAGTTAAAGTGGACTGTCCATATAACAATATGGACTCGTATAGACTTGTCACCATAACCTCCCAACCACGGGGCATCAAAGAACATACACCATCTTTGATGCTACTTGTTACAACTTTACCGAACAACACCGATACTTGGTATCTCAATTTACTGGACATTGGCTGAATCACTGAAATATCGGTGGAAGCCATTTTATAAAACAGAAGAAAAAGAAGGGTTGGTTGACAAGTTTGAGAAGCTATGACTCAATAACTATAAATCACAGAGAGTACAAATTATTTAAATAAAATTATTTTAATACGGTTTTTATCGCGTTTATTACATTATTTATACACCTAACGTTTCGAGCACTTTACAGTGTTCGTGGTCGCAGGTAGACGAAGTAGACACAACTTAGTCTAAATTAATGTGTAACAATCGCGAAAACATAAGAAAACATTAAGTACAAATTATACTCAAACGGTAGATAATCTAGTGTCTTTCATAACAGATACTACAAAGATTACCCGAAAAAGGCATCCTTAAGGAAGTTTTTACGTAAAAACTGAAAAAAAGTCCTATACTTTTGGCCCCCCAGGAGTAGCACAGGGTTAAGAAAGCTGCAAACTCGGATGTAGGCTATTCGTAGTAGTTTCTACAATATATAAAAAAAAACACAGATACATGCGCGTTTGCAATGTTTGATGTCGATATTGATTGGCCTGTACAAAAAGCGACTTCTTTTTCCACTCAGGTGCCGACCAAGTCTATTATAAACAAAAGGCTTTCCCTAAAAGCTTTCTTTTAGTTCACCTTTAAGTCTCCGCATCACCCATTATTTCCTTTCTATAACAAAACATCGGGAATCCAATTTTGGCCGGAGTGAAACGCGGCGCCAGTTTTAGTTGGCTTTTGGGGTTCTGCCGATTTTCATCAAACTATTTTCTGTCTCTTCAAGTTTCAGTATGATTCGTTCACTAACATCCATCACAGTTATTTGGTCTGTCTGGAATAATGATGGCTGCAATGTTGTCGAAATATCTAGATAAAACTCAAACTAGAGATTCATCATCATCATCATCAGGTCTTTTTCAGTCTCTTATGCAGGATCATGACCCTCTCTGTACTATCAGAACCATATACTAGCCAGAGCAGTCAGAGGATTATATTATTGATCGTAATGACACTTGGTCTATCTCATTATGTTTATCAATTTCTTACAGAGCACTACAAAAAGCGACTACATTTTCCTCTCTATTATAAACAAAAGGCTTTCCCTAAAAGCTTTCTTTTAGTTCACCTTTAAGAGCGTATACTAGCAGTATTTTTTCAATATAGTTTCCATACAAATGTATTTCTCTATTTTCTCGCTGAAAACTGATTCTAGAGCCACAATTCTTTTTTTCGAAAAATCTACTACTAAAATATGAATGCCCCTATTTTTTCATTTTTTCCAAAAAAACTGTTTTTGTACAATTTTTTTTTCTTTAAAACAGGGCATTAGCAAAAAAAACAAACATAGGGACATACCTATTTTAGTAATAGATTTTATGAAAAAAGAATTGTGGCTCTAGAATCAGTTTTCAGCGAGAAAATAGAGAAATACATTTGTATGGAAAACGCACTGTTAGTATACCCTCTTAAGGCTTCGCATCACCCATTATTTCCTTTCTATAACAAAACATTCGGAATCTAATTTTGGCCGGAGTGAAACACGGCGCCAGTTTTAGTGGGTTTTTGGGGTTCCACCGATTTTCATAAAACTATTTTTGTCACTCTTCCATGCTGGTTTGGGACAAAAGGAAAAACATAGAATGTTTTCTTACCTGCTGTTTACCGCGCAGACCGTAAAAACCGGTCAAGGCCCCTAGCAACCCATCACTATTTCGATTCCGTTCTCCTCCTACAAGCCCACCACATACTTAACGTGGCCTTTAGCTTTTTTAGACCGGGGCTCTGTCTACGCTGCAAAGGAAAAAGACGTGATGGTATGTATGTATGTACATATAAGGGATAGCGTTGCCTGGGAAACACTTTGATTTTTTTTTTATATAGTACGTACGGTCTCTCCTATATAATAAAAAATCTTTAATTAGCTAAAAATAAAAATTATAAAGCTACAGAAAGAAATGATAACCAATATCCTTCGTTTTGGGGCAATCGTTTAAATATACGGAACCTTTGATGTCCTATCCGCAATAACGTTTTTTCCTCAGAAGATCTGCCGTTCATTCGGCACAGGAAATTGAGAGGCGTGTGTAGATTCCAGTTTGTTTTGTTCGATTCCGCGCTAGAAAACTAGATTAAATCCTTAGTTTTGTACGTTTCTTCACATGTGTTGACATACTTATCTTATCTTTATTGGGGCCGATTATAAATCGGAAGCACGTCTAACCTTTGGGTTATTTTGTACTTACCCCATGCCTTATCACCCACACGGTGATTCCCGAAGAATCACCGTGTGAGTTGACATACTTACTGCTAACATTATATTTGCAGTTAGTATTTCTTTACGGGGTTACATTACGGGGTAGACAGAACCGAAGGTCATAAGACCTAATAGCCACGGTAGCTTTGGTCAAGGTGGTAAGCGGAATCAAAATATTAAGGGATTGCTAGCCGCATCGAATGTTGATTTGATTCTTAGGATCATCGCCCAATTCCTTGACCGGCATTTACGGTCTTTCGTATCTCCCAAACTAGCTTAGAAGTGCTTTTTTTATTACAAACTTTTATTACCCGATTGACTCGCCCAGAAGGAAGGTATTGTTTTTGCGCATATGTAAGTAAGTATATATGTATGTACGTATGTAAGTATGTTTATTCCATTGTTGCCTCCTATAGTTTAAATGGCTTAACCGATTTTGAAGTGATATCATTAGATTATAATTATATGACCAAATATTGGATTTGGAATTACTCCATAAAAACATCTTTGTTTTGTTTCTTTTTTTTATTCATTTAGGTATATATATTCTCAGGGACGAAGTTTTTCTCAGTGAAATTTTGATGGTTTTTTTTTCACAGTTATGCAAGAACGGCTTAATGGACTTGGGTGAAATTAGACCAATAGATAGTAAATTAGCTCAATTAACGCATATCATACATTATATCGCGGACAAACTCGTGACATATAAACATCTTAGATATAATAATCTCATATGTCAATGCTGTTTATATAAGTGGTATAAATCTCACGCTATATTATTGAGGGTTTTTCCATGTCACACTCAGTCGGGGTCCGCCCTCTCATTTCCTGTGGCGAGTGGGCAGCTAATCTAATGAACACTATACTTACTCCTACATAAGTTGGCGAATAGACGTCATGCTACTGTTGCCAGTTGCCGTGTGGTTCCCGGCAGAGTAGAATAGGACAACTCCAAGTGTTCCCGTGGATGACGTAGAAGGCGACTTAGGAAACGCAAACTAAACTAAGCTTATGAACATAAACGAGAACTCTACAACCCATCTGGCCAGCGTGGAGAGT
Source organism: Rhodophaea formosa (assembly GCA_963082605.1). NCBI lineage: Eukaryota > Metazoa > Arthropoda > Insecta > Lepidoptera > Pyralidae > Rhodophaea > Rhodophaea formosa. The sequence continues at coordinate 21,116,356 of OY720205.1, read as the reverse complement.
GTAGGCTGAATCTTCTGACTGCTCTGGCTAATATATGACTTTGTAACTATCGCGTAACTTTTTATACAAAATTAACTTATAGAATGGGCTGAATTGCCAAATGAAAAAACAAACGTCGTACGTACATAACAAAGGGTGGCCATTTAAAAAAAATAATTAATTAGTAATACATATCTAGTAATATATATAGAGGGTCGTGCTCCTGCAGTGGAGACTAGAAAGACCTGATGATGATGATGATGATGACATATCTAGTAAACCATTAGTTTCTGGATAAGGCTTTAAAATATTTTTCTGACCTCAATGAGGAGTAACTACTTTATCATAAAACCGAATTCTTTTGACTGAAATTCTATCTACAACTATATAAGCATAGTACGAACGAGTATTCCATTTTTTATGTAATTGTTGGTAACACAGCCGTAAACAACAAAAGCAGTTCCAATAAGTGCCGGCCATTTTGACTGGTCGTACGTTTTGCGAACGGCCTATAAAAAATCAACTTCCCATAAAAAGTTACGGGTCCACTGTCCCGGCCAAGGAGCTTAGAACTAAAGACATTTTCAAGGTTTTTCCGGGGTAGACAGAGCACAGGTCTTTCAAACCTTAAGGCCACGTTTAGCATGTTGGTGGGCTTGTAAGTGGAGAACCGAATCAAAATAGTGATGGGTTGCCAACCGCATCGCCTACTGCCTACATTTCATTCCTTTACACGTAGACTTAATAGTCTACGTGTAAAGAAATGAAATGTAGGCAGTAGTATGTATATGAAATGTACTCTCGTTACCTCAGACATTTAACTCTAGTAATATATTGATATAAAACAGGTAAGGCGTGTAAATTTACCCTCATCTTATTCTCTTTCGTTACCTAATGTTTTTCCTTTTCGTGCCATCAAATTTTCAAGCTGCCTTAAAGTACATAATTGTGTAACATAAAACGTTTCATATACATACTACTGCCTACATTTCATTCCTTTACACGTAGACTTAATAGTCTACGTGTAAAGAAATGAAATGTAGGCAGTAGTATGTATATGAAATGTACTCTCGTTACCTCAGACATTTAACTCTAGTAATATATTGATATAAAACAGGTAAGGCGTGTAAATTTACCCTCATCTTATTCTCTTTCGTTACCTAATGTTTTTCCTTTTCGTGCCATCAAATTTTCAAGCTGCCTTAAAGTACATAATTGTGTAACATAAAACACAAACATTCATATTACATTGCAAACTCCATTTAATTTCAAGTCCATCCAGCTGACTCTCCCAGCCTTCGAGCAACACGGAAGGGAGTAGCCATACGCTGCATTCCCCTCTGTCAAGGTACAAGCCAAAATTAGGCATATGCATGTCTATGTGTTAGTTGTGTGTGACTCATCTGTACACAAATTATTTTTTCTTTTTTAAGTCATTTTTGTGACAATGTCATAATTACTATCAAGTGACAGTTTAAGATTTGTATGTAGGTGTGCGGAACTAAACTTGTGTGCACATTTCCCCCCGCAAAAAACGCCAGAAAAATTGTCATAGTAAATTGTCGCTTTGCCCACTCCCTCCGTCCGGTACGGAGGCCGTGTTGCTCGAAGCTCCCAGCCCACCAAATATGGGTTATTTTTTATAACGGCCTCCGTAGAGGCCAAAGTTTATGTCTCTTTTATTTTGTACTTTGTGTGAGAACATACCTCCTATCAAGTTTTCTTTACTGATCATCAGCGAATAGACAGTTAAGGGTACGGAAGTTAGTGAAAACCCCAAATTCTTCTATTTTTCACCAAGGACTCCCACACCTAACTGGTCTTTTAACATGTCAAATCCGTAGTAATGTTATGAATGCGCAAGTAACTCTGTCTGTTTGTCTGTTTCTCGCCAAAATCACTGAACCGATTTAAATGAAATGTGGTACACTGACAGTCTAGAGCCTGAGAAACGACAAAAGCTACTTTTTAATTACTTACTAACTATTCCAAGCGAATTAAATCGGGGGCATAGCTTGTATCTATAGTTAAAACAATCAGTACCCTGGTTCATAGAAAATAACCTCACATAACAAAATATGTATCAATCGAAGTTGACGTTACGAACGTATATTACCAGTCCAGACAGCCATAACATACCAGAATATTCGGAAGTGTGTGTGAATGAAATTTTAAAATAATTGACTACAAAACTGTAATTTAGTGATAAATGCACGCACGCTTAACTCTCTATCTCAAAAGCTACGGAACCAGTTTAATGAAACTTTTATTGCTCCGTGTCCTAAGACACCAAAAATATTTTTTTGGAATTTGACTTACAGTTTTTAAGGTTTCTCTAAATACAAATATTTACCTAAAATCTGTTTTCACTAAATAGCTCTTTCATTTTTTGTAGCGAATTATTAGAATTTTTCCATTGCTTGAAAGCTTTTCGCTTATTTACATAAAAATATTCATCACAGTCTTTTGTTTCTAGCTAATAATACAATATTTTACGAAACGAGGTTTGTTTTTTGTACGTATTTTTTTTTAAATGTCTTCTTTCTTAGTTCTTTTTTGATGTAGAATCTACAATGTCATTAAATTTTTCAGTTTTTTTATTAGTACCTACTTATTTTTATTTAAATGTGACCTAGAGATGCCCAGATATTTTTCTGCAAGTAAGTTCATCAAGCTAAATACCAAATGTAACAGCAAGAGTAATTTAAACCGTGGATAATTAAGCAACAAGAAATACATGTCTTGCTACGTGTTCTTTTTTGTCATAAAAAAGCTTAAGATAAAAATGGCTAATGAAATAAATATAAAATATATAAATATATATACGGACAAATAACACAGATTCAGCTAGCCCCAAAGTAAGTTCGAGACTTGTGTTATGGGATACTAACTCAACGATACTATATTTTATAATAGATTACTTATATAGATAAACATCCAAGACCCAGGTCAATCTGAAAAAGATCATTTTCCATCTTGACCTGTCCGGGAATCGAACCCGGGACCTCCGTGTCGCAGGCAGGCGTGTTGACCGCTGCGCCACGGAGCTCGACAAACGAAATGAACAAAGAAATCACTGTGAAAAGCTAGTCCGAAGAAATATTAAAAACAAAAGCCTTAAAATTTTCCTTCAAGAAGGTCAAATCTCAAGGGACTTGCGTGAAACCTTTTTATTTTCCCTCATTATTGTCTGGCCGAGTCGCAATCAATAATTTAGATTTGATGTAAAACAATACCGATATTGCTAAAATATTTTCTTTACTTTTTGTATTCCAAGCTTGTTTGGGAGGAAACATACAATATACCAGTCGCTTTACTTCTCGCGCAGACCGTACAAGCCGGTCAAGGGATTGGGAGAAAATCTAAGGAATCACGTCATAGGCGCTGCGGCTAGCGGCCCATCAGGATTTTGATACCGTGTTTTCACCTTAACGCCACTGATTCGCTAAACGTGGCCTTTGGATTTTATGACCTTGGGCTCTGTCTACCCCGTCAGAGTGACCCACCAGACGCGATAATATGTATGTATGTACGTATTTTCTTTACGAAAAAATATCCAATGACGTTATAAGTAAAGCTACGCAGTTCTTCGTAGCGAAAGAGTAGATATCTACGGCGTAGCATGTGTAGCATTAAGTGTAGCAACTTCTACAAACCATTCAAAACATCGGTACTTATATTATGCCGAGAAAAGATTCGTTTGTTGCATTAAAAAGTTCGAAACTACTCGACCGATTTTCGAAATTATTTCACTTATTAAAGCTTATTTATTTACGGTGTCATAAGCTATAATATACGCGGAAGAAGTTGCGAGAAAATTGCTACATTATAAAAAAGGCAGCATTCAGTTGAGTGACTGCCAATTCATATTTATAGTGCTAAAAATACTGAATTTGGGTTACGAAAAAGCCACTAACGGCGAGTGACGAGAAAAACTTACATAGATTAATTTTAATATACCTTTTGGGAGTTTCTCCGTAAGTTGGGGATACTCGTTTTGCTTGCTCGCTACTGTAAAGAGTAGAAGAAAAACTAACGAAACTTATCTACCCTCTGAGGCCAAATAGTTTGTTATATTGGAGGTTCTGCCAAAGTCGCCCTCTCAGCATTTCTAGTCGCTCACTTAGTAATTTAGTCGCACGCCTAAAATATTATTTGTCCGTTTTATTATACCTCTAAAATTTAATATGTTACTTATTTATTTTGATTGGACTCAAAATTAAAAATTCAGCACGGACACGGTCATTGCAAACAAAAGGAGACATATTTTTTTAGTACTATTAAATCGTGTTTCTTTATAAAATGTTCAGTTCATAAAGGAAAATATAGAATACGCTTAAAGTCTTTTTTGGGCATCAGTAAAAAGGACCTGTCAGACCATATTTGTATCATGGCCTGATTTTCGTTCACGCCTTTCTATCAAATATTGTAAAAGCAAAATACCTTTTTAATAAAAGAAGGATTTGGCAAGCTCACCGCCGGTTCTTAAAACTTCATCTCTGACTCCATATCTCCCGAATCCCTTCCGATTTCAATATGACATATTGACAAACAAAACACCCAAGTTTACTTTACGAGCATAGTAAAATACTACGACCTATTTGATTTACTAGACTTGTTATTTACAAACTTTTTGATATAAACTGTTGCGCTCTCTTTATATGAACTGGACTATATGAGATAGTCTCCACGATGGTTGACTGCTTTATAGATGCTGTAACTACTACTACTCAACCACAAGAAGACCACTGCTGGACCAAGGGCTCCTTCAAGGATCCATTATAGTTTTGCCATACATACCACGCTTGACAGACGGGTTAATAAGCGCAGTTTATTTGGCTTAACAGCTCAGTCCCGACGCCCATCGAAATCATTTTCTATCTGAGGGAAGGCTAGGAGTTTGTTGAGCTGGGAGAACGGGATGAAGGTTGTGATGCTACTTGCTCGGATGGATGCCATACCAGCAACCACCGGACAGGTAGTTAAGGATGACACCCGTGATCATGAGATAGGATTTAAATAAAAGTCTGACGGCAGACAACTGAGTCACAGGCAATGAACTTTTTTTTACCGCCAACTGTTTTTTTAAATGTAAATAAATGTTTGGAATCAGATTTTCGGCTGATGACAGATAGAGAAAGATTGACAAACGAACGGCTGAGAAGCGGTTTTTGACATTTAATTTTTTTAGACAGTTACTTTGATTTTATTATTCCTTCTCACAGTCAGCCTATACTTAGTCCAGTATTCCTTACAAGTCAGTGTCCCAATACCTGATTTCCTTACGCCATTACGTCGGCTATTTACGAAATGATTGAATTCTGGAAAAACAAATGTATATTACAACAAAACGGCAGCCAATCCGATCTCGCTGAGAGAAATCAGTGTTGGCGTCCTGTGGGAAATCCCGGGAGTGGCGGGAACCCACGGGGTTACTGCTCTTTTATTATTGTATTACGGTTATGGAGTGGTAAATTACAGTTTGACGAGTTTGTAGTGCAAGTTCTTTCAATTGATATTGCTTTTTTTAAAATTCTAAACAAATTATCATCATTTCGTATAGGTGACACGGTCAGTCGACCATGCACATACCCTGGTGTCAGAGTTCTTCGGAACCGCCTCTCGGCCTCTGACGTGGTTCCTTTAACGACTACCAGATGGCAGCCGGGACCAACGGCTTAACGTGCCTTCCGAAGCACGGAATCATCTTTCTTATCAGACAATCAGGTAATTCATGCCTGCAATGTCCTAACCAAACTGGAAACAACTTAACAAAATATGCTTCCCGTGGGAATTGAACCCACGACCCCCGGGTCAACAAGGCAAACGCCTTAACCACTGGACCACGGAGGCAGTTAGATTATTCTGAACAAATAAGATGGGATCATACGTTTTATGTCCTTGTGTGGCGTAACAGTGCGAAATGAGAGAAGTGTTTTGGAAATGGTTATAACTCACCAATCTTATATGCTGATGCCCGCAACTTCGTTCGCGTGGACTTTACGATTCCGGCGTATTAATATACCTTAATACGAATTAATGTCGATACAAACAATCTTATATGTATATTAGTATGAGGACTGAATACTTATAGTAACTTATGGCAAAGAAAGAGATCACAAACTTCATAATTTTATCTCACTCTAACCTAGGGTGACCAACTATAGATAGGTATAGTTTGTTACACTTGCTTATGTGTGAGCGGGGAAGACCAAGCAAGTACTTATATAACTTTAGTTATACTTAGTTTGTGTACAATTGCATATGTGTGAGTAGAACTCGTAGTGACCCCTACAAAATGGCATCCCCGCACGTCTGGAGTTGTTGGTTACACTGACGTGTGCGCCGGTGAAAAGTTTCATTCGTAGTGTATAAAGGATAAATATTTCTTCACTTGTATATAACGCAATATCTTTGACATAGGATACCTTTCTTCCTGGAAAAAGTATTTTTCCCGAGTGAAAGACATTAAAGCGAGTGAAGCCACGGGCGAATACTAGAAATCTACGTTTTTTTATCCCAGGCCAACATGGAAGTTCAAACATTCACTACAAACGAAAAATTCTTGTTATAGCTTGACAAAATAACAAAATACCACCCTCACCTCTCAAAAGTGCAGCGCGAGTCAAATGCATAATTTCCGTGAATTTTCCAGAAAGGGTCGTCACCCCATTTCCTGCCGTCGCGCGGGTTTTCGATTCGACAACTTACCGCTACATTGTAAGGCTGACAAATATTATAACGAAATGTTTCAATACATTTGATTTTAAAACGGTCTTCGGATATTGAAACTTGGGTCATTATGTTGTATTTTTCGGACTAGCCCCTTTTCTTTATACTAATTACAATTGCTCCTTTAATTAGTGGTTATCGCTAATTTGTTGAAAAACGTCCTGTGATTCTCGTACATCAGCTATTATAGTCTTTGTTTTTGATGGTAATCGCAATTTTTTTTAAAAAACGTCGTATGATGCTCGTACTCAGTTAGCTGGCTATTGAAGTCATCGGCTTATTATAAGCACTCAGCTTCGCATTGTGCCTATAAACACCTTAACTTTAATATGAAGCTTACCGTACTTACAAATTTAAACATAGTTTATAAAAATGAAAAATAAAGAAAGAATTTGGATGGTCTTACAAGTTTAGTAATCTTACACCAAGAAACTTAAAATTTGTTTTGTCGTCGTCAGTTTTAATATTATGAAAATATTAAAACTGACGTTCTTAACTAAATAAAAAATTACAAATTCGTTAATAAATAAAACGCTTATTAACACCTTAAGAAGATAATCAGATTACTGAAACAACTTTCAGAAAATCCATTAGAAAATGTTTAATCCATTTTCCGATAGCTAATATTCGTTTGAAATTTAAAATCATAGTTGCTGAACTTCGGCGAACGGAACGAATACTAGTTATAAGTTGAAAAGCTGGGCTAAGTATTTCGTTAAAATTGTAGACTTGTTGCTAGTGTTGTAAAATACTCGGTGACTTAATTAATCAACTCGACACATTATATATGACTCGAATTATCCCAACTTCACAACTAATATTATAAATGCGAAAGTGAGTTTGTTTGTTTGTTTGTTACGCTTTCACGCCGTATCTACTGAACCGATCATCATGAAATTTTGCATACACATAGGTTAGGGTACCGAAAAGGACACAGGCTATAAATTACGCGGGCGAAGCCGCGGGTAATAGCTAGTAATTTATAAGACTCACGAGTCTTCGGCAGTGTTGAACGCAAGTATTTGAAATACGCGATCTCCCGTTTCTTACATAAATTTGTTAAAAGTCAGTTTAATTTATAATTCATCATCATCATTGCAGCCGCAAAAAGTCTTAAAGTCGTAGGACTTCCCGAAGGATTTCCATTAAGACCGGTTGTAAACGGCCTGCATCCTGCGCCTTCATGCGACCTGCCAGGTCGATTTTTATTTTATTGTTTCAAAGATCGTGTCCTGGGGAAAATTTTTCAATATTATGGACTGATCAAGCGTCATATACTAATCATACTCTTTAAATATTATTCGCCATTTTGTTACACATTGTACCTATTTTACTTGGCTCTTGTTTCCTCATTATGGATGTGTTAACTCACTTTTCCGAGGCAAATACCAGTCAATTCCCACTGACGTATGGATATAAAACCTGCCGGTAAGGCGCTGTTGAAATAGGTGAGTTCCGCAAACACTCCAAGAGTTAAAAGGGTTAAGCGTCCTCTGTAGATCGGCAACGATCGGCTTTGCTCACTGCTGGCGTTTGTTTAGGCGTAGTGTTGTTTATTGGTAACTGAATGTTGCGTTTTTATATTTACACGCTTTTAATGAAAGATCCAGTTCATAGAGAGCCGTGTAGTTTCCGGTGAATTAGGATAGGAACACTCCAGGTCTTCCCGAAAATGTCGTAGAATGCGACTTAGGAAACACAAGCTAAACAAAGCTTATAACATCAAAGATTCCAATCCAACCCGTCTGGCCAACGTGGAGAGTATGCAATGGCCAAATCCTCTGACTGCTCTGGCTAATATATGGCTCTGGTAGTACAGAGAGGGTCGTGCTCCTGCAGTGGATACTAAAAAGATCTGATGATGAATGAGGGTTTGCTGAAATGCTTACCACCAGATGGCAGCATTGAGACGTAGACGTCGATAAGCCGCTGTCATTGGATAATATTTGACAAGCAGTCGGTCAGGGATGTCATCCTCTACTGCCTGTCCGTGGTTGCGGGTATGGCATGCCCCGGGCTATGCCCCAATCCATCCGAGCAAGTAGCATCCCAAATACCTTTATTTTATCCCTAACAAAATAAACTCCTACCCTTCTCATGCTTAAAATACGGTTTTGATGGGCAGCAGCATCGGAACCGAGATAAGCCAAACGAACTGCGCTCAACAACCCGTCAGCGTGGTAAATATGTCACCACGCACAAGTGTCAAATCTTCTACATCCAAAAACTGTCTAGACGAATATTCAAATTTGGAATTGCTAGTGAACCCGATAAAAAATATTTGAACTATACTGCGAAATTTATGTCCTTAAGGCGCTTACACCAGCCAACTAGCGCCACCCTTGGTTTTATTTCTGTTACTACTAATTAAGATCAAATTAACAAAATCGACGTAAGTACTTCACTAGTAAATGACTTCTAGTATTTTTTGTATTGCTTTTCATTATTTTGCATTTGGTAAATCAAGAGAACTACGCATTACTGCCAAAAGCGGCCACTTTTGGCGGTAATGAGTAGTTCTCTCAATCTGAAATGCTGATGTCGATGAAAAGTTCTACTAAAAATACTACAAGTAATTTACTAAGGAAGTACTTACGTAGATTTTTTCAATTCGTTCTTATTTCGGAGAACAAGAATTTAATAACGGGTGTCGCTACTTTCGGTGATGTAAGCTCCAAATTTGGAATTGATAAAGGCCGTGGTGGCCGGCTGTTTGTATTCATCGATCTTTGACTTCCACTTTTTGGATAAAACATTTTCATTATCTGTAGATTCCTCGGATACATTTTCTGCTCACTGCAGTTTGCCGCTATTTATTTTTGCAAAACATTTATAAGTAATCGTAATCTTCATTAATTTGCATGAAATACATTCCCTATGATAAATTAATACATGGTCAATAATGTTGATATAGGTAATAGATAATCAGCCAGCTTGCAGACGCATAAATTTCAAGATAAACTATATTCATACTATACAATTTCAACCAATATAAAATATTTTTTATTTTACTCTAATATTTACTGAGATAATGAGATGATAAATATTGTTTGTATAACGGCCGGTATTAGACATTACAAACTCGGACTACTAAAAGCACTCGGCTTCGCCTCTAGCTCGTGAGTAGTCGCTCGTTTGACGTAATGTCTTCTATACCGCCCTTGCTACACAATGTACTATTTTGCAGTTGGTTAAAATATAAATCATCGGATTAATATACTTTAAAGTTGTCTACCGTTTGAAATGAGGATTCTTAGTTATTTAAATTAAGCGTACGTGTCTAATCAGCCGGGGAATAAACTGGCTATATGTTGGTGCACTCAATTACCAACACAAGCCCCCAATCTGCTGCACTCAGCTACTGTTATGCTAATGCTGTCTGTTTGTCAGTGCGCTCTGTGCGACCTAACTCACTTGTCACGACTTTGATGCATGCCGAGAATTAACTAGAGGCAAGGTGTACTCCTAGATGCACTCGGTGTTGCTAGGAGCAATGCGGATTGTTGGTTTCTAAAGAATTTGGGATACGATTTTTGATTTAACGCCGTTCGAAACCGACCGGTTTTTCTATACAAAAATCGTTCGAAGACTAGCGGTCATACGTTCGAAAATATCACCCTTGATAAGTTACAGTGTCCGCATAATTATAGACTATGTTACACGCTGAGTATGTAGCGTAAATTTGATTTGATGTGATTGAACTAATTTTTGGAATTGGTTATGTTGTTTTTGATTGTGCAATGCGGTTCAAAGATGCCACCGACAATGGGACTTGTTGGATTATAAATTATCTAGTTATTAACCGCGCCTTGTTTGCTTAAATTATAGCCTTTGTTACGCTGATTATTTATCTTTATAAAGGTTGACACATTATTAAAATCGGTTTAGTGGTTTTTGAGTTTGTCCCATACTTGTATTTTGTAATGATACACCCCCTTGGTCCGCGTGGTAGAACGGACTAGGCCTTCTCAAAGACCTCTTTAGAATCCTTAGGGATTGTATAGGTATAAAATTAATAAAATATAGCCTATGTCACTCGGAAGGCTTAAAGCTATAAGTGTTTTATCTGCCTAATACACTTATAGTGAACTTGTGTCGTAGGAAGCTAACTCAAGCATACCAAAGACAATATAATATTAACGTAATACTATAGATACTTATATAGATAAACATCCAAAACCCAAGTCAATCTGAAAAAGGTCTTTTCCATCATGACCTAACCGGGAATCGACCCCGTAACCAAGTTACTCGTGTCGCAGGCTGGCGTGTTTACCGCTGCGCGACGGAGGCCGTCGTAATTTATTAGTTGCATGGTGCATAAACTTAATACTTATTAAGTATGTATTTCAGATGACATACCATAAATCTTAACTCTATATGGAATACTGTAAATATAACAATGTCGTTCGAGAATGGCAGCTGAAGATGACAAATTGTGAAATATTATGAACCCGCGTCACGTCACATCCGTCTCCAACACATTGGACAATTTGCTGTTCCAATATTTTAGCAACAAGAAAGGGTGTTTTCATTTTCATTTTGAGTATCTGGCGTGGATCACCGTCATGGAGATATATGTACTACGTATCACCGTACAAACTACGAAAAAGGTACAATTATGAATAAATAAATAATAGTAACTCACTGCCGAACAACTGACTTTATGGATAATATTAGGGCATAGAACACGCGTCAATTGAGTTTAAATTTGTGGCCCCCAATAGAAATATCCATAATTGTTGCGGAAAAGCGACGAAATTGTGACAATTTCAAATTAGCGGAAAAATTCGTAATTTGAAATGAAATATCTTATTTCATAATATTTTGTAGTAAACTTACAGAGTGATTATATGCTCTTTGGTAAAGTAGGAGTTTCAATACCATCTTATTGACCTTTTATTGAAGAGAGGGTTAAAGACCAATGTAAATTAACAATAAATTACGGTTCCAGGGTGGCAGGTGTAGATGACAAACGGCGAAATAATATGAGACCCGCGTCACGCCGACATCAGCGTGTTCCCGACACATTTGACATTTTGCTACCCCACACTGATTTGAGTAGTTTGCCAATTTATTTGAGAGGTTGTCGTACAAGGCGACTTAGGAAACACAAGCTACAATGCTTATAAACATCAAAGAGACCTCTTCAACCCATCTGGCCAGCGCGAAAAGTGTAGCTCAATTCCTCTGTCTACTCTAGCTAATATATGGCTCTGGTAGTCAGAGTGGCGACTAAAACAAGGCCTGATGATGACGATTATGAAGTTTAGATGCGTGTAATTGATTCCTCGAATTTTGTTAAGGATTTAAGTCTAATGTAAATTAACAATAAATTACGGTTCCTGGGTTGGTGTAGATAACAAATGGTGAAATAATATGATACCTGAGTCACTAGGCGACTCTCCTCAGACAGAGTCAGTCACTTTCGCACTCGACATTTCAATTTGCGTATTAGAGAGTAAGTAGTTTCGATACCTCCGTATAGATTTCTCTTATTTAGAAAGCTTTAAAATACAATGTAAATTAACAATAAATTAAGGTTCCAGGGTGGCAGGTGTAGATGACAAATGGTGAAATAATATGAGACCCGCGTCACGCCGACATCAGCGTGTTCCCGACACATTTGACATTTTGCTACCCCACACTGATTTGAGTAGTTTGCCAATTTATTTGAGAAGTTGTCGTACAAGGCAACTTAGGAAACACAAGCTACAATGCTTATAAACATCAAAGAGACCTCTCCAACCCATCTGGCCAGCGTGAAAAGTGTAGGTCAATTCCTCTGTCTACTCTAGCTAATATATGGCTCTGGTAGTCAGAGTGGCGACTAAAACAAGGCCTGATGATGCCGATTATGAAGTTTAGATGCGTGTAATTGATTCCTCGAATTTTGTTAAGGATTTAAGTCTAATGTAAATTAACAATAAATTACGGTTCCTGGGTTGGTGTAGATAACAAATGGTGAAATAATATGATACCTGAGTCACTAGGCTGAGCTGAGCTACTAGGCGACTCTCCTCAGACAGAGTCAGTCACTTTCGCACTCGACATTTCACTTTGCGTATTAGAGAGTAAGTAGTTTCGATACCTCCGTATAGATTTCTCTTATTTAGAAAGCTTTAAAGTACAATGTAAATTAACAATAAATTAAGGTTCCAGGGTGGCAGGTGTAGATGACAAATGGTGAAATAATATGAGACCCGCGTCACGCCGACTTCAGCGTGTTTCCGACACATTTGACATTTTGCTACCCGACACTGATTTGACTAGTTTAGATACTTATTTATTTCAGAGGTGTATTTGAGAGGCGAACAGACCAGAGAATTTTTTAGTGTGATATGTAAAGCTAGTAATTTTCCTGTCACTTCATTCGCGTAAAACTTCACCCGACTAATTCACCCCCTTAGGGGTTGAATTTCTAAAATTCTTTCTTAGTGCTCACTTATATCATGAAAGAAACCCCTGTGCCAATTTTCAAGTTTTTGTGATGAAGAGAAATTTATTGAATTCCTATGTAAGTTCTTGAATGCAAAATAATTAAACGAGGTGGGGGATGTTTATCATGCCGAGCGTAAATATACTCTCGACATTCCCTTGAAGGGGCGACTCAGACTGTTACTAATAACTACCATTATTTATTCATAATATTACTAGCTGTTACCCGCAGCTCCGCCCGCGATATATAGCCTATGTCCTTTTCAATACCCTAACCTATGTGTATGCAAAAATTCATGGTGATCGGTCAGAAGATACGGCTTGAAAGCGTAACAAACAAACAAACAAGCTCACGTTCGCATTAATAATATTAGTTAGGATTAGGATAGTTTTCTCTGTCGTCGATACTAACAACTATTGTTAGATTACCAATGTTTGGAACTCGATATATTTGAAATCTAGGTTTGACGAAAACTCAATATTAGACGACAAGTCGTCTTGTTCGACAAGGCCAAGGCCAATATCTCTCTACGACAATGGACAGTGCAATACGAGTGCAGTTTCTGAAAATTTCTGTATACTGAGAGTACATGTGAGCAAGATAGTGAAACACAGCGAAGGTTGTTCAACATATACTTAGCCTATTGTTCGGGAAACTATCTTCATCTTGTGCTCTTGGGTTGCTACAAACTTGTGCAGAATTCGCCTATGTTCCTAATTCTAGTTGCTCTGTGTTCAAGTATTTATTATACTATAATTTATCAGGCCTTTGATTTCGTTGCGAATTTAGATATATCAGAGATATGAAAAAAATATTGAAGTTGAATGAATGATCCTGGCCTTAAGGAGGCCTATTTGGCCATAAGGAGGTCTTCTTTGACACAGTTCGCTCACAATTGCCAAACATATACTGTGACTATAACACTCATGAGAAAAGGTTTTATTCCGTACTCAATTCCAACCCAGGCAGAACTGAGTCTAGTCTGCATTCAAATTACATAAATTCTAAGACGCACAAAGAGACGTAAAGCATTGGTTTCCAAAGTGGGAACTTCTATATACGAGTATAAAGGGGTGCGAGCAAAAAAGCGCACACCACAGCATCCCAGCACGATTTGTATAAGTCGATGCAACAAAAAAAAAATTCATAAAGGTTGATTTTTAAAATAAATTGCTAAGTAAGGAATTTGACTGACAAAGACTAAAGACGCTGGGTTCCAAACCTGCCCACGTGGATTTTTTTCCATACCTTATTTTCTTTAAATAAGAGTAAACTTTTTGCATTGAAAATATTGGTAACGATAACTTTTTGCCCGCGGTTCCTCTCTCGCTATTGTAAATCGTTCGGGATCGGTAGGGATTTCCGTTTATCCTTTGTATGCTTCTTACAGTCTGCTTACGACGTGAAAGCGTAAGAATATCCAAACTTATTTATAGTTATAATATTAGTTGTATTTTTTTTCCTCTTACGTTACGATTTCTAGCTCACTGACGATCGCGATAGCGCAGTGGTTAGCACGCTAGCTGCAACACGAAGTGCACTCGCTCATTTCTCTTCCCAGCGCCGGCAAATATTTGTTCCTTATTTACACAAGTATTCTTTTGACTTTTGAGGTTGTGTACTACCCAAAGAGGATAAGCGCCAGGTCTACTGCTTCGCGAAATTAACAGCATGGATATATGGTCATAATAGCGGAACCCGAGTTCTGTCTGACGCATCAAAACGTTCAGATATTTGACATACATACAGTCACGTCTTTTCCCTTGTGGGGTAGATAGAGCCCAGGTTCATAAAACATAAAGGCCACGTTTAGCATGTTGGTGGGCTTGTTGGTGGAGAACGGAATTAAAATAGTGATGGGTTGCTAGCCGCATCGCCTTAGCCAAATCCCTTGACTGGCTTTTACGGTATTGCAATATTTAAAAAAAACCTGACTGCTGTTTTTATAATTTATGATCGCCATACTTACGCCATATTGATTTTTTGTTACATGTTGATGACATGATGTTACATAGTCTAATATACTTCGGGGAAGAATAAGAATATAATGTTCCTCACACTTTAAAATCGATCAAGCAGTTTAGCCTACAGGAGGCAACAATGGAAAGGACATACATACATAGAACGCGCGAAAAACCTAACCCTTCTGGGTGAAAAAGCGTGGTAATAAACTAGTTTGAGAACCGCTGGCTAAAAGGAAATTCTTGACAATACTTCACGACTAGAAGGGTCGCCACGCTCCGCTTGAGTCGCGAAGTTTCTACGTCTCCAAAGACCCTTTGAACTTAACAAATTAGGCTCAACTTAACATCAACTCCATGTGAAATTTGAATGTATCTTTATAGAAGTTTTTGGACTTAATGTAAAGTTAAACACAGTTTCTTTACATAATATACGCACGCATATTTACAAAAGAAGACGAGTGCGGAATATACATGCAAAAGTAAAAAGATAAATTTTTGTTTTTGTAAACCTCCGTGGCGCAGTGGTTACGCGGTTTACTGCCTGCGAGGTGAGTGGTCCTTGGTTCGATGTCCGTCAATGTCGGTCGGTTTGGCTAGCTGAATTTGTGAGATTTGTCCTTATATACTTAAACATAAAAGGTATATATATAATGTATGTTCCGTAGAATTCTTTATTTTCATTATGTTTCGGATCTCATTGCATTTTACATTTGGTATGGAGGTATGAACCTTTCGACCTGTGCGTGACTAAAGAGAAAAACGCCGCTGTCACTGTCATCTGTCAGTGTATAATACACTATAATAATGTCTTCAAAGGGTTTGTGGTGGGAAGTCTTCGAGCAACACGGCCTCCGTTGGGAAGTCGACGGGTGCAGTTGGGGTCTAACTTGGACGATTTTGCAAATTGATTTTGGTGGACTTTATAATATGAAATTGGTGTAGTTTGGTGTTACAAACGCTCGTGCTCATGGAACAATTAGTGAAATAGATAAAGTGGACTGTTATATGGACTCGTATAGACTTGTCCCCATAACCTCCCGACCACGAGGCATCAAAGAACATACGTCATCTTTGATGCTACTTGTTACAACTTTACTACGGTAAACACCGATACTTAGTATCTCAATTTACTGGACATTGGTAGAATCACTGAGATCTCGGTGAAAGCCATTTTATAAAACAGAAGAAGAAGAAGAATGTCTTCAAATTCCATCGCGGGCGCGCACTATACAAAAATATCTAGTGTCGTTGAATTAAAAGGCATATCGGGAAACCTCAACAACCTTCCATCCTTCGATGTCTAGCTGACCACGAGAAGAAGACAAGAAACAGCCCAAGACCTGTCCGCGCACCTTATTAGGAGTTTCCAGGTCAGTCGTTTCCATACCAATGCATGTTTAGTTTATTTATTTTAACACGTGATTAATTAACAAAATACGCTGCTTAATAATCTCTGCTGCTTTTATAATTATGTTTAAATAAGTATAACAAGCCGTTTAGACTTTAGAGCGCAGCAAAATATATATTTTTTTTGTATTTTTTTTTATATTTTATTTGTTAGGTTCACCAATGGATGCTACAACATTACATTCAAATATTTCTTATTATCTAATACTTAAGCTAGATGTGCAAACCTTTGAAGGTGAACACCACTTGTTCATTATATTTATATAATTTATGCTACTACTAACATGGATTGAAATTCATGTTAAAAAGCATAAAAATCATGATATGCCTTACACTCAGTTTATTAAACTATATGGCATGCGCATGCGTCTTAATTATTTACTAAGTATATCTAAGATTAACAAAAAATATTAATCATGATAAGTATTAATTAACTATTTAAGGTATCTGTGATACTTGAGTAATATTTACCCAGAGAATCATGATGGACATCGCAACTTACACTAACCTGATATATACATATATACCCTCAAAAGCATACACTTCGACACGATTAAAGGCATGGAGATATATGTACTAATTAAAGGTGTAGGTATCGTAAAAATAGGCTAGTTACCTGGGTCAAAAGAAAGGTTTTAATAAATATTTAACTTTTTTTTACAAACTTCCGCTAAAAACCAAAGCTGTTGGTGTGCTAAACATCTAAAGTCTACTTCTATTCTCCATTACTAACCACCTAAACTTGAACGAACTGTGTGCAGCGTAAAGATGGTTATATAATACAACTATAAACCATGTTTAAAGTAAATTAGGGATTATCCCGCGCTTCAATATTTTACCCCGCGCTGCCCGGGATTTTTGTCATCTTGCATATGCATGTGTTATTAGCTTAATTTACACCGTAGCGTAACTATCAATGAAGTCTCGCGTTCACGATTGCATGGGCTAAGCTTGTGTTTTGTACACCGTTTACAGCTTTTTTTTAACGGCCCTTTACTTTAACTATTACTTAGTTCGTCGCGAACTAGGATCCCGCGAACGTTTATTTAAATATCTTATTAACGACTGAACCGATTTTAATGTCCATTGAATTGGAAAATTGTTCCAGTAGTACCTACTTATGTTTTTAATTTCACCGTATTTGGAGTGCGGTTCGAGAGTTAACAAAAATATTTCTACATACATACACACATAAAATGTGTTTTCGCCCTAACTCAACTAGAAGACCTCGCACGCTTTGCTTGTTCAGTCAAATATGGTTGCTCTAGTAAAGGGCTACCTCGCTAGCCCTATCATTAGCCGCAATAAAGACATATCTTGAGAATAGACATTACACTGAGAGCTCCATAAGGGTTTAAGGAGAGAAACTACTCTAGCAGACATTTTGCAAAATTTCGATCATTTCTCATATGGCTATTTTTATTTTTGCAGCAATCCATATATATCTTGATCAGTTTTAGGACCAAACGGGTCAGGAAAAATTGTGGTCAAGGCGAAATTTTTCCATAGAGTGTGTAGTAATTAAGCTGTCTAGTGTAATTTAATTTTGCTCCCACAGTAGTAACTAGCCGTTTTGTTGTTGCCCTCAAGCGCGTGAACATATTTCAAGAAAACATGTCACACTACGGTGTAACAGTCAGCCTAGTTTAATCCTGTCCAGTTTACGTTAGCAACGTGTGCTTACTAATTCAGTAGCTTGGCTTCGTCGCCAAGCTAGTGCCGTTGTTTTTAATATGCCAGAATTATACCTTGCACGTGTCGTATATTTCAGCGTGCTATATTACAGTGCAATGCGCTACGGTCTAAATGCGGATGCCAAAATACTGGTTCGTTGAATAAATAAAAGGATTTGATTGCCAGATGTGTTGTGAAAAATGTTTGTGCAAAAAATTGGTTTTGTTCATTCGAATTTTATGGTGAATATTGTTTAGTTGATTTTTTAATAGGACGAAATAGAAATACGCGTAAAAAACTTTTTCCACACTAAAAAAAGGCCAATGTAATAAAAAATGACAACTATAAAATAGTTGAACTATAAAAACAAAACAACAACTTTTTGTTCATCAACATATTCTAGGTATATTTCGAACTTGGATGCACACATTACATATTCACACATTTTAACACTTAAAGTACTTTATTTTTAAGAATGGCCCTCACTTTGGTGGTTTTCTACAACTTTAAGAAAATAAAATAGTTTTAATATACCCAGAGAGCATTAGTCGATCTTTCGACATTTATTTAAGTTGCCTAATCCATTAAATTGTCATTGGGATAAAGGCCCCGCAAAGAAAATGAGGCATCGATCCCCAAAAACTTTAATTGCAATTTTCGTTCACATGCAAACGCACAGAGACATGCAACAAAGTCAACTTAATAGTACTCAGAGAGTCCTTCAATATATTAAAATAGCTTGCGGTATATCCCCAAAGAGGCAACTATACTCTCAAAGCAACTATCCTGGTTTAAAACCCTAGATATATAAACCGTAATGAAGTGACCATCAATCCCTTGTACACCGTAATTGTCAAAAGTTTGTGAGTAGCCTCGCAGATAAGGATGAATGGCAGGCACTAATCGTTTCCCTGCCTCTCTATCGGTTTATACTAGCTATATATATATATAGCACACACGGTACTTACTGGCAATATTATAACCTCGCAGTCATCATCATCAGGTCCTTTTCAGTCTCTACTGCAGGAGCATGACCCTCTCTAAACTACCAGAGCCATATAATAGCCAGAGCAGTCAGAGGATTTGGCCTACACTCTCCACGCTGGCCAGACAGGTTAGAGTGGTCTCTATGATATTTGTAAGCTTTGTTTAGCTTGTGTTTCCTAAGGTCGGTTTTACGACATCCACAGGAAGACTCGAAGTGGTTCTATTCTACTCCATCGGGAACCACAGGCCATTGAATCTTGCAATGAGGATCACTTTATAGAAAACAGAATCGCAAAAAATTACTCAAAATAACGGTTGACTTCCCATAGCAATATGACCATTTGGTGAAATTTAAATTTTTTTAATATATTTCTTTGATCAATAATAATAATAATAATATACTTTATTTTTTCCTCCATACAAAGATTGTACAATATTTTTGTATTATTAAAAATAAACTAGTGGCTAAAGAGGTAGTAAATTGACAACCTTGTGGGGAGGCTAGTTCCTGTAATAGGTTCCTATAGGAATCTGTGGTACAGGTAACTAGGCCCAACCCCTCTCTAAAGCAGAGTTTAGGCTGAGAATTGCTAGCAACAAAGGTGTATATTATATCTTATGGATCTAACATGTCCTATACTTTTACTAGCTTAAATTAAAGTAGAAAACGTACACTTATGTGCAAAAGGAGAAAAAATAAGGACAAATCCGTGAGGGGTTTACATTGTAGTTGTGTTCTCGTATACGCTTACATAGACATAGTGGTTAGGAGTGGATGATGGAAGTGAGTGTGTAAGTATCTGCGTATGTGTATGTGTGAGATGTATGTGTAGGAGTGTATATGGATTTAAGGTGAGTGTGAGTGGGTGAATATGAATGTAGAGGGTGAGAGGGGGACAGAGTAGAAGAAGTGATTCAGTAATGGCCATTTATTTGTTGTCGAAATTAGGTTTGGTTTCCCTATAATATAAATTTATGACTATATACCTATATAATAATATAATAATCAATGACTTTGTTTAGGTATAGGAGGTCCAATTTTTTTTTGTTATAATTAAGTCCAGTGTTCGGGTATCGGCCATATCGCGAAAAGATGGTAACTAGTCGGCGATACGGTTAAAAATATAATAGGAAACCATTCGCTTTAGTTTTTTTTGTTTACCAGTTAACGTCCGAATCAAACTTTATGGCTTCTTGAAACATCGCGCGAGTCGATGCGCAGTACATAATATTAGCTTGAGCGGGACGCATGCGGGGTGGCGGGGCGCATACTGCGCAGTTCGCAGCTAATATCCGAGCCACTATGAAGTTTGATTCGGACTGTACCGGAGCCAACGCCACAGCGCTGCCTAATACGGCAGTTTGATACCGATTGTCATCACTTCCTGGCGCGTTCCACTTCTAATTTCCGCCACCATTGAGCCCAACTTGGGGTGTCAAGTGACAAGAAAAAAGTTTTTCTTTATGATATAGGACGGCAACCGAGCAAGCGGGTCATGATTGTAAGTGATCGCCGCTGCCCATGGAACTGCAACAGCAGGGGCTTTTTTTTATATATCTATTACTTATCTTAGACTGTAACATAAAGTAGACAGTTATATATAGATAAATATAAATCTGTAACCTTGCCCTGCGTGAAGAGCCTAAGATCGCATAGCATTATTAAAGCTTGGACACCCTTGTAATCTACCACAGTAATGATAACAGTCTCCCTTTACTCTTCTTATAATGCGGAACTTGCACACAATTTTTTTCGTTGTCCTATGAAAAGAGCTCTCAAAAATAGAAATAACTGTGAAAAAATCATTTCGATAACCCAAAAACTCTTTGAGATATAAGGGTTTGAAAATTCCAATTTTTCGTCTTCGCCTAAACGTCCCTAAGAAAACACAACTGACTAGTGACGTCACTCCTTTAGCAATTTGTATGCGTGTTGTGAGGACATTGTTTGTCAGCTATGTTAAATTTTGCGTTTAGGGAAATTGCTTCATAACAAAAACTGCTATAAATTTAAAGAGCGATTTCATAGTAATAAAGTTTTTTGAAATTTTCATATTTTTGAAACGGACTTTTCTAACCATAATGTAACGATATCGGACTGAAAGTGTCCTTAACAGATTTTTCCAGCTAGATGCTTATATAATCAGAAAGAGATTTCAAAATGTACTCTTCATGCAAGTTCCCCATTTCTAGTTCCTGATCTGATTTTAATGAATTTAAACGTATATTGTGATTTACATAAATAAATATATAAATAAAGGTTATTTAGAAGCTTGTCCTATAAATTATTTTTTTCTAACTTTGTCCCCCCTCATCATCTGTTGATGCACCAAGTAAATTTATGGAGATACGTAATATTATATATATATAGTTATTACCAACAAAGGCCAAATTAATAAATAAAATCCAGCCAAGTGCGAGTGCGAGTTGCATGTAAAGTTTCCTAACAGTATTTGACTACAAAACTACACCTATTAAAATGTTTTAGATGACTCTAATGAATAAAGGACGACTGGAACCTCTTCCACGCTACCTTTCTCGTTAACTTAAGTCATTTTTGTATAGACAATGTTACCCTTAACGCTTAATTATCCGTGCTTTAACGTTTCAGCGTAGTGATTATATTCTCCTTGGTCTCAGCTCGAAACAATAAATAACTGAGCGTCATAGTATTTCTTTGATGTTATTTCTTGATTCTGTCAGAGTAGCAACTTTGACAGAATCAAGAAATAACACCAAAAAAGCAAGTTTCTTAAAAGATATCAAAAGATATACATACTTTCTAAGTGTTTTTATGCATTCACAATGATATTTTTAACACATTTAGAAAGTACTTTATAGCTTCCTACATATTAAATAAACTACATTTAACTTTATTGTAAAATGGGTTAAATCAGAAACTACACTTGTAATAGTGAGGCGGTTATGTTAGTAGGTACTCGTAGTTATTCGCAAGCAATAATGCATATTAGGGCAATAGGATATAATACAATAGGTGGAGAAAGTCGTCGTGTAAGGTATGAAGCGCGTTGGCCTAATAAGTAAGGCATTACTCGTAAAGGGAAAGAAATGCCGTTCAAATCCTGCCCGCGTGTTTCCTTTCCCACATTAATTTATTTATTTTAATAAGATATTCATATTCTGAGAAAAAGGTAAAGTATAGACTGCACCTTTTCTCAGATTAAACGGTATATATTACCTCTTAATCGGAGGCTTAATTATAGGGTCCCGTTTTCACCCTTTGGGTCCGGAACCCTGAAATTGGCAATCGCCACTTCAAGCATTGATCATCAGTTATATGTCAATGGTAATACCGCTGCCTCCTATCACCAACCCTAGCCCCTAGTAATCGACAGTCGATAATAAGTTGATTTCCTCCCGGATATAACTTTTTCCGAAAAGGAGAATTTTTGATTGATGGCGTTTGATTAAGATCGCCAACGCCTTTGTCTGATTAGTCGTTAAAACTTCCACCATTGTTGAAAGGCCCATTTCCTTAGATGTAAAAAGTTATTAAAGTAATGTCATTTGTTACTTTCACAATCGAAAGCTGGATGTTTCAAGTTATAACGCGTAAATTTTATTGGATTTTGTATTTTACGATCTGGTAGCTGAGTTTTATTTGTTTGAAGTATGTGTTCACTAACACTAGGCTTAGGAACTTAAAAATCGGACAATATTAATCACTGTTAATATTGTCCGATTTTTAAGTTCCTAAGTCATAACATCACACAAATTTCCCGGTATATGTTCGATTATACTATTCGTACGTTTAATGTGACTAGCTTTTGGACTCCCGTTTCTTCCCCTTAGGGGGTAAATTTTGGAAAAAAGTTTCTAAGCGTAACAGATCTCCAAAAACAAAATACTAAGATGTAAATAATAATGGGTTAAACTCATTTCAAAGTCTATATAATGATACACGATTCAAATGCTGTCCTGAATCTGAAAATGAGTTGTGAATACCTTTCAAAAATTGCCACAGTGACGCTTGGTCCCGCCGCGTGAATAAGTAATACAGTCAATTTAACTTGCGAACCTCCGGACCGGGACAGGCTGGGACGTTGGAACGGGACAGGTTATCAAATTGCATTGGATAGCGAAGTTTGTTTCTATGAAAATAGATTTGCTTCAACCTCTTCTAGTGGGCAATGCGTTTGTCTAATCTAGAGATCGTGGGTCTAGCTTAATCTGTGTGATTTGTCCGTATATATTTATTGTTTATTTATTTAAATCCCACTGGGAAGCATACTTTGTGAAAGTTGTTTTCAGTCTGGTTAGGATAGTGCAGGATTGAATCACCTGACCACCGAAAAAAAATAATGAATAAAGTTTTATTCTTTTTATTAATTTGGATATCATGTTATGACATCTACCTTTTTTTTGTATCATTTTAATATCTTTTTATTATATTTTTATAGAAGGAATATAAATATGCATCCTTTTTTTTAGGATTCCGCACCCAAGCCCCCCAATGGGTGGATGGATGTACGGATTCTATAACAATACTTCATAAGTTAATAGTGGCTTTTAGGAAATTATGTAACGATTCTTACATATTTACTTACTTAATTCATACATATCTTAACTAGTTAAACAATGCACTCCTTTTTTGGCAGTTCTGTGAAACTAAATTGTACCAAGTATAAAATTACTTACAATATATTTCAACAAAAGTATTTTTTTAGAAAAAAATATGATCAAGTCAACAGACGGCCTCCGTGGCGCAGTGGTTAACACGGCATCTTACGGCACGAGTGGTTCCGAGTTTGATCCCCGGCCAGGTCATTATGGAAAACTATCATTTTCAGATTCTTTGGTCCTGGATGTTTGTCTATTATCATCGATTATATATATGTTACGACACAACTGTGGGGCTAGCTTAATTTTTGTAGTTTATCACAGATTATTTATTATGATTAACAATTTCTACGGCAAACACATTTTAAAGTTATCCCCAACCCATTGGCAAATCCAATTCTTCTGAAAACAAAGTTTAATCCCCGACACAAACGGAGGAGTTACAAAAGTTTCTCAGTAGCTAACTACCTTTGACATTCGCCTGGTGTTTACCTTGTAAGTTGAAATATAATTAGGATGATGTTAGTTGCAAAGCTAAGAGACGTGTCTTCAGTATTGATTTTTCCCCCAGGTGGCGGCACTGTGTCGAGAGGTCGAGCTGTGAAAATCAACAAATCATAAAATTGATAATTAAGGCGCTCTTATAGTAACTAGCGCCACCCAGCAATTAAATTCATTAAATCCTAAAATATATCGAATTCAAAAAATCTAACAAGTACGAAATTAGTTAATTACTTGTAGTATTTTTTGTTTATTACAAGTAATTTACTAGTGCCATATTTAAAGAGAAAAATCGGTTAACCCCAAAAGTAGCCACTTTTGGCGTAAACTTGTTGTTCTCTTAATTTAATTAGTGAAAATGAATACCAAAATACTACAAGTAATTTACTAGTTATGTACTTGTTAGATTTTTAAAATTCGATATAATTTAGGATAAAAAGAATTAATTGCTGGATGGCGCTAGTGTTACTATAAGAGCGCCTTAAACATGATCGGTGGATTTTGACAGCAGCCTGTCAAAAATACCCCTTGACACAGTATCGCCACCTGGGGGAAAAATCAATTCTGAAAATCCTCATTGTGTGCGTTCTTCTTAGTACTCGGAAGTTATTCTCTGTTAACCAACCAACTATGTATTAATTTTTGGAATTTTTGAGAACCAAAAAGTAGTTTAATCTATCATCTTCTCTAGACTCACTTGTGAACTCTTCTTCGGTCATACAGACATCAAAAATTGTTTTTCATGACTTGCAATTTACAAAATTTTAATGATATATCCGATTCCATTGAAATTATTTATTTATATTGGACCCTTAAACCCTGAAAAAAATCGTATCTACCTATAAAACAGAATGTCCAAATAAAATGGGAGAGATAGAGAGAGTGGTATTAATCACTGTTTTCTCCTTATGGGATAATGACGTGGGTAGTTGTATGTATGCAACTAATTACAACGAATAATAAAATATTTAACAGGATTCACCACGAACCTTTTATTCATTTTAAAGGTCACAGAATTGTGGATGAAGGCGGCCAATCGCAATTAGCTAATGGAGCTATCAGCCAATGAGCGGCCAAGATTTCCGGGCGTCGTTCGATGTTTAAAAATTGGATTGCTCTTTTGTTCTTTCTTTTATTGCGTGGCGGGTAGATTGGACTGTAAAATGTCTCTCAAATTATTTGTTTGAAACTTTATCCGAATTCATTCAACTACTTCCTATTTGTAATTCTTTTTTTTTTATATGTATGGACAAATCACACTGATTGAGCTAGCCCCAAAGTAAGTTCGAGATTTGTGTTATGGGATACTAACTCAACGATATTATATTTTATAATAGATACTTATATAGAAACATCCAAGACCCAGGCTAATCTGAAAAAGATCATTTTCCATCTTCCATTTTCCATCTTGACCTGGCCAGGGATCGAACCCGAGACCCCCGTGTCGCAGGCTGGCGTGTTGACCACTGCTTGGCTATAATGATTTGTGCCAGAGGTGTCATCCTCAACTGCTTGTCTGGTAGCAGCGTTGAAACCGATATAAGCTAAACAAACTGCACTCACCAACCCGTCTGCAAACGTGGTGAGTGGCAAAACCCCTCCGATTAAGGAAACCTTGGGGGAGGCTTATGTCCAGCTGCAGCTTATGTACTCTAAACAGCTGTAATGATTAATGAATTGAAGCCAGGATTGACAGCATTTTAGTGTTTAGTAAGTATTTAAAATGTGGATTAATTTCGTACATTTTTTTATTCGTCCAAACCCATAGAATAACTTTACAAATGTAAACAAAAAAGGGGTATCTCTGGAAATTAACCACAAGTATTTATCCATGCTGAGAGTCGAACCCTGAGATATTCGGTTGGCATAAACTCAAACATCTTTATTGTGAAACACAGGTAAAAGGTTGACAATAATATAAGAAGAAATAATATAAGATAATAAATAATATAAGAATAAGGAGAAAGGCACCAAAGTTACGGGACCGATTTTTAAAATTTGGTCAACTATAGAAACCTAATTTATCTGCGAGAGACATAGGCTATAATTTACACGGACGAACTAGTGGGAAATTGCTGGTCTTAAATACGGGAGGAGTCTTTTTATCTGGGTGAAAAGCTTTCCTCGTTAATTTGACCACGGTTCTGTAAGTGACGGTCGCGTTTGGGTCATTTGCTATGTTAAGTAGTTTTTGTAGTAAATGCTCGAGCCAGTGTGAATTTCAGGCTCTTGGCGGAAATATCTCCGTTTGTAGACTTAAACTACCAGTCGTGTACACATCATCATCACAGCCGTTAGAAGCCCACTCCGAGATATAGGCCTCACCCGAGGAATTCCATCAATTGGGAGGGTTTTGCCATACTTACCACACATGGCAAACGGGTTATTAGTGCGCACAGTCTATTAGCTTTTATCGGATTCGACGCTGCTGCCCATCGAAACCGATTTTTAAGCGAGGAAAGAGTAGGAGTTTGTTGGACTGGAGGAACGGGATAATGGTATTTGGGATACCCGAACCATCCCCGCAAACACCTGGCAGGTAGTTGAGGATGGCACCCTAACTGATTACCTTACTTCGAATTTATAAGAACACTAGCTGTTACCCGCGGCTTCGCCCGCGTGATATAGCCTATGTCCTTCTCAGTACCCTACCCTATGTGCATGCAAAATTTCATGATGATCGGTTCAGTAGATATGGCGTGAAAGCGTAATAAACAAATAAACAAACTCACTTTCGCATTTAAAATATTAGTTAGGACTAGCTGTTACCCGCGGCTTCGCCCGCATGATATAGCATATGTCCTTCTCAGTACCCTAACCTATGTGTATGCAAAATTTCATGATGATCGGTTCAGTAGATACGGCGTGAAAGCGTAACAAACAAATAAACAAACTCACTTTCGCATTTATAATATTAGTTAGGACTAGCTGTTACCCGTGGCTTCGCCCGCGTGATATAGCATATGTCCTTCTCAGTACCCTAACCTATGTGTATGCAAAATTTCATGATGATCGGTTCAGTAGATATGGCGTGAAAGCGTAATAATCAAACAAATAAACAAACAAACTGACTTTCGCATTTATAATATTAGTTGGGATCGGGATATGTATATTAATGACAAACTTTGTTCTCGTAACAAAACATGAGTATCATCATTATCAGATATTTTTTAGTCTCCACTGCAGGAGCACGACCCTCTCTGTACTACCAGAGCTACACATTAGCCACAACAGTCAGAGCATTTGGCGTACACTTACATAAGTAGTACCTATATGTATAACAAATGATAGTCCACAAGATAAAGTTGGTAACGGGATACAAGATGCGTCCGGTGATAACTAAGTTGGTCACAATATAACTTTAACTGGACACGAACTTAGTGGACACTGGGCGGTTGTCAGGTACGTTGGGGTTGGGGAGTGACGTCATATGTTAATACATGATATGTTAAGGCGCTGTAACACCTAATAATAATAGTACGTAATGGTAATAGCGCGATAAAAGTACGTACTAGTAATGAAATAAGGTTAAAAGTGGCGATGCCGGTAGGCGATCTCAGTTCGAACCCGTATCTGTCATTTCGGCCGCTTTTTGTCGGTTTTAATTTAATAATTCCTTAATATATTGTAATATGTTTAGGTATCCATTTTGCTCAGTAAGTTTTACTTTTTATAGATGTAAAAAAAATGGTAGTTATCGCTGAAAATATCAAGTAATTCGCGACGAAACCTTTTTTGGATATAGCTTTTAGGTATTTTATTTTCCTAGGTTTTAAATATTTTTTTGAAAAACTTTTGATGTAAGCATTTATTTTGATCTTTCAACTGTATTTCATATTTTTTACATGCTTTACATATTCCATGAAAAATAAGGCTAACTGCGCGACTAAAAAATAGACGTTTTACGGCATTGCGTAAATTACAGCGCCTTAACACAAACCTTCTACGCTATTCTGTAAGTAAAGAAAAAACATACAATGTACCAGCTGCTTCTCTTTCCGCGCAGATCGTAAAAGCTGATCGGTGGAATGGGCGAAAATTTAAGGAATCATATTAATATGGGATGCGGCTAGCAACCCATCACTATTTTGATTCTGTTTTCCATCTTCACACCCACCACCATGCTAAACGTGGGTTTGGGTCTTAGAGACCTGAGCTTTGTCTACCCCACATGGGAATAAGACGTGACGATATATATGTATGTGTACAAATCACGTCTTTATCCTTTGTGGGACATATATTAAGGTGGCCCTTCCCCGACCGACTATCGTCAACGCGAGCATGGTCGAAAAGCTTGTTCCGTCCAGCGCAATGTCAGATAAAGAGGCAAAGCGAAAAGAGCTCCTTGCCCTCGTCTCCCGCACACCTCTTACTGCCACATGGAAACAAGCTAGTGAGTACGCGAAGACATTGAACGAAAAATAGTGTGCGGAAATTTCATTAAACTTGTTTCAAGAAATACGTGTTTATTGGTAAGCTTTACAAGTTTATGAAAAAAAACTTGTACATTTAGAATCTCCATTACATTTGCAAGGTTTCTAAATGAATATTTTCTTTACTGTTACAATTAATGAGTACATTATAAACGCCCAAAGTTCACATAAAATTTGTGCAAAAAAGCGGATATTTGGAGGCTTATATTGAAGTTGTTTCTCCAAATTTTGATTTTTCATTTTGATAGAAACCTAGACATAGTGCATAAGATACCTATTAGTAGAAAATCTTCAAAGAAAGATTTGTTACACCGCCATAATCGCGTACGAGCGTTTGTATGAAAAGATAGACGGGTTGGCCGCCCTTAAGGCAATGAGACCCAAAGGCCATTAGAATAAGAAGACAAATGTACTAAGATGGCGTGCTAAGGCATTGGACGGTTGTTCGTACGCAAGTTAAAAAATCAGTTAAGTGCGAGTGGGACTCGCGCACGCCGTAGTTTTTTTCTACTTGGACAAAGCAATCAAATTCGTGTGACTATCATTTCTGCCAAGATCTTGTCACGGATACTAAGGCTTTTTAGGGTTCCGTAGTAAACAAGGAACCCTTATAGTTTCGCCACGTGTGTCTGTCTATCTATCTGTCTGTCTGTCTGTCCGTCCGCGGTTTTACTCAGAGACTATAAGTACTAGAAAGATGTAATTTGGTATGGATATGTATATTTATCATGCCAAAACAGTAGTAGAAAAAAATCTTGAAAAAATTTTTTTTCTCCTCCCATACAAGTAAAGTGGAGGAGTATTTTTTTTCTCTACTTACCCATCGTGTGGTATCGTTAAATAGGTTTTTAAAAATTATTGTGAGGTTGAGAACAACATTTTTCGATTTAGGGATCCGTTTCCGAAATATTTGGTTTTAAAGTGAAAATTTTTGTTAGAGGTACGTGTCTACTAATCTATCTACTAAACGGTTATATATGGATACGTGAAAAAAATTACAGCAGTAGTTTATATACTGAAGTTGAAAGGAAAACTATCACAGCTGAGTACTAAGTACAAACTAAAAAGTAAAAAATGTACTTATAAAATGTACGTGAAAATGTAAAATTTGTTTGATGTTTTTGGTCGTCAAACTGTGAGGTGCGAGTGTGAACAGTGTGAACTCAAACTTGTCATTCGCAACTACGGAACCCGACATTGCGCGTGGCCCGACAAGCACTTGGCTGGTTTTTTTAAAGATTTTTTATTTTAGTACTAAGGCGTTTTAACATTGTAAATGCATACTGAACCAATTATTTTCTCTTAAGTGTTGTTTCTTTTCGCGTAGTGTTCTGTCTCAGTCGCATTTTGGTTTGGCCAGGAATTTCTTGATAAGAAGTGTTCGTTAACTGGTGCTTAAATTATCTAATAAACGTTATCGCCATCTAGGGTGCTTGAAAATAATTTGCTTGGTTTTATAATGTTGAGATGACAGATATGGCAGACCTCTCACTTTAATAGGTACCTACAATATTATCTATATCTTAACCTGGCCATTTTTAGGGCTCCTTACCAAAAGGGACTTCGATGTCAGTCTGTCTGTCACCAGGCCGTATCTCATAAACCGTGATAGCTTGACAGTTAAAATTTTCACAGATGATGTATTTCTATTGCCGCTATAACAACAAATACAAAAAAAAAAAAACAGAATAAAATTTATATCCCATACAATAAAACATTTTTAGATTTTTTGCCGTTTTTCCTCGATAGTCTAATGATGTATAGAATTAAATAATGGTACGGAACCCTTCGTGCGCTCGTCCGACTCGCAATTGGCCGATTTTTTCATGGTAGCTATACTTTATAAAAAACCTTATACCTCTTTCTTGTATATCCAAGCCCAATCCAGCACTAATAGACTATTTCGGGGCAAATAAAAGGGGTTTCCAGGTAATATAAACATTTCGGCGAATCGAACACGTAGACGAAGAAAAAATGTTTTTCGAAGACGCTGTGAATACTTAATACGCGGGAGAAACCGCAAAAATATCCGACAATCCATTTTCTACTTTAAGCTCTGGTGACTAAGTTGCTTTTAGCTTTACTGTTGACGTGTCTTCATGGCTCAATGCACACCGCTGTCACGTGGGAAAAAATATTGACGATTTCCAGCTGATATACATACATACACAGAACACAGAAATGTCTTTCTGTGTTCTGCCCATACATTATCCCTGTGTGCATGGTCGACTGACCGTGTCACCTACTCGAAATGATGATGATGATCCCTTACGGGGTAGCAAAACCTGAAGGCTTCAAAGATAACGGTCGCAAGGACCAGACTGTGATTAAGGGTTTTCTTTTATATTATTGGCCGTGTGGTTCCCGGCAGAGTAGAATAGGACCACTCCAAGTCATCCCGTGGATGTCGTAAAAGGCGACTAAGGAAACACAAGCTAAATAAAGCTTATTAACATCAACGAGACCTCTCCAACCCGTCTGGCCAGCGTGGAGAGTGTAGGCCAAATCCTCTGACTACTCAGTAGTACAGAGAGGGTCGTGCTCCTGCAGTGGAGACTAGAAAGACCTGATGATGAATTGAGTTCCGTTGGAACGGATTTACAGTGCAACAAAGAAAACTGGATATATACAGCGTGTAAATTGTTTCGACCTTCGTCATAACCATAAAGGTGTGACCCAGCCCGTCATTATGAACAACTTTTCCTATGGGAACAATACTGGGACTGGGAACGCAAAAAAACATACGACATTTTCATACAAGGTGTTCAACCACTCAGGCAATTAGTACGAGAATGTCAAAAATTATTGACTTCCGAGCATTGGTCCCAAAGGAATAGTTGTTCATATTGACGGTCTTAGTCATGCGAATGTCGAGGGTCAATTTAGACGCTGTATATAAAGTCAATTTTTTTTTGCTGCATTGTAAATCCGTTCCGCCCGGCGCAACTCAAAGAAACTCTCAACACAAAGCCTGATCCTTGCAAACGTTATCTTTGAAGCCTTAAGGTGTTGCATAGGTAATCGCTAGGCTCTGTCTACCCCGTAAGGGATAAAGACATGATGCTATGTATGTATGTACCTATATCTGGTAGTCGTCAATATTTTTTTCTGTATACATGCAAACACCTTGGGCTTCATCAACCCTGTAAACATTTGATAATATGTATAACTGTAGCAATCAGTAAAATTCAAATTTCTTAAATCAAAAACCAAGGGTAAGATTTTTGAAATCTCACCGTTCGCAAACGAGCGGTTCTTTCCCTACAAAAATTGTTCGAAGACAACTGGTCACACGTTCAAAAATAGTACCCCAACAGCGTAATGTACTCCAATTTAAGGAAGCCTGTGATATCGTCTTTCCTGGCTCTTGAAACAATATCCGTCCATAGTTAGGAACTCTCAATGAATAGGTGCCAGACATTTCTGTGCAAATAGTTGTTCGGTTTGTTGTTTGTAAAGCATTGTCTTCGAAAATAGCATAAAGCTTTGTGCAGTTAGTTTAACTGTGAGAAGTTAAATATATAGAGGATTAAATTTTCGTTCAACAGACGATTTCTTCATTCCAAGATTTATGATAACACGTGATAACAGTCACACCAATTTATCTATGGTCGCTAATGCCTATTAGCGACCATAGATAAATTGGATGGGTGACCGCAAGTGGCATAAAAATATCTCGAGCTCCTCCGTGCTTCGGAAGGCACGTTAAACCGTTGGTCCCGGCTGGCGTCGTTGATGGCAGTCGTTAAGTTATGACAGATGCCTTAAGGCAGCTTGAAAAATCTGACACCAGCGCTAAAAGGCATTAGCGACCATAGATAAATTGGTGTGACTGTTGTTGCTAGCTAGTACGCTGTTTGTTTGTTTTTCGTATGTGTAAGTGGCCAGCACTGGTGTCAGATTTTTCAAGCTGCCTTAAGGCATCTGTCATAGCTTAACGACTGCCATCAACGACGACAGCCGGGACCAACGGCTTAACGTGCCTTCCGAAGCACGGAGGAGCTCGAGATATTTTTTTGCCACTTGCGGTCACCCATCCAAGTAGGGACTGCACCAGGGGTTGCTTAACATACGTAAGCGCTCATAGAGCTCACACCCACTGGACCATCGGGCTCCTCAAATCGACAAGCGTAACGCCGTAAACTGCGGAAAACATAGTGGAGGCAATTTGCACACAACTTATGCGTAAAACTAATGTGAGGCGCGCGGCAAGGAAACGGCGCAGACATGGAACACTGTAGGTATAGGATTTTTAATTTTATTGTCATACTCAAAACGACCTAACTCGCGAGAAAAAACTTTCTCCAAGATGCCACGTGCGGAGAGGCGATATTGGTTGTTTTGATATGATAATAAGGTTCAAAATCAAAATCTAAACGTTTATTCAGAAAATAGGCCTTTGCAGGCACTTTTTCACGTCATATCATATTTAAAATTATCTTATTAGATAATATGTATTTATTAATTGTTCAAAAGCTACAGACTTCTAGCGTTTCGGAACCGACCACTGCAGAGAAGAAACGCCGAAAGAAACTCTTATCAACAGTTTTGGTCGCCTACTCGCCTGAAGGGCTTTATATGATTACGAATATTTATTCCTTATTGTCTTTTTCTTTCTTTTATTTTTTCTTTCTTTTTTCTGTTTTCATGTTACAATTTCAATATACATAGATTTATTATTTTTGGAACATGTTTATGTTAACGATCGAGTGTGCAAAGATAATAAACAACATATGATAAGTAGTCTCAAAGAGGCCGAGCAGACCAGTCCCCCTGTTTAAAATCTTATCATACCCACGCCTGCACAGTATCTTCGCCGTACACCATTTTAGTGTGTTTTATGCCTAACTGATCAAGTCTATAACGATGCGCATGGATAACCTTCATGCTGCATCTTGCTTTTCACCTCATTTCCCAATCATCATCATCCTGTCCACTTTTATTTCCAAACATAATTCATTTTAAATTCCAAATTCCATATTCAAATCTTCTTCGCAGTCCTTCCTCATCACTCAATCATTCCATTCAATTCTTTCCTAAGTTTGGTCGTGATCTCTCGACCCTTGCTTACATACTCGCCTACAATATTATTTTACTCATTGTATTCTAAACTACTAACAGTGTAACGCATGTGTGAAACTTATTAAAATCCGTTATCTGTGTTGTGTTGTGTTCTTGAACTCTCTCTCTCTCCACTGAGCATTTAATGCACAACATACCTTTCTTCATATTCATGTTGGGCTTACTCTAACTAGCTGGGTGAGTAGGACCCGACAAGTCGATGTTAGATACGATGCGTTGGGAAAGGCATAAATTAAAACCAAAAAAATCAATGATGAATTTTTATTCTAATTAAATTTAAGTGGAAACATGAATTCTTATAACATGAATCTAAAGAAGGAAACGCTATTATATTCTTAATTATGAAATACTTATCAAATAAACAAAATGTCTTTCATGTTGTCGTTCAAATTATAAATAGGAAGTGTCTAGGGCACTAAGCGAACGTAGACACTTTAGTGTTTTTAACTTTAGTTCCAGTGTTTAGCCTGTCTAAGGTATATTACATGGGTTGAAAGCTAAGCGAGCGTTATGATAGTAAAGGCTCCCACACACAGTGCCAACAGGCAAGCCGCTGTGTGCTCCCGGCGCGACGAGGCGCGTCGCATATTATGTGCTCTATTGAGTACTAATGTATAAGTCATAGACGCTTCGGCAAAAGTCGGCCGTGTGTGGCGTTGGCATATGTGTAGGAGCCTTTAGTCGCATCATTCGTGGCGCGCTTCCCCCTCCGCTCCCCGCTCTCCTTAAGCTGGATCTCAATTCAACGATCTAGCTATAATGAAAACAATTGATATGATATATCCATTAGACATTTCATTTTGATACACTGAAAAAGTGCGGGAAAATGTCTTCGTATCCTGTATCCGGAAAAAAACAATAAAATGTCTCCATTTGCAAAGCGGCTAAAGTAAGCCATTGAATATGGCACTATTCGATATTCACAATGAGAACACATTCATTAGTAATGAAAACAAAACAATTATTATATAAATTACGCAAAATATAATCACAAACATTTAATTTCGCAAAATTGGCTACTTGACTAAAAAAAATTTCGTGTCGCTATGTAAAGACCTGTCAAAAATAAACACAATAGTGACCGAAATACATTTCTAAACAAAAAACTTTTTCAGATATAGAAGTTTTAAAGACACATATTTTTAGACGTTAATTTTTAGACGTGAAAACGCACTGCTGAAATGCATGCTGAAATGTGACGTCACAACTTTGTATTTTGTATGGGCGGCGTAAGAACTTTGTTTGGTAGCTATACGAAATATTACGTTTGTGGTAATGGTTTCATAATAAAAGTTGCTATAAATTGAGCGGACTACAATACAGTATAATTGTAATTTAAGATTTTCATACTTATAAAAATGGTCTAATTCACCCAACTTTAAAGAAGCTTTAAGAACACTTAACGAATCGATATCAAATTAAAAGTGTTTTATATAGTGTTTTTAGATAGAAATTAGTACCATTGTAAACAAATTTTATATAATCTTAACATTAGGCAAATACCGAATTGTGCCGAATACGAGCTTAGCGGAGCGCAAGAGGGCGCCACAGTCCACTGTTAACGATTTAATGATCATTTCATTATTACTGCAGTGTTTTCGGAATGCGGAAACGATCGCAGCATATGGTACGGAAATTAATGACAGTATCTCTCGTTTCCGAAAAAACATTAACGAATATTAACTTTTTATTAGCGGGGGTTTTTCTGAATTAAAAAACATAGGGTTGTTATAAAAAATGCGATAAATATTTAAAATTATATAGGTTGATGCTATTATGCAAGGATTTTGTTACTAATAATGAAATATGGACGTTAGTCTGATTTTTTTTTACATTTGGTTTTGAAGCTAAGTTAAGGATGTAACCGGAAATGGAATTTTAATATAAATAAAATAGAATCATTTAGCCTTTCGGTGTCGAGTACAAAATTTTGGTCTGATATTGATTATGACCAATTATGGTCGGATCACGACGAGCATATTTTGCCAATCTTCAAGGAAGCGGTAATAACAGCACGGATTATACCCACGCCACGCGTACGGTCACTTCTAGGTGGTGGTATTATTTACTCTTGTGATTCATCACTCGAAGTTGAATTCTCCTTGCGTTCTGATCATTTGATTATGACTAGGTAAGTAAATACGATTCCTGAACATATTCGAGACAAAATGGCAGATCAATAAAGTTCATCTTTTCCTTTTAATAATAGTTTAGTCGTTAAATTATACTGAGAACTATTTTTTTTTTCATTTTTAACAGTGGTAGCTTGTTGCGACCCCTCCCCACCACTCTACAATATTAAGCTCGCCAGTGCCAAATGTAACCCTACTTATGTTAAAACGTGTAACAATTATTTGTAACTGTAATTTAAAACATAATTTACAATTTTATCTTTATTTTCATTATTTTGAGAAGGCACATGAAAATTTTCTTACGAACAAACAAATTAAGTGTGCTGTAAATATTCGTCATTTTTCCACTAAAAAGCAAACGCAGGAGTGAATGTTCAATAAAAAAAATAAACACTGTTCTTTTGCTTGCGATCGGCCAAATTCTTTTGTGTACATACATATGTATAATATCCGTATCCTTTACATTTCGGCAAAATACGAAAGAGATGGAATGTAATTGTAATTATTTTTCATCTCCGTCTTATATTGCCTTAATTCAAGTAGGCAATATTTTCAACATAGAGTTATATGCACAATAGAGCCGGCAATATCGACATTCGCAAAACAGTAGCCATACAATTTTTCGCTTACTGTAACACTTGTAACTTAATATGAACAGGTCTTACTCACTATATAAAAATACAACAATCGGATGGGGCCCTTACAACAAACGTCGTACAAACCCCACAGTGGTACCTATGTGATATGCCACAGTAAATCCTTATTTGTACATGCTACTTTAAAAAATCGTCTATTTAAATTAAAATTCAATATTTGGGTTATTTATAAGAGGTTTATGTATGACAATCCGATTGAACCTCCCGAATACTTATAATTACGTATTTTGATCCCGAAATAGATAATTCTTAGAGCCAGCATTCGATACAGTAAAGGAAATAGCATGCAACATTAGGCGTTTATATACATCGAATAGCCCACAGCGATAACAATAATATTTGCGATGGTTTGGAGTAAGAAGACGTTCTTATAACAAAATATATATTTTTATTTTCAATTGGATACATTTTGAACCTGTACGAGTTTTCAAAGATAATTGTAATATAATATTAATAAAAATATAATGGTATAAAAGAAACTAACGCCTCTAATACATTCCAAAAGCAACATTAATTTTTTTTTTTTAAATTTACAAAGGTAGATAAAGTAGGAATTAAGTTCTCAATATTGTTTTCTCAATGTATGTTTGATAGGGGTTGAAAAAAGGGATAAAATCCTTTACAAACTTACTCCAAATCATCTAGCAAATGTCGATACAACA
The DNA here is from genome assembly GCA_963082605.1 of Rhodophaea formosa. Lineage (NCBI taxonomy): Eukaryota > Metazoa > Arthropoda > Insecta > Lepidoptera > Pyralidae > Rhodophaea > Rhodophaea formosa. The sequence continues at coordinate 21,079,130 of OY720205.1, read as the reverse complement.
GGAACAAAACTGCATTCTACCACTACACTACAAGTAAGAAAAATATATAAATATAATTCTCATAGAACTAATTTGTCAAAGCTCGTGAAAATATTTTAGTAGTCACAAGAAGTTGTCTTTTACAATTTATTAACTACAAAGTAACTAATAGTAAGGGTCGGCTCACACTATGTTGTAATAATATATCTTTTTTATTGTTTAGTATGTCAACTAAACGTACCATCTGTCACCTGTCGACATAACATAGTAAAAACTTCCCCTAACAAAAACTTGTTCGAAATTATATCCAAAAAGTGTTATGCAACATTTTCAAACAATCCTAAAGTGTCAATTGTTTTGTCAAAACCAAACTGGAGGTACTTAGAACTAAAACACGCTAACTTAATAACAAACAAAAAAAATCTTAGTCATGTCTTTAGTATCTGCTGCTTCAAAAATTTTGAAACTTCATAGATATTATGTATTAGCAAATAATTGAAAAGTTATGGAGCAAAAATATCTCCTTTTGGTTATGTTTTACTAGTAAAAAGGGCCTATTCACATGACAAGCGATAGGCCTTGTAAGATCACTTGAAGTAGCTGTCTTTTTTACGACAATAGACACATCTTTTAAGAAGTTAGTCAAAACAAATACTATAAATGCATATCACAACGGGCCTTGAATGGTGGTCAAACAAAAACTTACAAATCGGGTATACGAAACACCGTACTTAGCAAAGTTACCGTTCTATATGTATGTAAAGTACAAAATTTCATGGGTTACCCCTATATATTTGTTAAAACATGTCACTACACAAAACTATGGAAGCCAAACGTGACGACGCAGCTAAAACGTCGTCTACAAAATGCGACATATTTTTAATTTATCTCTATGTGCGGGCTCCCAGCGAGACGCGATCCGACGACAGATCTGGACGCGTTTCGTGCGTCGGTGATTTTTTTTAAACAAGTTAGTCGCGAATCGCGCTTACTACAAGATTAAAAAAATCCTTCGCGTCTCATGTCCCCAAAAAAAGTTAGTTACGGTTCGGGCGTTCATGACATCTCTATATATAAAATACATATCCGCCTTTCGGGCGTCCAATTAATTAGTGAAACTTTCAGTTGCGATTCGCGTGTCAATAAATTAATAAATGTAATTGAACGTCTGAAAAGCCACTATTCGCAGAAGGCATTTTTAAAGACTTTTCATAAACGCCCACACCGCAACGAACATTTTTTTGTGCGCACAAAACGCGACAATACGATGAAGATTTTTTTAAATCTCGTAGAACGCACGAATCGTAAATAGCTTGTTTCCAAAAAAAAAAAAAAGTCGATGTTCAGTTTGATGCATTCGCATGCTATACTATTAAGATCTTTGTGCACAACTCAAACGGTCAATTTTTAGAGTCACCCAGAAATGTGCATCGCTTGAGAAGTTAAATGATCGTACGCGCGCGACCTTCTTCGGGCCACGCCTCGGTGGGAACCGCCCTTACGCATTACAAACATACGCTTCTAACGTTACCGAGATAGCTTTTCTAAACAGTTTTAAAACAGTGGTCCTATTTTAAGTTTTAAGACGATAAGAAAATATAGCAGTGGTCCAAGATTGATCGAACATAAATTCAAAAAAATACCAATAGTTATTTCCCACCCTAAACCTCCCAAGTTAATTCTAAGGGATGTTTAATTATAATCAACTTACGAGAGAAATAAACATAAGGACATCAAAAATAACTATTGGTAAATCTTCGTAGTAAAATTGCTTAAATTCCGTCATAGGAAATTGTAGAAGAGCTATCCCTTTAAAAATGATTTTTATATTTATATCCATATGATTGTGGTTTAGACCCTGCCTCGTTAAAGCGATAACTATTTTATGGTATCGATATCATTACAAATTGTTACATTCTTAAAACTACGCTACAAAAAGCTTGACGAAACATTCTAGGCCGATAGGAACTGAAACTGATCAAATAAAATCTAAGGTTAAATTATAAACAAGTCAAAATCTATGTGTGCACTGAAGAAGACTAAAATTTGGAAGAGAAACGAAACAGACAGTGCCACAAATGAAAATCGCAGAAAAATATGTATATCCTTATTCTAATTCTCACTTATTTTACAAACTTACCTCAGCAATGTAAGGCCCCTTCACATTGAAAGCGCTGCGCCCGCGCATGTGTGTTCATATACATAAAAATTTTACTGTCCGATGCTACGTAGTACCTAAGAAGTCGTCTCCACAAGTGAGGGAATCGCGGCGATTTTATCGCCGTGCCACATATTTCTATACACTCTCATAGTACGGCGATGTTATCGCAGCGATGGTAGAGTGCGAGCGAACGTCAATCGTATTGCCCACAGAATAGAATACATAATAATATAAGATAGAAGCATGGACTTGTCGCGATTTTCTCGCTTGTGGAGATGGCCCCTTAGGTCGAGTTTAGTGTGGTTGTTTTTAAAGATCTTCGAAAAACTTAGTTACAAAATTTTACAGTAAGTACTTATTTATTTGCTTATAAAAGCGTGTCCCTATAATAAAATGTCTGAAATATCTCTTCACGAATATTTGAGAGGCTAGAGCAATGTTGAAGCGTTAAAGATTTATTAGAACGCCGCATCTTTTGCTCGAGTTTAAATTATGTTCAGTCTAAAGATGTTTTCAAGACGGCTTGAATTCAGTGTGTTCGAAAACCACAAGGTTATAAGCTTCTTCTGTAGGTATTATGGTTTGATGCACCATGGAGTTTTGATACTGAAAATGCTGAGATGTTTTGGTCAAAAAGGTAGCCGCACTTTCAATGTGAGGGGGCGGTTAGTAATACATAACAGCCAAGTGAGTACCAATGTTGTAGTTTCTGGCGCCCCGCCTTTTTTCAGCCTTCGTAACAACTTTAACAACTACGTCAGAAAACAGCGCCTTCTAAAATCATTTCGGTTCAATATTATGCCTACATTGTTTGTCGATACCGTGTAATGTGGAGTCTTGAATATCTGAGGGTCGGTGGTCGGGAGCCAGGGCGCCTCTGCAGTGATGTCAGGTCGTGTAACTATGAATTCTCTGGTTCGTCCCACTCCACGCTCGCCCACTGTGGCAGCTCCGTTTCGTATTCCCAGCCGGGTCCCTGAGGATTTAAGAACTGTTTAATTGATGATGCAGATGTCTTAAATGATATGCATTATTTGACTTATGCTTCTGATGATATATTGCAATTTTTGTCATATTCTCCAATTCTTATTTTCCTTCGTCTACTAATAAAAACGAAGCAAATATCACTTGGGTTCGTTTTTATTAGCAAATGAAGGAAGAGAGCTATAAATTTTGACAAGGAAATAGATATGATAAAATGATGAAACATCAGTGTTTTGCATGTGGTTTCTCGAAGCATCGGTAGCCTCTGCACGTCTCAGCCACTTGGTCGAACCGCTGGGCGCGCTCAAAAGCAAGTAAATAATTAAGAGTCCCTGGGCTTTGGGTTGCGCAAGCACGTCGAAACTTGCAGCAATGACGGTTAGGTAAAAGTGCATCCGCGCCGCTAGTAAAGACGCTTGGTGCGCTCGGCAAAACTCAGCACTATTCGGCATTTCTCGCTCACCTTGTACTTCCAGGCGTGCAAGTACATGACCAGGTCTCTGGGCCTGGGATCGCGGTACCTCACTCGACACTCGTAGCAGTGAGGGTCAGGTGACAGCGCGTCCGAGCTACTCGCCGAGCCGCTCGGCACGGTCGCCGCGCTCGGCGCCGCCACGGGCGGGGTGCAGCCGGTCTGTGTGGCTACTGTTACTTTGTCGGACTGTGAAAGAAAATTGTTGTATTTTAGTAACAGTAACTAATGTTTTCTTATGTTTTCGCGATTGTTACACATTTAAATAAAATTATTTCAATACGGTTTTTATCGCGTTTAGATATTACATTATTTATACACCTAACGTTTCGAGCACTTTACAGTGTTCGTGGTCGCAGGTAGACTAAGTTGACATTTGGTGTATAAATAATGTAATAAACGCGATAAAAACCGTATTAAAATAATTTTATTTAAATGTGTAACAGTAACTATTTAAATGTGCCGTGTGATTCCCGGCAGAGTAGATTAATATATGCGGGGTAGTACAGAGATGGTTGTGCTCCTGCACTGGAGAACAAAAAAGCCCTGATGATGATGAACTATTTATATTGATATATTAAAGTTCCATAAGCACTATAAATACTAAAATCGTCGATTCGCCAACTACTAAACCAACTAGAAAGAAAGGGGGTCTTATTTCAAATTACTTCTTATCAAATTTAGGAATATAGAAAAGTTAAATAAATAATAAATAAATAAATATATACGGACAAATCACACAGATTGAGCTAGCCCCAAAGTAAGTTCTTAAGAAAGACTTGTGTTATGGGATACTAACTCAACGATTCTATATTTTATAACAAATACATATATAGATAAACATCCAAGACCCAGGTCAATCTGAAAAAGATCGTTTTCCATCATGACCTGACCGGGGATTGAACCCGGGAAGATCCGTGTCGCAGGCAGGCGTGTTGACCGCTGCGCCACGGCAAGCTATGTGAGAAAGTTTCATGCAAAGCCGCTCTGTGGTTGAGAAGTGATTGAGTGTTCGTTACTAACTATGGTTATAGAAAGCTATTTATAATTTGAGTTAACGCCTATTTATTTTTATTTACTTTCTAGGCCAGCATAGATGTGACTTATTTTCTCGTATAGACGAGTATAAAAATACAAATTGATATATTAAAAATGTCGGTTCAATTGGCTGACCTAACTCGCGAACACTATTTACGGATATCAACCATACCCTTGTCGGACCTTTATGCTAAACGAAAAGTCTAGATAGCAAATCTTCAACGCACATAATACAACCCGACCAAATAAAATAGATAATATAACCCGACCACAGAGAATAAAGGCTAGAAACTCCGTTGCATGTCAAGTGCGCATCGCGTTTGAGTCATTTTCTTACTAACTACATCTATACAACTGTGGCGACCTCTACACTCGTCACAAGAACTAACATGAAACACCCAACTGTGAATATAACGCGACAGCAAAATAACTACAAGACTTCTCACAAGATGGCGCTGCTCAATCCTAAAACGCGCAAACAAAGTTTCTGCGAATGGAGACATAAGTAACACCTCCGACAGAACTCAGTCGGAGCCGTACGGTTCCCTGGGCGCACACCTTGCCCAGCGGGAAGATCTTCCCTTTGTGGCGGTCGAGCATACCACCTCGCTCTCGCTACAGTGGTGACCCCGACGTGATTGGAAGCAGCCTTCTCCATCAGCAGCAGCCAGATCAACCAACATCATACTCTCGCATCTTCGTCGCTCCTCTCTCCTTCATACATGGTCAGCAGAAGCCAGCAATCTAACCGCAAGCCAGCAACGGGTCAATCGTCAGTTCCATCGCAGCCGACTCACCGCGCTTCCTGGTCCTGACACTAAGCACCCACTCACTCCATCGACTTCAGCGACCGGCGCATCCCCCGCAGCCATCTTTGGATCTGAGGCCTCTCCAGCGTGGCACTACGGCAGGACATCAACCCGGCGCCAACAAGGCGACATCGCTCACGACAGTCTCGACCCACCGCAGACTACGAGCGCGCTAACGACAGTCTCGACCCACTGCAGACTATGAGCAGCAACACTCCCGACACACTGGGACACTCCCTACTCACTGGGACATCACCTGGCACTTGCGGGCTACGACGAGAAGCACAGATTGCACTACTGGACCTATCAGACCTTCGGTCTTGGGAGGGAGTACTGTGGCGACCTCTACACTCGTCACAAGAACTAACATGAAACACCCAACTGTGAATATGACGAGACAGCAAAATAACTACAAGACTTCTCACAAGATGGCGCTGCTCAATGCTAAAACGCGCAAACAAAGTTTCTGCGAATGGAGACATAAGTAACACCTCCGACAGAACTCAGTCGGAGCCGTACGGTTCCCTGGGCGCACACCTTGCCCAGCGGGAAGATCTTCCCTTTGTGGCGGTCGAGCATACCACCTCGCTCTCGCTACACAACTACTACTACAACAACTGCCATGTGGTTCCCGGCAGAGTAAAATAGGACCACTCCAAGTCTTCCCGTGGATGTCGTAGAAGGCGACTTAGGAAATACAAGCTAAACAAAGCTTACAAACATCAAAGAGACCGCTCCAACCCGACTGGCCAGCGTGAAGATAGTAGGTCATATCCTCTGACTGTCCTGGCTAATTATGGCTCTGGTAGTTCAGACCAGACAGGGTCATGCTTTTTTTTTATCACACAAATTGACCTAGCCCCACAGTAAGTTGTGAACTTGTGTCGTGGGATACTAACTCAACGATACTATATTTTATAAAATATACTTATATAGATAAACATCCAAGACCCAGGCCAATCCGAAAAAGATCGTTTTCCATCTTGACCTGGCCGGGAATCGAACCCGGGACCTCCATGTCGCAGGCTGGCGTGTTGACCACTGCGCCACGGAGCTCGACAAATGCTCCTGCAATGGAGACTAAAGAAGACCTGATGACTAATATATTATTCTTTAAATCGGTTCAGTAGCTTCGGAGTACTTTCAACGCAAACAAAAATTGAAACCTTTCCTTTTTATATTCTCTCTCTCTCTCATCGGAGCGTGTTCCCGGTTGCATCCTCAGCTGAGTTTTATGATCTTGGGTGTCTACTCCTCAAGGGATAGAGAAGTGATACTATGTATGTATAATACGTCCGGGTAATATCGTCCAAAATACGCAAGTTATATGAGGCGAGGCTACGCAGGCTACGCTTGGTGATTCTGACATAAGTATGATAAATTGAAGACAGCTTGCAGTGACTCAGGAAATATTTTCATAAGTGAGGTTTTATCTGTTAAGATATCTTAACTAATATAATGGGTTTAAAAGGGATTTTGTAACGCTTTCAAACCACAACTTCACAATCAAACGACATGGAATTTTCCATTCATTTTGCCAGGAGTAGGGGCACAAACCCAGAGCACGTAATAACGCTGTGTGATCGACAGTCGCATTTCCTTCCCTGCTCTGTAAGTAAAGGATACTGTTTCTTATTTAATAAAAATTACTTCCTGAGGGATCTACATCAACGTTGGAATAGTTGCAATCAATATATTTAAGTTAAATAGACTCGATTCTTGCTCTGGTTTTGACATTGGTGAAAGAATTTTTACATTTACGAAGTCCTATTCGCATTTTTTCCCTTACGTAGTTTTCCAAAAAAATATTGATACAAAAAAAAAATAATAAAATCAAAGCTTTCCTTTCGTTTTGCCATAGTAGGGTGTAAACTAAATACAGACGAAACAAAAGGTAGAAATTCATAACAGTCACAAAATACGTTATTAATATTAACGAAATCAGAGGGCGACGGTGCCCAAAGAAAGGGTATTAATATAACAATTGTGTGACAGATTCATTGTTCTGTTCCACGACACCTCTGTCCTCTGTTGATTTCTTGGAGAGAAATAAATACAATAGTATATCATAGAGGTAAATATACTACGACTGACGTCATATTATGCACCACTTCGACTCCTTTTGAGCCAGCGGAAAAGCTACCACCTGGCCATAGCCTGCCTTGGCCGGAATGGAAGTGCTTAAATCGTCTCAGAACCCAAGTCGGCCGCAGTAAAGCCAACCTGGTTGGGTGGGGCTATATTGGACCCATCTGCAATATCTGCGACTGTGGTGCATCTCCCCAGACTATGTCGCACCTATTGTCGTGCCCAGCGTGCCCAGAGACCTGTACACTGGAAGACCTGTACATGGCCACAGAGAGCGGCATACAAGTTGCTCAGTACTGGGCGAAAAAAGGAATTTAACCATCGAATCGATAAGAAGAAGAAGACTTCATATTAACATTTTATTATTAGGTCGTCAGGGTCGTATTAGGTTATCATAAAACTAGCCACTCGTTACTCTGTAAAGTGCTTTGAGGGTGGCAAGTTCTCACATACTGGCCCCTTTGACTGGTCTTTGTAATAGGCCAAAACCAGTCGGCGAATCTGACGAAATAAAACGTGACTAAAGCCGAGTTTCTTTAAACCTGATGATAAATATATCATCAGGTTTATTTTAGTCTTCACTGCAGGAGCACGATCCTCTCTGTACTAGCAGAGCCATATAATAGCTAGAGCAGTCAAAGTATATGGCCTACACTCTCCACGCTGGCCAGACGTGTTGTAGAGGTTTCTGTGATGTTTATAAGCTGTGTTCATCAATATGTAATAATGTCAATAGTCAATGGTCAAAAATTTTATTCATCTTAAGATATTTTAAATATCATTTGGTAAACGTCAATTTACATTTACAATTGGTTTACAATGTCATTTTATTGTTGACGTCAATAAGTTACTTAAAGCTAAGTTTACACCGCTTCCAAGGCGGAGTGTAGAAGAAGCGGCAACAAACTGCACAACGTATTTTCTCCAAATGACCTCAACCTAACCTAACCTACTACGACATAACCTCCTATAGGTTAGTTCGTAGTAGGTTAGGTCTTTAGTAGTAGGTAGTTTTCTTAAGTCCTTCTAGGACATCCATGGGAAGATTTGGAGCGGTCCTATTCTACTCTGCCGGGAACCACACGGCACAGTTCTTGCTGAAATGATGACGATGATGATTATGATGGTGATGATGATACCTTGGCATCGTTGGAGTCGTCGTTGAGCTGCGGCGAGGCCACGGGGGAGGGCTGCAGCGTGCAGGCCGGCGACGAGTAGCTCAGCTCACTTTTGACCTCTAGAGGGGCCTCAGCGCCACTCGACGGACTCGGGAGAGTCGCTGGTGGAATACATCCAAAATTATTATGGTGAAAGTGTTACAGTCCGAATCTTATCAAAAAGATCTATTTAAGGGGGAACAGTAGGCACAGTAGCGACGCCAATCATTTTATTCCTAATACTTTACAAATAGAAAGAAATTCAAGAATATAAACAATACAAGCCTTAGTAAATAACCTGAAGTATTTTTGGAATCATGTTTTTTATTATTGGAATCAGTGAGAATTATGAGAATCTGATTACCGCCAAAAACGGCCGTTTTTGGCGGTTATCACTTTTTCTCTCAATGACTGATTTTCATCATATTAAAACATGATTCCAAAAATACTTCAGGTTATTTACTAAGGCTTGTATTGTTTATATTCTTGAATTTCTTTCTATTTGTAAAGTATTAGGAATAAAATGATTGGCGTCGCTACTGTGCCTACTGTTCCCCCTTAACAAAGAAACTTTATGGCGGCTCGGATAATAGCTGCGAGCTGTGCAGTACACGCCCCGCCACCCCGCGCGCGCCCCGCTAAACCTAATATTGTGTACTGCGCATCGACTCGCGCGATATTCCGAACCGCCATAAAGGTAAATTGGATGGTACCGAGTGAATTCTTTAAGGGAAATAATAAAACCAACGTATAAACTTTGGACATGCGACTAAATAGCTAACAAAATACATCCAAAATTATTTTCGATAAGAATTGTACCTAGGGAACTATTAATAATAAAACAGCCGTTTAAAATTTAGGCGTGCGACTTTGTAGCAACTTTGTATTTTCAAATTATTATTTTTAACACATATAATAAGAATTTACAGTCACTCGTTTAAATGCTCCCTTTTCTTTATTGCCTTTTATTAGACATTAGACTTATTTAGAAACACAGAAACAGGAACTTTAGTACCTTTTTTACTTTCGTATTTCTTTTAGATATAATCCAAAAGTTTCACCTATTTCTTCTTCTTCTTCTGTTTTATATTATGGCTTCCACCGAAATTTTAGTGATTCTGCCAATGTCCAGTATAATGAGATACTAAGTATCGGTGTTGTACGGCAAAGTTTTTCCAAGTCGCATCAAAGATGGCGTATGTTCTTTGACGCCTCGTGGCAGCTTGGGGCGGCAAATCTATACGAGTCCATTTATCAGTCCACTTTAACTATTTCACAAATTGTTCATGAGCACGAGCATTTATAACACCAAACTACACCAATTTCATATTATAAAGTCCACTAAAATCAATTTGCAAAATTCGGTATTTGCCTAATGTTAAGATTATATAAAATTTGTTTCCAATGATACTCATTCCTATCTAAAAACACTATAAAAAACACTTTTAATTTGATTTCGATTCGTTAAGTGTTCTTAAAGCTTCTTTAAAGTTGGGTGAATAGGACCATTTTAAAAAATCTTAAATTACGCTTATACTGTATTGTAGTCCGCAAAATTTGTAGCAACTTTTGTTATGAAACCATTACCTTAAACGTAATATTTCGTATAGCTACCAAACAAAGTTCTCACGCCGCTCATACAAAATACAAAGTTGTGACGTCACAAATATGTAGGCATTTCAGCAGCGCGTTTTCACGTCTAAAAATTAACGTCTAAAAATATGTGTCTTTAAAACTTCTATATCTGAAAAAGTTTTTTGTTTAGAAATGTATTTCGGTCACTATTGTGTTTATTTTTGGCAGGTCTTTACATAGCGACACGAAAATTTTTTTAGTCAAGTAGCCAATTGTCTAAGGCAAACTTCAACTGTACCCTTTGACTTCCCACCACAAACTCAACCTATTCCTTAAAGACCGTCTTTAGAACGATGATCAAAAAGATGGCCTTCAAAGGCTGAAACTTGTCTCTATTATATTATACAGGGTTACTTTTAAACTCTAGATTACTTACCTTGAGCAAGTTGAGGCAATATAAGTACGAGTTCTAAGCAACTTTCAGAACGAAGAAACTTTTTACACGAAAATTAATTTCGACCTCCTAAACTAAATCAAATCTGCTTATAGAGTTTATGCCTGAGTCTAAGTAATAAAAATAAGTAAACAAAATCGGCCAAGTACAAATCGACATCGCAAACGAACGGTTCTGTAGCACCATAGAATATTAATCTACGAAAAACGTTAAGAACCATTTTCAGTATGGGACTTCCCCTTAATTTTTTTTTGTTTTACTATTTGTTGTTCTAGCGGAACCTGAAAAAGATAATTTGCAATCTGCTTTTTTGAGATATGCGTGGACAATTTCAAGTTACAGACGGACAGAGGAACGGATATCGGCGGCTAAGTAATAGAATATTGTTTTTAGCCTTGGGTACGGCACCCTAAAAATGGAAGATGAGTATGAAGCTTTATTTTTAGCTTTGTTTTCTTCAGTTCTCAACTTAAAAGGGATTTAAAAGTAACTTTTACGCAACAGAAAATCTTTACTTACGGGTCATAACAGATGAGGGCGTGAGTCCAGGCGCGGGGGACTCGAGTCTCGGCGACGATTCCCTGGACGCTGGGCCCGTGTCGTCATCTTCACCAACTCCTACGAACAAGTAATTCTATTTCAAAAAAATAACCGATTTCAATTAAAATTTAAATCAAAGTATGTCAATAATTTAAATTAAGTCATCGCGATTGTTACACATTTAAATAAAATTACTTTTAATACGGTTTGCGTTTATTACACACTTTCGAACATTGTAAAGTGTTCGAAACGCTAAGTTGAACCCGAAGCACCTAATGTTTCGAACACTTTACAGTATTCGAAACGTAAGGTGTATAAATAATGTAATTGACACGATAAAACCATATTAAAAGTCATTTTATTTAAAATTGTTACCATTATATATTATTTACTCTATTTTCATATGTATACAAAATAAAAGTTTTGTAAACTATCAAATAAAACTGTACGATTGTATGAGCTCTATTTATATAGAAGTAAGTAAAGACCTACCTTTATCATCAGAAGCGGGCTTCGAGAACAGCAGATCATCATCAGCGGCATCAACTCCCAGCCAGTTTTCGGCGTTATGGATGGCTATTAGGTCCCTGACCAGCTGCTCATCCGTTTTGCCCCCTGTATCACCCCCCTTGCCTCGGAGGGGGCCAAACACTGGGTGGTTGTAGAGCGGGTCGTTTACTACTGGGTAGCCTGTTATAGATGAAAAACATTTATTAATAGCCTGTATTATTTGAAAATTGGAATGGTCATGTGATGAGAGCTATTTCGGCATTTTCATACAAAAGTGATCAGCCGCCCGGAAAAGTAGTATGGGACAGTCAAAAAATTTTTCGAGTTCACAGCATTGGTCCCATAGAGAAAGTTGTTCATATTGACAGTCTATGTCACCCCTTTAAAGGAATGTCGAGGATCAATTTATACATATGCCATTGTATAAAAACTATAACTATAGTTGGTCACCCTAGATTAGAGCGAGATAAAATGATGAAGTTTGTCTTCTCTTTCTATATTATGAGTACCTACTCAGTCCTTCTTCTAATATGTAATGTCCAAAATGGTTGTCAATGGTTCATATTGGCCCATAAAATGGTTGATACCTTCAAACCTCACTTACCCAAGTATTGCAGATGTACTCTGATCTGATGCATCCTCCCGGTCTTCGGCCGGCAGAGCACCACGCTAGTGTTGGACTTCTCGTTGAAGCCTAGTCTCTTGAACACTGTCGAACAGTCTTTGCCCTTGGGTGACACTTTGCACACTCCGATCTTGTAACTGACCACTTCAATGGGTTCTTGACATTCGATTTCTTCACTGTTGGACATAATAAAGATTTTTTTATTATATTGATCACCAGCCTACAACACAAGGGGTCTCGGGTTCGATCCCTGGTCAGATCATAATAGAAAACGGTTTTTTTAGATTGGATTGTATCTTGTCATAGACGTTTATCTATATAAGTATCTATCATAAAATATAGTATCGTCTGTGACTAGCTAGTATCCTATGTTACACAAGTTTCACAACTTCCTGTGAGGTTAGCTAAAGCTGAAAAATGTATAGGGAAGACTCGTCCCAATATATTTATTATAAAAATTAATTAATTTTGAATTTAGGAAATATTGTGTCTGTTTCATGTTCCAATGAATCATTGCATTGGAACATTAAACAGACATAAATATGTGAATAAATTGAAATACATTGCATGTTCTCCTCATATTGTTTATGAACAAATTGAAATACATTGCATGTTCTCCAGAAGTTTTCATTGTATCCATCAAAATTATTAATGTTCAGAGCGTAAATGAAAACGTTTAAACTTTACGCCACGTATTCAAGATGTTCTCAACTCTATGCTAACACTAATAAGTTTATAACTTACTCTGGAAACTTTTGCCGACTCAGACCTACTTCTGCAACTTGGGTATGCTTTTGTTCACATGATGTTATTGTCTTTGTCATTTAGATGCCTCATACGAATTTGTTATGAAGAGAATAAGTACGATTCTAGAAGAAGTAGAGAAGAGAGAAGTTAAGAAGTTACTATATCTAACCTCTCTCTCTCTCTCATCCAAGCGTGTTTGGTTACATCTTTATGTTTTTTGGCACAGATTATTGTATATAAACGGGCCATAGCACGAACCTTTTATTTATTTGTTGATACATTCTACAGCCTTATGCCTTTAGTTAGCTTTAAAAATTTGACACTAATGTTGGCTACACACACACACTAAAAACTAAAGGCCAATTGCAAAAGCATACCTTTATACTTTATGAAAAGCATACTTTTGATCACGATAAGACATTTTTTTATTAGATTGTCTCAAGCTATGTATAGAAAAAGACGGTTTCGTATTAGAGCGAGAGGCACGACGAACTAAGACACGAAATAACGCACGCGCGAAAAGGTGGAATTCAATCTACTATGTTAAGAGCGCGATGGCCTAGTCGACATTAGGATTATTAGCGCTTACGCATGATAAGGAACCCGGGGCGCAGTCCCCACTTGGATGGATGACCGCATGTGGCATAAAAATATATTGAGCTCCTCCGTGCTTCCGAGGGCACGATAAGCCGTTGGTCTCGGCTGTCGTCATTGATGGCAGTCGTTAAGCTATGTTAGATAGCTTGAAAAATCAATCACCAGTGTTGGCTACTTACACACTCGAAAAACAAACAAACAACCTTATAAAAGGAAAGCTGTATAACTTACTCTGGGAACTCCCCGTCGACTCGGCAGACGTATTCTTTCTGCACCTGCCTGTTCCTTATCTGGTGCTCCATCTGTCTCGCTTTCTTTGGACTTCTCCCGAACAGTAGCAGTCCTGATTCCAAATATTATAATTAGATGTAGTTATAGGGGCCGGAATACATTTACAAAATGATTTGTAAAACCTATTTTCGCGATTGTTACACATTTAAATAAAACAACCTTTTAATACGGTTCTATCGCGTTTATTGCATTATTTATACACCTTAAGTTTCGAACACTTAACAGTGTTCATGTTCGCAGGTAAACGCTATAAAACCATCAAAGTAATTTTATTTAAACATGTCCTAAAGATTTTAATTACTGTTAAGAAAATAAAACCGTGAGGTGACAATAAGTCTGACCTTATTGCTGATGATATATAATGTATATATAACAATAAATTAATTAATTTAACTATGCATTATTTCATCTTCTTTAATACCCGTTGGTTTATTATTCTTAAAATTCTTAGAAAACGCTTACAGTTTGCGCTACAGAGCGTATATTATGGTCACGTCTACTGAACCAGTAAGCGAGCCAATATCACACTGGCTTGACCCTAAAGCTACACTTTAATAGTATATTATGATGCAAGTACGGTAGCTCAGCTATGTGGAGTGCAGTAGCTATGTGGATATTTCTCCCATATAGTTTTTCTTAATTAAATAAGAATATAGTAGAATAGCATTGTGAATGCAAAAAAACACCTTTAGAAATTGCTGTAAGCTAGAAATTATAGTTGAGGTGTTTATAATCGCGAATCAAGGCCTAGTGTTTGTAATAATCTGATGACTGTAAAAGCCAGCTTACTAACAAAACGATTTAAGTTTCGATGTCATATGGACCTCATTATTATCAAACGTATTGAAGTAGTGTATTTAGGATTTTGACAACTCTATACTACTATACTAATCTAAAATGAAATTCACCTGAAGTAAGCCTGTCCAGCCTGTGAATCGTCCTAAGGTTTTTCAGGTTGTACTCCTTGGCGAGTATAAAAACAACTGTGTTGTGCCGGTATCGCCCGCACGGATGCACCTGTGGGTAAATTACAAACAAAACATACTTTAATATTTTATAAATGAAAAAAAAAAACGGTAAATATATAATAAATAAAAAAAATATTAATTATAATATTTAAAAGTTTAAAATTTAGGCATTGTTCTTAAAAAGACGGTATTAGCTTGATAAAACGTAATATTACAAGATTAAATAAAAAATGTTTAAAGTTTACAATCTTAACCATATATTATTATAAATGGAAGTACAGTGCATTTGACACATAAAAATTAATTTAATTGTTAGGAAGACCAATTACAAATGAAAATAATAAAATACAACCCAAAGTAACAACCATGGAAAATACTGAAATTGCATTTGAACTGAATTGATGAAACAGTAATAGACAACGCAGATAATAAACAATGCAATAAATTTATTACGAATAAGTAGCAAGTCAAAAGCAAGGAACATGCAATAGGAATAGAAGTAAAGGATGCTAGTAAAATGCATTTTCTAAGGTTTGAAAGTATCTAACCTTGTTTTGCAACTCTGTTTTACTAAATGTAACCTTAAATGTTTTTTCGCTCTTTTAAGAAAAATAATCGAAATTAACACGAACTTTTTATTAGTTTTCTAGAGTCAGATTTTTTTATTCGATGCGATTTTAACCTCATCGAATAATCGGAGAAGTCAATAAGATTTTGAAAAGTCAAGAGAATTGATCCTATTGACTTTCCTCTGTTTCTTTCTTTTGTATGAAATAGACAGGAACACTATGTTTATCTTACAAATGGTTTGGAAAGAGTTTTTGAGTTAAAATCAAAAAGAAAAGGAAGTCTTTGTCTATCTCTCAAAGTAAATAAGAAGTTATACGAAATATGACCATTTTAAATTTTTTATTGCTACGAGCTTTTATCTATGATCTCGACAATCTCATAATATTGTTTCTTCACCCAACTTACAGATTATGGCAAATTTTAGCTCAATCCGTTGAGGATAAATTTTCAAAATTTCAATAGCATGATTGCAAAAGAAATACTATTGGCATATAAATAAAAAATCTATTTACACCATTGTGAAATCCCAACGCAAACATTTTCTATACTTCGTCAAACAATCTGGTCTTGCAAAACATGGCGTCGACCTAAACAAGGCACAAGTACACACAAATATTTGTCTAAGATCACGCAAACGGACCCACTTCCAAGTGGGATTCGCAAGGAGACCGCACATTCCCCAGATTCGTCTGGGTATTTACAGTGGCAAACTTTTGTGCAGATCACAATCTCGGCCAGACTCTGATGGACAACTTTGTTGGAGTTTGGACAGAATTTTCTGTGTAATGCGCCAAATCTGGTCGTTCCGCTTTCGCGACGGTTTTGATACTTCACAACTTGGAAATTTTGTCTCATTTTTTAGATAACTTTTTGGAGTTTGCACAACATTTTTTTGTTTTATGTACTAAAACAAGGTGCTTCTCATTCGCAATGGTTTTGATTAATTACAATTTAAATACCTAATATTTAAATTGTTTTTATAAGTTGGAACTGATATAATATATATTTGAATATAATTTTGAACAAAGAAATTTTCTAAAGAAATATTACTTGTTTAGATGTAGCTGTTGCAACTATTAATAGCTGTCACAGTTTTAGAAATTAAGATTTGTAAAAACAGATGGGACACTGTTTTAAATTTAATGTAGAGAATCAAAACCGTATCGAAAGAGTACAAGCAGTTATATCTTACCGCTTTTGTTTCAGATTCACAAGGGCTGTTATTAAAATGTAATTGAAGTGTGCTCGTTAAAAATTATTGTGCTCAGTGACTTATACAGAGTTTAGATGTTGACGGCAAAATATTGTAATCAGTTTCTATTATTACCTTTTTGACGAAGTGCCGGTGTTTTTGTGAGGAACGTATATCTCTTGGAAGGTGTTACGTATTACGAATGTTTCGTGTTTTGATATTTGTCATATCAATTTATAATTGTGTTTCTTTTTAATGTAGTGTTTTTTACATTGGAAAAGAATGTTTCAAACAAATTTTATCAACGTTACTAAAACTCTTATCTATCTTTATTATATAAAGGAAACAATGTAATTGAGTGCAAAATGTTTTATTTTCGAGTGTGTGGATCAAAAATAGCATTTCGGGTCAGTGCAGTATTCAAACGCTTATGCCTTGGTTTCCTTCATTGCATATATACCTAAAAGAGAATTCCTTACAACTATCTCTTTTACGTATATGATATGTCCCTATGCATTTATTTACGTAGGTCTATCCTGCCCGGACGGACGTCAAGTGCGGCACTTCTATATAGGAAACCAATGCATTACAGGCTGTGTGTGCGACGGTGATAATAATATAAACTTTGCTGAAGTGTGGTCAGTGGTATTAAATCGTTTTATAGACAACATATTGACCCTTCAGCGGCGATTAACGTGAAAAGAAAAATAGTCTGAAAATTGTCCTTTTTGCGTCCGAATTTTGGTATTTGTATAGTGTGTCCACAGAGTCTGACGGTAAACAAACGGTCCCAACTCGACTCACCGGCAGCGAGCAAGGCTTGTCTAGCACGAGCAGTTCCTCGTCCACGTGAATGATGCGCAAGGGGTTAGCGAGCACTGGAGTCTCGTGCCTGGCCCACCACGACACAACAGAGTCAGGTTCGAATCAAACTTTATGGCGGCTCGGAACATCGCGCGAGTCGATGCGCAGTACACATAGGTTTAGCGGGGCGCGCGCGGGGAAGCGGGGCGCGTACTGCGCAGCTCACAGCTAACATCCAAGCCGCCATAAATTGTGATTCGGACTATATCTGGCTTAGTCTCACACAAGTCGTGGCACGGTCGTCTTATCCAAACAATGATTTTGAAAATACATCGGACGTAATAGGCACAAACCATTTGCAGAATTTGTCCGTGACTTCGAAATAATATTAACTAACGTCTGAATACTCAAAGGCATCTTAGATGCATCCTAACTAAAATCGATCTCAAACCTCGTTCTGTCACTGTCTAGACAATCTAGCAAGACAATAACAGTCTGAGATTTAAGATTGTTATTAGTTAAGATTATTTTTGAATATTCGGGGTAAGCCACGTGGCACACATCTTTAATAAGCCATCGACAATGTTACTATCGTGTGTGTACTTAATTTAGCAAGTCGAATAAACCCGTTAATGGACACTTAAACAGACACAATAGAAGTTTTATTGTTGTAACACCTATAGGTTTCTAGTGTCCATCAAAGGGTTGATATCGCTTTCTAAATTAAACTAAACGAATTTGCAAGCAAGATGACATTTGATAGCACGAAAAGTATTATCGCTATGCCAATAATTGAAATCAAGAGGGGTTTAGTCACTTTTAAACTGAATGAGACGACATAGCCACGACTGTGTTTTAGATTAAGCGTCATAGAGCTAAAACAGACATGATACTTTTAGTATCGGCAACGAATAAGTTGCTTCTGAATGATTATGTTATTAACAACACAGTACCATTGCAGCAATTTACACATTCAGCATTCTAGAAGCAGTAGCAATGTTGCTATAACTAAATGTATCCAGTGTGTTGTAGCCCTAAAGCTATGGTGTCCCAAGGCCTTGGCCTACAAAAAAACGCTAAACGGTCTAGTCTTAAGTGCCATAGAATCGTCCCATCCATTTGGGTAATTAGGGTAAAAATGATGTTTCTGTCACACCATTTGTCATTGCAAAGAAAAAATATGTACATTGGTATGGACCAAGTATATTTCTAGATTTGTTTAGGAATTAACATTTAATAGTTATCTTTTTGAATTGTCTTTAATAACTATGTTCGTTTCTTAAATTATTACATAAGATTTTATCGTATTCCTAGATATTTAGCGAAAATGTTTTTTTTAAGGCTTCTCTAAAATTGTGTCTTATGAATATTGATGGAAGT
The DNA here is from genome assembly GCA_963082605.1 of Rhodophaea formosa. Classification (NCBI taxonomy): domain Eukaryota; kingdom Metazoa; phylum Arthropoda; class Insecta; order Lepidoptera; family Pyralidae; genus Rhodophaea; species Rhodophaea formosa. The sequence goes on along the minus strand of OY720205.1, from coordinate 21,060,189 downwards.
TGGAAATAAATTTAACTTGAATCAGTCACGGCGTATTAAAGACTCATATGTGGATACCTAAATAAATGACCTTAGCTGCATATAGGTTGCTATAACTCGAATAACTTGTTGCTCGTTTACTTCGTAATCTTCACAAATTAGCCTTTAATCCATGGAACGCGAATCGATCGATGTAGCTTAAAGGTGGGCTTTGAGGTTGATTGGCAGGCGACAACTGGCTGTGTGACACGTGGAGTTTGATATTACCATAGATATTATAATTCTATCCGGAGGCACAAGCTCTGGCAACCACTATGGCAAGCTAGATTTCAAAAAATCATTATAAAATAGCAGTAGGTTCACTGCTAGTTAACTAAACTAATCAGAATTATGCGCATTTTACGCTTGGTTCTGATTCACGTTGGACACGTCAAAGATGATAGCACCATAATATTACAAAACTTTACGGCATTTACCGAGCAGAGAAAAAAAGAGCATAAATAATATGCATAAATTGCTATCCAAACAGCGATCTTGGGGTCTGGCAATTCACGCAACTGCAATGCCACATGGTTTGTGGTTAAAAAATAATTTATACATTACTCTCCACGGTCGCCTGCTGCTTAACGGCAAAGCCTACCTAATTGCAGTCTCCTTTGACAAAGGTAGCGTGAAAGTACCAATGAAATCGCAAAGCAACTAGTTGATCAAGCCATAGACGCCAATGTACGGGTAGCTAAGCGTGAGTGTCGTAATTGGCAATCTGTCACGCCATGATGTAATTTGATGAATCATTAGCAGTCGGAACGCGTAGGGTATATTTTCCAAAATATCGAATTAGATTAGACATTAAATATAAATAAATAAATAAATATATAGGGACATATCACACAAATTGAGCTAGCCCCACAGTAAGTTGTGAACTTGTGTCGCAGGATACTAACTCAACGATACTATATTTTATAATATATACTTATATAGATAAACATCCAAGACCCAGGTCAATATGAAAAAGAACTTTTTCCATCTTGATCTGACCGGGGATCGAACCCGGGACCTCCGTGTCGCAGGCTAGCGTGTTGACCGCTGCGCCACGGAGCTCGACAATTGTTACAACTCGACAGCATTATTACTATTTATTTTAATGATAATATTAAATTATGCACATTAAAATGAAATCTGTGAGGTGTAACCTTATATAATTAGAATTCTAATATTTAATTGACATTTATATGGCCTATTGCATGACAGAGATGACTCATGTGTGAGATTTCCTATCTTATGAATTCCATCACTTGTAAAATTTTTAGCAGAATAAAATTCATTCATACGCCTACAAGCACGATGGCATTATCATCTAAAAACTTTTGGTAAATTACTCCACGAATCCCGACCATTACTAATTATACAACAATTTAGTCGTATGGCGCAATCATATTGCCCATTTAGGACAGAGCTTAAAATTGAAAGTGAAATAGAAATAGTTTAAACTATTCGAATAAATCTTTCTACGCACGTGCTTAAGCACTGAGAAACTTTGATAAATAAGTTGACTCAAGCTGCTGCTTAGTAGGGGAATCCCCATTAATAAATATTTAAACCGAAAATAACGCTAGTTACTCGAACAGGTCATGTGAAACGGCGATACGTTTCAATTGAGCTTGCACTGGGGCGGAAACTAGTTAGATAAAGCTGATGGAGAGCAACGCGATAAATAAAGGTAGTACAGTACCGTACCGTATCAAACTTTACGGCTACTCGGAACATCGCGCAAGTCGACGCGCAGTACACAATATTAGGTTCAGCGGGGCTTGCGCGGGGAGGCGGGGTGCTTACTGCGCAACTTGCAGCTAATATTCAAACCGCCATAAACTTTGATTCGGCTGGTATCACATTCTTAAAGCATTTTGGAGTAACAGCGCCGCGAAAGTTTGTAGGCCAAGGCAAAGAATAGGTGCATTTGGCGTCCGTAATGACGTAGCATAGTTGCAAAGACCATATTTTTTGTAATGGCAGCATATTTAGAAACGTCATCATATTGTAACTACTTATAGAACCTTCGTATGGTGTGATGAATCACATTTATCTTGATTGATTCACATCTTCATTCCCACAACTTATTTATATCTAAAAGCGGCGATAGTTTCTTTAAGACATAAATACTGGAAACTAAATTAATAATGATGATTCTTACTTAATATAAATGATGACGTCGCTAAATTAGGCCATATTGATGGCTAAATACAAAAACAATAGTGTCACCATGTAAAACATAACCATTTTGACAATATGTTTATACCCTGTCTACGATTTAGCACCAATACCCAAGGAAAACATAGCTTTTTCATATATTTTGACGTTACTTTGCTTATGGGATAGTAAAATTAAAGTTATTAAATTTTTTTTTATGTATTCGCGATTGTTATACATTTAAATAAATAGGCTGTAATAGATAGACAGCAAGTGTTCGAAACGTGTTATTTATTCAGCTAACGTTTCGAACACTTTAAAGTCTACATGAGAACATGAACACTGTAAAGTGTTCGAAACTTTAGGCGTATAAATAATGTAAAAATTGCGTTGAAACATTATTAAGAGTAATTTTATTTAGGTTATTTACCTAGTTTGTCTAAAATAAATTGGTATCAGATAACCTTCGTCAAATTATTAGTCTAAATTAAATTTTGAAAGGTCGCGAAGGTAATCAGAGACGTATTTAAGGCTTGAAGAGATTTAAGCATCTAGTCTGAAAGGTACATAATGTGGCAATTAAAAGTAGGTATTTCATTTGGAAATCATAGTATTTGATTTATTTTATTATCTTTAAGAAATATATTTAAGTGATCCGTAGTGACAGAGAAACATCGACAATTCAATTGCTATAAAAATCTTTGTATTCGAAAATCGAATGAATCGAAAATTCATTTAAATAAACAAACCGCATCCAAATCGTTTTACCTGTTTATAAACTACGTTATTGCGGGCAGACACTGACAGACACACAAAACCCTTTATTTTGTTTCATGGGTTTAATTAATACAGAAATCCATTATTTCATCACAAACCACTACACCTTAATTTCTCCTTAACAAAATTACTCAACCTAAATATTTTTGACTAAAAATGTTTTTGATTTAATGGCATTTATGACAGAAGCTTTTGTAGTGAAGCTTTAAATACCACCGCAGCCTTTACTCGGCGTTGCGGTCAAAGGGCCCTCTTTGTCATCCCTCTGGAGCGTATTAGCCTAAAGGCTTTGGGAAAACCGTGAATAGCCTGCTTGTGCTACACTTGGTTTCTTTCAAATATTTTTTTTTAACTACAAGCTTTTCCCGCGACTTCGTTCGTTAAAAAGAAATTTTAGACTCCCGTTTCAACCCCTTAGAGGGGTGAATTTTAGAAAATCATTATAACTATCTGCATACCAAATTTCAGCGCAATCCGTTAGTTGGTTTGAGTTGTGTGTTGATAGATCAGTCAGTAACGGTTGCCTCTTATATAAATAGATTTTCCGCGGCTCTATACGCGTAATTCACTGTCATGGTATGTGCTCTAACTTACATGAGCATTTTCCTGGTTTTATCATATGCGTCGGAGCCCGGAGTCCGGTTTTACAAATGGTATTATATAATTTGGTACGGTTTTTCGGCCTGACACCAACACTCCTTTGATGTCTCTATAACTGCAGACAACACTAAATTAGAAGATAATAGTCTGCAACTTATTTTAAACATATCTGCAAAATGACTTTTTTACAGACTTTTAAATATTTAATATTCAATTTTCAAACCGAAATTCAAGATAACGTTTTCAGAATTACCAAACGACGAAAATAAACCAAAACAATAGAATGTCTCTGAAACAAAGTCGTGCGTTTACAAATTAAGTGGTAATAACTTCTGACAACGTTCTAACTTCGACTCATTATAAGTTTCAATTCCATCCAAGAAATTTAATGAAGATTAAAATTACGTTCGAGTCTAATTGGCGGCATCAACGTCAATTAAGTACAGAAGACGGTTACGGGTCGTACACGGGTCGGGTCGGAAGTGTGTCGAGGTTTAAGGGCAAAACACAAAAAAAAACAAGAAAATCATATATATTATGATTTGGTTTTCTCGAAAAATTTTCACCGCTATTGTCCGCCGTCCGATCAGGACAGACTTATATCCATAAAAGAGAAGTTGTGAGGGTTCCTCGCTCTATTATATAGGTTCATCACAGTCTGACTACTATCCGCCGTTACGACGGTCGTCGAAACCAAGCTGAAAACCGGCTAGCTAAAGCCGTTTAGCAACGCAAAGTCCCGAACTGACTCACACTCACGACTAATATTTTTACGTGTTACGAATATTATCAAAAGTACAACTAATACTATTCCCAAGAGCAAAGCAACGACATATAAACATATACAAACATATAGCATCATAATAATAGCATAACTAGGCTGAGTCGAGTTACATACGAGCCTGTAAGGGACCAACCCTTACTGATTTGGTAGCGGGTTTGCATCTAAGGCTATAGTGTACTTGTTCAAGAGTAGATACTTGGACATGTGTAATATAAGGGCAGGCAAAACACGCATTAGTATTCTAGTATTTATAGTGGTAACTGAAAAAGTATTAAAACTTACGCGAAATAAATTCATTGTGGAAACCTCGCTTTAATAAAACGTGAGTAAAGCCGAGTTTCCACAATGAAACTATTTAAAACTAACTGAAAATATTTAATGCTTTGATCCAGCCATAATGTTGAACTACTTTCCCAAAACTACTGAAGAGTATGAGACAATTGAATTGAAATTCAAATTGTCCCATACTTGAAATTTGATCGTATTGAAATACGATCAAATTTCACTAAGAGGCCAAATCTGTAGTCGCTAAAAATAAAAAAGCAATTTCTGAGTTTAATCTCACAGTGAAATTGTTTGTTTTTATGTACTGAACTTATCGTAACAATATTTTAAAAATGTCCCACATTGAAGAGGTTTTTTAAAAATTTAAATGTCCATTTTAAAGTTCAAATGTTTTTATGTATTCTTAAATAAATTAATCAAAAAGTCATTTACTGCCATACCTTAGGTACACGTACATTACTTTAGGTACACTTCCATTAAGTATATGAATGTAGAAAAGAAACTATTTCTTTGGGGAACGTAATTATTTTTACATTACGGACTCGATTAATCCTATAAATAGTTTCAGTTAATTCAGATGTTAATATCACTTCAGGATTGGTAGATTGGAGCAGAAATTTCTTAATCAGCTTCGTCGATTTATGAATGTAATATAGAGTTAATCCAAGTCGAATGGTTGATGAAATTCGCGCTCCAAGAATGAAAAGCAGGGACTCACAAAACTTGGGTTAAAATATCGCACGCCATTTATATTTTAACTATGCACCTACCTTTTGGAGAAGTTTAGAAAAAAAATTATTTTATGTTATACCGTGTAAATATGTAGGTAGGTACTCTTATCATTCCCTCGTATGGGTAACCCAGCCCGTCAAAAAGAATAATTTTACTAATGGGACTAATGTTGGAGACTAAAAAAAATTCGTCATTTTCTTAAAGTTTCTTAGAAAATGTAAAAGAAATAGTCCCATAGGGAAAGTTGTTCGTATTTATGGGCTAAGTCACCCCTTTAAGGAAGCGCAAAATTTATTATGTTTGAATACTAATAAAGTTGAAAACAATTAAAGTAATGACATGCAAATATCATATTTTACCTTAGAATATAACTACGCGACGTAATAAAATTTCAAACAGAATTAATAAGAGCGAGAATTTTATAAGAAATATCACATAGGAAACTCTTAATTAAATTCTGTTAGTTGACTGACAGCTAGAATTTAATCTAAAAGCCAAAATTCAATTTCAACACACGAGCGTGATTTTCAACATTCGACAAACTAATATCCTAAAATATACTTCACCTGCCAATATCTTATTAGGTAAATATTATATCGCAAAAGGCAATATGAGGTCGTATCCAAGATTCGTTTTCGGTGGGGGAGGCTTAAATTACATGAATATAAAAATAAATAGCATTGGATCGAGAGAGAGAGAAATTAAACGAGATAAATGAGACCTCTGCCCATCATCATCATCATCATTAGGTCTTTCTAGTCTCCACTGCAGGAGCACGGCCCTGTCTGTACTACCAGAGCCATATACTAGCCTGAGTAGTCGGAGGATTTGGCCTACACTCTCCACGCTGGCCAGACGGGTTGGAGAGGTCTCTGCCCATCAGTGGGATATAAAAAAATAGTTGGATAGCGAATGAGGGTGTACTGAAAAAAGCACTAAAGCGTCGGGTCTGGCGAGCTGTGATTGGGCCACAATGTGTTAGTTGTTGCTGCTTGTCAAATATTATCCAATGACAGCGGCTTATCGAAATCGACGCCTCAATGCTGCCATCTGGTGGTGAACATATCAGAAAACTCTCATTGGTCATCATCACCACTTATGTAGTTTGGCGTGCTTGAAGCACTGATTTTATCCGTATTTTGGAAGGCACGTTAAGAAGTAGGTAAGATCAGAGTTGCTATAGTAGATGCCTTTAGACTAATTTTAGTGTTAGTCACTATGATACAACATGAAAAAACATGAACCATAAGTGGTATGGCATTTCGTTATATCGTATTGTAAAAACAAATTTTCACTTTCTTCTATGCTCATTATTATGATACAGGGAGTCTCACAAAAAAGGTAGGTAGGGATTTTTTTATTAAATTTCCTGAAATTCAATAATGTAATGTGGTTTACTCACCATGATATATATTACTGAGAAATTAAAAACCACATACATACATTTTAAAAAAATCACATTCTTACTATATTTCCCATACAAATCTTGTATAAAAACACAATCTTGTATAGATACGCCCTTCGATAAATACATACGTAGCTGAATATGAAAATGAGAGAGCCTGGCGATATTAAGCTTCGTCGCATGAAATCTGAAATATTCTTGCAAAGGAGCGCCGCGTAACCAGCAAAGGACTTTGCGGTGCTTTCAGAAAGCGGATTTCAGGAGCTTTAGATGTTCTTGTGGGAAGGTGGAGTTGAGAATAAACATATTTAATAGCTTTAGTATCATTTTTGGAAGTATGTAAAGTTTTTAATACTTCATGAAAGTTGGGACTGTTTTATACGCGTGCTCTTATAATAAAGATGAAGGATGTACAAGTCTTCCAGTGAATGTCGAAGTAGGCGACTTAGGAAACACAAGCTAAACTAAGCTTTATAAACTTTAAAGAGACCTCTCCAACCCGTCTGGCTAACGTGGAGAGTGTCTGCCAAATCCTCTGACTGCTCAGGCTAATATATGGCTCTAGAAGTACAGAGAGGGTCGTGCTCCTGCAGTGGAGACTAAAAAAGACATGATGGTGACATGAAGTATCTTTATTATAGGAACACACGTGGCCCATTTCCAGAGTGATAAGATCTATGAGGGTCCCTAATTTATTGTTCGACTGATCCAAGAGGCCCTCCAATCATTTAAATGAATGATTAAGAGGGCCCTTAACTTTAGTGCATCCGATCTTAGTAATATATATAGTACGGTTTGTACCCCTCTATCAATATAAATAACTTGACTATCGACGTCAAGACACCTATGGGTTACACTGAATGTGACGATAATATTTGATAAGGATCATTTCGTTGTTGAACTCGTCCAATATAATTGGATCTTTTGTTTGTTGGATCTATTGGATCTTCGATCTTTTTGTTGGATCCAGCGGGTTTAAGTGATCCGCCATTGTCCTTGGCATGCGGTCTAAGCATATCAATAGACTTCTGTGCAATACGTCTAGCGGAAGCAAATTTGCCTAATGAATAATAATATGAAGTATTTATACATTAGCATGCAGAAAAAATGAAAAAGATTATATAGCTGATGTCATGACAATGCTGAAAAGGCAGAAATGATGCGAATGTACAAAGTATTGTTTTCATCATGATATTATATAGCATATACTTTTTTACTTACTATTCGAAAACTTACTTTTGCTCAAATTAGAGACTGTTTCTTAGAGTTACATCAGAAAAAGGCCATAATCGTTACTTCGAGCTCGATCGAATAACATGGAGTAGTTAATACCGCTTGTTAAATGCTCCTCTGACGCGTGCAGCGCTAGTTCAATTTAGAGTATCATCGATTTCAGTATTGGTCTGGATTGATTCCTTTTTTCGAAGCAAGACAATGCATAATTAAGTAAAATGAACATTTTTTGTTAATATTTTGTTTTTCGTTGTGAGATTTTCAGAAAATTACCGCTGACAAGTCAACATCCGGTAATATGCAGTTCAACGCTGAGCGGTATTAAACACTCTATAAATTTCGACCTACAAATTTGAAAGTGACAATTACAACCGTTTCTCCTACTCACCATAGAAAACAATACAGTATGTTAGGATAGAAAAAAAGATAAGAATGAAGCGTCACATAACATGGCTGTCTCAATTGCCACTTACGGGGATAGAGGCCGGTTTGTTGACAACCACAATGTCCTCATCGATATGGACGAGGGTGATCGGTTGACTGGTGACCGGTACTTCGTGCCTGCAACGATACACACGTCAGGCTTCGACGACTTTGATGCCGAACCATGAACAATATACTTGGTATTAAATTGATGACGAAATAACCGAAAAGTTGATTTACAAAATGTTCAATTCTTCTAATATTGAAATCCAAACAATAAAAAAAACAAGAGTGTCCTAAAGAAATTATAACCAGTGGCAGGTATAACCCGTGGGCATAGTAAGGATTATAACCCCACTAACTTGTTGGTTCTATCTGTCAGTCCACTGAAATCAACAAATGGAATTTTGTGATTCTCCTTTTAATCTGATATAAAAGAAAAGAAAAAATAACAATAAAAAATGGCTTTAAATTTTTTGAGCAATTATTAACTGATGAACCATAGAGTAAAGAAAAAATCACGAGTATGAAACCTATGGTCAGCTGTTCCTACTTTTTTTAGACCAGCAGGCCTATTTGCTAACTTTTGACAGCTACGGTGTACATCATTTTCATGGTAACTTCAATATTCATTACGGCTTCGGTATGAATGACTATTTTTATTTGAGATATGAAAACCAAAATGGATGCTAAAGTAACAATCAAATCGTTGTACACCGAGTTAGCAAATCGGCCTGCAGGTCTTTGAGATAGAAACACTGCTCGTAATAATTACAAACACAAATACAATATTTCTACGTATTACGTAAACGTGCCCTGTATTTCGGTAAGTAATTCGAGTTAGGGACATATCTAAATTGCTCATGGTCCGTTTCATTTCAGATCTGTTCACGTATGAAAATACAGATTAGACAAGAACAGTACAACAGATGAACATGCGTTAGATTTAAACTAAACAGAAGACATAGATTCGAGAATATTTATTATCTGTGTGTTTCCAAAACGTGGACTTCAAACCATTACCAATAAAAAAAAATGAAATTGAGGTTTTCATAAAAAAAACTTTAGGTTATTTTACCTTGGGCTCTGTCTACCCCGCAAAGGATAGACAAAGCTGAGATAATATTATGTAATAAAAAAACTGAGATGTCAGGTTCAATCAGCAGTTGTTGGACAATTTGCCAGTTGTTGCTGTTGTTGCAATTATCCAAACTGCATATTAGACCCACCGTATCAGTGCTGCCACCTGATGGAAAGCATATAAGGTAACCCTCAATCCAACTGTCTTGGTTCTATAATGGTTTAAGGTGAGTCCATGTTCATAAAAAGACGGAGAATGTTAAGCTTTTTGAGTAAAATTGTAAATTTAGTAAAATTATATACCTGGGATACAATATGTGCAAACGCATGCTCATTTGGTGCTATGTTTAAGGGATTATGTTGCTACTTACATTCAGTTCATCAACAAGCCCCTGTTACCACACTATTTAGTCTTAAACTTCTAAATGTTACAGATTAAAAAATTATACACTAAAATTTATATTAAACATCACATTAAGGTTAGGCTAGTAACATTGAAAAGTTTAATCACAATCTACATTTTTACAAGTCAGGTAAGGGCATTTTTAGATATTTTAGATTTATTATACAGGGATTCATTTACAGGGTGATATAGGTTACTGTTAATATAGCGAAACAAGAAGTTTGTAGTGTCCATGTAATGTACATGTGTGTGTGTACATTCGGTCCCCGATAGAGCCAGAGTTTCGGTTGAAAAGGTACAATGACACATTTTGACCCAGCTTTGTTTTTTGTACAAAAAGTTACAATCGTAACTGTCAAAAAGAATTTACATACAAAGCAACTTGCAAGAACAACAGAGCAAAATAAATATATCTCAAAGTATGAGTATATTTATAAACTTTTATTCATCCTGCTCTGTTATGCCTGTAAAGAAACGTGTATAAAAACGCTTCAAAGATTAGTGCGAGCGCTACGTCAATACACTTTGTAAGAGGGGACAGAAAATCATCACGGGTCATTGTCCGTTATTCCACCGGCTACTGAAACAGACTTTAGTACATTATATTCTTCATCTATCTACAGAATAAGTCATATAAGGAGAGGTACCTATGGACAACGTTCGCTAGTAGATCGTTGTGTTTCAGCCTATAGTCAGGGTCGACTCTTTCGTAGTTAACTGTCAAGGTGCCAGCTCTGATGCATCTCTCGTACTCAGCTGCAGGGTGTGCCCTGAACTCTCTGGCGAATACGTCGAGAATCTTCTCTCCAACCCACCGCCCTTTGGTGAAGGTTGTGAACGTGAAGTAGTAGGGGTAAACTTTCCTGAGACCTGTAATAAGAAGGTTAGGTTAGTATCACAAATTTAATTTAAAAAAACGGCGGATGCCTTCATTATAAAGATACTTATCATTTGTAATGTCTTCAAGAATGATACCATTTTCTAGGGTTTTATTAAAAAACGCTGTCTAGAATGATTGATGATATAAACCATTATTTGTGAGTGGATTCCGCGCTATAAATGTAAAAACGCTTCTTTCTAAGCTGAGCTCATATATTTCTTCTATATTCTGAAACTTTATTTAATACCTTCCAATATTTTTGTCCACTTTTACACCACAACCCAATCAAGCTCATTTCTGTTGAAGGTCACAAACAATAATTAAAAATAATTTCTACTTAGCGGACCGGCCCGAATTGGATGTAAAATGGAAATTAGTTTTTTTTTATTAAAACTAACGTGAGATGTTAACATTATTAATATGTAAAATACGGGTCACTCACGTATGAAGTCAGCTACAGGCCGACATGTTTCAACCTCATCCGGAGGTCTTCCTCAAGGCAAATGTGAACCGAGACGCGCGCACGCAGTGCGGACTGGGACGCCTTCGTGCGCGCGTCTTGGCTCACATTCGCCTGTAGCTGACTTCATACGTGAGTGACCCGTATTTTGCATATTAATAAGGGAAATTGGTCCTTATAAGCTTAATTATATATTTCAATGGTGTGGCGGTATCCTACCATGTCAGTCTATAGCTTCAATGTTTTGTTTATTCTATCAAATATGGAATTGAAATGCTATATAGAAAGACCAATTCATTTTTGTGCATTGTAAATGTGCATTAACTCGGTTCGCTCAGTTAATGTTGTCTACTTATTGAAAAAAATATTGCAAAATCATTTCCAAAATACTGTTTGAGTTATTAGTAGGAAGTGTTTCTGCTATAAATGTTATACTCTTGCCTTTAGACAATCACAGCAGCTATCAAATAATATTTGAAAGTGGCAAACTTTATTTTTACGACGTCAAATGATTGCAGCAAAAAGCCTGCATAGCTAATAGGTTAAATTAAATTGAAGAAAAACCGGCAATGCGGTAAGATGACTAAGGCTATTACCAATAATATAATGGAAAGCTCCACCTTGAAGAAAACTCTAATATAGGGATATTTTATTACACTGGCCGAGTAATTATGCGAGTCGGATAGAGAGAAAATTAAGAAGTGAACGCCGTACGCCGTGTGCTTCCCGGCAGAGTAGAATGGGACTACTCTAAGTCTTCCTGTGGATGTCGTAAAAGGCGACTTAGGAAACACAAGCTAAACAAAGCCTATAAACATCAAAGAAAACTCTCCAACCCGTTTGGCCAGCGTGGAGAGTGTAGGTCAAATCCTCTGACTGCCCTGGCTAATATATGGCGGTACAGAGAGGGCTGTGCTCCTGCAGTGGAGACTTAATAAGACCAGATGATGGTGAAGTTGAGAGGTGAGAAACTTATGTTTATTGTATTCAACAAATACTAAAAAATAATGCGTGGTCATACTAAAGCGGAGTCATCACATAAAAAAATATACGCGTCGACTTGATAACCTCCTCCATTATTTTGGTTGGTAGAAAATTACTATTATATAATAAACCAATTTTATTTTTCTATTTGGCAAGTCATGCTTACAATTGAGAAAGAGAAATAAATGAAAAAACAAAATGTTTATAAGGCAAATGCAGTTAGTGTATCAAGGAAACTATAGGTTTGTGTCTGTTAGTTATACCTTTAATTTTAAGTGCTGTTTGTATTTATGTTTTCGCGACTGTTACATGTTACATTTGTTACATTAAATATAACAAATGTAACATTAAATTAAAATTAATTAATTTTAACATTTAAATTTTAAAGCAATTTTACTTAAATATGCAGTTTGTATTGTTTGCTACTTAATACTAAACTTCTGTTGAATTAAATTGTGTCTTAAACGATATCTTAACTGTATGTTTTGTTTTACATTTACGTGGAATAAGTTTCAAAATGTAACTTAAACATATGATTTAAATAAAATTATTTTAATACGGTTTTTATCGCGTTTATTATGTTATAATGTATATATTATAATGTAATAAACGCGATAAAAACCTTTTTTTAAAATTTTATTTAAATGTGTAACAATCGCGAAAACATAAGTTAAACATATGATTCAAACAATATCATCAATTGCTGAGATAATAAATCTCATCAATTCAACTGGCTGGCGAGTAGAGTGTGCAAGTAAAGTTACGACTCGACTATTCTAAACCTCGTCTATTAGTCAAGTGGGGCCAAGTTACGTAACATGTTATATGAGAGCGAGTAATGGATTACAAGGGTGCAGGCCATTATGTGTAATATTACCCTGATTTTTATTTCGGTCATATATTTCGCTGATAGATGTAAGAGATTGCGTATTTAATATCCGAAATTAATTTAGTAATACGCTTTGTATGAACAATTTTGCTATTAATTACGTGACGTTTTTGATATAACCATACCTACTTAAGTATAATTTCATTTGATATAATCTGGCTTTCATTATAATTTCTAAGATAAGCCAAGTGTGAACCATATTAGGGGGAAATAGAGTGAAAATTTTCTTCAACATTGTAATTTCTGTATTTATAAAACATATTGATATCTTTTCTTTATTGTAAAAAAGAGCTATATTTTGATCCCTATGGAAGAGTGACTTCAACAGGAAAGAAAGGAGGTTATCTTTCTTCTGTATTTCTTTTTCATTATTATTTTCGCGGAGCCCCCTGATAGAGGCTTTGCGGACCACAATTTGAGACAGGTTGATTTAGGAGATCCATTTTGGTTTCGCCACAAATCCCCCTGATTTGCCTCCCCTGCTCCCGTAATGTTACAACTTATTGAATTACGTTCGCCCGTCAGATAATTTCATTTGTATCATTTTTATTCCATGTCTTTCGTCTTTTGACATCAAAAAATCGAGTGAGCAAAATTTTAAGTAAAATGCCTTAGGCTTTCATGTCAAATACAATCACTTATGTTTTTGTCTAAAATTTTGTTTACAAAAATTTTATTACGAATACCTTTGATAAAAGTAAAATGTCAGCTTACGAACATTAGATAAAAAATTTAAATTTCGTATATGGTAATCGATACATTCCATAATCTAAAAAATCTAACTTATAACTATCTGTACGGTACGCTTGTCCGCTTGTCTGCATTGAAATAAGCATTCGTCACAAATCTTGATTTCTTCCCTGGCAATATACGTGGCGCAGCGGTCAACACGCCTGCCTGCGACACGGATGGTCCCGGGTTCGAACCCCGGTCAGGTCAAGATTGAAAATTATCTTTTTCAGATTGACCTGGGTCTTGGATGTTTATCTATATAAGTATCTATTATAAAATATAGTATCGTTGAGTTAGTATCCCATAACACAAGTCTCGAACTTACTTTGGGGCTAGCTCAATCTGTGTGATTTGTCCGTATATATTTATTTATTTATTTATTATAATCTCACGACTTATTGAATTACACTCTTATGAATTAATTTCTATTAATTTCTTTTAATATTTTTCGGAGTTCGTCATCTTTTAAAATCAAAATCAAATAACCCTTAGGATTTATATTCTTGATAAATTGTACTTACGTTGTGGGCCCACTTATTTAGATTAAAAAGACTTAACGTACTAAGCTAAATAAATGGAATAATCAAAGCTAAGTATGATTAAACACAGAAAATTTAAACGATTGTTGATTTTGCATTCGTCACAAATCTGTCAGATTTCCGTCCCTGACGGGCGACGTCCATAATCTCCCAACTTATTGAATTACATCCGCCTCTCAAATAATTTAATTTCCTTTCTTTTTTATTGTCTTTTGTTTTTTACCATCAAAAACAAATGAGTCTATTCTAAAATCCCAAAAAATGTAGTGCAATGATTTAATATGTAGATGTTTTCTACTACAACTTATGTTTTGTCTATTATTTCCGTCTGCTACACGTTTATAGTGATAAATCTGGTCCCCCTTATATGGATAAAATAAAAACTTAACGTTCTAAGATCAATCAATCATCAAAGCTAAGTAAATACAGAAATTTATTTATTTATTTTAGAAATTTCAAATAGACCTTAATGAGGCAAATGACCGGGCAGTCGCAGTTGCAAGTTATTGGTCAAGGCAAATATAAAACTAGCCATCTACGATTCGAAAGAAGAAGAAGAAATTTAAAACGATTGTTGATTTTGCATTCATCACAAATCTGTCTGTTTTCCTCCGTAGTGACGTTCATAATCTCCCAGCTTATTGAATTACACCCGCCCCGTAGATAATTTCATTTCCATATTTTTTTTCCAATGGGCTTCGTATGTAAGCGTCTACAAAATCCAGGACAACCACTAACCGTGTCAAAAAATTTGATAAATGATATAGAAAAGTAGATGTGATGTGTGAATTTTGATACTCAATTGGTACTTATTGTACCAATTGAGTACAGTTGAACTTTTAGAAAATGTTTCCAATTATAGTAATTTTTTTATATGGAAAAATTAGTGGGACCACGAGTTTTTTTTTTTTTTTTTATTAGCTTATTATGTCCCACTGCTGGGCAAAAGCCTCCCCTTTATTTCTCCAAGTGTCTCTGTCCCTAGCCTTCTCTTTCCAGTCACTCTCATAGTGGTATAATTCATCCGACCATCTTGTTCTGGGTCTTCCTCTGTTTCTTTTTCCGTCTGTCGGATTCCAAAAGGTAGCGATATGGGCCCATCTTTCCTGGTGCATACGGCAGACGTGACCCGCCCAGTCCCATTTTAGTTTACCGGACTTTTTGCCAACATCTACCACGTTTGTAATGGAGCGTAGGGTTGTATTTTTTACTCTATCTGTCAGTTTGATACCCAACAGGCTACGCTCCATTGCTCGTTGGCAAACCTGCAGTTTGAGTCTCTGCTTTTTATTTAGAGCCCAAGTTTGTGCACCGTAGGTTAAAATGGGCAAGATACACATATCGAGAAGCTTTTTCTTCAAACAAGTTGGAAGATTGCTTTTAAATAGCTCCTTCATCGACCAGAAGCTTTTCCAAGCATTATCCACTCTACGCTGGATTTCTTTATCTAGTCGATTTAAAAATAGACCACGAGTTAAAAATCAATTATTTTTATTAATATTTTTTTAAATAATCAATTTATATTGAATTGCTATATTCGTTAATTTGTCTTCCCGCGCAGATCGTAAAAGTCGATCGAGGGAATGGGCATCAGGAATCATGTCTATAGGCGATGCGCCCAGCAACCCATCACTGTTTTGATTCCGTTCTCACCTACAAGCCCACCAACTTGCTAAACGTGGCCTCAAGGTTTTACAAACCTGGGCTCTGTTTACCCCGTAAGGGAAAAAGACGTGATAGTATGTATGTATGTATTCTATTAAAGTCAGGCCCTCTTGGATGTTGAAGTGACGCGCTTATCACTGTGTCAATGAAACAGTTTATCTATACTTATATTTTATAGCTGAAGAATTTGTTTGTTTGGATGAATGCGTTAATACCAGTAACTACTGAACTGATTTCAAAAATTCTTTCACCGTTGAATACGTACGTTATCCTGAGTGTCATAGGCTAGGTATGTACCATGAGCAAAGCCGGTGCAGACTGCTAGTTTCATTATAATTATAAACATTAACGGGACGTAGTCCCAACCTATGATATAACATCAATGGTTTTTAGGGTTCCGTAGTAAACTAGGAACCCTTATAGTTTCGCCATGTCTGTCTGTCTGTCCGTCCGCCGTTTTACTCAGAGACTATAAGTACTAGAAAGCTGTAATTTGGTTTGGGTATGTATATTAATCATGCCAAAAAGTGGTAGAAAAAAATCTTGAAAAATTTTTTTTTATGGTACCTCCCACACAAGTAAAGTGGAGTAATTTTTTTTCTCTACTTACCGATCGAGTGTCGATCCGTTTCCGAAATATTTGGTTTTAAAGTGCAAATTTTTGTTACAGGTAAGTGTCCCCCCCCCCCCCCCTCTATCTGCTAAACGGTTATATATGGATACGTGAAAAAAATTACAGCAGTAGTATATATACTGAAGTTGAAAGGAAAACTATCAGAGCTGAGACAAACTAAAAAGTTATAGGCAACCAACTTATAAAATGTACTCGAAAATGTAAAATTTCATTCAATTTTCATTGTTAGATGTTTTTCGTCGTTAAACTGTCGGGTGCGAGTGTGAACAGAGTGAACTCAAAGTTGTCATTCGCAACTACGGAACCCTACACTGCGTGTGGCCCGACACGCACTTGGCCGGTATTTTTATTGTTTAATAGAGATAAAGTAACGTTTAGCTCACCATTTTCAATATAATACGAGGTCTCGTTGTACCGGTCGTCGGTGAATCCGGGCCTCTTCGCCTTCAGCGCCTTTGTCTCCAACTTCGCCTGGAACAAACAACACGTCTAAACTTGCTACTTGACATTTTGTTCAGAAATAGGACGTCATTTGTTAATTAATACGTCTCAAAGACTTGAGGAAACAGGTTTTGAGCATAATCTTAGTAAACAAGGAGGAAATAAGATCTCTTTCTAATACATATACTGTATAATCACCTCTCCAGGTGCCTGGCCAGAGTGGAGGGTGTAGGTCAAATCCTCTGACTACTCTGGCTAATATATGACTCTGGTCGTCAGAGAAGGACGTGCTCCTGTGGTAGAGATTAAAAAGACTTGATGATGATACATATTTACTTATATATATACATATACATGGTTCGAAGTAATACGGAATGCCTTTCCTGAATCGTACCAAAGACAATACCTATAAATACTAAAGTATTGACTGTTAACCTCATACAAATTTGCCGGCGCAACGTAAGTCCTGCTTTGAGTGGAAAAGTGCACTGCACTACAGCAATCGCACTGCTAATGGCGAATATAACCCATAAGTTACGAGTTCTAAGCATACGATATGTTTCGATATGTACTTATTAAAGTTGGTTTATATTGACGCTAGGCTTTACAAACACGCAAAAATACGCCCAAATTAAGTCTAAGAATTTAAATCAATCCGATTATTGTATTGTTTATTGTAACCGTGGTTTGCTGACCGTAGAAAAACAATGATTACTTATATGTTTTTATCAGAACAAAAACATATATCATTACAAATTTATCCTGCATCAACTAAATTGCACTACCTATTCCGATCACTGTATATCATAGAGAATATATAAATAAAGAGGTATACACTATATGTACATTTCGATAGTCGGCTGCCTTTATTCTTTAATATTTTCTCTATGCCAACATAGATGAAATTCTATCCGACGGGGTAAAACGAGATAATAATTGGATCGCTTTGAGATAATGTTAGACCAAACGGGTCCTCACCCAAAGGACAATATTCTGAGAATCCATCGTGTCTTACAAGGGTGTAGGGCCCTCAAACCTTTGAGCGATCACGGCACACTCGATCCCTTGGTTTAGTTGAAAATAGTCTATTTCGTAAAAAGCCCTAGTCGCGAAATGTCACATTCATTCGCAAAATGTCCTTATTGTTTTACCTGCAAGGCATGAAGCTTACATTATACATTGACCTTTGACTTGGACGAGTACTTGGTTTCATTCGTTTTTCTGGCCGCCCACCTGTTTAAGAAAACTGAACAAGTTTCTTTAACTGGTTTAAATGAGACAAACCCTTTACGACAACTCGACGTGAGTCCTCTGAACTTCAACTATCCTAACAAATGTCTTGTTGTATGTAATCTACATTTTTAGGAGAGCGCACAATAAAAGAGCTGCATATCACTAATAAAGAACACCAAGCCTATTCGACGGAAAAAAAAAATATATATATATATGGATAAATCACTCAGATTGAGCTAGCCCCAAAGTAAGTTCGAGTCTTGTGTTATGGGATACTAACTCAACGATTCTATATTTTATAACAAATACATATATAGATAAACATCCAAGACCCAGGTCAATATGAAAAAGATCATTTTCCATCTTGACCTGACCCGGGGATCGAACCCGGGACCTTCAGTGTGACAGGCTGGCATGATGACCACTAGGCCACAGAGGTCGAGGTATAGGTGTATCATAGCTGAGGATGTAACCGAAAACCGCTCAGACAAGAGAGAATAAGAAGAGCATGTAACGGACCCTGGCTCGAATGCATCATATCAAATTGCAACCGAGAATACTAATAATATAATATTTGACGAGCTCCGTGGCGCAGCGGTCAACACGGTCCGCCTGTGACACGGATGGTCCCGGGTTCGATCCCCGGTCAGGTCAAGATGAAAAATGATCTTTTTCATATTGACCTGGGTCTTGGATGCTTATCTATATATGTACTTGTTATAAAATATAGTATCGTTGAGTTAGTATCCCATAATACATGT
Source organism: Rhodophaea formosa (assembly GCA_963082605.1). NCBI lineage: Eukaryota > Metazoa > Arthropoda > Insecta > Lepidoptera > Pyralidae > Rhodophaea > Rhodophaea formosa. Next base: position 21,041,080 of record OY720205.1, on the reverse strand, counting down.
CTTACTTAAGAACTTACTTTTCAGGCTAGCTCAATCTGTGTGATTTGTCCGTATATATTTATTTATTTAATTAATACGCAAATATTAGTAAACATTCACAAGTCGGACATTCTGCGTATCGGAAATCACGCGTCAAAACTGATCCCTCAACCTCAAAGAATTCCGAAGTTTGCCGAAACAATTTGGCGAATATTCAGGGAAATAGATTGACAGAATATTCGTCGGAATTGTGTGCCGAAATCGCTTATAAAAACTTTTGCCTGGCGGGTGGGGAATGAGAAAAGTTTTTTAACGAAACAATGCGGCCGCGCTTTTATTAATTCTGGCGTCGTGTAGGGCCGACGGTGTCGGATTGACGCTTTAATATTTTAGACGGTGTTACGTGATTTAAAAAAAAACCGGCCAAGTGCGTGTCGGGCCACGTGCAGTGTAGTGTTCCGTAGTTGCGAATGACAACTTTGAGTTCACTCTCGCACCTTACAGTTTACCGACCAAAAACATCAAACAATCAAAATTGTATGAAATTTTACATTTTCGAGTACATTTTATAAGTTGGTTGCCTATAACTTTTGAGTTTGTACTTAGTACTAAGCTCTGATAGTTTTCCTTTTAACCTATACAAAATTACAGCGAGTTGAAGTTTTGTATCGAAAACTTGTACTCGCTGTAATTTTGTATAGGTATTGTTTTTAAAATTGAAATCTGATTATAAACATCAATATGCCGTATCCGGTCGTATGTACTAAATTTGGTTGAGATTGGCTTAACTGTTGTAAAACTAAAACGAAACTACGTTTGTATGGGATTGCGCCTTTACGTGGGACTCTTAAGCTCACGTTGATGTTTGTGGGCGTTTAGGTGAATCAAGTCAGTTACTACGATATAACGTTGAAAAACGTGGACCGAGAAACTGACCAGTAACACCAAGTCAGTTTGTTTTTTATTAGGCCTTCTCAGTCAGTAATTAGCTCTCTACCTTCGGTGACAGTTTTCCTATGGCAAAAAAAAAACTCTAGAAATTTTTATAGATTTTGTCAGCCAGGTTGTGTTTACTTATTGAAAATAATAATTAAACCTTTTCGAAAAGTTTTAATTTCAATCTTCTCATTTAAAGTCGATTAAAATTGAAGAAATAAATGTCAAAATGTCCTTCATTACAAAATAAGCTTGTCGAAAACAAAGATGATTTTTCATCGCGCTATTCTGGAATGCTATAGCGGAATAATTACAGTACGGATCGAAATTTTGATTGCGAGTTCCAATGATATTGTTTTTTTTTATATCTGCTTTGCTATGTCGGCTATTAGCAATTCTTTGTTTCAAAATGAATATTCGTTTTAATTCTGAATGCGTCGCAAAATTTTAATTATGATCGAGCATTATACTTGGAAATTTGTTTTGAATGTGATTGTGGTAGATTAAAATAGAGGTCTTTATTAAATTCGATATCGTTTTTAACGAAATTTAGATCTATATTCAAGCACGTTGTAAAATTTATTTTGAATAAGGTCGTTTTCACAGCGTGAAAATGTTACACTCGAAATTTTCTTTAAGAGGTGACTCAGGTTTAATATCAACAACTATTTCTAGGGACCAATGGTGGGAACTCCTGTTATTAGCTCAAATTAAACAGATACACAACATAGTAAAATATTCGTTAAAATTTTTCAACCACTGTTTGCTTGAAGGAATGTTCGTTACTCTTCTCGTACATCCATCCATCCTCATAGAACTACACATATGTAATGTTAATAAATAAATATATAAATAAATATATGGGGTATGTCCCCATATATTCATTCATCATCATTCATCATCATCATTCATCACACAAAAGTAAGAACAGGTATAGTGTCAATACTCGTTTACTATTTATAAGCATTTGCTTTCGTTTATCTGGTATAGAGTAAAGACGTCATTTTTATTGTATTAGTAACTATAGCAGCCCCTCCGCGGCTGAACCCGGGCATGAATTACACCTAAAAACCTTTCTCATAATAACTCTACCTATTGTTGAAAACCTTATGAAAATACATGCAGAAGTTTTTGACAGAACAGACAGGCAGACGCGGCGGAGGACTTTGTTCTACAACATGTAGAGATTATACTAATATTTGTAGGGTTCTATAAATAAAACAATATAATACGAATAAGAAAAGGCAAAACGTCAGAACAAATACATCCTTTATCCTGTAAATTGAAAAGAATTGCAAATCGCAGATCATGGCTTCGCGGTCGGCTAACCGTCGATTGGTCCACTTTATTCAATGTTGGTCGACTTTGCGCCAGTATTGGTCCACTTTATTCAATGTTGGTTGACTTTACGCCAATATTGGTTCACTTTGCACTAATGGTGGTCCACAAAAAATCATTTTATTCAATGCTGGTCGACTCGGCACCAGTATTGGTCCTCTTTGCACTAACGTTGGTCCACTAAAAACCATTGTATTCAATGTTAGTCGAATTAGCACCAGTATTGGTCCACTTAGCACTAACGTTGGTCCACTAAAACCATTGTTGATCCAATCTGTTCCAATACCGGGCTTCCGAATTAATGATTTTTAAATGCTTCTCGGATTACTTTCAGACTGAAATCCGATTGTTTACAGGGAAATCATTTGTTAAAAACTGGGAATAATTGGAAGGATTTACTTTTTAAAGCCACTGCAGGTATACCGAAAAAGAGCAAAATAATAATTAAAATTTATGTGAAAATAACAGGTAACATACAATGTAGTAACAAAGTTGGGTTTGTTAAAAAACTTATAACACGAGGACTTTTGAACCGATTTTCATGATTTTTGATTTTCTAGATTTGATATCACCCCGAATAGCAGAATAGCAGGACAACCTTAAACACATAAGAAACTTGAAAAAAGAAGAACTAAGTTCGCCTGGAAAACTATAAATATATACTTATAATTTGAGGTTCTTAATTTAAACAAGTCAAGATCTTGGCAATCCCAGAATATTAAGTAAATAATTTTAAGGTTCTTTATTAGCTTTAGCCTGAGGGCCAATCGAGACTACTTTGTCCAGTTGACACAATTTGAGTATGAAACCCTAAAAAATAATCTGAAATCATCTGAGAATAATAAAAATACGATTACTATCTTTCCATCTTTTTACTCAAGCGTTAAAGTGCATAATTCTACATAAAAACCTAAGGACTAGTCTATGTATCCGATAGAAATGACTATGAATACAAAATATATGAGAAATTTCGAAGTTTCGGTCTAGATTTCCAAATCCTCTTTTTAGAAAAGCCTCATATTACCTACTTCCCAAGTAAACTCATACAAGTCGTAAGGTAGTCTATATTACTGGCCCAGAATGCCAAATACCGACGAAACTTGAGAACTCATAACTTTTGAACTTCCACGGCTTTACTTACGAAATTGTATTGCTAAGTTTGTCATTTCTTAACTTTTGACGAGTTCGGAACATACCATAAATGTTTAAAAATAGATGTTTATAAGGAAAAAGTAATTATTAAGTATATTGCACACAAGCTGTTAAGGTAGGTACAGTGGCGTCGTTAATTGGAGAAGTACTTGGTGGAAACAAAGAAAGACTTACCCCCGAATATTCAAAATAATCTTTACTACTGACAATCTTACATCTCAGGCTGTCTTAGTCTTGCTAGGTTATTTAGACAGTGACAAAACAAACTTGAGACCGATTTTAGTTAAGATGCATCTAAGATGCATCTAAGATGCTCAATAAAGAAACAAAATATATCATTTGTTTTTTTATTTTATTTTTAATCTTTGCACTCATAGTGGCAATACGTAAATATTTTGATACAAATTTTTCATTGCGGTCTATGAGATGTACGTACAGACAGAGAGAAAAATACACGTAACTTAGCTATGTCTACATTTTGAGAATTTGCCTTTTTTTGAGTTAGTTCCTCAGCTTGGTATAGGAATACCGACCGCCTTGTGTTTTGTTAACCACATAGCATTTTGTCACCCAGGTACTAATAAAAATAAGGTAAGTGTAGGAGTCTCTTAAGGACCCGTAATGTATCCAAATGAGGGTCGAAGCTCGAGTCTATGAGGTCGCGGCGCCTACACGCAGTTTGTGGGGATAATGAAAACAAAATGATCTGGGTGGGGCGCGGGGTCTGCTTGGGGAAGTCAACTTTAATACTCTGTGACGTTATGTTTTATGATAGCAGGAATACAAATATACATTAAATGAAAATTTTGAGAGTCTACCTACTATTCATGAGATAAAGCCCATTGACAGACTGATAAATAGCTTAACAATAAGAAGGAATCGAAAATTAAAAAAAAGAACAATATTAACAGGCGATGCGCCTAGCAATCAATAATTAATTTAGATTCCATTGTCAACATCAATAAAATCAAATCAAAAATTTAAAAGTGGTTTCTGAGTTTTAGAAGCTCATCTGTCTACCTCAAAATATATAAAGACAAGATAAAATGTTATTAGTTACTCATCCTCATTGTGATTCGGGTTGTATACCCAGCCGTTTCTTAAGATAGGGGTCCACTGTTTTAGCATATGAATTAATCAATAGGAAAGGAAAGAAAGGCTTCGGGTTGGTGCGTGGGAAGATGCCAAGAAAACCGGGTTAGGTGGGGTTTCTCCGGCAACAGCATGTGTGACTGCGGCGACGCGACTTCCAGTCAATGAGCCACCTTTTGACATGCCCTAAAGCCCACACTGACTGCACACAAAGGGATCTGGAGGAGGCAAATGACCGGGTAGTGGCTATGGCCGCCTACTGGGCAAATCAACTACAATGCAGGACATTACGACTAGAAAAGAAGAAGAAGAAGAAATAGGAAAGTTGTAAAATGACATTCCAGTACTATATTAGATTAGTTAAAATCTAACTTTTATCGTACAAACAATAACTGAATAGAAAATCAAGCAAAAAATTATCTACACTGTAACATAGACCTCGGTAACCACCGCACAAGTCAGTAAACCACAAAATTTCAATAAACGACACAGCTTTCGAGTTAAACTAGCGCGAAACAGCGTCTGTCGGCCATTTTGTTGATTTATCGCCGCTCTCGTGTTCGTGTGTTCGCGCAGAGTTTTATGCTAGCGAAATAGAGCAGACATTGAAACTACAATTGTTAAACAAATCTTTCTCTCTCTTCCAAAAGCATTTGGAAACAACTTAATAATGCTGCAACGGGGCTCGAAATCCACAATTAAGACAGAACTTTGTGTTTTACTTTTTATTATTTATTAGCAGCTCTTCCCAGCTGCACTCGAACAAATATTATACTTATAAACCTTCCTCGTGCTCCTGCAGTGGAGACTAGCAAGACCTGATGATGATGATGAACCTTCCTCATAAATTACTCTTTCTATTCGTGCACTCCATGCAATAGTTTTTGAGTTTATCGCAACTTTATTTAATAGTATTTATGTCACAGTGATACTGATTTGGCAAAGCTTTTACGACTATTTAACACCATTTACATTTGGGTATACTTTTACAGGATTTGTCGTATCTTACGACATCCAGAATCAAAAGGAGAATTCCTCTTCAAAGCAATATTTCTTACCAATCCGATATGACTGAGTATCTTGTTGTAATATCAAGTTAAAATATTATTTAACTTGTATAATGATTGATGACTTATTCGATTCGTGTCCTTGACAGAACTGAGCGAGTTATTTCTTATTACATTTGGTAACAAAAATCGACTAAATGGTTTTTGTTTTGAATGTCCGCTCTATGCGTATTAAATCTCCTTGGTTCCACGGAGCTTCACACGCGATAGTTCTAACGTTTGTGGTCTGTTATTGTTTTTTGATAATGTTATGCGGTTTGTTTGTTGAGGCGTGGGATTTTTAGTGATTTTACTATTCTCTCTTTGAAATTGTCAGAAAAAAAGGCGCTTTCCATCTTTACTTGGTTGGGGATGAAATCCGGGAATCTCAGATTCAAAAACTTGCGGTATCACTGGCTTGTTTGTTTGTTTGTTTTGTGTGTAAGTGGCCAACACTGGTGTCAGATTTCTCAAGTTGCCTAACGGCATCTGACATAGCTTGACGATTGCCATCAACGATGACAGCCGGGATCAACGGCTTCCGAAGCACGAAGGAGCTCAAATTTTTTTTATGCTACTTGCGTTCACCCATACAAGCGAGGACTGCGCCCGGGGTTGCTTAACATGTGGAAGCGGTTATTATGCTTGCATACTAAGCCATCGGGCTTATCGGCTAATAGAGGTTCAACCTTAACCTACTTAAAACACATTAGACATCGACGCTGATTCCCTTTTTATCATCAGCGATAAAATATCGCGTCTTTCCGCGTCGTTGGTCACAAACGAACTCATTAGTGGAGAGATTGCCAGAAGTTCCAATATTACCGACCCTGTCTGGAAAGCTTGTAGATATGATAATAAATAGACGTCTCAAAAAAGTTATTATTTTTGCGTAACATGATAAAGTGGCAAAAATAATAGATTTAGAGAGTTGTTTGCAAAAATATTACATATTGAAAGTACATTTTGACTATTATATAACAGAACTTATCTAAATTAAAAGCGATGCAGAGTTTAGAACTTAGTAAATGAAGCAACTGTGTAACCTTGGCAAGAATTCAAATGGCCAAATGTGGAAAATGAGGGGTTTGGTGCAACAAACTACCGGATTTCATATCCCATCTATCAAGATAGACGTGGTTTAGATATGAAATTTAGGTCTAAAATTTGAGCATTTACATTTTTGATAATTTATTATTATTTTGTACATACATCATATAAAATACATAAAGAGGAAATATCAATTTTATGAACGGTAATTTTCCTTATACTTTGTAATAAATAATACTTCAAATAAGAAGCGAGCAAAACTTTGATACAACAAAGCTAAACTTTGATACAAGTGAGGCGCACATTAATTAAAAAAGCTAGTACCTACAACGTCGCTATTAGCAGCGAAGTTAATGTAACGAATAGACCCTACATAATTCGCATTGGTAGCCTTTCGAACGTATGAAGCAGTAAAAATATCTCGCTACTCAATAAATAAGTATATTACGAGATTCCTCCTACCAATATTTCAAATATTGCGTCCTCTATAAGTTTTTACGTCTATGTATGTCATCCGTAGTGTCGTGCCGTCGCGTGATCTCTACCTATTGCTCGGTAATGTGACCCTAATGTATACTGCGATGTCTTTATTAGGAAATGTATTTCTATTTATATCGGTTACTCACGTTTTTGCGATATTGATGTCCGATTTTATATTATATTTGTAAGTTATATGACTGCTTCATATGAGTCTGATTATAGAACAACGTTTTACAATTGTGTCTTAAATAATTCACTATTTTTCAAATTGAAATTCGAACTTTTTCGTGTAAATTATTGAAAGCTGTGCTTTATCGCTTTGGTTTATTTTTTTAATTTTGTGTTTTTATTGATCAATTTATTATGATTCATTTATTTATCGAAATCAGATGATTCTACAGGTTATCTGTGCTAATGTTATAAAGAAGAAATATTTGATTGTTTGCATTGAATAGGCTCCGAAACTACTGAACCAAAAAAACAAAAAAAATACTTTCATCTTTACAAAGCTAATTTATCTGCGAGTGACACAGGCTATAATTAACAGTGATAAGATCGCGGAATATTACTAGTTTCAGTGTACAAATAAAAGTACAACTAGTAATAGTAAAGTCAGGCACTCATCAAAGGTTATTGCGTCCAAACCAGGTTGAGGTTGGTTTTATCTACAAAAGCTTGTAACCAATTTCCAACAAAATATGCAAAGTTAGACCGGGTTTAACCCTGCGATAGTGGTGTCTCGTGATCAATTGTTGCGTGCCACGCGCGTATCAGAGACATCAGCAATAACTGGGGTGCCGGAACAAAACTACAATATGGGCAACTTATTTACAGCAAACTATTTCATTTCATCAAATTTTTGTAACGTTGAAACAGTAAATGACTTATTAAGCAACTCGTCTAAAGATTAGATTTTTTTGTTTGTTTGTTGCTGGCTCCGAAACTATTGGACCGATTTTAAAAATTGTATCAGCTATTGAAAGCTTTTTCATTTGCGGGTAATATTAGCTGTAATTTACATGGATGAAGTAACGGTAAAATTGCTAGATTAGATATAAAAATAAAAGTATAGCTAGTGATAGTAATATACTCGTAGGTACTAGACAAATGTCAACTTAGTCTACCTGCGAACACGAACACTGTAAAGTGCTCGAAACGTTAGGTGTATAAATGAATAAACGCGATAAAACCGTATTAAAATAATTTTATTTAAATGTGTAACAATCGCGAAAACTTAAGAAAACATTAGTGATAGTAAAATTAGGTGCGAATCAAAGGATTGCCCACAAACGAGGTTGAGGTTTTTACGTACAAAACCGTATTTCCAACAAAATATGCAAAGTTAGTCTGGGTTTAACCCTACGATAGTGGTGTCTCGTGATCAATGGTTGCGTGCCACGCGCGTATCAGAGACATCAGCAATAACTGGGGTGCCGGAACAAAACTACAATAAGGGTAACTTGTTTTACAGCAAAATATTTCATTGCATCAAATTTTTGTATCGTTGAAGCAGTAATCGACTTATTTCGCAACTCTTCTGTAAACTAAGTTAAATCGCCTCGTTTATGGGAGATACATGATTTTTTCGAGGTACAGTGCTGTCTCTATTTAGAAAGATTTAATTGTTTGTTTATTGCTGGCTCCGAAACTTCCGAAAAAAATTGTTTCAGTTATAGAAAGTTAATTTATCTGCGTGTAACATAAGCTATAATTTACACGGCCCATCCACGGGAAAATATCTCAAAACGTCCAATATCAAAATAGTTTGCTATATTTCACTTAACCGCAGTAGTTTATACAGCAGTTGATTTTATGCAATTTATTCTACAAAACGGATAAAATTTCATAAAAATCTCTACACTAGCCCAAAAATCTCGCTTGAAATTTAAAATTCAAATTTTAATTTTGCGCTCATCTCGTGTTAAAAAATGTTAAAACTGGCACCAACCTTTTTCAAGTCCTTGTTAATTTCGGTGTCATCGGCTTTTCTCTTCTCGCACGACAATATACAGTTTTTGCCGCTGTCTTTTTCACCCTGAAACAAAAGAGACGGGGTATTAAATTTTGTACAAGCAATTCCGAATGCAATATTCATTTTAGAGTATTAAAAGTACCATGGTATAAGGCTGAATCGTAGTAATTCCGTCCGGTACGGAGGCCGTGTTGCTCGAAGGTAGTAATCATCATCGCGTAGTAATCATGTGCGTCACGAAAATGTTTGTTCTAAATTTAAATTCAATAAATTTTGACAACTCACAAAACGTTCAAACCATAGATATCAGAATATTTAGTTCAATTCAAACAGTTCTTTAATATGAAACCAATAGCAGCGAAACTGGTTTGGACCGAAATTTCGCCTGTTTGGCTATAAGTGTTCGTCCCTATGGAAGTTTTTGTAGTATTTTACACGTTGTATTCAATATGTAGCTCATCTGTGAGCGTGAGAATAGTACAGATAGTGAATGTGTATCTGTGTGAGTGCGGACAGCTGACACGTATGAGTTAGGGGAGAGGGAGACTCGAAGTTATTGTGTGATTTTTTTTACTAATTTTTTACCTAAATACAAACAGAAAAGATTGGATATTTAAAATTTATTTATAGCATTCACAAATTCATTTTACTAGTGTGTTTTAAATACAACTAGCAGCCCAACCCGGCTGCGCCCGGGCATGTTTTATACCTTAAAACCTTCCTCGTGAATCACTCTATCTATTGGTGAAAACCGTATGAAAATCCGTGGAGTAGTTTTTGAGTTTATCGCGAACAGACAGACAGACAGACGCGGCAGAGGACTTTGTTTTATAATATGTAGTGATTCGTCCGTAATAATACAATCATATATTGCGAGCAACAAAATTCTACGGTAGAAAGTGTAGTAACATGTTCCTATAGAATTGCATTTTTAGAACTAAAACGTGTAACACATAGACAATTTAGATATTCTGTATGTGTTCGGGTGGACACATTTTACGTGAAAGAATTTTTTTATCGATCCCTTTTTTATACCGGGACTGAAAGCTCCAAGCGCTTTCATTCGTATTAAAAGCACAGTAAAAATGCATTCACTCCGTGGCATAGTGTGTATACATGAGTGCATCTATACATACATACATACATGCATATTATCATGCGTCTTTCCCACTTTCCCATCGGGGGAGGCAGACACTATGGATTTCCACTTGCTACGATCCACGTGCATCTATATAAAATATAAAACGTAGGAAACGTGGCATACTTTGTTAAAGTAAATTCGATGTAATTCACTGACTAATTTGTAGACGATACATATGCAAATATCTACTACTGAATAATTTAAGTATTTTATTGTATGCGACAAAATCTCGTCCAAATTAAAATACCAAAATAGGCTTGGATTTAGAATCGTGCCCCCCGATTTTTTTTATGGTCACCCGGTGCGACTGAGGGCAGAAAAGCACACGTGCGCACGATTCTACATTTCAACCCCAAAATATTTGGTCGGGGAGAAAGTAATTTCGTATTTTGTATGAAAATTTTATCCGTCCATACAAAAGAGGTGTAACTTTGACATCAAAATTCTCAGATACAAAACGCTTAAACCAACTTTGTGCTATTCTTACTGGGACTGCGGTATGTTCATAAATACCAAAATTAACTTTCTGCGTATTTTGCATAATTTTTTTATTTTTTAATTAACTTTTTGAAACGTTAATTTAATTTCGTTTATTTCGATACATTTTTAATAAACAAAGAAACGGTTAAAAAATTAAGGGAAAATATTTTGTACATTACTATATCATTCTTGAAAATTGTTCCTTTCAGATGGTATCTAATTCAGCCAAATACATACAACATTACTAAAGATATTTGATTACAACTTTACACATAAAAATACGAAATTACTTTTTCCCCGACCTAATATTTTATGTTAGAATTTTGTAATATGATTTACTTATGGTAGGAGATAAAAATTCAATCTTACAGATTATTCATTAAGTTATGAATTAATGATATATTTATTGCATAAATGTGGTATAGATGGATATTCAAACACATTTAAGGTTCCTTAAATGTATTGTAACTACGTTTAACTATTTAATAGTATTTTATGCAACGGTTTTATAATAGGGGTCTTAAAAGGTGAGTGGCGCGGGTAGCGATATGAGCGAGCGAAGCGAGCGAATATCGCTAATAGAGTTTAAGACCTAATTATAAACCGTTGCATACAACATTTCTTTCAAAAAAACGACTTTAAAAAAAATGCAAAATTAGTAAAACAAATTTTGAGTTTGACACCTAACTCGCGGATAATGTAAATATGACAAAATTTGGTGTCTATGGTTACCTTTTCTTTTTAAATTAATGTTAGCTAGACTCTTAAAAAAAATATGAAATAAGTTTTTTTGTAAGTTGGCAGCAATGCATTTAGTTAAAAAAAAACTTCTTTTGCAATCACGAAATCTAGGTTTAATAGTCTGTGGCTGCTAGCTGTATCGTTATAGCTCTTCGAGCAACACGGAAGGGAGTAGCCATACGCTGCATTCCCCTCTGTCAAGGTACAAGCAAAATTAGGCATATGCATGTCTATGTGTTAGTTGTGTGTGACTCATCTGTACACAAATTATATTTTTTGTTTTTTATGTAATTTTTTGTGACAATGTCATAATTACTATCAAGTGACAGTTTAAGTTTTGTATGTAGGTGTGCGGAACTAAACTTGTGTGCACATTTCCCCCCGCAAAAAACGCCAGAAAAATTGTCATAGTAAATTGTCGCTTTGGCCACTCCCTCCGTCCGGTACGGAGGCCGTGTTGCTCGAAGTTATAGCTACATAATAGTACGGCTGTTATGAAGAATAGAGTATAGACTTATTATGGATGTTCTTATGTTTGTGTTCTTGACCATATAAATTACAGATTACAGTACAGGAGTAGAAAAATATTTAAACTATACCGAATACGGTGTCACGATGCCTATTCTATATTACCTGCCTTCGAACCCGAAGTAGGGACAGGAATGGTCGAAGAATGCCTCCCTTCAACGGGACCCCGAAATAAATGAAATTCAATATTAATGCCATAACTCTGGAACACGTGGTTGTGGACTAATGGCATATCTCAGTATTCGTGGTATTGGATGTATTGACGAAATTAAGGTTACCTTTTAGGCTTTGGTACGAAATATTGAGTTATTACGAAAAAAAATTATGACGAAATATTTTCATTTCACTTCAATTTCATTTTCACTTTTACTTCTTTGCTGTGAGAAAAGAAAAAACAGAAAATATACATATTACAAAATTCTAATATAAAATATTTTGGGGTTGAAATTTAGAATCGTGCGCACGTGTCCTTTTCTGCCCTCAGTCGTTCCGGGTGGTCATAAAAAAAATAACCTGAACCTAACTTCTTTTCGTCCCGCGGAGACCCCCAAAGCAGGTCAAGGGTTCGGACTAAAAAATCACGTTAATAGGCGATGCGGCTAGCAACCCATAATTATTTTGATACCGCTTTCCACCTTAACGCTCATTAACACGCTAATTGTAGCTTTTAGGTTTTATGACCTTAGGCTCTGTCTGCCCCGCAAGGGATAAAGTCGTGATAATATGTATGTATGTAAGAAATATCTTCATTAGTTACCCTTTCAATTAGTTAATGCTGTATAGATTGAAAGTCCCTAATTGTCAACCATGGATCTAAGAATAATCAGGATATGCCCTTGGAAAATGTAACAGTGACGCACATAAAAATCCCTACACTCGTGTCGCGACACTAGCACACGCACACATCGGCACAAAAATCCCTACACTTTTCCCCCGGTCGAACGAAATGTCAAATTTCCCAAATGTCAAATACATGCTGCACACATGTGACTTGATGTGACGTAAGTTATGCTTCACTTTTGATGTGTCTAATGCCGGGTCCATATTATTCCTAGGTCCATGTTGTCAACACAAAATGTCTCAACCTTCTCTCTCTCTTCATCTCCGAGCTTCTTGCGTCATGATAATCCTATATGTTTTTAAGTCTCAGTACCTAAGCTTTGCATTGTCCTAGGAATGAAATGGGCCAGGTACGGCAATAATATACAAAGATAAGATATTTTAATAAACTGAGATGTTTTTATGAGAGCGAGGATTTCTAAAAATAGAATTGTTTTCTTAAAAGAAATCTTCAGTCGCAACTCTGAAATGTACATTGAGATATAACTACTAGAGAAGACACCGCAAGTCCTTACTTTGTCCCGTTCAACTGCGGACACCGCGCCACAACTCACTCAGTAGGTTGTTAGCTCTTTCGCTTGTGGTACTTCCCATGATTAATAAACAAACACTTGGTAAAAATCATAAAAAATGTCTTGGTGTGTATTGAGTTATTACAGTAATAACTTATCGAACACTGCACAGTGCAAAGGAACAAATTTTTATCAGCAAGTAGGTACATTATTTTTTACAAAAAAAGTCAATACAATTACCTCCCGCCATTTTGCATTATGTTGACATGTTGCCATGGAAACGCGTGATGTAGCAAATATAGCGCTGAAGTATTGAGTATGTATGATTGGACGATTCGTTATTGTTTAAGCGCTGCAGCGCTGAAATTTTAAGTTTCGAAGAATGGAACAATGCCTATATTCAACGTAGGTCATCTAGTACGTAGTACTTAATATCTCAGTGGAAATGCACCTATTATTTTTCCAGTAATTATTGAGTTTTTATTTATAAACGAGCCTGTTGTTGTACAAATTTTAAAGTTAACAAAACTAAATAATTATACTTGAAATGAATGATGATTATATTATTTGGCTTCTATTGCTATACAAGATTTTAGGTAGGTTTATGTCTTTCAATGTAAGTTTTTCCTACTGAGTGGTGACTTAGAGTTGTGTCCTTTTCCATTCTTACTACCCTACGAATAAGTACTTATTCGTAGACTTTGCCAGTGATAAGTTGCGGCTGACAACCCATCACTATATTGATTCCACGTGCGATTGAGTGTTATTAGCGTTCGGCTCTGGAACTCCGCAAGGAATAAAGACCTGACAATATGTATTATGTATCTAGGCTACCATTCCACAAATCGCCTACGAACCGCTCAAAGAGCGACGAACAAACAATCAAACGTACAACTTAACAATTAGCGCGGGAAAATATACGTACAAACGCTGATTGTGTGTGTAAACAAACCGCCATGTTGGTCACGCTCACGCGTGTGCCATTTCAGAACAAGGAACGGTGAGTTTAGATTTGTTTTTCAACTCGTAGTTTTTACTGGCCAGTATTAAGTGTTTTTCTGTCATATTTAAAATAAACTTTTTTATTTTCGAGCACTTAAATCTACACTGAAAATAAAAGATATTGTGGCTTGCTTATAATACATAATATAATCTTCATTGTGGTCGTAGCATTGTTTGGAAATGGTGTTTGACTCGTGGTTCCACCCATTTTGTCCCACTGTTACTTGTGGTACCACTAACCTTAAACACTAGGGTTCGTAGTCCCACTACTTAGTGGGACTACACGTCATACCTATGACGTGTAGTCCCACGTTCTGTTCGTTAGTGAGACCTACATACCTATGTAGGTCTCTCAAATACGGGTTTCTTTTTTGATTTTGTTCGTCGCGGTACATCAGACAATATTTATATGGCTTAGCAAAAGAAAAAAATTAAGAAAATCGTTTTCGGATTTATAGAGCCTAATATTATTAATAAGAAAGTTAGATTTACCCAGAATATTTACCTCAACAGATTGTCAAAACTTTATAGCAATAAATCCATAAAAGCATCCATTATGCCTCCATTTAACTTGTCCGAGAATTAATATAAAACCCGATACCACTCCGAGGTTTACCTTTTGAAAATAGTCCAAGCATAATGTGCAAGGGCGTGTATTTTATGCCTCGTTTAGTTAATGACTACTAACACTTGGGACTAAACGATCATACTTTAACTTGATTATGAACTTGTAAGTGTAATCGGTTTTTTTTAATTACCTTTATATATTATGATGGGGTTGACTGTTTGGGATACACTTAGCCAAGGAAAACTTGATCGAAAAGCAAAGTTTTAGTTAGGACCTACTTTTTGGGACAAGGGCCGGAACCTGTATGCTAAGAATTATTATTTGTATAAAATGGATTTATGATTTCCAGCTCGAGTTGAGATTAATATGCGTAGGAAGCACGAGGGTCTTATCAATCAGCCTTTGAAAATGAGAAAAAGCCACATCCATTAGAAGCTAGTCCTTCTTATAGCAGGAATACAAATGCTTTTGCCTATTTCTACAAAAGGGATTACGATTTCAAGTTCGAACAAATGAAAAGTATTACTAGCTTATACTGAACTTGCTTGAGTTAAGATTGATGCGTGTAAAGGAAGCATAAGGGCCTATAAATGATGGGCTCATCGATCAGCCCTTGGAAATGAGGGAAAGGAATAATACGTTTCGGGCATTGGTCAAAAAATGATATATTAACGATGTATTTTATTTTAAACCGACTTACAAAAGATGGAGTTTCTCAATTGATTGGAATCTTTTGTTTTAATTTCTTACTAGCTGCTTGCTTGCTACCCGCTGCTTTGTCCGCGTGAAATATAGCCTATGTCCTTCTCAGTACTCTAACCTATGTGTAAGCAAAATTTCATGATGTTCGGTTAAGTAGATAGGACGTAAAAGCGTAACAAACAAACTCGCTTTCGCTTTTATAATATTAGTTAGGAAGTTACGATGTTACCTGAAATATTTAAGTTTTGCATAGCATTGGTCCCATAGATGTCGTGTGGTTCCCGGCAGAGAAGAATAGGACTACTCCAAATCTTCCCGTGGATGTCGTAAAAGGCGACTTAGGAAACTCAAGCTAAACAAAGCTGATAAACATCTAAGAGACCTCTCCAACGCGTCTGGCCAGCGTGGGGAGTGTAGGCTAGATCCTCTGACTGCTCTGGCAGTACAGAGAGGGTCGTGCTCCTGCAGTGGAGACTAATAAAGACCTGATGATGATGATGGTCCCATAGGAAAAGTTGTTCACATAAGCGATCTGAC
This sequence comes from Rhodophaea formosa, assembly GCA_963082605.1. Lineage (NCBI taxonomy): Eukaryota > Metazoa > Arthropoda > Insecta > Lepidoptera > Pyralidae > Rhodophaea > Rhodophaea formosa. Next base: position 21,024,984 of record OY720205.1, on the reverse strand, counting down.
CCACCCCTTTATGGATATGTCGAGGGTCAATTTTCACGCTGTATAAACAAATATACCTCGCCAACCCGTCTGGCTAACGCGGAGAGTGTAGGCCAGATCCTCTGTCTGCTTTGGCTAATATATGAATCTGGTAGTACAGAGAGGGTTATGCTCCAGCAGTGGCGACCAAAAAAGAACTGATGAATGAATGAAAATTAACAAATATCATTGTCTTACCGTGGATCCTGAACACCAGAAGGAAACCAGACACAATCCTATAAAGTTCTCCAAAAATAACCACTAAATATGAAATTTCAAGAAACAACAGACTAAATACAATTATGTGTAGCAATCCCCGATGTATCGCAAGTTATATAATTGTCGAGCTCCGTGGCGCAGCGGTCAACACGCTAGCCTGCGACACAGGGGTCCCGGGTTCGATCCCCGGTCAGGTCACTATGGAAAAAGATCTTTTTCATATTGACCTGGGTCTTGGATGTTTATCTATATATGTATCTATTATAAAATATAGTATCGTTGAGTTAGTATCCTGCGACACAAGTTCACAACTTACTGTGGGGCTAGCTCAATTTGTTTGATATGTCACTATATATTAAAAAAAAAAAACCACTGTCCGGATTGATCAGAGGGAAAGCCCTCACTTTTCACGTTTGATTTATTGTGCCGCCCTCCATACGTGAGGTAGGAATTTGGTTGGTGTATTCTTACAAGAAATTATATATCTATATACATATGTTTAAGACATTATCAGATTGACTTAAAAGCTGATACGAATACATTATACATATTAAAAGTATGTGGCAACCCAATAAAAATTTACATTTACATCGAAAAGTGTTCAGCCGCGGCGAAAATTAGTATGATCAGTCAAAATTTCGAGATCCCAGCATTGTTTCCTACGAAAAGTTGTTTATATTGACGGTCTGAGTTACCCCTTTAGGGGAATTATGCCTAACAATCCCCGATGTATCGCGAGTTATCTAATTCACTCTGTCCGGATTGATCAGAGGGAAAGCCCTCACTTTTCACGTTTGATTTATTGTGCCGCCCTCCATACGTGAGTTAGAAATATGGTTGGTATACTGTTACGAGAATTAATATAACAAACATATAATTACAACTGAAAATTGACGTCGGTAAGTTACTTATGGATAAGTTTATTACTGACCTAAACAATAGGCTTGTTACCTAAATGAATTATTAGTTTTTCTGATAGATTATTATAAAGCATTAGATACGTATTATTTATTTTATCAATCAAAAAAAAGTTACTTCACTTTTTACCGCCCGGTGGTGTCGTGAGGTGGTGCCTCCTGCACCTTGATGCGCTTTATCTTTAAGATGTTTTGTTTGATGGACACAAAAAAGAAACACGACACAATCCATATGAAATTCTCGGAAAAACAACCACGAAATATGAAATTTCAAGAAACAACAGACCAAATACAATTATGTGTAGCTATCCCCGATGTATCGCGAGTTATCTAATTCACTCTGTCCGGATTGATCAGAGGGAAAGCCCTCACTTTTCACGTTTGATTTATTGTGCCGCCCTCCATACGTGAGGTAGAAACATGGTTGGTGTAATGTTACGAGAATTAATATACTCGTATATAAAACTGTATTCCATTTTAGACCTTATCAGATTGACTTAAGAGCTAATGCGTATACATTACACATATTTAGAGTATTTTTATTACTTTATATAGATGTTGCTGTTAACTTCTACGGCAATCGGAGTTTCTTACCCGTAGCGCGCGAAACGCGAGCGAATCGTTCCTCTTTTAATTAAGGCAAAATGTTGTTCGCATTTCTGTCTGCAGATTTCTTAGAAAACTTAATAATTCATTTTTAGGGTCCCGTACAAAAATTGAAAAACGGAACCCTTATAGGATCACTCGTGCGTCTGTCTGTCCGTCCGTCCGTCTGTCACACCCGATTTTCTCCGAATCTACTGAACCAAATTAGGTGAAATTTGGTAAGATGGTGTAATCCTATGACCCAAACACGGATGTGCAAAGTAAATAAAGATTTTTCAGGGGCCCAATCACAAAATTAAAAAAAAAAAGTTTTGCAAACCTTACTGTGTCATATATCAAATGAAAGGGCTCATTATGAGGATCACAAAAATATTTTTTTTTGTTCGGGTAAAATCAATACTTTTGATTTTATTCACGAAAGAAGGCAAAAATTGACCACTCCCCCCCCCCCCCCCCCCCCTGAACTCCGGAACTACTGGGCCGACAATTTAGAAAAAATTACAAAATGTAGTTCATTTCTTGTAGATTACAGGAAAAATAATAAGAATTCTATCACTTGAAAATAAAGTGGTAAATTCACTATAATTAGTTCATCTAGGGAAATAGTTCACTAAAACACCACTAGATAGCGCTAGTCAATTAAATAAAACATTTCTGCACATTGTGTGTGTGTACACGAAGCATATTGTACGGAACCCCCATTGCGCGAGTTTGACTCACAGTTGGCCGGTTTTTTCAACAATAGACCAATTATTTTATTCAATTATTGAATTAGCTTTCACGCTGCTCTGGGAGAAAAGAAAAAAACGTAGAATGTAACAGCTGCTCCTCTTCCCGGGCAGATCGTAAAAGCCGATCGAGGGAACGGGCATCAGGTATCTAGTCAACAGGCGATGCGGCTAGCAACCTATCACTATTTTGATTCCGTTCTCACTTACAAGCCCACCAACATGCTAAACGTGACCTTAAGGTTTTACAGACCTGGGCTCTGTCTACCTCGCAAGGGAGAAAGATGAGATAGTATGTATGTATGTATGTAACAATTGATGTCAGTAATTTACTTTCTTTTCTTTCTTTTTTAATTATATAAATAAATAAATATATAGGGACATATCACACAAATTGAGCCAGCCCCACAGTAAGTTGTGAACTTGTGTCGCAGGATACTAACTCAACGATACTATATTTTATAATATATACTTATATAGATAAATATCCAAGACCCAGGTCAATATGAAAAAGATCTTTTTCCATTTTGACCTGACCGGGGATCGAACCCGGGACCCCCGGGAATTATGGCTTCCACCGAGATTTCAGTGATTCTGCCAATGTCCAGTATAATGAGATACTAAGTATCGGTGTTGTACGGTATGTGGCATCAAAGATGGCGTATGTTCTTTGGCAGCCTCGTGGGAGATTTTGGCGACAAATCTATACGAATCCATTTAACAGTCTACTTTAACTATTTCACAAATTGTTCTCGAGCACGAGCATTTATAACACCAAACTACACCAATTTCATATTATAAAGTCCACTTAAATCAATTTGAAAAATTGTATAAGGCAAACGACAACTGAACCCCTTGACTTCCCACCAAAAAAACAGTAATTTACTTATAGATAACTTTACTATACTGACGTTAACAATTTTCAGGTCGAACTAAGTCACGGGCGAAGGCTATTAATAAGATAATTCACTGTTCAGATTGACCAGAGGTAAATCCCTCACTTTTCACGCTAGATTTATAGTCCTGCCTTCCATATGTGAGATGGATATATGGCCGGTGTACGTGTGTATTTTTATTAATATAAATATATTTTTTGTTGGAAGTGATTCTTGGCTATAATTACGTCTTTCTTCCTTAAGAGGTAAAGTCTAAGGCCATATGACTAGAGTCAACATGTCAAAATTACCATGTCTGTTGAAGATAAACCCCCAATTGGGTCAGTCTCCTTATACGACAAGCCTATTCCCAGGGCTACAAAAGCCAAGTACCTTGGAGTCGTATTCGATAGTTGATTTGGCGTGTAGTGTAGGTTGTGTATTGAAATCGTATTTTTGCGTTTGCGCTTTAACTCTACAAATAAGTCTGTAATAAGTACTTCTTCGTAGCTTTAACTACACACAGATGGCACTATTATTTAATAGATATTCATATTGCAATTAACAATGAAAGCATTGACGGCTACGAATGCTACGATCGATGCAGCTACGAGACGTCTACGTCGTAGACCGCTACGAGATGTCTAAGCTGCAGCGCTTCTACACTACATAAAACAAGTGGACAGCGATGGTGAAGTCGTTAATATGCTTGACTATGGATACAATTCCCAGCTTCAGCAAAATATAATTAATTTTAACAGGTCCACCAACCATCATGTATAGGTCTGTAACTGTAGTTAAACTACAGTTACAGACCTATACATGATGGTTGGCAGGTGACACGCCATAATAAAATTTGGCCAATTAAAGCATATATATATTCTCTCCTAATAGAGGAACATAAAATATCTTGAGCTCTATCTTGTCCTTTTCCCTTGTGGGGTATGCGGAACATAATCATCAGGTCTTTATTAGTCTCCACTGCAGGAGCACGACCCTCTCTGTACTGCCAGAGCAGTGAGAGGATTTGGCTTACACTCTCCACGCTGCCCAGACGGGTTGGAGAGGTCACTTTGATGTTAATAAGCTTTGTTTAGCTTGAGTTTCCTAAGTCGCCTTTTACGACATCCACGGGAAGATTTAGAGTGGTCCTTTTCTTCTCTGCCGGGAACCACACGGCAGTCTGCCGGGAACCACAGACGGAACCCAAGTTAATAAAACCTAAAGGCCACGTTTAGCATGTTAGCGATGCGGCTAGCAACCCATGACTATTTTGATTATCTCAACTCCACCTAAAAGCCCACCAACATGCTAAACGCGGCCTTTAAGTTACACATATGAAATAAAAACATATGAGGGGGCCCTAAGCCCATACCACAGCTGAAACAGTAAAACGTTTTGACCAGAAGAAGCGGTATACAGCTAAATCTGTTACTGTAATCGAATGTCATTTACATCGCGCCATTTTATTATGACGGCTGCGATCGATGCTACGAGACGTCTACGTCGTAGTCGGCTACGAGACGGCTACGCTGCTACGACGCTCAAAACAAGTCAATAGCGAAGCAACAAGATTCCATATCCACCGACTATATTATCAAGATAGAGTACTAATTAATTGTGAGCTGGACTAAAAAATATTGTTTCTTTATGAAAAAGAGACAACGAAGTAAAGAAAAAAGTCACATATCTATATTGATTACTTGTAATGCTTATTCAATTTCATAAATTATTGTGTTTATAATCATCATCAGGTTGTTTGTCTGTACTGCAGGAGCACGAGTCCTCTCTGTATATTAGCCAGAGCAGTCAGAGGATTTGGCCTACACTCTCCACGCTGTCGAGACGGGTTGGAGATGTCTCTTTAATGTTCAAAAACTTTGCTTAGCTTGTGCTCCCTAAGTCTCTTCTACGACACTCACGGGAAGACTTGAAGTGGTCCTATTCTATTCTACTCTGCCGTGACCCACATATCCCGCTATATGACTATAAACACATATGTATATACATGGCGAAATTTTGATCGTTCTGGACCCTAAAACGGGTGATTCAGCCCGTCGATATGAACCATTTTTCCTATGGGACCAATGCTGGAAACTCAAATTTTATTTCGACATTTTCATACAAAAGTGTTCAGCCGCCCGGGCAATTTGTATAGGAATGTCGAAATTTTTTTCGAGTTTACAGCATTTGTTCCATAGGAAAAGTTGTTTATATTGACAGGCTAAATCACCCCTTTAATGGTCCGGAACGATCAAAATTTCACCATGTATAGTCAGACACCGAAAAACAAAATTAAAAAGCTTTAAATAATGCTCCTGGGCATGAAATATCTATAAAATATGTTTGGCGCTAGCAGCCAAATGTCGACACTAACATAAAGTATACACGAAACAAATTGAAATGCTTTTCCGATAACGTAAAGGTATTTTTAAAACATGTCTTGAAATGGCTCGCTGTGATGGGTGCAATTCGCAGAGAGCCTTGGCAAATGGAGGAATAACATTAAGGGTCCCACGTAAAGCCGCAATCCCATACAAACGTAGTTTCGTTTTAGTTTTACAACAGTTAAGCCAATCTCAACCAAATTCCGTACATACGACCCGATAAGGCATATTGATGTTTATAATCAGATTTCAATTTAAAAAAAATACCTATACAAAATTACAGCGATTTGAAGTTTCGTATCGAAAACTTGTACTCGCTGTAATTTTCGTCGTATGTACGGAATTTGGTTGAGATTGGCTTAACTGTTGTAAAACTAAAACGAAACTACGTTTGTATGGGATTGCGGCTTTACGTGGGACTCTTAAGTCCAGACGTTTTGCAATTTATCCAGTTAGTAATTTCTTTATTTGATGCAGAATGTGCATTTTGAAGAAATAAGGTTGTTCTTTCCGCGCAGTTCGTAAAAGCTGATCGAGGGAATTGGCGTCAGGAATCATGTCAATAGGCGATGCGGTCTCCATCACTATTTTGATTCTGATACACCTACAAGCCCACCAAGCTAAACGTGGCCTTAAAGTTTTAAAGATCCTCTGTCTATCCAGCAAGAGAAAAAGACGTGGTAGTAAGTAAGTATATATGTATGTAATCATCATCAGGTCTTATTTAGTCTCCACTGCAGGAGGTCGATCCTCTCTATACTACCGAGCCATATACTGACGAGTTCCGTGGCGCAGCGGTCAACACGCCGGCCTGTGGCACGGATGGTCCCGGGTTCGATCCCCGGTCAGGTCAAGATGAAAAATGATCTTTTTCAGATTGACCTGGGTCTTGGATGTTTATCTATATATGTATTTGTTATAAAATATAGTATCGTTGAGTTAGTATCCCATAACACAAGTCTTACTTTTGAACTTACTCTGGGGCTAGCTCAATCTGTGTGATTTGTCCGTATATACTTATTTATTATATAGTGACCAGAGCAGTCAGAGGATTTGGCCTACACTCTACACGCTGGCCAGACGGGTTGGAGAGGACTTTGTTGTCTGTAAGCTTTGCTTAGCTTGTGTTTCCTAAGTCGCCTTCTACGACATCCAGGGGAAGTCTTGGAGTGGTCCTATTCTACTCTGCCGGGAACCACACGGCACGGTATGTATGTAGGTTGTTGTTAATGGTATTACCTCAGTAGCGTCGTGATACATACTTTATTAAAATTTTATTTGTCAATGACACTGTAATAAAAAATCAATCCTAATCCTAACTAATATTATAAATGCGAAAGTGAGTTTGTTTGTTTGTTCGTTTATTTGTTTGTTACGCTTTCACGCCGTATCTACTGAACCGATCATCATGAAATTTTGCATACACATAGGTTAGGGTACCGAGAAGGACATAGGCTATATATTATGCGGGCGAAGCCGCGGGTAACAGCTAGTAGATCATAAAGTAATTTTTTCTAACATTATTTCCTAGAAAAATAATCGTAGGCCACGCGACACCGAGTTGCTCTAAAATTTCAATAAAAAACGTGAATTTATTAAATTTCACGTTATTCCTGTCGATACGCTGTAAAAACTCATTAATATGCCGAAACTTTTAATTGAATGCCGGATGACCCGAGCCTTGATAAATCGACAATAGATAGCTTTAACAAATCATTTATAGAACAGAAGTAAAGCTTAAAGCGCAAGGTAGGTAGCAAATATTGTTTTAATAACAAATATTTATATCATGTCTAAAAACGGGATTTCCCGAGTAAAGCCGAAGTCTGTTATAATAATGACATAAGTAATTTCGCCCTCACATGGTCAGAAAGGTATAAAGAGAAGTCCATGTAAAATAAAAAGAAAAATATCTGCTTTTCAAAGATATTATTTTTTCGAAATCTCAACATTGTAGTATGCACTTATTCGGCTTCATAATTATATTTTTCTTCTAAATAGTTGTATTCAATAAATTTAAACTACATATGCTGTTATAAGAGAAAAAAAAACGTATGAGTTTACTAGCTACTTTACTACTAGCGCATATAGTAAAAGCTGATCCCGGGAACGGACAAATTTCTTTAGAATCATAATTATCTACACCCTACACACAGTATTAGTGATTTGTAAGCGAAAACATTTAAGTGTACGTTATTTAACGCAACTTTATTTCTATCCCCTCCATGTTTTGTCCCTGTAAAAAGTTTTCAACGATGACAAATTGTGATAAATTATGAACAAACAGGCTAACTCTTTAAGCGGGAATTCTTCATCAACTTCGAGATCACAAGATAAATTATTATTAGCCGTAGATAACGTTGAAGATATTTAATAAATGTCTGAAGAAAAGAGAGAAATTTGTCAAAGATTATCACATTACCCTATGTGCTTTTAACAAACATTTAAGTGTTTTTCCTACGTAAAGCGATGTTATGAAATTTCAAATTAGAAAATATTTAAAGATATAGACTTTAGTTTTGCATAAATAAAATGAAGACACTGTCATTTAAAACTCTAAGTGCTACTAGCACTTTTGCACAAGTATTTGTCCACTAGCAAAGACGGCAGGTAGCCGGCTTTAAAAACTTTGCCAAACCATAGTTGGGCGGCTGAATACTTTTCTATGAATATGACAAGTTTCATTGAGTTGCCAGCATTGATCCAATATGTAAAGTTGTTCATATTGACGTACTGAAACACCCCTTAAGAACATTTCAAGGGAAAATTATCGAAATACACCAAGCCTTTTAGGTAGCAAAGGAATAAAAATATTACTCCCGAATAACATTACATCGCTTTATCTTATTCAAAAAAGATTTGTTTACTACCACTTATGTGAAAATATTGACTTTCCAAGTATGGACTACAGCGCTTGTGTAATTTTATAAGAAAGTTTTCTGTTTTGCGATAACGAAATGAAGTTAAGTTCAGAAAACTAAACTTACTTACTCTCCAAAGCTTTTAATCCCAGCATGAGCTTGAGAGCTTGACGCGAGAGGTTTTGTAGCAAACTATCGTCTCATTATAGCCTTAGGTACTTCGTTGTATTTTTAACTGAGCTTTCGCTTTAAGACCTTTAACGGAAATATTATGAATGCTTACATTTTTTATGCTATTTAAATTTGTTAATTAAAATAATGGTAAGCCTGTTCAATCCAAATGTTATGTTTGTATAAAAAGGGTGGCTTATACTAAAAGCTTAACGAAATACAAATACGCAAGGACAAAATTTTACTGCCCACCATTTATTTGATTAGGATTCATAAATAAGGTATTTTTTCAATACCGTTACTAATTACCAATACCGTTACTAAATAACAATACATTACGTAATGGTAAATATATTTACCTATCAGATAAAATAATACTGTCAAAAGTCAGGTATTTTTTAAATGTAGAGACTTTCCAGCATATTCAGTCATAAAGTAAGCTTCGGTCTGCCTTTAGGGCTGAGTTTTGGCCTAGAGTAATTAAGAATGATGTACTGTTTTGTTTTTCGACTACACAGTTGCTATTCTTTTCATAGATGTTTTGTGTACACTCATTTCAATTTAATTAAGTATTACCGCAATAATTAAGTTCATTGAGGGAGATCTCCCTCTAACATCACAGCGCAAACTAGTTGACATGTACATGCATTCTGTCCAGATGGCGCACAAACTCCTGGTCTTCGCCGTTGCCACAAAAGTCCAAATTCGGGGTCTATCAAAGGGACGTAGAGAGAAGCATCCTCGGAGTAAAAATAACGGATCGCATACGAAATACTACTGTTCGTTCTCAGTTCGGGATTATGGACGTAGAGAGAAAGGCAGCGAAACTCAAAGGGCGGGACATGAGTCTAGGATGCAACCAAGGCAAATGGGTATCTGTAGAATGGTGTCACAAAAAAAGACCGCCCATGAACAAGATGGTCCCATAATCTGGCGGCTGCCTGATAAAAATTGGAAATCAATCGCAGGATACAGAAATGAGTGGCAGAATAAAGGGGAGACCGCCCAGTTGTGGGAATGAATATGCTAATAAGTACATTCTACCTTTTTTATGTTAACAATAAGTATTTGGTTATATTGCAGATAAGAAATAAAAACAGTTCAGTATATTTTTATTGGCGGGTTATTTTATAAAAGTCAAAAGTAAGAAAATTCAATTTATAAATTTAAGGCCAACGCATCTATTTATTGAACATAAAATACAAAACAACTGTTTGAAACTACGTAATCCACAGCTGTACACAAACAAAACTATTTATATTATACGATGCAACTTCTGCAAGTTGATAATAAAATTGTTGACTGCACTGCCTTTTGAAACTAAACACATAAAACATTCCCCTGCACATTGCTATGCGCATATGGCCAGGCGTTTCAATTGTCGCAGTCATGCGGAAAAAGGGATTTTAAATGTTAGCATTGTGGCTGATTACATTGTTCTTTAGATAAATTGTTAACGTATACGAGTTGAATATTTGAATGTTTATCACACAAACAAATGAAGAATTAAAACCATCTTAATGAAGTAAATAATAAATAACGTACTGATAGCTGATAGCTTTGAGTAAGTACCGAAGTATTTTTTTATCTCGCAGTAAGGTAGGTATTCTTTTTTTAAACTTTCGCGCTTTAAACATAATAATTAGATGTGTAAGTGGCACTAAGCACGAACCATTTATTTATTTGTTTCCGCTGACGTTTCAATAGAGTTATATCCATCGAGGTCGCAGCAAGACTGGAGTACTGCGGTGTTTATGTGGTGTAAGACGGAGTTGCACTAATAATATTAATAATTTCACTACACACATAACACTACACTAACAGTGTCTGACTTTTTGTTTGACTCTGGAAGACGCGGTTTAATTTAGGCAAACACTGGATTCCATGTTGGTGATAAATTGTATCCATCAACTATGTTGAAATTCTTGAATTTCTCAATTTCAAAAGCTTTCCGTACTATCTTCTTGTATAAGTGCCGGTCAGTGGATAGTATTTATGAACGTAGGTAGTTAGAAGTTACCTAACTAGCTTCAAGATAAATAATAATTGTAATAAATAGGAGTACCCTTACAAAAAAAATACTTGAAAACAGAGGTGTATTATATACTTACATATAAATGCTCGTGACTCTTACGTAGGAATACCTAGGTATGGGTAAGATAGGAAGTTGTATTTATTTCGGCAATCACAAAATAAATAGGTACCTAATAAATTGTCCAAAATATAAAACAATGTTCCAAAAATACCATGAGAAAACTATGGAATGTTATTATTTGTAACTGCCTTTTACTTTATGTAAATGTAAGCAGTTACTTTTCAATGCATAAATACATAGCATTTGACTCATGGAGATATATGTACTACACTACGGTGATTTGACTTTGACTATATTTCCGACAAACCAATTCTTACATTCGTTGTCACATCTAAAGCAGGACAAAACATCACCTATCACGCAAGAGTGAGCAAGACAGCCATATTTCTATCATCACACGGCAAGAATCAACAAGTCAGCTGTAAGAACAAGGGCGGCCGAAAATAACAATAGCGACTAGACAAATGGTCTCGGTTCGAATCCAGGCCGTCGGAGTAATGTTGGGAACAATTCGCTTGCTATTGAGAATTTTGCGAGCATTTCTGGGTAATATTGGATGCCGATGTTGGAATCTTATGATAGTAAGTAAATCACAAATAGACTGGCACTAAGCGATAAAAGTACGGGTATGAATATTTTTCTTCTTTCTTCTTTTTAATTATGGCTTCCACCGAGATTTCAGTGATTCCGCCAATGTCCAGTATAATGAGATACTAAGTATCGGTGTTGTACGGTATGTGGATAAAGTACTCTGTGGTATGTGGCATCAAAGATGGCGTATGTTCTTTGGCAGCCTCGTGGGAGATTTTGGCGACAAACCTATACGAGTCCATTTAACAGTCTACTTTAACTATTTCACAAATTGTTCTCGAGCACGAGCATTTATAACACCAAACTACACCAATTTCATATTATAAAGTCCACTTAAATCAGTTTGCAAAATTGTATAAGGCAAACGACAACTGAACCCCTTGACTTCCCACCAAAAACTCCATGAATATTTTTGTTTTCGTCTAGTACTTATAAGTCGTATTGACATTAGTATTATATTGCACGCTGCCAAAAGGAATCTGTCAAAGCTCATTGTCCACCTAGAATGTATTTTTCACGTTAGTGATCATTCATCATACATGTGTGTACTTCTATTTTATTATATTTTTTATTTCATGGTTTTCACCAAAGTAAAATTTCGGTGATTCTGCCAATTTCCAGTTAAAGAGATACAAAGTATCGGTGTTATACGGTTTATAGTTAACAAGAAGCAATCAAAGATGGCGTAGGTCCTTGCTAAATCGGATTTTTCTTACGGAGCTAACTTTAACTATTTCCCACATTGTTCAACATGAGCATTTATAATACCAAACTGCACCAATTTCATATTATAAATTCCACTTAATCTGCAAAATCATTTAAGGCTAACCCCAACTGAATCCCTTGACTTCCACCCAAAAAAAAAAAACTTGTGTGTTATTTGGTTACGGAAAAAACGAGATGATCAATCAAAGTTAATATATTTTTTTTATTTGTAAAAAAAATGCGAAGGACTAACAAAGTCTAAATATACCAGAATATTTCCGAACGAAAACAGAAGTCGATCAGAAGGTTGTTCAGAACATTATTTGGTTGATTGTAATTAACCTAGATAAAAATAGAAGAGTTAAATTATATTTATTACAAGTGAGTAATAAAGTACTTAATAAGAAATATTATAATTTGATGAAAACATTTTTTCCTGCCCTACCTATTTTTTCCAATTTTCATCTTGTTTATAAATTGAAATGGATCCACACCCACTGTTAAGTAAATAAATACCTTGTGTTTTAATAAACTCGATATTAAATTTTCCCGAAATTCAATCGCCTACCCAGCGAAGCCTGTGAAAATGTTCAATCTCTTCCTAATCAGTATATTGGGAAAGAAAACATAGAACTGTTTGCCTTCGCCCTCTCGAGTTTCGGTATGATAATACTTGACCCATATTGTGTTCCCTTAAATATTTGTTCTCATATTACAAAGAACAATATTTGGATCCAATCATTTGGAATGTACAAAAACAGTATCTACAATGTGAAAGTACAATTACATTCTTTGTATTTGTTTAGGTAGAAAGAAGATGTGGAAAACGGCATATTTTTATACCTACATCTATAATATAAAAATGAATCGCTGAATTTGTTGCTAAGCGCAAATCTCGAAGGCAGCTGAATCGATTTCGCGATCGATTTTTTTTTAGAACATTCCTTGATGTGCAAGGATCGTTCTTACGGAAAGAAAAAAATCTGTGTACCACGGGCAAAGCGGGCAACCTGCTAGTAACAATAAAAATAATATACATGTTGACATCTCTGCTATGTTATAGTCGATCAATTTATAAATTACATGCAACTAAGGAACCCTAAACTACGCGTGGCTCGGCACGCACTCGGCCGTTCTTTTTATTATAAATATACTTTCTGAATAAAAATCATAAGAATACAATTACTATGAGAATTTATAAGTCCTAAATAAAGACCGTAGCAGCCGTCGCTCCCGCAATTTCGCTATTACGTGCAAATAAAACTGCCACGGTTATAAAATGGGAAATTAGAGGGAAATTTACGATGAATAAAACTCGATTATGTGGATTGTAGATTGATGCGATGGGCTTCGGCGATTCGGAGTTTTTCGCGGCAACGACTTCCATGATGTGTGGATGATTTGACGTTTCCTCTAAGCATGTAAATGGAGAGGAGTTATTGGCGGGAATTTTTGCGGACTACATCTTTCATGTTTTAGATTTTTTTTGCAAAGTGGTTCTAGTGGACTATACAGAGTGTAACATGATCCTCAACACATCCTTATAGAGGGGTGACTTAGCCCGACAACATGAACAACTTTTGCTATAACATCAATGCTGGGATAGTTGTCACTTTTCCATACATTTTGCACGGGCGGGTGATTAATTTTGTATAAAAATATGGAAAAATTTTCCGATTTTCCAGCATTGATCCCATAGCAAAAGTTGTTCATATTGACGGGCTGAATCAATCCTTTAAGGGTGTGTCCAGGGTCATGTTACACTCTGTACAATGTGAAATTGGTATATAAATAACCTTGTTTCTGAACAATAATTATGAAGGATGTTTTTTTTTTATTAATTGTTGAATTAGGCATTTGTCAAATAGCAGTAAGATAGATTTAAGGATTATCTAGAGCATCGCAAATCAACATATTTATGATATCTCTTTTTTCTGTCTAACGATTTATTTCAAATGGTGACTGTAATGACCTCTCTGAATTTCATGTATGGGGATACATAGCTGTAAAGTAGTACATAAAATTAGTTTGAAGGATCTGGAACAAAATTTTGAACGAAACTTCAAGTCACATTTTCAATAATTTATACTAGTCAAATACACAAAAAATAATGTATCCCCTTATAAATGGACAGTAACAGTATGTTAATATAAGATAATACATTAATATCAGTACAAAAACATCAAACAGAGTCGCAGACCGGCGCTAGTTATAAATAAAGTACAGTGACAAGGCCGGTCTGGCAGATACCGCTGATGTATACTTTCCGTTCACCCAATATATCACTCGCCGGAATTGTGATAACCAACTGTTAACTAACGTGGAATAATGAGCGGCTATTTCAACATTTGCCATGTGTTGTCCACCTTAAATAATAATAATTAATTTGTTTATTTACTCTTCACATTTATAGCAAAATGATACATTGAACCAATAGGATGAATTCATTTGTTTTTGCGGATAGTGTTATGAAAAACATAAGCACTAACTCACCTAATCAAAGGTTAGTGTTAGGCAGACGGCTTGCCAGAAAAACATTGCTCATAGATAGATGCAAATAAGAGATTCTAATAACGTGTGCTACTGCTTAATCGTCCTAGTGACGATGGAGGAGTCCTTGTAGCACTCTCGGCAATGAAAACTCCGTGTTTTCTTATGTTTTCGCGATTGTTACACATTTAAATTAAATCATTTAAATACGGTTTTTATCGCGTTTATTACAATATTTATACACCTAACGTTTCGAGCACTTTACAGTGTTCGTGGTCGCAGGTAGACTAAGTTGACATATGTCTAGTATTTTATAAGAACTGCAAAATCTACCGCCTAAAATCTTTATTGATAACGTTCCGGATGTACGCACTATTGGCTCACGGTGTCTGAAGGTATTGCAGTCTTCTGCTAGTTCTGCAGCTGCAGTTCTTATAAAATACTAGACAAATGTCAACTTAGTCTACCTGCGACCACGAACACTGTAAAGTGCTCGAAACGTTGGGTGTATAAATAATGTAATAAACGCGATAAAAACCGTATTAAAATAATTTTAAAAAAGAAAACTCCGAATAACGACGTCCCAATATCAATGTAGCGTCCGTGTAGCATTGTTGTAAATAGTTAATGGAATAATAAAAGTAACATACTTTTGATATATAGGACGCCGGGTCAAAAAAAAAGGTTGGCTTGTGTATACATGGCGAAATTTTGATCGTTCCGGACCATTAAAGGGGTGATTCAGCCTGTCAATATAAACAACTTTTTCTATGGGACAAATGCTGTGAACTCGAAAAAAAATTCGATATTCCTATACAAATTGCCCGGGCGGCTGAACACTTTTGTATGAAAATGTCGAAATAAAATTTGAGTTTCCAGCATTGGTCCCATAGGAAAAATGGTTCATATCGATGGGCTGAATCACCCCTTTAAGGGTCCAGAACGATCAAAATTTCGCCATGTATGTTCTAACCAGCTATTCTTCGCACTAGTTGGCACTAGTAAAAAAAACTGTGTTGCGGCAGAGTAGATATCATCGTGACCATTACATATTGAGACAAGCAATGAGTCACTTAACTCACATTAACCTTAGCCCTCGGACCCTATATAGGTATGAGTACTACGTAACATGAAGCGTGTCAACGTGTCACCCGAGCGTGCGGCGTATGCTCTTGACACAATATGTTAAGCTTTTCTAAGCAACTGGATCGTAAATTCCATATATAAATCTTAAAACTACTGCAATTTGTTAATGAAAAAGCGCAAAACCTGAGGTAAACCCAAAATTTTCGCGGAATATTTTTTTTGTTTTCTTGTGGTTGTTGCAAATTAAAAAGTCTATGATAATTACGCACGATCTAGGATGACGTTGTCGCTTCGCGTATCGCCAGATCAAACAATAAATAATTAATTAAAATGCTTTGTTTTATTAAAATTTGCCCCCTTTTTTATTTGTGGAATTGAACTCAGCAAAAAACAGTTTTCTTACCCCTTTGGGTTGGACTTTTTTCCAATTTTTAATGAGAAGAACATCGGGTATTTTTAACCTTTCCAATAAAAAAATAATATTAAAATTGGACTACTCTGTAAAAAAATGCGTGGTCATACATAAAAAAAATATACGCATCGACTTTATAACATAGGTTCTCTTGTTTTTTCGTCGGTTTAAAAAGGCAGCCAGTTCTGACAGATCTAACAACATACATCTACGGTGGCGTAATTGGCAACGCATAGATCGTACTGAGATCTAGACGCAGGTTCAAGTTTTGCCCGCGTGGAATTTTTTTCACCATTTCTTATTTTCTTTATTTAATAAATAAGGTAAAATAGCATTGTGACTACAAAATAAATAGGCTTCCTACACAGTAGTTGATTTTCAAATTCATTACAAAATGAGTTGAAATCAAATACCGCACTTGTAAAAGTGGGGTTGTTGTGTTGGGTGACGCAAGCCTAGATGCGTGTAAGAGGAATGGGATATGGTGGAGAAATTCGGCGCCGGGGCTTGAAGCGCGGTGGCGTAATTGGCTACGCATAGATCGCACTGAGATCTAGACGCAGGTTCAAGTCCTGCCCGCGTGGATTTTTTTCATCATTTCTTATTTTCCTTTATTTAATAAATAAGGTAAAATAGCATTGTGAATGCAAAATAAATCCCATATAAAAACTAGATCTAAGAACAGACAGCTCCAACCATTTCACGGATTTGCGCATAAATTTGGTATGTAAATAGCTATTATAACGTAACCATTTGCTAAAAAAGGATTTACCAAAATTCAAGGCGTTGAAAAGGGTGTCATACATATATATATTTATATATGTATGTTATTATTAACATACATACATTCATACATACGCGCTTGAAGCTTGATTGACTTTTCAAAGCACCGCAATGTGTTAAAATCTAAAGAAGCTAGTAAAACATAAATATTAGACAACTCTTTACAACACTACATTCCGAAACATCTTTTTATGGCAAAAAGCTAACGGCAAAATTTTACGTGGAATATAAAAGCGATTGTTTTACGATTGCGGCAGAGATATACTACAACTATACACCTAACACACTATACATAGGACATAGGTAAGGTTCAAAGACACCTGTAAAGTATTCAACTTCCAATATTATAAATGTGCAATTGTTTATTCTCACTTAAAAATAAACACTTTTTAATTTTATTATTCAAAAAACAGAATGATTGTTTTTAGCGGGCGGGTATAATAATAATAATAAAAAAAAACAAAGCCCATGTCAGATTCAAAAACACCTGTAATTTGATAAATGGATTATTATGTGTTAGTTTGTCTTCGCTTCATTTCATAGGCTATTAATCCAAATAAGTAAAAATATTTTTAAACAAAAAACAAAAATCGACGATACTTAATCAACTCAACGATACTATATTTTATAACAAATACATATATAGATAAACATCCAAGACCCAGGTCAATCTGAAAAAGATCGTTTTCCATCATGACCTGGCTGGGGATCGAACCCGGGATCCCCGTGTCGCAGGCTGGCGTGGTAACCGCTGCGCCACGGAGCTCGTCGTATTCTTAATCCGGAATTGTATACATATGTATTTTTCCTTCGGAACATAAAATTAATAACTTATATAACTGTACCATTAAGCTACTATACATCCACTTGGTCCAAAGACAGAAAGTATTAATACGATTAAGATAGTGCCTATGTTTCTCACTTTAAAACAAATAAACTTTAGAGCAATGTCTAAACACTTACATATATAGATAATAAGAACTATCAAATTTATGTGTTACTAGCTGTTACCAGCGGCTTTGCCCGCGTGATTTATAGCCTATATCTTTGTCAGTACCCTACCCTACATATATGCAAAATTTCATGATGATTGGTCCAGTAGTCACGGCGTGAAAGCGTAACAAACAAACAAATAAACAAACAAACTCACTTTCGCATTTATAATATTATTTAGGATCCCGAAAATTAATTATAAAATTATTTGAGACACCTCTAACTCTTTACAACTCTACATTCCGATTTTTTATGGCGAAAAGTTAACAGCCAGATTTTCCATGGAACATAAAAATGATTGTTTTAAGGCTACGGCGATATAAAACAACAATTCGTCGGTCAGGTTCAAAGACACCGACGAGTAGCTATACGAAGTCGCGTGACTGCGCCCCTTAAGTGCAGATAACAGCAATATTATGATGGGTGGTCCAAGAAACAAGGGGCGATAAGTGTATTAAGTGTAGCAGAAATGTTAAATATTGGAGAGTATTTGCATTAAAAATATTATAAACTAGCTGTTACCCGCGGCTTTGCCGTGTTATATAGCCTATGTCCTTCTTAGTACCCTTACCAATATGTATGCAAAATTTCATGATGATCGGTTCAGTAGATAGGGCGTTAAAGCGTAACAAACAAACAAACTCACACTCATTTTTAGGATTAGGATCATGTCAATGGCACATTCCAATCCATCACCTATTTTAATTCCATTTTTACCTATACGCCCTCCAATGTGCTAAACGTTAACAATTGTACTATAGGAAAATGTTCGTATACTATACAAGTAGTGGTAGCTTGTCATGAACCACAAATACTTGGTTATTACTGAACCGAAACCTATAAAACTCGCATTCCTAGGTTAACAGTCTTAACGCACGTGCCAGCATTTAGTAATGAAACAATTAAGACAGAAGATGAAACCCCAAAACTGCTAGTACTTTAAATCAATGCATGTGATAGTACGACCATGATTCCTTAAATAATCATCATCCGAGCGTATTCCCGGTTGCATCCTTATTGGCAACGCTTCAGAGCCCTTACCCACCTTACCTAGGTGACCTTACCTATACGAGGTACCTTGGTTAGCGTACCTTACCTAGGTGACTTGACGAACTTACTAATTATACATATAGAGACTACAGTCTGAGGTCAGCAACCTATCACGTTTTCATACAATAGATAAAGTAAAATATAGAACTTAGATATTAAAGTGGTTAGAAGAAGTTAATAGATACACATAGGTTATAATTAGCGCAGACTTAATCTTAGCATGAACTTTTTTGAAAAATTGACTCAAACAATACAAAACTATCATCATCCTTGAAACCTGAAACTTTATCGGATTAAATTTTCCCAATTCACTCGACCGACCGTGATGGACCCTCATTAGTTCAAAAAGAGGCAATTTTGACATCCAACGCGAGCAATTTTAGTATAGGGCTCATTGGTTCTGGTTCTGTAATTGAGTCATCAATTCGGTAACCTGATTGTGTCACACACAGTCGTGCAAATCACAGCGCATATGTTAACAAATATTACATGTAGTTTCTTTCCATTGGCACTTGATTCTTTAACTACGGCTCTTTAGATTCTACCATGACCATTTTTGTCCTAAGTTACAACATTCAACTAATCTCAAAATGTAAATAGATTAACACAAATAATAGCTACTTACATATTAACTCTAAGAACTGTAACTTTATCCTACTAAATTTCCCCACCCACTCATGTCTTACGCCTAACCGACCGTGATGGGCCCTCATTAAGTTCAAAAAGAAGCAATTCTGACATCCAACGCGAGCAATTTCGGCATAAAGTTCGATGGTTCTGGTAATGTAATTGAGTCATCGATTCAGTACCTAAGCTGAGTGTGTCACGCTCAGTCGTGCGTATCGCATCGCATATCTTAGCAAAATATTAGATGTAGTTTCTATTCTTTGGCACCTGAACTTTTGAACTACAGAGCTATAAATCTACCATGAGCGTTTCTGTTCTGGCCCAAGCCAACATTGACACAAAAATTAAGCTACTTACATATCCACCTTAAGACCTGTAACTTTATCCAATTGCATCATTTTCTCACTCACTCATGTCGTAAGCCAACTGATCGTAATGGGCCCTTATTAAGTTCAGAAAGAGGCAATTTTGACATCCGATGCGAGCAATTTCGGCATAAAGTTCGTTGGTTTTATTTATGTAATTGAGTCATCGTTTTGTTGAGCGGAGTGCAGCATGCATGATCATGCGTACCGCATAGTATACTCTACTCAAAATTTTCATATAATTTCTTTCCATTGACATCGGATTCATTTAAAACTACAAGGCTTTAAATTTCACCATGAGCATTTTTGTCCCAAGTTCCAATATGCAACTAATCTCAAAATGTACACAAATAATAGCTACCTATAAGCCTTCAGACCTGTAACTTTATCTTACACAATTTTCCTCACTAACTCATGTCTTACGCCAAACCGACCGTGATGGGCCCTCATTAAGTTCAGAAAGAGGCAATTCTGACATCCGACGCAAGCAATTTCGGCATAGAGTTCACTGGTTCTGGTTATGCAATTGAGTCATCGATTTGGTAAGCTGAGTGAAGCACGCACGGTTGTGCGAATCGCATCGCAAATCTTAACAACATTATATTACATGTAGTTTTTTTCCTTTGGCACCTAATTTTTTAACTACAGTACCATGAGCGTTTTTGTCCCAAGTTAAAATATTCAACTAATCTCAAAATGTACACAAATAATAGCTACCTATAAGCCCTCAGACCTGTTATTTTATTCTACACAATTTTCCTCACTAACTCATGTCTTACGCCAAACCGACCGTGATGGGCCTCATTAAGTATAGAAAGAGGCAATTCTGACATCCGACGCGAGCAATTTCGGCATAGAGTTCACTGGTTCTGGTTCTGTAATTGAGCCATCGATTCAGTAAGCTGAGTGTGTCACGCACGTTCATGCGGACTCGTGCGAATCAAGTATCTTTACCAATGATTATGTGTCGTTTCTTTACTTTGGCACGTATTATTTTTTGAAGTGCGGTGCTTTTGAGATTTGTAGTCCAAGAGAAACATTTTCACAAGCTTTTATTGAACTTGGTCTGTTAGTTTGTTTGTTGGCTATAAGTAAAAAAAACATAGGTCGTACATAGACCTAAGGTCGCCGCTTCATGTCCTGCCCGCCCGGAATTTTTATCAAATCTTTTTTTTTTATTCAAAAAGAGCAAGATAAATATATCTTTATCCACAAAGACATACTCCCTGGCAGGGACAAGTAAAACTAAATTAACCTATGCAAAGAAACAAAGAAATGATCATCCCTATTACGTACCCACTGTTGCAATCCTGCAAATAGACTCTGATAGATTTAATCGGCTCTTCGATTGCGCGTGTAAAATAGCCGGCTAATGCCAATGCAGCATCATAACGATAGGGGGATGTGTATACTTGCGACTTACGCATTTAATCGCAACGTTTTGTTGTAAAATATTGCTGTAAGTGCATTTGTGTGGTCTTTCTGAAAGTACAAACGTACTTACAGAAAGAAAAAGATGGTCGAAAACTGAATATCAATAGAAATTTCAAAAGTAATTCAATTAAAAACATTTCGTCATCATTTCCGTATATTAAGAGTTTGTTTAACAAGCAAGTTTAGAAGAAAATTTTGCGTACAAACTTCTGTATAATAATTTATTTCGATCCTGTTTTTGCACTTTTACTGTGAAACAATAACGCATATAAGCTTTTTAATTAAGGAAATATATTTTTATAGGCCTTTTTAACTTATGGAACAGACAGTTATCTTCACTATAAATTTCGCAAATATTTATTATTAATTTTTAAAAAATACCAACTTTTGTCTTAGTTCAGTTAATTATGCATGTTATACAACGTATCTCAAGTAAACGTACAGCCTCTATAAAGTCTGATGTGAATCGTGTGTGACTACGTAATAATAATTTGTAAATCTATGCAAATAGTTTTATTTGTGATAACTGAAACGTACCGACAAATCGCGCTGTTTAATGGCCCGTCTACAACGGCAAACAAATAACCCAAGAATCTGTGCCATCTAATTCGATCATAGGGATCATAGGACTGTAGAATCTAACCTATAAGAGTTGGATTCCCGCCAATACGAATCGACAGAATTATATAATTACCTGTGGAACCTTAACAAATGGCCGACGTGGTGATGGACAGCTATCGATTGTAAATAGATTTCATTGCGTCACGTGCTTGTGTGCGTTGATGAGTAATTGAATGTTGTTATGGGACGGGTCGCTATATGTAAGATGTTGTGTATGGGCTTTACACACCGAAGACATAAACAGATTATATGTATGTATTTTCCGCCCACTTAACAATATGTCATAAAACCGAATCCGATCCTTAAACGGGCATCATTTTCTATGGGACTAATGTTCCTCCTCCTTGCTTCGTAATCCTCATTGCTGAGGGTCGTGATCTCTATGTAACACTTTTCTGTGTACTAGGTATATCCCGCCATTCAGATCTGCGTTCCGCAACTCGTACAGCGTCGCTGACGTTGGTCTCGAGCGTCGAGCGAATCTGGCGCTCAATTTTTGAACTAGTAGAATCGATCCGCCACTCGTTGTGACGTCAGCACTCGGTTCGTATTCACATATGAATAAAATCAACGAGTGGTCCTGTTTTTACGTATTTTTGAACCGTGCGAATATATTTTTTGTTTTTTCTTACATTAGTACCTTTGGTAGTTCTTGGTGTTCTTGGCTTGGTGGATGGTACTACCAATGGTACCTAATGTGGCCCAATGGTACCCGTGGGACCCATTGGATGCTTGGGACCCAATGGGACCCATGGGACCCTTGGGATCTAATGGGACCATTTGGGTACCCTTGGAACCCTTTGGGACCCTTGGGACCCTTTGGGATCGATGGGACCTAATTGGACCCATTGGGACCCATTGGGACCTTATGATACTTATAGAACCCATTGGGATCATAAGTAGTCAAGTCAAATTTAATATTTTATTGTATACGTCTTTGAATCCGAGTGCTCTCGTGCGACCATTCGGAAAAACAATTCGAATAAAGTTTCAAAAATAGAGCCAATTAAGATTCACCATGCGAAAGCTTAACAACGAGTGGTGGATCGATTCTACTGGTTTAAAAATTGAGCCCCTGGTCGGACCAACGCTTCGTCCTCTGGATCTTTTCCCTTCTACTTTGCCGGTAAGTAGGAGTTTCTCTAGATTGTCTCCGCCTTTCCTGGATATATGTCCGAAGAACTCGAGTACTCTGCGTAGACATATTGTGGAGAGTCTGATCTTTATTCCCAGTTATGTCTGGACTTGGGACTAATGTTGGAAACTATTATTATCAATACGGGATATACTGCGATTATTATTGAGATATCTGATATTTCGACAACATTGTAGCTACTATCTTCACAGACTAGCTGAAGAGCTGCGGTGGATCTTTCAAGAGAACGATACGTTTCTCTTGAAAGTTCCAACATCCACCTTTTTACACCATATATCCACCGTATATCCTCTTTCTAAGTCTTTTATTGCACAAGTTTTTACATACAACACGGACGGTGTCTGTTCGGGAATTGTTCTCCGGAACGCGTAAGCTAGTTGTTCTTTTGTTGGCTAGATGGCAGTTTCAACGTTATCGAAATACAAGTATCAGACAAATAATAAAATAACCACGGTTACTCTCGTAGTGATAATAATAGTGATCGTGACCACGAAAACTTAAATCGATCAAAGTTAGAAATTAGAAAAAAAATATTTCCCCAAATGTTGAATTTTTTCGAACTTCCAGCTTTAGCTTAACATCGGAAATTAATGGTCAAGTCAAGTAAAAAAAGTAACTCACTTTAATGTCACTATTCAAACATGGTAAACTGGAGCAGTTGGTTTGTTTACGTACCTGAAACAAATATAAGGGAAATATCAGTAAAAGAGTACATTATACGTAATGTTAAACCATCACTTGAATCGGCCACTGAGCCCATGAATTTCCAGGGAAGAATACTAATCTATTTACACCTCACCGTTCAGAATTGGTCAAGCCGTTTATGCTACAGAAGGCCACAATGTAACAGGCATACTTACATATATACATATTTGCGAAAAACATAACTGTACTTTTCGCAATTAAGTCGGTCGGGAGGGTAAACCTAAAAAATAAAAATAAAATCCTATTCGAGCCAGTCTCGTTACCCAAAAAAAGGTTCATCGCGCCGATTCTCTATTCGTTGCTGCGTTGGAAGAAAAGCCCTTGAGGGCTTTTATGAGTAAAACAGCAATGTATAGTGAATTTGCCACACGCCAGGCTGCGACACGGATGATCCCGGGTTCGATCCCCAGTCAGGTCAAAATAAAAAACGATCTTTTTCAGATTGACATGGGTCTTGGATGTTTATTTATATATGTATTTGTTATAAAATATTCTATCGTTGAGTTAGTATCCCATATCACAAGTCTCGAACTTACTTTGGGGCTAGCTCATTCTGTGTGATTTGTCCGTATATATTTATTTATTTGCGCGATGATGTCCAAACGTATGGAAGAACCATATAATTCCCAACATCAGAACATGAGTGTCGTGTCTAGCCGTGTGGTTCCCGGCAGAGTAGAATAGGACCACTCCAAGTCTTTCCGTGGATGTCGTAAAAGTCGACTAAGGAAACACAAGCTAAACAAAGCTATCAAAGAGACCTCTCCAACCCGTCTGGCCAGCGTGGAGAGTGCAGGCCAAATCCTCTGACTGCCTTGGCTAATACATGGCTTTGGTAGCAGAGAGGGTGGTGCTACTGCAGTGGAGACTAACAAAGACCTGCTGATGAACATGAGTGACTTTTACTCGTAGATATTGTATGACGCGTGTTTTTTCCATTTCCGGGCCAAATCAAACGTTTGTCGTATTGTTTAAATTTAGACTTGATTACGTTTGTGTGTATGAACTAGCTATCATATTGCCGCGACTTCGTCCAAATAATTTATAGCTTATATGATATTCTACAAAATCCATTAAGGAAATTTTTACATTATGAGTAACAGACATTTTCACTACCGACAAAAATATAATTTTCTAAATTGCTTACACAAACAGTCGGACAGACAGATAAAAAAGCCACGTAGTATTCTCTGTCGTTTTTATTTGCCTCTGTGGCCATATCGTATTTCTATATTGAATAAATGTTAGTTCGCGCTAAATATTGTATTTATATTCCGTACGAAAATAATAAAACATCTATTAAATTATACTTTTATAGAGCTTCTGTAATGTGATATTAGAAGAACTCGGAGTTCTTATGACTCCCATAATCGATTTTAAGATGCGCCGATATTATATTTTTATACCTCTTACGCATATAAGATTTTATATTATTTGATTTTGAAATATAAGACGTACATTTAATGTCATTTGGCACCGCACAGTTTTATTGCGACGAACGAGCGAATGTTAGTCCTAATCCTAATCCTAACTAATATTATAAATGCGAAAGTGAGTTTGTTTGTTTGTTTGTTTGTTACGCTTTCACAACGTATCTACTGAACCGATCATCATGAAATTTTGCATACACATAGGTTAGGGTACTGAGAAGGACATAGGCTATATATCACGCGGGCGAAGCCGCGGGTAACAGCTAGTTGTAAATATAAACGTCGTCTTTATCCCTTACGGGCTAGACAGAGCCTAAAGCCTAAGCCTAAGACCGAAACACCACATTTACGGCACAGCTACGCTTAGCATGTTGATGGGCTATATGGAATACGAAATCAAAATAATGATGTCTTATATATAAAAATATTTTGTTCTGAACCTGGTGAAGTAAGGTCGAATACGCATCAACGAATTTAATTTAATATAACTACTAAAGTACCAAAATGTGTTCAGAGTTTAAAGGTTTTAACCATAAACTTAAAGTTCAAGAGTTAAACCAGAGCTCCGTAGCGCAGCGGTCAACACGCTTGCCTGCGACACGGATGGTCCCGGGTTCGATCCCCGGTCAGGTCAAGATGGAAAATGATCTTTTTCAGATTGACCTGGGTCTTGGATGTTTATCTATATAAGTATCTATTATAAAATATAGTATCGTTGAGTTAGTGTCCCATAACACAAGTCTCGAACTTACTTTGGGGCTAGCTCAATCTGTGTGATTTGTCCGTATATATTTATATATTTATATTAAAGTGCAATAAAAGCTAAGTGCGACAATTAAACCTATATTTAACGAAAGAGTAAGATGTATTCGTCAATTAAGCAGGAAAATACTTAATTTATACTGATTAAGTAAGGTAATTACACACCAAACAGGTTTGATCATCTTGGTCTTTGTAGTCTCCACTGCAGGAGAACAACCTTCTCTGTACTACCCGAGCCATAGTATATTAGCCAGAGCGTTCAGAGGATTTGGCTTACACTCTCCACGCCGGCCAGACGCGTTGGAGAGGTCTCTTTGATGTTTATAAGCTTTATTTAGCGTGTCTTTCCTAAGTCTAGTCTGATAACCACAACATGTACACAGTTTAACGGCAAAAGCTCTAACCATAACTTTTTTTAATAAAAACAATGGTTTGCTAAGATTGGGAAGCTGTGTGGTCCGCGAAACCAGTAACGTTTGTAACATCGCTTGGTGGGTTAAGGAATAAGTTAAAAGCTTTATTATTTAACGAACTGCGGCAAAGAACAAAACTTTTTAACGCAAAAATTAAACCGCCGAACGGGAAAACTGTTTTTCTAGAATACTCTGTAAAAAGTTATGCGTAATTATACTTATATAATGAGTAGTAATATGCCGTGTGGTTCCCGGCAGAGTAGAATAGGACCACTCCAAGTCTTCCCGTGGATGTCGTAAAAGGCGACTTAGGAAACACAAGCTAAACAAAGCTTATAAACATCAAGATACCTCTCCAACCCGTCAGGCCAGCATGGAGAGTGTAGGTCAAATCCTCTGACTGCTCTGGCTAATATAACTTTGATAGTACAGAGAGGATCGTGCTCTTGCAGTGGAGACTGAAAAAGATCTGATGATGAATGCGTGCGTAGTAATACATTTTAAAAAATGCGTTGATAAATTCCTCCGTTTATTTGTCGGATGAAAATTAAAGTATATTTTATTTAAGTCCATGTTAATAAGACTGATCTAGGAGAAACGAAAAAAAAAAACGGTTATTTGGAATCAGCTGTTTCTCTTCCCGTGCAGATCGTAAAATCCGATCTTGTCAATAGGCGATGCAGCTAGCAACTCACTATTTTGATTCCGTTTCCCATTAAAATATAAGCCACATGCTAAACGTGGCCTTTAGGTTATAAGACCTGTGCGCTAACTACTAAGCTAAACTAAGGAAATTACTTAATAATATGTAATGTGTACTAACTAAACAGAGTTTGCAAAACTTTAAGGTAGTCTTACAATTCTGTGTTAATTTTAAGTATGCCTTCATCTCTCTCTTCTGGAGTAGTATGTGTTGAAACTGCGACTATACACATTTCACCATCGTTTATCTCTCATCGGCCATAACTTAGACCAAACTGGGTGCGTTTTACGAGTTACGAGATCCCTCCTTTTAAGGAACAATGTGATATTAAACAAAAATCATTACTGGAAACTGGCGGTTTACTGTTCGACACTCACCAACAATGCTTGGGCCAAAGGTGGTTCTTTCGAAGCGAGTTCTCCATTTTTTGCTCTTTACGACTGTGAGAAACATATCCTATTAGGACACCATCGCCACCAGTGGTGCTACTAGCATAGTCAAAGGTAAAGCGTTTTGAGCTAGACTCTGTATATAAGGAGAATGGTCGTGGCACATTAGGGAACTAAATCTGTGATATTTTCATTCAGATGTTTGTCCGGATAATTTTATAAAGTATATTATTTGTAATATTCGGTTATTTGGGTGTGTGTTTAAAGAAAAAACTATTGAGCCGATTTCCAATGTTCTTTCACGTATATATATTGCACTTTAATATATATATATATCTCTCTACATTAGTTGGTAAAATTGGCTATAGTTGTTTGAGTTGAATCTTATGAAGCGTCTGTCGTGTTATTTTTAATTTTATTTTTTTATAGAAATCCCCGGCTACAGCTAAGGCAGCTCTGGTAGCGAAAAAGCAGTGCTCTCAAATCCTACAGTCTCACACCAGTCTCTTTCGTACAGAAGCTAGAGACCTAGAGACCACACTAGAATTGTATACTATTCTATGTGACCCCAGGGTTCCCCCTGGGGTCACAAAGAGCCTTTGTGAGAACTCTGTGGGTGATTTGATTTCTTGCAACTTTACACACTTTGATAGCGGAACTAAAGTGTCCTAGTGTGATAGGGACCTAAAAATCGATGTGGATAAACTGCTGTTTTATAGATGACAGAAACGCATTACGAGTTAACATGGTATGAAATGTTAAAAAAACAAACCATAAACCATAACAAACCATAAAGTGTAAAAAAAAAAACAAACCATAAACATATTTTTGTACTTGATTACTTGACTGAAGAAAATTACAAAAAACATAGAATTATATTATAAAACAGTGTGACATCACTGTTTTATAATATAATTCAATGTTTTATTGTAATTTTCTTATTCTTTTCCTTATGAAATATTTGAGCAGTAACTAATGCATAAAAATAGTGATAAATCATTTGATTTTTCGTTATAAAACCACCGGTGGAAAATGCGTAAAACTGGATAACCGTTAGAAAATGAATAAAACTTATATTTTTAAAGTCAAAAGTTCATACATTTGACAATTAGTTTCAGAACAATTAACAAAACCATTCTTGACCCCAATGTTGCCGCTTCTGTAGCGCGTAATAAGAAACGTCAAAAGTTGTCATCTTGTAATAGTCGTACTGTAACGTCCTTAGCTGTAGTTAAATACCCACCGGTATTCTAAGTTTACCATCATTTTAGTTTTAAAGAAGCTTAACAGTTAAAGTGATAAACTTGTGAGTTTAGTGTGAGTTTAATGTGGCGTGCCGACAACAAAGGACAATAACTCAGAAACTGAGAAATAAGTTTTAAGGCTTAGCGGGAAAGGAGCGACGGCAAAAAGTGCGGTTACTTTTTATTTTTTAGGTATTCCATGATTTCTACGGCATCGTTCACAGATCACAGATGTCTGTCTGTGATCTGTGAACGATGCCGTAGAAATTGGGTTGACATGGAGTGAAATGTTTAAATTTGAAGGGAAAAGAACCAGCCATAATGTTTTATATGATACTAGCTGTTACCCGCGGCTTCGCCCGCGTGGTATGCCTATGTCCTTCTCAGTACCCTCACCTATGTGTATGCAAATTTTCACGATAATCGGTTCAGTGGATACGGCGTGAAAGCGTAACAAACAAACAAATAAATAAACAAACAAACTCACTTTCGCATTTATAATATTAGTTAGGAAGGATTAGGAATAGGATGATATTTCTAACCGTAAAGTTTCAGTGTATAACATTAACTAGGAAGGCCAATAATCTATACTTATATTAAAAAAGAGGAAATATTTGATTGTCTGCTTCGAATAGGCTCCGCAACTACGGGACCGATTTTTAAAACACTTTCGATAAAGATAGGCAATTAACTGCGGGCGTCATAGGCTATAATTTACGCAGACGAAGTCCCGGGAAATTTTGCAGTTATAATACAAAGAGAAATGAAATGAAATAGTACATTATGGTACTAGTGTGTAACATTGGTGATTACCGCCGAGGCGCCATTGAGACCTGAGCCGCAGGCGAGGGTCTTAAGAGAGCCAAGGACGGTAATCATCAATACACACGTGTATCATACGACGTTTTTCAACACACTTGTGAATAAAATAACAATAAAAACTCATTTTATTTAGTAGATAAAAAGTTTATTTAGAGAAACAATTAGTAAATGTGCAGTTAGTAAAATTATAATTAACTGTTTTTGATGGGATAGCGGTCTCATCAGATAGATTATTTATTGAAATACTTTCATGTTCTATTGTAATTTGAGATGGCTCATTATTCGTGTAGGTAGGTGAAATCCAATCATTGGATGTACTTGGTGTTTCGTCTGTAGGAAGCGCCTCAGAATCAAGTTTAATTCTTTTTGTGATTTTTGCACAAATTTCCTTCTTGTTTTGTATGGAATCTTCTACGTATGATTCTGCTACATTGCGAGATCGCCACCCACCATGACGCTTCAAAGTCATTATATCAGCTCCTGAATTAGCCAGCAATGTAGCTGAAGTTCTTCTGAAACTATGTCCAGTGTAGCTCTCAGCATCTGCTAAACCTAAAAACTTTGCGATTTCTTTAGGCATAGAACCAAATTTGTTTATACCTATAGGCTGACAGGTACATTTACCATTCTGGTAATTTAGAAAGAAACGGTCAGTTTTTGCTTTTGGTGACCGCAAACTTTCATACTTCTTAACAATTTCATAGAATGGGCCGTGTATGGTGAATGACCTCGGTATTTTATTTTTCGTGATAGGTATCTTCACTAAAAGCATCTGTCCATGGTTTTCTATGTTTTTTACGGTTATATTTGTTAATTCTTGTATCCTACAGGCACCAGTTACACCAAATATTAAAGCAACCTGAAAAAAAAAGAAACAATAATTATTAAGTTCAACATACAACACAGGCTGAAGACGCGTAGATATTTAAAATTAATTTAACTAACCTTAGTAGCCAGATATTGGTTATCTGGAGCATATTTTATAAATTTTTCTATATCGTCAGACGATAAAACCTTTGATTTCTTGCTTCTAAATCCATCGGATAGTCTCTTTAGATAAGCTGACAAATTAGAGTATGTTTTTAAGTCCACTCCATTCTTTGTTCGGACTGTACTTTTTAACATTGAGTATAAACACCACAAAGAGCTAGGTTTGTACTTAGAAGATAATTCTTTAAAGTACGCCATGAACACATTTTCTGAAAAAGACTGCGTATTCTTCTTGTTTTGCCATTTTATGAAATTTTGGTACGCTAATAGATATTTTTCCTTGGAGTTTTCAGGTAGTAAACTTTCCATAACGTTAAGGGCTTCACATCTTATATCGGGCGGTGTACAACATAAATAATTTTCTTCGTAACTAGTACTTGTAGACATTTTAATTAATAAATAACTATAATTTCAATAGTGAAAACGAGTTGTGAAAAATGTTTCGCTATGGCGGGAAAAATTAAACAGTTTTCCTATGCGCGCGCATTGCGATCGGCCACAGACTAAAGGGATGAGATTTTTATTTTTATTTTCCGCGCAAAGGATTTGCTCCTATTCTGCCACGTACAAAATGGGGAATTTAAAGTTTTCTTTTATTACAGAGAAAACAAAAGTTATATTTGAGTGAAAGTTTTATTTATTAAACACGTACGAGTTAAAATTATCTATTTAAATAAGAAGTTGCTTGAAATGAGCAAGCAATAGGAACATTAATTTATTTGTTCTATTGAACACGATCTTTTTTTATTAAAAACTTTTTTAAGAATAAAGCAACTCAACCAATAAAATTAAAAAAAAAATCTATAACTCACTAGTGAGTTATAGCAATGAAAAAGTCACAGTTTGATTATGGGTGTCATTCTGTGCCTAATTGCAGTGACCATAGAGCCACTTTATGAGCAAGTGTGTTGAAAATAACTTTATTGGCTACTCACACAATGCGACACATAACAAAAGATTAAAGAAAATGAGCTTGTAAATCTAACTGAGATACAAGCTCTGCTTAGTTCAGACACCAGTCCAGTAAGATTGTAGAGAACAAATAAAGAATTTTTACTTTACTAGTTACAATAATAGTCAAAGGGTGTCGCAGAGATTGCCAAAAGGGACCTACTCAGCATAAAGCTGCAGCACAAAGCACTGCAGCGTTGATATTCTGCAGGAGAGAGAGAAGGAAAGGAAAGATTTGATTGTTTGCATTGACTCGAGCTCCGTGGCGCAGTGGTCAACACGCCAGCCTGCGACACGAAGGTCCCGGGTTCAATCCCCGGTCAGGTCAAGATGGAAAATGATCTTTTTCAGATTGACCTGGGTCTTGGATGTTTATCTATATAAGTATATAATATTATAAAATATAGTTTCGTTGAGTTAGTATCCCACGACACAAGTTCACAACTTACTGTGGGGCTAGCTCAATTTGTGTGATATGTCCCTATATATTTATTTATATTATATATATTAAATAGGCTTCGAAACTACTGGACCAATTTTCAAAATTCTTACACCTATATTAAGTTTATTTGTCAGTGCGTGATATATAACCTATATCCTTCTCAGTACCCTTATCTATGTGTATGCAAAATTTCATCATGTTCGGTTCAGTAGATAGAGCGTGGAAGCGTTACAACCAAATAAATAAATAAACTGACTTTTTCATTTATAATATTAGTTATGATAATAATTGATATAAAATGAGAGGTATTTTATACGTACCACATTACAAAATTATATAATTTATAAGTATATGTAGTATATTATACCATTCTCCAGTGAAACAATAATTTGCCCGGAAACATAGAAGTCGGGTTTTAGTTTGATAACTTTATCTTGTTAAAATTTACCCTAGTATAAGCCGTGTTCAACGCACAATAAAACTACTACATCGCTCATGTTCACGAAATACAAGATCGTTTAAGAAGACATGAGCTATATCTAACAACACACGAACCCCGCCCAAACATATTGTAATCATAGAGTATAAAAAGGAGAGAAACACTTTTGTATTTCAAAAATTTACACACTTCGGATTGTCTTGCGTGATAAAAATATATGTTTGTATAATGTAAATTATGTACTCTGCAGTAAAAGATAAATATTATTTCATTATGATGTACAATAGTATGAACATTGTATGCAAAGCAGTGTGGTAACAAAAAACTAAATAAAAATATATATAGGATATGTCTTTAGAACCTTTCTAAAGTTCTAAATAAAAGTTAGGTTCTAATTGACACAAGCCTCACCTACCTTGAAAGTTATTAAAGTGCGGATAAGCGTCTATCTTATGATCACACGTTCCTTGTGTATTTATTAATTTTCCAAGAAAAATATTCATGCTTAGACCCAAATTTGATTTAAAAAAGATCTGGCCAGCATTATAAATGTCATCGGATTAAAATGGCTACCTTATATTGTCGATATCTTGGTTTCATAAAGATAAGCACTATGTGAATTTCATAGAGATTTGCGAGCACTGTACGCCACTTAAACTCTCGTTTAAACCTACTCTGTAGTATAATTAAGCTACGATGTTCCTATTTTAATTAGGGACTATAATTAGTGCCCAAATGTCGGTATTGTACGCAGCGGGAACAATTGTTTCGTATGTTCATGCTCAAAGGGATCATATAGAAAGATATATTTGACATGAAGGAAGGCTGGAAAAGGGAAATTCTACCATCAGAAATTATATTTAGATCTTCTTTGCGTGTTTAATGATTAACACCAGTATTATACGGCTACGGGTGATTGATGTAAATTCGGTACTGAAATAAAATTATGTTGCTTAACAGAAGTGTAAAATAAGAATTGACTTGATGATTCGGTGCTTACGTATTGAATTTTTGTAAACCTTCTAAAGTATCTAAGGTAGTATATAAGGCAGTATATAACAACAATTCGTTCAACAACAAATATATAAGGGTAACAACTGCATAGCTACCTACATAACAGCTAGTGAGACTGATGTTTAATCTTATAAAAAAACAGTGAAGTGCTGGTTTTCTCGCTAAGTTTTTTTGAACGGAAGCAAGGTGTGTTTTTCGAAATGAAATGTAGCCTATGTTCTTTTGTAGTCAGTCAACAAACAGACAGTTTTACTGAAGAATTTGTGATATTACTAAAGTTGAATGTGAAGAATGGATTACGGTTAGCATGAATACAGATATACAGTTTTTTTATACAGGGTATTAGGAAAGACGCTCTTATTCTTCAAACCATCATAAAACATTTTCATACAAATTGTCGGGCGAAAATGTTGTAAATTTTAGGTTCCAAGCATTATTCCCGTATGAAATGTTTATGATTGCAAGGCAACTATCAACATAGTTCTGCAAAGTTGCTGGTGTTTTACAAGCCCTGTATATAATTTAAGATTTTTTTAACAAAAACAAAAACCGACTTCAACCCTATCAATTTTTTTTAATAAGCATGTGAAAGAAGTGAGAATAAGTGTAATCCGAACGGCATACCTGTAAACATTTTTTTGGTTTTTGTGTATTTTTCAAAAGCGCTCCACACATTTCGATAAGAATTTAATGGGACTATCTGTAAAGTATTACCTATCGAACAAAAAAAGAATTTCTTAAATCGGTCCAGGCGTCTTCGAGAAATCAGGGAACATACATAAAAACAAGATTACGACGAATGAGAGCCTCCTCTTTTTTTAAGTCGGTTAAAAATGGAACGCTTTTCTGTGGTTGTGGTAAATTTATAAAACCGCTGAAACGAAATACTCGCCGTGCGGTTTTCGTGGTCATCTTGATCATTCATTAGCGATTGCTTTTTGACTCATGTGTATTTTGTTTCAGCGGTTTAATAGATTTACTAAATACACAGACAAGCGTTCCGTTTTATATAAGACAAGCAATCTTCCCGCAAATTCGTCCAAGTAATTATAACCTATCTCACCCGCAGATTTTTGATTGAGATTGCAAGCAAACAAACAAAGAATCAAATACTTCCTCTTTACAATATTATTGGTATAGATATTTCCATGCATGCCATTTTTTGTCTGTATTTGTGGTCGCGTTTTATAGGGTAAAACTAATTGATTTTTACCTTTCAGTAATTATGTTTCTGTTGTTTCTCGTATGTTTGGTAGTCAACACTGTTTTCAGATTTCTCAAGCTGCCGAACATCGAACAAAGCTTAACTGACTTAGATATACTTAATATTAGATAAGATAATAAACTGGATTAATTTGTCTCAATCACAGAGCACAAAATGTCGCTCGCGTGCGACAGTCACATTCCCTACTCTTTGGTCTCAATCTCACTGCAGTAAGAATGAAGTTCAAATATCGGTTAGCAAAAATAGCCTACATTTACATTTAAAATTACACCACAAGTAAACAATTCGATTAATTTGTCTTGTCTTGTCTTGTCTAATTACTCTTCGTGTTTTTGTCGTCGTCGAGTCGCCAGACTGCATATCGGGGCGACAATCGCGACGTGATTGCATTCAGGGTGCGTTTAGGTGCAATCACATTAGTACACACGTTAGTAAAGCTTGGAAGAACTGCAGAGAGAATGTAACGCGAAGTTTAGAAACTTCTAGCGCTTTGTAAGGACAAATAAGAGATTAAATATTGGTTAGCAAAAAAAGCCTACATTTAATTCTCAAACACCACAAGTAAACAATGCGATCAATTTGTCTTACATCAATTGCTCTTCCAGTTTTTGTCGTCGTCGTGTCGCCAGACTGCATATCGGAGCAACAATCGCGACGTGATTGCATTCAGGGTGCGTTTAGGTGCAATCAAATTAGTACACACGTTGGTAAAGCTTGGAAGAACTGCAGAGAGATGTAACACAAAGTTAAGGAACCTCTTAATCTTCGCGGTTTATGTATTGGTGCTAAATATTGGTATGGCCAGGGGTGTCATCCGCAACGGCCTAGCCGGTGGTTACAGGTCAAGCACCGAGTACGCGCGCCAGGCCTCCTGAGTTGTACTTTCTGAGCCCCATTCTATCCAAGTACATACATACATATTATCACGTCTTTTTCCCTTCGGAGTAGACAGAGCCCAGGTCTATAAAACCACGTTTAGCATGTTGGTGGGCTTGTAGGTGGAGAATGGAATCAAAATAGTGATGGGTTGCTAGCCGCATCGTCTATTGATATGATTCCTCACGCCCATTCCCTCGATCGGCTTTTGCGATCTGCGCGGGAAGAGAAGCAGCTGATACATGCTACGTTTTTTCTTTTCTCCTAGACCAGCGTGGAAGAAAACGTTCTATCCAAGTAGCATCCCAAATACCTTTATCCAGTTCCATTAGTCCAACATACTCCTACCATTCCCTCACTTTAAAAACGGTTTCGGTTTCGGCAGCAGCGTCCGAACTAAGATAAGCCGATCAAACTTTACTTTTCAACCCCCTGACAAGTGTGGAGTATGGCAAACGTAACTTCTATAGGTACTAGATGAAATTATTGACATTTTATGGAGTATCTATCCATATTACTTGCGTTCCTGGTTTCTTTGTGAGTTATAAGTTTTCCATTTCACCTTAATTTGGAGTCCCACCGTCGACACATGCAATAATACTAAACGTATTGTTGCATTTTTATGACAAAAACAATTCGTGCTATTTCTCTTAGTTATAAGAAATTATTCTCTTGTTTCTTCGAAATTATCTTAAAATGCGCGTGATGGTGGCAAGATCAAAGACATGGCTCGAATTCAAGTAAGTGCGAAGAATAGTCGCGGTGTCGCAGGTGTGAAAAACAATAGCGAGAAAGAACGTAGGTAATGACCGAACAGGTATACAGGCAAAGTAAATAAATTGTTAACAGCTTAAGCGCAAATAACTTTTTTTGACACTTCTTTAGCACCGCTGTGCACTTTTTGTGATGGGGAAAAATGTTAACTCGCGACAAGCCACGTGACCGACGGATTGAAAATTCGTAAGACGGACACGTGACCTCATCGAAAAACAACGTTAATATTCAAGTTTTCACTTCTGCCGGCACTCCCGGAGTTGTTAAAAAATGTACTACCTTTTGACTTATATTTATATCTAATAACACATCTCCCCGTGTAACTCGAGCACAGTTTCTCGGAAGCGTCCCCGGCTCCTTTGTGAGTATTCCACCTTCATTCGGAATCCCGCCGCCGTAACAGTTTAGCATTGTTGCCTTTTTTCGGTCGACATCGTTAGCTCGAATTTCGTCTCGATTTTTTGTTTCAACGCCATCGTATTTTCATTTCGTGTCGCTGGGGGCCGATTTAAAAAAGAATGGTTTGATAACGAAAGTTGCGTGCGAATTTTTTGTGACGTTGCTTTTGATTTGTTTTTGATATTTCTCATTTTAAAAGATTGGTGGCAAGCACTTCGCTTGGATTTAATTTGCATTCTTTTCTATTTTTGTCTTAGTTAAAGCGACCAGAATTGTGACTTTGTACAAAAATCATAGCAGCTCCTTTTCTATATTATAATTTTTTATTTCTCTTATGATAGTGTGGTTCCCGGCAGAGAAGAATAGGACCACTCCAAATCTTCCCGTGGATGTCGTAAAATGCGACTTAGGAAACTCAAGCTAAACAAAGCTTATAAACATCAAAAAGACCTCTCCAACCCGTCTGGCCAGCGTGGAGAGTGTAGGCCAAATCCTCTGACTGCTCTGGCAGTACAGAGAGGGTCGTGCTCCTGCAGTGGAGACTAATAAGGACCTGATGATGATGATGTTGATATAGAACGGCAAAAGAGCAAGCGAGTCATCTGATGCTAAGTGAACACTGCTGTACATGGACAATTGCACCACCAGAACTGTGACAAGATCAAGGCGTTGCCGGCCTTTTAAGAAAACAATCCCGTTTAAGCTTGAAGTAACATGCCAGAAGAAAACCACCAGCAAGATGGGCCGACTGCATCAAAAGAGCTGTTGGTTGTTACATGCATAAGGCTGTCCATTGACTGGAAAGCCTGAAGGCACAATGTAGTCAAAATTCTCAGCATTGGGGGACCGATGAAGAAGAAGAAGCTTGAAGGTTGAGAGTACTTAATGGGGCAATTGGGCATGGTGACATCATTTCTTACGTTACTAGGTCGGTAGCTACTGGACTCATCATCATGATCATCTCAGCCGCTAGAAGTCAATTTCAAATATGGCTGATAGGAAACTGCACTACCAGGTCGGTGGGTGTCAAACACTACGCCTGCCGGTACGTGGTCACCTTCAAAAACCTTTTCGCCCATGGCACGCTTTGTGATCAGTGGTTCTACGAGTTATTTGCCCCGCCCACTGCTATTTCAAAGAGCTAATCCACTGAGCTAGGTCGTCTAACCAGTTCTTCTACTGGACTGTCGAACTGCTAATATCTACTTACCATGATTAATTATTATGAATAGATTCATATAGATGTATGATGAAAAGTAAAATTATTCCTAATAAATGAAATGGGTAAAATATAAACAAATGAACACAGAATCTCAAAGAGCCGTCTTAATTAATTAAAATGAGACATATCTCAAAAACAAACTCCTGGATAAAGATTATAAACTTTAATTAACTTTTAATTCTGTTGTGAACACGGGTTGTCACTCAGCCTAATGAGTTATTAATTTGAACAGATTTCACGAAGATATAGACAGGCCAACGTAAAAGTTGTACTTAACTGAAATTTTACACATGTTTCTTTACATAATAACTTCGAAAGGGCCTCAACGAATTTGACGTAAATTTTTAGAATACTTACACCCTCCCAAGTGATAGGCTAATTTATATGGCATATTTTTTTTTTAAATAGTCTTGTTGTTGCTATCAAATCTCGTGTTTATTTGACTGATGCTAGTATTAAATAACTAATAATTTTACAAGCGAAAAAGTAATAAATAAGAATTGACCGACCAGAGTACTGTACTGTGCCGTGTGATTCCCGGCAGAGGAGAATAGGACCACTCCAAGTCTTCCCGTGGATGTCGTAAAAGGTGACTTAGGAAACACAAGCTAAACAAAGCTTATAAACATCAACGAGACCTCTTCAACCCGTCTGGCCAGCGTGAAGAGTGTAGGCCAAATCTGATGTGGCTAATATATGGCTCTGGTAGTACAGAGAGGGTTATGCTCCTGCAGTGGAGACTTAAAAAGACTTGATGACGACCTACAAGAGATACCCAAGGGGAAGTAGAACATCAAAGTGATGAAAAAGAATCCAAACCGATTTGTCCAATTGTAAAATAATTTGTCCAATTGTAAAATATTCAGTATTCTGTATCAGCTCGGATTAGTTCTAATTTCCCCCGTTCTTGATTCCTTACATTAATTATAATGGAACAACAATACTGACCACTTAAAAAACTTTTTTGAAGATTTAAGTATTCTCACCGAATTTATAATAGTACTAACGTAAGTTAAAAACAAACCAATACTTGTTTTTGCTTCATTTTTACATCGTGGCATGTCCACCAATTTCGATACTCTGTGGCATAAACAGAATATTGTCTCGAACAATTTCTGTTATTAATTAAATGCGAAGAAACGAAATGCGCAGAGCGGAAACGTTTGAACAACAAATTAAAAAGTTACTGAGCGCGAGTTTGTGAAGCATCCAAAGGAATTCCAGATCGATTTCAATAAATTTCATCGTTTGTTGATTCTACGGAATGAGTCGGAAGGTAGTGGTTCAAAATGTAAGGCCCGGAGGTTTCGATATGTGTCTTGCCTTCGGTGATGAGTAATTCGTGCCATTCGTTGTTAAGAGCGTATCCTAGCAGTATTTTTTCAGTATGGTTTCCATACAAATGTATTTCTCTATTTTCTCGCTGAAAACTGCTTCTAGAGGCAGAATTATTTTTTCATAAAATCTAGTACTAAAATAGGTATGCCCCTATTTTTTATTTTTTTCTAGAAACTGTTTTTCTATTTTTTTTTCTTTTAAACAGTTAAACTTTAAACAGCCATACCTATTAGTAATAGATTTTATGAAAAAAGAATTGTGCTTCTAGAAGCAGTTTTCAGCGAGAAAATAGTAGATAAAACATACTGCTAGGATACGCTCTTAAGTGATTCGTGTTAGTAAACTTACGGGGACGCAATATTCTCCGTTGCATTTTTCGAAGTTATGTAACGCACTCGTTTGTGTTTGCTTTTTACTCCTGCAAGGTTACTTGTATTTTACAAATAACCCTGTTTAACAGCTCAAGATTTCAAACATTTTATTAGAGCTTTATTTAAACACTTATTGATTGTCATATTTGATTTCACAACAAACAAAATGTTGACGACAGTAATAATTAACTTATGGCTACAGATATGCACTAAAAAAAGAAAACTCACTGCAAACTACGAGTACCTTGATGGCATTGCCAACTATGGTCATAAAAACCACATTAATATCTACGACTATGGAACATGTTGTAGCTCGAAGCGAGTATGGGGTCGAACATTAAATTTGACTATGCTCTAACATTATATGAACATATATATTGGGTTCTAAGTTTTTGACCTATGTGAGGATAAATGAAACCAATTATTCATTATATTTCGTTCGTTCGTTCGTTATATACGTCACATAAGTCAACTCATAATTGAGGACGCCATAGACCCTTCAAGGTAGATGTAAAAACTCAGATAAAAAAGAGAATATTGAAAATATATCCTAGCAGCAAGAATTCCATTGCGGGACACAGTCTTCCGCCAAGGATTTCCATCATGGGGCAATTTTGCCATACTCACCACACTTGGCAAATTGGTTAGCGAGCGCAGTTGGTTTGGTTTATATCGGTTCTGACGCTGCTGCCCCTCGATACCGTTTTTTTAAGCTACAGAAGGGTAGGAGTTTGTTAGACTGAGGGAACTAGATAAATATAGTGGAAGCTACTCGGATGAGAAAGTAGCAGCTTGAGACCGGGTGCGCGTACCCGATGCCATATCTGCAACCACTGGATAGGCAGTTGAGGATAACACCCCTGACCATGCTCCCAAAACTATGTATGAATATTATTATTAAGTATAACACGGGTCACGCGCGTATGAAGTCAGCTACAGAGCGACAGCTTTTAACCTCATCCCTTTGAAGTCTTCCTCAGAGCGAATGTGAACAGAAATGCGCGCACGAAGTCGTCCCAGACCGCACTGTTAGGCTGTTTTTTTTTTTACGAATAAGTCATACAGATTGAGCTAGCCCCAAAGTAAGTTTTTAAGTAAGACTTTTGTTATGGTAGAGTAACTCAACGATACTATATTTTATAGCATTATACATATAGATAAACATCCAAGACCCAGGCCAATCTAAATAAGATAATTTTTCATCTTAACCTGACCGGGGATCGAATCCGGGACCATCCGTGTCACAGGCCGGCGCGGCGTGTTGACCGCTGCGCCACGGAGCTCTGTAGTTGACTTCATACGCGAGTCATCCGTATTAACATTAATAATGTTTCTCATGTTATTTTTTCAAATAACTATGTTTGTTTTACCTTTTTTAACAGCCTGAATTTTTGTCCCACTACTGGGCAAAGGCATCCCATTTTTGTGTCTATTTTACCAGATAATTATGTTAAATAATATAAAGAATGTCATAATAGATAGTTAAAGGTAATTTGACACAAAACCTTACCAAGAATGAAATATCCGACATTTTTGCGTGGTACAAAAAAGATGGCCGAGATTCTGACCGAATTTTTGGTTAAATGTCCCTTCGCTCTTGGGGTAACAAAGGGAAATAAAAATGAAGGTCACAGCCGACCCTTGCCGAACTCCCGGAATGGCGCTGTGTCGATTTCTGATACTTTTAAAATAAATAATGGATGATGCACGCGACGGCGTAAAAAGTTAGGAATAAGAAATTCAGCATATTTTTTGGGTTCCGTACCTAAAGGGTAAAAACGGGAGCCTTTCACAAGATTTCCCTATCCGTCTGACATCAGGCTGTATTTCATAAACCGTGGGAGCTAGACAGTTGAAATTTTCACAAATAATGTATTTCTGTTATTATTTAACTAATTCTAAACAAAAAAAAAATATGGACTCTTCCTTTATGGATTTGAAGAAAAGGAAATACGTAGAAACGAGTTGCATCCCTACACAGATCGTTAATACCGAACAAAGGAAAAAGTGAAAGGGGCAGATAAACCTGACCCATACATACTGTCACGTCTTTTTCCCTTGCGGGGTAGCTATTACATCTATTTTTACGAGTATCTCTTGGTCCAAGACTTTTTTCCTAATCTTCAAAGTTCTTTCACTCGTATATATTAAAAAACAGAACAATAAAGCTAACTTATCTGCGGGTGTCATAGGCTATAATGAACGCGGACGAAGTCGCAGGAAAATGTTAGTTGTCTAATACGTACGTCCACGAATATACTATATCCGTCCATCCGTCCATCCGTCAGGTCTTTTTTTTTTTTAGTCTCCACTGCAGGAGCACGACCCTCTCTGTACTACCACAGCAATATATTAGCCAGAGTAGCCAGAAGATTTGGCCTACACTCTCCACGCTGGCCAGACGGGTTGAAGAGGTCTTTTTGATGTTTGTAAGCTTTGTTTAGCTTGTGTTTCCTTAGTCGCCTTTTACGACATCCACGGGAAGACTTGGAGTGGTCTTATTCTACTCTGCCGGGAACCACACGGCTCCCGGGAACCACACGGCTCACGAATATACATATAGTAAATAAATGTTAACTTCTTCTACGTTCTACACAGTTTATACCTATAAATATTTGCACTGTGGCACTAAAGGTACTAAAACCTTACACAGAAAAAGAAAGCAACGAATCCTATTTTTACGATTATCCTCCTGGCCCAAGATTTTATTTCCTCTCCAATGTTTTATCTATTTACATCTCTCATCAATTCCACGATAATGATAGACATTTATTTTGTCTAGTAATAAATGTAGCCCATTTATTGGTAATAGTTTATTCACAATAAAACCTTATACAAACGGAGATAGATTAGATTGTATTGTATTGTATTGATGGAGGTAAATTAGAAATAGTTAATCGAAGATTGAAGGCGACTACAATCTTCAGAGTATATGATAATAAAATGTGCTATTAAAGAAGACTGTGTTTGTCAAGTGTGAAGTTTGTCCCAATAAAGTTATTGTTCAAAACCTTAGTACCAACAAAATTTTAAATTACCTAAAGTAAGTGAAAATAATAGAAAACTTTAGCTCCAGATCATCATATCATCACATCTTTTATAGTCTCCACTGCAAGAGCATGACTCTCTGTACTACCAGAGCCACATATTAGCCAGAGCAGTCAGAGGATTTGGCCTACCCTCTCCACGCTGGCCAGACGGGTTAGAGAGGTCTCTTTGATGTTTATATGCTTTGTTTAGCTTGTGTTTCGTAAGTCGCCGTCTACGACATCCACGGAAAGACTTGCAGTGGTCCTATTCTTCCACATGGCATAAACCCTTATCGTGCGTGTATATATATATATTTTTTTTTTTGGACATATCACACAAATTGAGCTAGCCCCACAGTAAGTTGTGAACTTGTGTCGCAGGACACTAACTCAACGATACTATATTTTATAATATATACTTATATAGATAAACATCCAAGACCCAGGTCAATATGAAAAAGATCTTTTTCCATCTTGACCTGACCGGGGATCGAACCCGGGACCCCCGTGTCGCAGGCTAGCGTGTTGACCGCTGCACCACGGAGTGAAAAAGGAAAAATAAACACGTTTTCGTAAATTAATATTGTGAATTACTCTGAATTGAGTAGAAATATATTAACCTCAAACACGCGCAGAAAATTCTATTAATAATCTCGTTATTCCTGCCATCGCCATGTTCGATGTGTGAAGAGTAATTGGGATTATATATTATACGGAAATTACTGAAACGGTTTTCGATCAAAGAAAATTAACTTGATTCAAATATCGCGTGTCGGGCGCCTACTCAAATGTGTAATCCCAATCCCAACTAATATTATAAATGCGAAAGTGAGTTTGTTTGTTTGTTTATTACGCTTTAACGCCATATCTACTGAACCGATCGTCATGAAATTTCGCATACACATAGGTTAGGGTACCGAGAAGGACATAGGCTATAAATTACGCGGGCGAAGCCGCGGGTAACAACTAGTATATTATAAAATCGAAAGCCATCTATGTAGAATATGTGAGGAATCGGAGGAGACAATGAGATACATTTTGTGTCTCTGTATCTCCTTTAAGTAATTGTCTTAATGCATCAATAAAATTATTTGTAAGAATACAACTTTTTATAAGGTGTACAGAAAAACCTTCCATACTCTATATTTTGCAAAAAATATATTAAAATTGCAGACATGTTAAAAGGTAAGCTACTCGTATACTACAAGATGCGATTAAACAAACAAACAAACAGCTAGAGAACATATGAGGTATACATTTTTATAGGCGAGATGTAACTACAAAAAACTATTATATAGAGCCAATGAACACAGCATCTGTAGTTGTAGCTTTGATACCATATATGGTACCGCATAGTTTGTCATTTCCTTACCAACTCTTTGGAGTTCGAAGAACAATAGAGATTAGCGAGACATCAC
The DNA here is from genome assembly GCA_963082605.1 of Rhodophaea formosa. Taxonomy (NCBI): domain Eukaryota; kingdom Metazoa; phylum Arthropoda; class Insecta; order Lepidoptera; family Pyralidae; genus Rhodophaea; species Rhodophaea formosa. The sequence goes on along the minus strand of OY720205.1, from coordinate 20,980,838 downwards.
ACGTGGAGGTCCTTCACTAAAAGAGAGTAATAAGGGTGAACATACCTGTAACAAAAAAAAAAATACAATTAAAATCAGGTAAAATTATTCCAAAAAATACAAAACCCGGCTGCCTTTTTGACAGTTTACGTCCGCCATTGATGCCGCATTTATTTTATGCTTTCGTTACATATATTTTATGCTTACGTTACATATAGCCTATGATACTCCGGAGAGGAGTAAAATCTAATGACACCTTACACTTTAAAATCAGTCAAGCCGTTTAGGCTACTACAGGAGGCAACAAAAGAACGACATACATATATACATCGCGCGACAAACATTACCCTCCCTTGTGGGTTGGTTGGGTAGAAATGCGTTAGTTTCCGCGCTAGAAAACACGAACACAGTATCTGCACATGACAAATTCTGTGATCAAAGAAACAATTTAGTTATGGGAGAAACATTCGAAATATTTCCGTGCCCCGAGCTACGCATCCCCCAAATATGTGAGGGGCGCGTCGCGGCTCTTTTATGTATTTTAGGGGTCGTCTTTTTCTGCTTTTAATATTATTGTTGTAAGCCTTCAGTGTCCGATGGGATGAAAAACATTGTTCGGATATAATTTTGTTATGATTGATAATATAGCCAACCCATACATAATTAAGAATCACAAGAAAGAGTATATTAAGCTGATTTGATAATAAAATACTGATTATTTGTAAGGACATATGATACTTATTTATTTTTAAATAGTATCACAGTATTCTATAGATAAAATTATAATCGATAAATGTTTTTAAAATACTTCGCCAGAGGACTTTCTTCCATGCGAGTTTTGGAGAAAAGAAAAAACATATAATATAAGTACCAGCTGCTTTTCTTCCCGCGCAGATCGTAAATGCCGGTCAAGGGATTCGGAGAAAAATCTCATTAATAGGCGATGTAGCTAGCAACCTATTACTATTTTGATTCCGCTTTCCACCTTTACGCCCACTACGATGCTAAACGTGGCCTGTAAGTTTTATGATCTTGGGCTCTGTCTACCCCGCAAGGGATAAAGACGTGATAGTGTGTATTATGTATGTTCACCAGAAGAAATATTTGAAACTCCTCCTTTGAAATTGGACCTGTCAATACCATTAACCACTGAGCTGTCATTACTTCATATACATGCAGCTAATTTCTCTATCACATATTTTCATTTAAGTAAAATAAAAAGTTGCATGTTGTTGGCAACAAAATGTGGACATAACGCGGGACAAGCTTTTATAATATAAAACTACAAAGTACTTACTGTACAGCATAACAGACGATTGCAAAATTTGCATAGACACTTCATCCACAAGATAAAATACGAGTATACTATACTAACTGCTAAATCAACGTCATAGTTACGTTAATAAACTACATAAACGCTTAAATAACAACACTTTGTAATTCAAACGGCCCTAAAAGACGTTAAGCCCTTCGCTTGTAGGCGCGCGCCATAAATTCCCATCTATTTGCCGTAGAGGGCGCCACTCACATTTCAATATGAAAGGAACAGGAAATTGGTTTCCAACACGACTACATCGCTTCCCGTGATTTAAATCGATTGATATCGATAAATTTGCGATTGACAATGAAGTGTACGAGCGATTTTAGCCCCAATTTTGTGGTTGATAAGACTTGTTGTAAATTTTCGTGATAGTAAAATGGTAGTTGCCGTGTTTTCCCTTTGAGCGATTGGAGATCAATGATGTTTATTTTACAAACTCATCATGCATGCTATGTTCACAAATTAGACTTGAACATAAATAAACAACTTTTATATGATAATGGATTATAAGGCAATTAATCCTTATCCTAACTATCCTAACTAATATTATAAATGCAAAAGTGAGTTTGTTTGTTTGTTTATTTGTTTGTTACAATTCCACGCCCTATCTACTGGACCGATCATCATAAAATTTCGCATACACATAGGTTAGGGTACTGAGAAGGACATAGGCTATAAATTATGCGGGCGAAGCCGCGGGTAACAGCTAGTGGATTATAAGGCAATTAATCCTAATCCTAATCCTAACTAATATTATAAATGTGAAAGTGAGTTTGTTTGTTTGTTTGTTACGCTTTCACGCCGTATCTACTGAACTGATAATCATGAAATTTAGCACACACATAGGTTAGGGTACCGAGAAGGACATAGGCTATATAATATAGGCTATATAAATAGAAGGAAATTACGCGTGCGAAGCCGCGGGTAACAGCTAGTTACATATATATGATGAAAGTTAATGCCATTTACAAGATAGAAAAAAAAGTATGGACAGAGCTAATGACTACAATGGAAAGGAAATAATTTGTCTTACAAGACGTTAGTATTTATAATAACCAAACTCATATTACCAGTACTAGTTATTAATTACTTGGACAATCATAACACGGTGCTCACAACTAATTCTAAGTCACCGCATTTCTTGTAAGTCGAATAAAAAGAAAAGTATTTGAACAGACACCTTCTTCTTCTTCTGTTTTATATTATGGCTTCAGTGATTCTGCCAGTGTCTAGTATAATGAGATACTAAGTATCGGTGTTGTACGGTAAAGTTTTTCCAAGTAGCATCAAAGATGGCGTATGCTCTTTCATGCTTCGTGGGAGCTTCTGGTGGCAAATCTATAGGAGTCCATTTATCAGTCCACTTTAACTATTTCACAGATTGTTCATAAGCACAATTTCGTATTATAAAGTCCACTAAAATCAATTCGCAAAATTGTCTCAGGCAAACTTCAACTGTACCCCTTGACTTCCCATCACAAACTGCCCACCAACACCTTCGCTTCGTCTTCAGCGCCAAAAAGTAATATCAAAGTGAAAAAATCTGTGTTGCCAACTTACAAAAATATTCATCAATGAAACAAAACACATTCAGATGTTGTTTGTTGTTTTTCGTATGTGTAAGTGGTCAACACTGGTGTCAGATTTTTCAAGCTGCCTTAAGGCATCTGACATAGCTTAACGACTGCCATCAACGATGACAGCCGGGACCAACGGCTTAACGTGCCTTCCGAAGCACGGAGGAGCTCAAGATATTTTTATGCCACTTGCGGTCATCCATCCAAGTAGGGACAGCACCAGGGGTTGCTTTACATACGTAAGCGCTCATAGAGCTCACACCCACTGGACTATCGAGCTCCTCGGAATTCAGATGAAATGTACTAACACATACATATTTCCGCAGTGGTGTAGTAAAATACCCCAAATATGGTTAGTAGTTTTCCACTACAGAATGTATTAATTGTGTATCGCTATTTCAATTAAATCTATAATGCGCCGCCACTATAACAGATATCATTAATTATATTCATTAACGTATGTTGTATAAAATGGAATAATTATGTTTCCACATTTACAGGAACTGCTAATAATATATAAAAAATAAATAAACTGTAGCTTTCGGTATTATAAAAAAGTACTGGTAGAAAATCTTACGAAAATGAAGTTTTTAATTTTTGAGTTACTAGATTTGGTCCCATTTAAAACGTTGTTCATATTCATACTCCTTTTAGGGAATTTATTAAGGTAGAGGTCGATTACGTATACAAATAGAGAATGACTTATTACACAAATATCAAAAGAAACAAATAGTAAGTACCTATACCGTTAAGCAAATGTCGATGGTAATGACTTTATATGTATAGACTTTATAATGGTGCGGGCTCTGTTGTCAATCCTAAATAATAAATAAATAAATATATACGGACAAATCACACAGATTGAGCTAGCCCCAAAGTAAGTTCGAGACTTGTGTTATGGGATACTAACTCAACGATACTATATTTTATAACAAATACCTACATAAATAGATAAACATCCAAGACCCAGGTCAATCTGAAAAAGATCATTTTCCATCTTGACCTGACCGGGGATCGATCCCGGGACCATCCTTGTCGCAGTAATCCTGGCGAAATATTGATCATTTTCAGCCCGTGGACAACTTTTTCTATGGGACCAATGCTGGGAACTCCATTTTTGATTTACATATCCATTCAAAAATATTCAGTCGCACTGTCCATTTGTAATGGAATTGACAAAAATTTGATTCCCAGAATTGGATCCCGCAATAAAAGTAGTTCAAATCGACGGGCTGAATCACCCCTTAAAGGTTCCAAAACGATCGAAATTTCGCCATATATCTAAAAGCTCTTTGGAGAAGTCAAATTTTAAAATTAATATAGTGGAGGCAACATCTTAAAAATCAAAACGTACAGCCTTACTTCTCCAATCTATCAACAATGTGTAAAAAAAAATATCGAAGTTGGACTATGTTTAAGCGATGGGAAGTGTTATCGCCCTTTGTATGAAAATTTACAACAAGACGATCGTCTTAAGTATTGCTTATTATCATAATCATCATATGAGAAAGATCCTGTACATCATAATGAAATCGGACTGCTCAATTTAATAATCGAGTTAGCCGAATCGTAACCGATTACCGATCCTCATCGATTCTCACGTTAGGTTGTTAAGCGTTTGTTCAACACGTGTGACGAATTTTAAATAGCTGGCGGCGGTCCGTCGTTATGTTTTATTGATTTAATTTAACAGTATCTCGATTATTTTAATTTGGTACTTGAGAATATTTGGCTCAATATATTTGAGGGGTCTGCCCAGTCTATAATGTTGACAAATCGTCTTGGAACCTTTTTTTCGTTAGAATTGCTGGCTGAAAAGAATGTTCTTTAGTTTCATAGATTAAAAAAAAATTTTTTTCGTCTTTTATTTTATACAGATTGTCAATCCTGTTTCTTTCCTATTTTGATTACTTTTGCCGAAAGAATGTCCACTATTATTCACTTTGTAACGTGAATAAACAAATGCGTAATAAATTAATTGAAGGGCATTCTCGTTTATGATCTTGAAAATCAACTTGACCGCCCGTAGAACCTTGATCAGCTGATATTGCAGTTTGTATGGGAGGTCTAAAATATTTGATTCATTTTGGTACTTGTCCGCTAAGTAAATATAAATACATGATTTTTTTTTATGTCATAGGACGGCAAACGAGCAAACGCGTCACCTGATGGTAAGTGATCACCGCTGCTCATGGACAACTGCAACTCAACAAGGGGGTGACATTTTTTTTTTCGCCGCGAGGGTCGCCAGGCTGTGACAAGAGGGTTGCCGGCCTTTATTATTTTCCACCCAGAGGGGAGAGGAAATGGGCCTCCGGCTCTCTCACTCACCGAACGAAGCATTAAAGTGGTATAGCTAATACTCAAACGTCGATTTTCTGTGAGAGTGTGGTACTTCCCTGGACGAGCCGGCCCATTCATGCTACTATACTATCAAATGTGAATTTCACCGTCAGCGTGGCTCTATCACAAATTCACAACTAAATAAACTTAACTGCCAATAACCTTGAAAGTACAAAGCTTTGATCTGAACAATACAAAAGCTTTAACATTACGGGCAGACGAAATCATCAATAAAAATCTTGAATTTAATTTCACAACTCTCGATGTCTACGCATTTTGTTGATGAAATATCACAATGAATTTTTAAGCAGAGCCAAGCATTACTTTAAGGATTACTGACGTTAAACAATTTATAAGAGCATCAGTAATGTAAAAACCATTCAAGTGAAATCGAAAACCATTAGTCTCAATCAAGTTTAAACAGCCTTTTACAGAAATAGGATTGACTCGCAAAAACTGGTATAATTTATTGTTCCTTGAAAAATTGCAGTCTGTGTCACTTGTCAGGTTCAAAACGTGAAGTGTGAATGGGACTCGCATATTCAGGGTTCCGCAGTGTCCTGTTATTATTAAGAAAAATAAAAACTTTAACTGTATAGAAATAAAAAATAATAAAAGAGGGCCACCTTTTTCTTATTTTTTTATTTCAATAATCTCTACTTAATCATCATTATCATCATCAGGTCTTTTTTGGTCTCCACTGCAGGAGCACGACCCTCTCGTACTACCGGAGCCATATATTAGCCCGAACAGTCAGAGGATTTGAGGATTTGGCTAACATTCTCCACGCTGGCCAGACGGGTTAGAGAAAAATATTTACATATAAGTACATTTTTTTTTTACATCTTAATTTACGTTAAATATAAGGGGGGAGGCCTTTGCGCCCAGCAGTGGGACATAACATCGATAGGCTAGGTTAAAAAAAATCTTCATTTACGTTATGATATTCATATAGCGGATAAGTTGTAGGAGAGCCGTCTACGCGGATACGGTCACATTATAGCGAAACCCGGAAAAATACAAAGGAGCAAATGTCTGGCAGGTGGAAACGAGAATCCTGAACCTGAAAATGGGCTTGATGTTGTTAGGAAGGATATACGTGCTAATGGTCTTACAATCAATAAAACCGAATTCCGTGAAAAGTGGAGATGAAAACGCCGGAAAGCAAAATCCGGGCTCCAAAGCTCTCCAGCTGAGGAATAAACAGGGAATGTGAGATAAAAAAAGGTCCCGTATGTTAGTACATTTTGGGTACGGGACCCTAGAAATCAATGAAGCAATTAATAACCAGAGCATAGCTCAACGGAAAAACAACAGGGTATGAATTGGTAAATCAAAGTGTGGGAGGAGTGATGAGCGTTAGTGGAAAGCGTCAGCGGTAACACTTAAAAATAAAATAATATATAAATATAGGTATATACCACAGAGCAAGGAAGTTAACCGTTACTCGCGCGCTACTAGAAAGGTCCTTTTCAACACATTTCATACGAAACAAGCGTATTAGAGAGCGGTAGCAGTTATTGAGGTTTGGGGTTCCAACATAATAGTAGAAATGCAAAAATCTGCGATTATTATTACTTCCGTATCTAGTCGGGCGCGAGCGACATTTCATGCTTTCTGGTAACTGACAAATCACGAACAGACTGCAACTGTAAACTTTTTGTAACAGTCCACGGAAACCGAACTTTAGTAGCGAATATGCGGGATACGCTTAGTTTGATGGAATGGAAATGTGAAAGTGCCTTTATCCGTCTAATTAAATACTAATTTCCATAGCACGTTACACATGGCGGCTAGCAACTCATCACTGTTTTGATTCCGTTTTATACCTGCAAGCCCACCAACATCCTAAACGTGGCCTTTAGGTTTTACAGACCTGTGTTTTGTCTACCCCGCAAGGGAAGAATAAGAGAAAATATGTAGGTACCTACTTATGTACATATATTTTACTTTTATAAAATATAATAAATAAATATATACGGACAAATCACACAGATTGAGCTAGCCCCAAAGTAAGTTCTTAGTAAGACTTGTATTATGGGATACTAACTCAACGATACTATATTTTATAACAAATACATATATAGATAAACATCCAAGACCCAGGTCAATCTGAAAAAGATCATTTTCCATCTTGACCTGACCGGGGATCGAACCCGGGACCTCCGTGTCGCAGGCAGGCGTGTTGACCGCTGCGCCACGGAGCTCGACAATTTTATAGACCTCATTATTGCTAAGCTCGAAAGTAAGAGGTATTATTTCGTTTGATTATTTTTTACAATCGTTTGATCCCCAATGTAGCAGCTGGTACTTTGTGAGATTTTTCTTTTCTCCCATATCAACATGTCGCAATAAACATAACTAATCTAATAATCTCATTTAAAATGAACATGCTTGTTACAAACCAGGTGGTAGCGAAAGTCGTTACAGGTTTGCGTGTCTGTCTGTCTATGTGTCTGACTGACGTCTGGCCATTACGGAGTCATGGATAATGATGATATGGGAATCCGCTTTCGCTTATCCGTCTTTACCCTAGACGAAGCTCATTTGAAAAATTGCATAGAACGCATTAAGTTCATTCAATTTTCTACTTTAAAGCTACTCGATAAAGATAAGTTTTGATTCACTTTCCATCTCAGCCCTACATGAGGCCGGTTTGAAAAACAGCACAAGACGCATTCGCTTTATACGAATTTCTACTGTAAAGTTAATATAATAAAGATGATTTCTGGTTGTAAATAAATAAAAAGTAAAACAAAAGATAAAGTGGCCACTGTGAGAACTACAGACATCAACTTTTTAACATGTTTAACTCGATTAAACGGTCAGCGAGTGATATTGGCCTATTAATCGGACATGTAGACCTTCCCTTTTACGAAAATAATAATGGCTTTTCACACCAAAGTCGCCGACCGGCGATTTTGTTGTCGGCGTACTAGTCGGCGATTTCGAATCTTTGCAAATTCCAATATATGGTTGATAGAATGCAAGCAACGGCCTTCGTGGCATAGTGGTTAGACCGATACTCTGTTGATAGGCTTCGGGTTTTTTGTTGATTCCTAGCAGGTGTAAATACTTGTACTTAATTTTCAAAGATATTGTTTGTAATTCCACTGCTGTAAAAGAGCTGGCGACAGACAGACCGGCTGACTGTAAAACCTTTCCTTCTAATCTAAGCATTTTACCCGGGTGCATCTTCACATGTAAAGCGTTCGCTAAATTACATCATTGTTACCACCGTACAAATTATGAAAGTCGTAGACGGCCGACGCCGGGCGCGTCGCGCAACAGCCGCCCAACGGCCCATATGATTTGGTAAACATTTTCATCACTAGCTATGCTTTTTGAAGCCAATTTTACTTAGCTGAAGAACCGTAAATTAACTTAAATTAGTAACAACCGTATTCGTTTTTGCACCTGCCTATTGATTTCACAAGCCCAATCATTTACATGTTTGTCAGTTTATGTCGGCGGTTTGACACGTCGGTGTGAAAAGGCCTTAAGTTTTAACAAAAGGTTCTATATTTAACCACGTAACTTTTGTCTCACAGCAGGACGCTTTCTTGGTGGATAAGTTTAAAATAAAGTAGGTACTATTAAGATTACTTGTTGGTCTGGGAGAACAAAATATTAAATGCGCCTGCTGTTTTTATGTATATCATAATATCATTTACACGTCGGAGTTTCCAAACTAGTCATTAGTATTAATAAATTACTTTTTACAAGTTATTTTAAACTTGCAATGTTTATAAGTATGTTATGGTCCGTATCTTTTTCCACCTAGATCCACGCAACATTACTGTGATCAGTGATCTTGATCACAGGCTTCCTAAATGAATCACAACACTACTTTAATTTTGGCCTAAATGTTTTGGTATATTAAATATTGTTATAGTAAGAGAACTCAGAAAATTGTTATATGATAGAGTTTATAGACTTTCAATTTGTTCTTAACACGCTTTTATTAGCTTCACTTGTATGTAGAAAAATCATGGAATCTTAATTTGGCCCACTTCCCGGTCTTCGATTAGGATGAAATTTTGCACACGCTCTGAGTTCTGATGACAATACATTGACTAGCGAGCTAAAAGCGTGTTTTTTAGATTTTTGAACTAATTGTAAATTTTTTGTCAACAATTTGTTTATTTACTTTATATCAAAAATTTTATTACTCTGTGTACGGCTTATGGCATATACATAATTATATGTGAATATAAAGCTCTTTTGATTCTGTTTTTCACCTTACACCCACAAGGCCTTCATCATGGCCTTAGGCTCGGACTATCCTGTAAATATAAAATACGACATGTTTGTTCTAGTCTTTCATCCTACAAAGAGGGTGTTCTGCAATAAGCAGCAGCAGCCTTATGGCAACACTGAAACGTCGGGTCCGGTAATCTGTGATTGGACCTCAAAATGTCAATAACTTGATAATTTATTTATTTCGTAAGTACAAAAAAAAAAAAACATAAAAAAACACGTCCCTCAAAAATATATGATAGCGCCTACGAAAATATTGTTCTGTTATTTTGATTACCTTAATATAAGTATCTGATTTGATTTTTATGAATTAATTAAATGTGATAATTATGTAATAATATTATTAAATTAATTACTATTTTTAGAATTGGTTATTGATTGTTGTATTCAATTATAAATATTGTGTAAATAGGACGAACAAAACAACACGTGGCCGGAAGCGCACGTGCACTTGTTTACGTCAGCGGCGGGTTGTTTTGATCGGCCTATAAATACGACGCACAATTTGTATTTGATTCATTCTGTTCGCAACCGTCGGAGAATAAACACCTATTTCGAAGTCTGCTGGTTTAATTTATTATGGACCGCCGCCACCTTAACCCAGCTCCAACATCAGAAGCGCAGGATGAACTCGACCACGCCACTATGCCCGAAGACCATAACACTACGGACGCGAGAGATATCAGCCCTTCAAGATACTCACCAACATTTAGAACTGCACCACCTCGTCAGCCATCCGACGAAGTACGTTTGCTGCGCCAACAAGTAGAACTCCTAGAACAGCTTGTCTTCCGACAACAGCAGCCTTCTTCCAACCAGAAACTGGCCGAAATCTACTTACCAGACTTCAATCCAGATGAACTAAAACTGACCATAGCAGAATGGTGTAAGCAAGTTGACTCACTCATCAATTTACGTGGATTTTCGTCATCGACTGCAATGATGAAAGCATTATCTTGCCTGCGAGGACGTGCTAAAATATGGGCAGATGCCAATGCTCACTCCTTGGCGACATGGACTGACCTAAAAACCGAACTACAGGTCCAGTTTGGTGCAGAATCTCGTTACATTCATTTCATTAATAAATTTCGAGATTATACGTCTAATGATGCAAACAGTTACGCTGAATACGTTGCCGAAGCATGGAGACTGTTTTCTCGTATCTCCCCTAATGCGACAAATGAACTTTTAGTCGAAGCTGTCATATCTGGTATCCGCCCAAAGTTTATTCAATCTGAATTACTTCGTTCTACTCCAAAGACTCAAGCCGAACTAGTGGCGACTTTACACAACTATCGTAAGCGCCAAATAACCGTAAGCGAGAACGGAGACAATGATGAAGTCAAAAGAAAACAGCCACGATTAGAAATTAATTGCTACCAATGCGGAAAACCAGGACATCGAATGAGAGACTGCAGGGCTATTTATTGCGACTTCTGTAAACGCACAGGACATACGCTTGCCGATTGCCGATCAAAACCTGGTACAAGTGGTACTAACCTCTGCGAGCACTGCAAACGCACGGGGCACGGTTCATCAGACTGTAAATTCAAGCCAAAAGAAAGAAAAGCAAATGTCATTCAAAAAGAAACTGCTAGCGATTCTCGGTGCACGATTGGTAATGTACAACTCACTTATTTAATTGACACTGGTGCCGAATGCTCCCTCATTTCTCAGAAAGTAGCTGGGTCAATACCTGGTAAACGGTCTACAGAGGTATTGACTTTGCGAAGTATAACAGGCGAGTCAATAGCATCAACTGAAGTTATTCATACCATTGCTATTTTGAATGAGGTAGCATTTGAAATTAGTCTTCACGTTGTTCCTTCTTTACCATATGATGTAATACTTGGCATAGACACATTGAAAACACCTGATCTAAATATTTCAATTTCAGCTAAAGGTGTAATCGTTAATAGAGAATGCAAAGTGTCTTATATCTGTATCCCACATTCTTTAGACTCTATAGACTCAGACCTGACTGACACTTCAAAACTTAATGACATTCTACAAAAGCATAGTAATATTTTTGGAATGAAAACACCGGTACAAAAAATAACAACCGGTAGCCTATCTATCAGACTTAAAGATCCAAATAGAATAGTAGAAAGACGACCATACCGACTTGCTCCCCCTGAAAGAGAAAAAGTAAAAGAAATTATTCAAAATTTAAAAAATAAAGGCATTGTTAGAAATAGTTGCTCTCCATTTGCTAGTCCCATACTTCTAGTCAAAAAGAAAAATGGAGAAGACAGACTTTGTGTAGACTATAGAGAACTAAATATGAATACTGTGAGAGACCATTATCCGTTACCCCTAATCCAAGACCAACTCGATAAATTAGGAAAAGCCAAATACTTCACTACTCTCGATATGGAATCAGGATTTCACCAAATACCTATAGATGACGAATCAATAGAAAAAACCGCTTTTGTCACACCTGATGGACAGTTCGAATACCTCACCATGCCGTTTGGTCTTTGCAATGCTCCCTCTGTATATCAACGAGCAATTAACAAAGCTTTAGGAGACTATAAAGACTCTATTGCTTTAGTTTACATGGATGATGTCCTTATTCCCTCAGAAACTGAAGAAGAAGGTATTCAAAGATTAGATCTTATTCTCGAAAAACTTTCTCTTGCCGGTTTTTCAGTAAATAAAGGTAAATGTAAATTTTTAAAACTATCTATTGAATACTTGGGAAACGTCATAGAAGACGGCCAAGTTCGACCTAGCACTCAAAAAATTAGCGCATTGAAAAACTCTAAACCTCCAACTTCCCTTAAACAATTACGACAATTTAATGGCTTAGCTAGTTACTTTCGCCGATTTATACCAAATTTTTCCCAACAAATGGCCCCTTTGTACCAACTAACAAAGAAAAATGAAACCTGGATATGGACAGCTGAACACGAGACGATTAGGCAAAAAATTATATCATACCTTACATCAGAACCAATATTATCTATTTTCGATCCCGATCTCCCAGTTGAGATTCATACTGATGCCAGTGCTCTAGGATATGGTGCAATACTTATCCAAATTAAAAACAATCGTCGACAAGTAGTTAGTTATTTTAGTATGCGTACAACTGAGGCTGAATCAAAATATCATTCATACGAATTAGAAACACTAGCAGTAGTTAAAGCTTTAAAGCACTACAGACACTTCTTATTTGGACGAAAATTTATAGTAGTTACAGACTGCAATGCTCTTAAAGCTAGTAGGACAAAGAAAGAACTAACTCCACGTGTATATCGGTGGTGGGCGTACCTGCAGAGTTTTGAATTTGATATTGTGTATAGAAAAGGTGAAGATATGTCCCACGTTGATTATCTTAGCCGAAATCCCCAAATCAACATAATAACAAAAGATGCTGCATGGATTATTGTAGAACAAGATCGGGACCCAAGTTTAAAACGAGTCAAAGAAGCCATTTCAAATAGGGAAGAATATGATAAAAAATACAGCCTAAAAAATGATTTACTGCTCATAACGATCCAAGATAACCAAGGGAGATCTCGAACTAGGACTATTGTACCCAACGCACTTGTCAATAATTTGATAAATCAATACCATGACTCTCTTTTGCATGCCGGATGGGAACGAACTCTCGAGAAAATAAGGGAACAATTTTGGTTCCAAAATATGTCCAAAAGAGTAAGGACATTTTGCGATAACTGCCTCAATTGCAAGATAGGTAAAACCGCATCTGGAAAGAAACAAATCGATTTGCACCCAATAGAAAAAGTTAACTGCCCCTTTCATACTATTCACGTAGATCTAATAGGTAACTTGACAGGTTGCTCTCAAAAAGCCTACGCCTTTGTAGTAATCGACGCCTTTACAAAATATGTCATAATTCTTCCACTTAAAGACAAATCTTCTGGACTAATATTAAAATCTTTCAAGGAAGTAATCAATCTTTTTGGCACACCAAAAAGAGTTATTAGCGATCGAGAGGCAGCAATTATGGGCAAAGATATTCAAGAATTCTTCACAAGTTCAGGAATAGAACATCATGCAATTGCAAAAGGTGTCCCTAGAGCAAATGGTCAAGCAGAACGTCTAATGAGAACAATCAAAGACCATCTTAGTGCAGTAGCCCAAAGTCATAAAAGAGCCTGGGCAACCAAACTTGGGGAGCTGCAGTTAGCTATTAATTGCACAAAATCAAAAGCCACAGGTTATTCACCACTCGAACTTTTGATCGGAAAATTATGCTCTCCACCCCAAATTGAACAGTTATCCCTATTAGACACAAATACAGACATAAACAGACTAGACATACGTAAAAAAGCTGAAGAAAGAATGGCCGAGCAATCTCACAAAAATAAAGCACAGTTTAATGCAAGGTGTGCTAAAATCATTCCCTTCAAATTAAATGATTATGTATTATGTAGAGACACCCAATGGTCAACTAATAAATTAGGTCCAAAATACTTGGGACCATTTCAGATTACTCAAGTACTCGCCAACAATCGCTACAAAGTAAAAAATACCACGAACACGATGACTACTGTAGTTGCCCATGAGCATGTCAGAGCAATGCCAAGACCAAATCTAAGACAAACGGATGACCATGATAGCGGATCTGATAGTTAAATTGACAATGACTTTGATTTGACATAACGCCACTTGCGAGATCGCACCGACACGATCGATGTAGACTCACAACTGGGCTTTATAGTGAAAGAACTGCGAGAGTTTTCAGTTGAGTTTGCCACTTGTAAGATTATATCGAATAGCCGAAATAGGCTTACAACTGGGCAGTAGTTGGAAACAGACATATGGCTGAGTTTGCCACTTGTAAGATCGTATCAACTGATGATGCAGACTTACAACTGGGCTAAGTAATGCAATATGCAATAATTGAACTGCCACTTGTGAGGTCATATCATTTGTTAGATATAGACTCACAACTGGGCTGAACAACACGAGTATTTGCATATAAACTTGGTCTCACTAGACTAAAACCAACAATTATTTTCAGAATAATCGCTAGCTCAGAGCACGAGCTGCTCTTCAGGACGGCCGTGATAGCGCCTACGAAAATATTGTTCTGTTATTTTGATTACCTTAATATAAGTATCTGATTTGATTTTTATGAATTAATTAAATGTGATAATTATGTAATAATATTATTAAATTAATTACTATTTTTAGAATTGGTTATTGATTGTTGTATTCAATTATAAATATTGTGTAAATAGGACGAACAAAACAACACGTGGCCGGAAGCGCACGTGCACTTGTTTACGTCAGCGGCGGGTTGTTTTGATCGGCCTATAAATACGACGCACAATTTGTATTTGATTCATTCTGTTCGCAACCGTCGGAGAATAAACACCTATTTCGAAGTCTGCTGGTTTAATTTATTATGGACCGCCGCCACCTTAACCCAGCTCCAACATATATTACCCCGGATAGTACCCGGCTCAAAGGTACCCATTATGCTGGCTGCATTTCCTCTATGAATAGCAATGGATATCCTTTGAACCAGGTATAAGCCCGAGCGGTTGTCATAACCACGTCAATTGTTGCTACTTGTCAAATATTATCCTATCTTCTTTTTAAAGTGCCCCTTCTCGACGAAGATTAGCAGCCATCATGGCTATCTTTACTTTTGAAGCTGCTGCACGAAAGAGAGATCGGGCACTGATTTTGATGCTTCAACCAAGAGGTCTTATTCCTTCCGTGTCCACGCCTCTCCTGGATTTTTACTTGTATAACAAGTTGAAGAATGCGGTATCTTTCCCACCTTTTAACATGTCTGAAATACTGCAGCTTCCTATTCTTCACTGTTCTTAGTACTTCCATCTGTTTTCCCTTTCATCATTTCAGAAAAACCTTCATTCATACCAACAAAGGTGAGGTCATCCTCACCTTAAACATGATCAGATAAGAGAGAGTATATCTCTACCTTTATATAATATTTTAATTCCGTTTTCCATCTTAACGCCCTCTAACACGCTAAACGTGGCCTCTGGGTTTCATGACTTTGGGCTCTGTCCACTCCGCAAGAGATAAAGACGTGATAATATGTATGTATTATATACACAACTATCACTTTCATCCCATAGTGTTAGTTCATTGACACCATTACCATATTCCACATCACTGGTTCGTGTACTGCGTCTTGGAAGTTCCATTTAAACGTCATTAAAGTTTAAACCAACTTGGGTTGCTTGACTTGCAAGATCTAAAGATAATCTGGAAACCTTAGATAACTCGGCATATCCTTTCATTGCGAATTAAAATTTTCAAGCTTGTACAAACTTTTTTATGTGTAAATATTCTACTTAGACTAAAGACCTCTATTTATTTGCAGTAGATGAAATATTCTGCTGCTCATTGACTGATTTCATTTGCTACATCCGAGGGATCATTTTGGTTTGACACTTAATCCATCTTATTGGATTGGTAACAGCCAATGTTTGTTTTGCCTTTTTATTTACTTTGTAATAGAAAGTAGTATTAACATTTCTTATTTACCTTATATATTTCATATTTATCCTTCATTCGCAAAGTATTTTTTTTTTCTTTTTTTCTTTTTGCTCGTCGAGCATATCTGTCCGTCTCTATTTGTAGCTGAAAAGTAATTTAATAGCATGTCTAGTGCAGCAACATCCTAGAGGTTAATGCAACAGGTGAGATCTTGGTATCGATACAAAGTCTAACATACGACACTTGCTGTTTCCTTGTCAAGAAACTAGTTTCGCATAAAAACCGGCCAAGTTCGAGACGGCTTCGCGCACGAAGGTCTCCGAGCCATAAACGACATATTTGTCATAGCTCAGAAAGTAAACGGGAACTCTTTAATTATTGACATATTTCATTTTTACGTGACTGCCCAAAAAATAAGTATAATGTTTTTCAAAGTTTATTATAAATTTTTGAGATTTTTTTTGTAACACAATGTGATGTGTGAGGTATTGTTAGAATCAATGCTAAATTCCAACAGACGTACGCTTTATTTTTTAGCTATGTATTTTGTTATAAAATAATAATAAACTTTATATATTTCGGAAATAACCTATCAACCTAATACTACATTTTTTACTTACTTCAACATACGTGTACGTTGCAGGTTGATTTTTATGTCATATGAAATAGAGCTCACTGCCAGTCAGACAGGGGACGCTCAGGGTCAGCTCATCCCTCGACCACGGGACCCTAAAAATTTATTTACATATTGCAGTAGTGAGCAGGTATGACGATAGTCCTATTTTAATATTTCCTCTTCTCGTATATTACAAAGCTATTTACATAGAAGATGCATAGATATTATTTAAAATAATTACTTTTATAGTTTATGTGCGAGTTGTAATTGTTTATTTACTTGTCCATTCGCTAGGAAGTCCGCAATTTAAGGGGATATATGAATTTAACGGCACCAAGTGCTGCTATACTCAGGCTAGTGAGTATAGCTCTGGTAGTACAGAGAGGGTCGTGCTCCTGCAGTGGAGACTAGAAAGACCTGATGATGATGATGATGATGATGAAGTGCTGCCATTTAAATTAAAGATATATCTCAGTTATCTTTCAAATGATTAAATCATCATTTAAAAATTTTGATCTGCAAGGCCCTCCAACCCGTCTGGCCAGCGTGGAGAGTGTTGGCCAAATCCTCTGACTGCTCTGGCTAATATATGGCTCTGGTAATACAGAGAGGGTTGAGCTCCAGGCCAAATCCTCTGACTGGCTAATATATGGCTCTGGTAATACAGAGAGGGTTGAGCTCCTGCAGTGGAGACTAAAAAAGATCTGATGATTTAAATAAAATTATTTTAATACGGTTTTTATCGCGTTTATTACTAATGTAATAAACGCGATAAAAACCGTATTAAAATAATTTTATTTAAATGTGTAACAATCGCGAAAACATAAGAAAACAAGATCTGATGATAATGTTGATGCGAAGCCATCAAGTTATTTTATAAACGGTCAGTCGTTTATGAAATAGTTTGATGCCTATAAAGAATTGTAAATATGATGATTATGAAGAAATTAATAATAACCTTACTCCTTTGAGAATCCAACCCAAAAGAGACTATCATCATCAGGTCTTCTTAAGTCTCTACTGCAGAAGCATGTACTGTTCTGCATGACCCTGTCTGTACTACCTAAGACACCATATCACTTTTATTTTACTAACTACTTGAAACTTGTACACTTAAAAGCTACATCGAGTGCTTACTTACTATATTACCAAAGACAATATAATACTAACGTAATAGACTGCCCACCTCATACAAAAATATTGGACCAAATTAAGGTTGCGAAAAGCAGGCGAATGTATGGCACAGAAGAGTTGATTGCTACTCGATACTAGATGGCGGTAATCTGCGTTAGCCTTACTTACTAAATATACGGTGTCATTTTAAAATATTATGCCTAAAATATTGTTTTGATTTTTAATAAGATATATTTTGTAAATCATGTTTTTATATTCTCATATTACGGTAGATGCAATGTTGTGTAGTTTCGAGTGGCGCCATCTATGCGAGTCTCTGGGAAAAAATCGTACGATTAAGGCGTTGAGACCACATGATATTACTGACTTGACTATATATAACTTCTACTCAAGATACAAAAGTCTAGAGATTGCTTCAACACTACTCAATCTCTAACTAAACTAAACCATCTTTCCCTCACGGTCGAAATATTAAGATTCTATTTATGGTATCTATATTATGAGTACATTAAATATCAATGAAATGGCTCCTGTTTAGAAAAAATTCTTTGCCGCTGCAATATTTATACACGCAGTTATTATCACGCCAGCCCGAGACACAAGTGATCCCAGTTTCGATGCCCGGTCAGGTCATTGTGGAAAACGGTCTTTTTCTGATTGACCTAAGATTTAAGTAAGTACTTATTTATTAACCGACTTCAAAAAGGGAAGAGGTTCGTAATTCGTCGTTATTTTTTTTTTATGTATGTTCCCCGATTTCTCGAAGACGCCTGGACCGATTTATGAAATTCTTTTTTTGTTCAATAGGTAATACTTTACAGATGGCTCCATTAAATTTTTATTGAAATGTGTTGAGCGCTTTTTAAAAAAATACACAAAAACCAAAAAAAAAATTTACACGAATACCGTTCGGTTTACACTTATTTTCATTTTATTCTTATGCTTAGTAAAACAAATTGACAGGGCTGAAGTCGGTTTCTGTTTTTTGTTAAAAGTATCTTTAATATTTTAAAATATAGTATCGTTGAGTTATTATCTTACGACAGAAGTTTACAAATTACTGTGGGACTAACTCAATTGGGGTGATTTCTCCCTTATCATTTATTTATTTTATTTATTCCTAAGTGTAAAATTCATATAACTTTGTTAATTTGTATTATCAAAACAAATTCAATTTTTTTAGCCCCGTACAATTTGCACGCTTGCTGCATCATAAGACTAATCGGATTTGTAAAAGTATTTTCGCATTAACTAACATGTAGTTACTAGGGTGTTAATAATAACCCACGTAGAAAAAAAAGAATAAAAGGATTATTATTCAGTACAGTATTTTTTTGGAATTCAAAAAGTATTGAAATTTGACTTAATATTTTAGAAAGTGATACGGTGCATAATATCAATTTCAAAAATTTCTCTGATGATTTTTTAAAGAAAATCTTTAACTTAATGATATCTAAATAAAGCCTTAATGTGAACATTCACAATACACCTGGTTAATTTAATACAAATCTTTATTTTTACTGGACAATATACAACCACGTAAAACTAATAAAAAAGTAAAAGAAAAACGCCTCAAATAACTTGATTACTTGTTTGCAACTTTGCAAAAGGTAAATATACCCTTTTAGTGGAGTCAATGCACCAAGGGTCGAGGTGACATTGCAGCAAAAAGTTATTTCATTAAAGAGGTGTTTATCAAAACTGCGTAAAAGAAAACTGTTAAAGCTAAGTTTTAAAGACGTGCTTATTATAACGCTTCACGCTCGAAGAGTTTAAGAGCGTATACTAGCAGTATTTTCCAATATGGTTTCCATACACATGTATTTCTCTATTTTCTCGCTGAAAACTGATTCTAGAGCCACAATTCTTTTTTCATAAAATCTAGTACAAAAATAGGAATGCCCCCATTTTTTATTTTTTTCAAAAAAACTGTTTTTGTACAATTTTTTTTATTTTAAACAGGTTTATAGAAAAAAATAAAACATAGGGACATACCTATTTTAGTAATAGAATGTATGTAAAAAGAATTGTGCCTCTAGAAGCAGTTTTCAGCGAGAAAATAGAGAAATACATTTGTATGGAAAACGCACTGCACACCCTCTTAAGTAAGTGAGCTCAATGGATGTTTGTAACTTAAAAGGATTTCTTTTCGATTTTATTTTTTAAATAGATATTATAATTTTTATCTGATTTTGGTGATTGACCTCCGTGGTTCAGTGGTTAAGGCGTTTGCCTTGTTGACCCGGGGGTCGTGGGTTCGATTCCCACGGGAAGCATACTTTGTTAAGTTGTTTCCAGTTTGGTAAGGACATTGCAGGCATGAATCACCTGATTGTCTGATGAGAAAGCTGATTCCGTGCTTCGGAAGGCACGTAAAGCCGGAGGTCTCGGCTGCCATCTGGCAGTCGTTAAAGGAACCACGTCAGAGGCCGAGAGGCGGTTCCGAAGAACTCTGACACCAGGGTGTGCATGGTCGACTGACCGTGTCACCTACACGAAATGATGATCTGATTTTAAGTTCTATAAGCACTTCCATTATTTTTAATGAACTTATAATGGGATTGTAATAGAGTTATACAAAGATACCAACAACGTTTTCGGTGCCGTCGAATAACTAGACAGTAATTTTTTCATTGGTACCTGTAATCTGACAGATTCGCTTTCTGTTAAACCCAACCGTCCCATTTTACAAAATTACTCCCACAAATTGCAGGAATGCGTCAAAAGGGTAAGGTTCTATTTAAAAAAAAATGAATTATTTCAGTAAATATATCAAATACAAAACAAAATTTGGAGATGCTCATGTATAAACTCTTATTATTTTCAAGAAAAGAAAGAAGCTAATCTCTGTACTTACATAAAAGGTAAATCTGACTCATTGACTTATATTTATAATATATCAACGCACAGCCGTAATACTCTAAAAATAATGCTTAAAAAGCTTGAATTTTGGTTCAGAGTTTCTTTTCATGATGTAAGTGAGCACTAACTAAGCATTTTCAGAATATCAACTCCTAAGGAGGTGAAAAAGGGGGCTGAATTTTTACTCTGACGAAGTCGCGGGAATATATGATGGCAATTTTTGTTTGCAGGGCAGGCAGCCAAAGTTTTAGAAAAGAAAACTTTGGTTATCTGTCAAGTTCATAATTATAAAGTAATTCACAGTATTTTCAATTTCCAACAATCGACGTAAACTCATTAGTTTGCCAAACAATTGCTAATTAGAGCAAACTAGTTGCGACAAATGTTTGCCAACAGAATTGTGTCGCGAGCAAACAGCTGACTATAGGTACTTTACTTACTCATCTGTGAGCTGACTAATCGCGTTTGTAATCCCTGGATATTTGTCGGTGAAAGTACCAACTAGCAAATTGTTGGCCCCGGTAGACGCCACAACGCTTGAGGGTTTTTTGACTCAGATTCAGCTGTGAAGAGTTAACTATACGTCGTATTAT
The DNA here is from genome assembly GCA_963082605.1 of Rhodophaea formosa. Taxonomy (NCBI): domain Eukaryota; kingdom Metazoa; phylum Arthropoda; class Insecta; order Lepidoptera; family Pyralidae; genus Rhodophaea; species Rhodophaea formosa. Next base: position 20,959,706 of record OY720205.1, on the reverse strand, counting down.
TATAAAATGCAAACTATAATGTAGTTCAATTAAATACGTGAAAAAAAAAATAGTAGTAAATTAAAAGAACGTGACTAAAAAGCAACCCAATGGTTAGGTGTGTCTTTTTTAACTGCGTGTCCCGTGGTTGCAAGTATGGCATCGGGCACGCGCGCCAAACCTTCCGCCGAACTGCTACATTCTCATCCCCAACTATCCGATCAAGTAGCATCCCAAATACCTTTATCCAGTTCTCCCAGTCCTGCAAATCCGTACCTCCGGAACCGAGATAAGCCAGTGCTCACCAACCATAATCTTAATTAAATCAAATACCACACTTGTAATAGTGATAGTAATTTTAGGTGACGCAAGCCCTAATGCGTATAAGAGGAATGGGATATGGTGGAGAAATTTTAAGTGTATGATCGAACTGCGGTGATCTATTGAGGGTGTTCTGAAATAAGAAACGGCAGCACTGGGGCGTTGGGTCCGGTAAGCTGTAATTGGGCCACAATGTGTCAATTTTTTTAAAGGACTACGTAGCTAGCTCCAAATGAGCTTTCGCTACTTTACCGGACTTTTTGAGGTGAGAGCAGTGTGACTCAACCTGTAAGGCAAACATTACCCAAGGATCCCCAGGAGGGACGAACCTCGGCTTTGGGCATTGCCTGTGTGCGCAAAGCTTGGAGAGACAGCAAACTCTCATATGCCTGATGGGCCGTGATTGGCATGCATGACTTGAAGGGCCGAACTGATAAACAATGGCAAAGCCTTTGGACAGCAGCCACTGTCATGTTTTGCCGTATGGGCCGAAAGCTACGGTGTCCGAAGGACCTATCCTGGGTGCAAGTCACCCGGGACCGCCGGACGGTCACCAGTAATCGCGGAGCTAGTCCTCGGTGGCGAGTGCGACGGGGTCGTATATAGGGTGGGTTGTGTCAATTGTTGCTGCTTGGCAATAGTTATCCAATGACAGCGGCTTATCGAGGGCGACGCCTCAGTGCTGCTATCTGATGGTGAGCATTTCAGAAAACCCTCTTTGGCAGGTCGTACAAAGACTAAGATGCAGATTCGAATCCATCGCATCCTTTCGCGTAATTTATTTTTCTAGTGACATTTATTTTAAGTGTATACAAGCTAGATACCTATGCAATGCATATGTTATTTGAATGGAAATAAACATTTCCATTTAACATCTGTATGTATTCTAATCGGTCGCGTCCAGCCCGCGTAGTTTCTTTTCCCTCATTATTTTCAATAAGAGTATACAAACTAGATACGCAATAATGTTATTTGTATGTATATGGAAATATTTCCATCAACATCTGTATGTATTTAGGGACGTACGTCGTACAGCGGTAATGTAATTAGTCGTATCACACGCGCTTTCAAATGCTCGATGGCGCCGCCGGGGCGCTTTGTTACGTGACGTCATAACTCATAAATGTATGAAGTCACTATACAGGTTGTAGGTAACTTAATTCGTTGGTATTCGCAAAAACTGTTTACATGTAAAAACATTTTTTACGTCGACACTAAATTGATTGTTGTTTACCGGCCCAAAATCACATGTTTTGCATTAATTTCACTGACCGTGCGACTTTATAAAGGTTTAAATGAATTTATTTTTCGGCGTTTGGTTATTCAGTTCTGAGTAAAATTTTTGGATTATTTTCTAAAATAATGGCCTCTATTAAAGCGCTCCAAATACTTTTTAAGCTTTTCTTAAATTTGATAAACCTTTGATTTATTTGAAAGTACTCTCTTTGAATTACGTTTTTTTGAGCAGGAACCGAATCGGGGGAGGGCTGACACGCGGTATTATTATTACTTTCGTCTGTAGTAGGGCGGCGTGACACGAGCGACATTCCGCCACAGTATAAATATATTATTTATCACGTCTTTATCCCTTACGGGGTAGACAGAGCCCAAGATCATAAAACCCAAAGGCGTGTGTGGGCCGTTAAGGTAGGCGTTAAGGTGGAAACGAATCAAAATAGTGTTGGGTTACAAGCCGCATCGCCTATAACATGATTCCTTTAATTTGCACCTAATCCCTTGATCGGCTTTTACGGTCTGCGCGGGAAGAAAAGCAGCGGGTATATTCTATGTTTTTCCTTTCCTTTGAATGTATAAATAGAGATATATTCTGTGACTCCGTGCTCTGTGGTCGGTAATGTAATTAGCCGTATCACACGCTTTATCAAAAGGCTCGAGAGCGCTGGAGGCGCTTTCGGTTTATGTGACGCTCGCAACACACAAACAAATGTAGGTACCTAAGTGCTATCACTGTTTACGTGACTGCTTCAAAGGAGCGATTTGTTTCTGTAAGAGTGTACACTAGCAGTATTTTTTCAATATGGTTTCCATACAAATGTATTTCTCTATTTTCTCGCTGAAAACTGATTCTAGAGCTACAATTCTTTTTTCATAAAATCTATTACTAAAATAGGAATGCCCCTATTTTTTATTTTTTCCAAAAAAACTGTTTTTGTACAATTTTTTTTTTATTTAAACAGGTTTTTAGAAAAAAATAAAACATAGGAACATACCTATTTTAGTAATAAATTTAATATAAAAGCAGTTTTCAGCGAGAAAATAGCGAAATACATTTGTATGGAAAACGCACTGCTAGTATACCCTCTTAAATGAGTACAATGCGTCCTGTTAAAGTAGAAATGTGCATATCGATTGTGGGACTGTACAGTATTTGCCAAAAAGAGGAAAAGAAGATTTTTTATTGGAACTGAAAGTAGCTAGTGTTTACTTTCTATAGATTCCATCTTTACACATATAATTACCACACATGGTAAAGTAAAATATAAAAAAGTGCCTCATATACATCGATCTAAGAATAATCAAGGTAGGCCCCTAAGAATCATAAGAGTGACGCAAATAATAACGCAAGCATACGTGTTGTGAGTTCGCGACACAAGCTCATCTATATAACAAATGCATGCAATTTTGCCTACATTTTCTACAGTTCGAAATTAAAACTCTTCCGATTGTTAAATTCGTCCAAATGTATGTAAAAAGTTGGCGTCAATTATGATGCCCTTAGTGCTCGGTCCAATTACACTAGGTTTATGTTGTGCATGTACTGTACCGTTTTTAACTGAGTATTTTGTTTTTTTATTTACATTTACTAAGGAAATAGACTCGCCAAGACGAATCTAATTACACTTTAATTACAAAAAATGCATCAAGCGGGTTTAATGGTACGAATACGAACTAGTCATATATACTTAAAAAAAAAACTTCGTAAAAAAAGTTAAGTAATTTCTCATAATTTACAAACATTTATTACTAATCTAAACAGCAACCAATATGGGATGCATTATACTTAATAATCATTATTTATTGACTCGCGTTAAATCGATTATATCTCGAGATCAGGTACTAGATAGCATTAACTCTATTTAATTCGACTCTTATAAGTATTATTTTACTACAAATGATATGTCCAAAAAAAAGTCCCTTGTATTTTTGTCTTTAACTACCAATGTGGTTAATTTATTTTTTATTTACCCATTTTAGCACAGAATTGTAGCCAAGACGAATCTTATAACAGTTTTAGAAATATTTATAACCCCATTAAGGTTCCTAATAAGAAATATTGAAAAAAAAAGCTAATGCCTACAAGTATTGGATTTGTTATTTCCTGTAATTTAAAATATGAATTACTAATCTTAAAATAAGCAATATTAAAGACATAAAATAATCAACTCATCGGTTTAATCGATTATATCACAATATAAACATGGCAACATGGTACTAGATAGACTTAAATCATTATTATTATTGGCAAACGAAACCGTTACTTTGGTGTTTGGTTCGGTTACACCGACCGTGGTCACTGGATGACTTCATCCACTGACCACCGGTTGGTGTAACCCGGCCGAAACGTCTGGAGAAAAACGGTATGTTTCGCGTTAATTCCCGTCATTGCATTTAATAATCATGCAACGCGAAAGTTTAAAAGACTTAAACCACTTTAGATTCCACCCTTTAAATATTTTTAGATACCGGTCCTCCAAGACTTGTTTTATTCGTTATTTCTTGACTTCTTGGCTAGATTAATAGCTAAATTACAATGTAATTTCTACATTAAATGCTTTCGAAGCCCATTCAATGCAGACACACAATCAAACCTTACCTCTTTATAATCACTACATATGGTGGTGGCTACCCGATGGTCCTGTGGGTGTGAGCTCTATGAGCGCTTACGTATGTTAAGCAACCCGTGGTGCAGTCCCTACTTGGATGGGTAACCGCAAGTGGCAAAAAATATCTCGAGCTCCTCCGTGCTTCGGAAGGCACGTTAAGCCGTTGGTCCCGGCTGTCATCGTTGATGGCAGTCGTTAAGCTATGTCAGATGCCTTAAGGCAGCTTGAAAAATCTGACACCAGTGTTGGCCACTTACACATACGAAAAACAAAAAAAAACAAACTAAATATTATAAAACAAAGTCCTCCGCCGCGTCTGTCTGTCTGTCTGTTCGCGATAAACTCAAAAACTACTCCACGGATTTTCATACGGTTTTCACCAATAGATAGAGTGATTCACGAGGAAGGTTTTAAGGTACAATACATGCCCGGGCGCAGCCGGGTAGGGCTGCTAGTATTAGTATAGATAGAAGCTATGTCTCAGTGGTTAAAGAGAAGAGTGAAGAACCTATAAGATAAATATCGGGTAATTTTAGATTTTAACCTACTTCTATTAACAATTATCCACTCTATTGGGTGGGAACCTACAAACATTAGTAGTATTATTTAAAAATAAAAAAGCCGACATTTTATTGACAGATACGTCCACCATATTGATTTTTGCTAACGACACATAGCCTATGACACTTTGGGGAAGAATGCAAATCTATTGACACCTACCTCTCATTCAAAAATCGGTCAAATCGTTTAGGCTGCAATATGCAACAATGAAACAGATAACTATCATACATACATTTTATTGATTTACATACATTTCATTTTCATTTCATACATATTATCCTACTGGGAGGGTCAGTTGGATAAAAAATAAAAATACAAGGATTATGCATAAGAAAAAAATTAAAGCTCTGTTTCGTTTTTAATTTTACTTAACGACCGTACCAAATACATGCACATAAAATATGCTTCATTAAATGAGAAGTGAAGTAATAAAAAAAATCTTTTACGCTTTAAACATAATAATCGACATCATGCTGAGAAAAATTCATTAAAAACATGGATGAGTTAAAAAACATTATGTTTGCAAATTCAGCTTGATTAAAATTTTAAAAAAAGATTACCTACTTGGTTATAAAATTCATCGGTGGGATAATATTTTATGGGTGTATAAAAATAAACACGATAAAATTAAAAAACCGGCCAAGTGCGTGTCGGGCCACGCGCAGTGTAGGGTTCCGTAGTTGCGAATGACAACTTTGAGTTCACACTCGCACCTTACAGTTAAACGAACAAAAACATCTAACAATGAAAATTGTATGAAATTTTACAGTTTATAAGTTGGTTGCCTATAACTTTTTAGTTTGTACTTATTACTTAGCTCTGATTGTTTTCCTTTAAACTTTAGTATATATACTACTGCTGTAATTTTTTTCACGTAGCTATATATAACCGTTAAGCAGATAGAGGGGGGGGGGGGACACTTAGATCTAATAAAAATTTGCACTTTAAAACCAAATATTTCGGAAACGGATCCCTAAATCGAAAAATGGTGATCTCAACCTCACAATATTTTTGAAAGATCTATTTAACGATACCCCACACGATGGGTAAATAGAGAAAAAAAAATTACTCTCCCACTTTACTTGTATGGGAGCTACCCTAAAAAAAATTTTTTTATTATACCACTTTTTTGCCATGATTAAAATACCTACATAATATAAAAGCATCTATGCCACAGTTTTGTTGTTATCGGTACACGCAGGCAATGTACAGACATATAATTTTTTGAAGGACATGGTGACATTGTTCCTTGATTATATATGTTTCTTAAATCGAAACATAAAGGACTTATTTCTCAGAAAATATCTGTTTTTTTGCCGAGGATCCTCATTTTTTTTATTAATTATTGTATTGGGTATTTGTCTCTCCCCATCTCACCTGAAGGTATGCTGAATGTGGAATTAAAAAATCTATCCCATATTTCAACCTACGAGATTAAAGGTATTTGCGTCTTACTGTTGCTATAATTTGAACTGATAAAATTTTTGGGGTTCCGTAGTAAACAAGGAACCCTTATAGTTTCGCCATGTCTGTCTGTCTGTCCGTCCGGGTTTTACTCAGAAACTATAAGTGCTAGAAAGCTGTAATTTGGTATGAGTATGTATATTAATTATGGCAAAAAAACGTGGTAGAAAAAAAAACTTTAAAAAAAATTGTAGCTTCCCTAAAGTAAAGAAGGAGTTATTTTCTATTTTCTCTACAAAGCCATCGTGTGGGGTATTGTTAAATAGGTCTTTAAAAAAAAATTATGAGATTGAAAACATAATTTTTCGATTTAGGGATACGTTTCTGAAACATTTGGTTTTGAAGTGCAAATTTTTGTTAGACGTAAGTGTCCCCAGTGTAGAGGTTTTTGGCTAATCTAAGCTTGCTTCTACGGAACCCTTCATGGGCGAGCTCAACTCGCACTTGGCGAATTTTTATATTAGTGATAGTTTTTAATGTCGTTTGCCAATAATAATAACATTAGTAGGAATTTCAGGAAGAGTCAATTCATTTATATTCCGATAATTGAAAAAATTAAAAGGCATTTTATGTAGTAGAGCGTTAATAACTGTCACACAACATTGCTGAAAATAAAGTGCCTACTTATAAGATCGGCATATATAGATTTAATAATAAGCATTATAGGTTTATCGTTTCATTTTAAAATTATCCATTTTCGCAGCTTTGACCTTCAAAAAATATCGGTATCGATTTAGACGACCGAATCAATTAAAACTCGAGCATTATTAAAAAGAACGCAAATTTTATCACATCAATATAAATTTAAGTCTAACCCAAAACAGACACGCCCTGTAAAAAGACCCAAAAAGGTGCACGGCGGTGCAAGCGCCAAGTTCACGGTAATTACGCCTTGATTTATGACTTAAAGACTACTATTAGGGCAAAGGCAGGTGCAGTAACATGTTAATTTCGTAAGAGATTAGCAAGCGTGCATCTTGATTCTCGCACGAACGCAAAGGTGAAAAAAAAACTGGTCAAGGAAGGGTTCTGTATCGTGCAAAAACGGCAAAGACAATACGTTCTTTATATGGTTCCAAAAATGTTTAACTTTACTTTTATAACCTATTTGGTATGAAAATGACATTAATAATAAATGTCTCTTTCAATCTCACGAGGTAACAGGTCGAGGGTTCAAACCTCGCTAAGGCCGGCCTCTTAGGTTGTAGTCCAATCTGGTTTGAGTACGCTGATTATCATCAAACTCTTCCTGCTTTCAGTGACTAAAAACATTGTTATATAGTGTAGTGTTCACTAGATGAAATGGAGAAATTAATAGTAAACCTCTTCAATATTTTCCGTCAAAATAGTCACTCTGTACTCGTGTCTTGCTACACAAAAGAAAACTATGTGTCATCTGTTGACAGACAAAAGACCATATTGGCTTAGTTATTGGATCCCATTGGCACCATATGAGGGTTTCCTAAAATGCTCACCATCAGATGGCAGCACTATGGCGTCGACCTCGATAAGCCGCTGTCATTGGATAATATTTGACAAGCAGCAACAATTGACACATTGTGGCCAAATCACAGTTTACCGGATTCGAATTATTTCAGAATAGTTCATTGATACAGAACCCGCGAAAATTATTTTTACGAAATACCGAAAGCCGTGAGTCTGAGAACCCCGTAGGGTATAAAAATTGAATAATAATGGCCACGTTTTACGATATTTTTATATGGACTCAAGTATTACTTACCATGTTATATTTTAAAAGCTATTGAGATGTCATGAATTAAATGGTAAAATCTTACACTTATTTTGAACATTTTTAGGGTTCCGTAGTAAACAAGGAACCCTTATAGTTTCGCCATGTCTGTCTGTCTGTCTGTCTGTCCGTCCGCGGTTTTACGCAGAGACTATAAGTACTAGAAAGCTGTAATTTGGTATGGGTATGTATATTAATCATTGCAAAAAAGTGGTAGAATAAAATCTTGAAAAAAATTTTTTAGGGTAGCTCTCATACAAGTAAAGTGGGGGAGTAATTTTTTTTCTCTATTTACCCATCGTGTGGGGTATCGTTAAAAAGGTCTTTCAAAATTATTGTGAGGTTGAGAACACCATTTTTCGATTTAGGGATCCGTTTCCGAAATATTTGGTTTTAAAGTGCGAATTTTTGTTAGAGGTAAGTGTCCCCCCCCCCTCTATCTGCTAAACGGTTATATATAGATACGTGAAAAAAATTACAGCTGTAGTGTATATACTGAAGTTGAAAAGAAACCTATCAGAGCTAAGTTATAGGCAACCAACTTATAAACTGTAAAATTTCATACTATTTTCATTGTTAGATGTTTTTGGTCGTTAAACTGTAAGGTGCTAGTGTGAATAGTGTGAACTCAAAGTTGTCATTCGCAACTACGGAATCCTACACTGCGCGTGGCCCGACACGCACTTGGCCGGTTTCTTTATTTTATGTCTTCCACCGAAGTTTCGGTTATTCTGCCAATGTCCAGTTTAAAAATTTGCAAACTATTGGTGTTGTACGGTATACAGTTAACAAGTAGCAATCAAAGATGGCATAGCTCCTTTGATTGCTTGGGAAGTTTTGGTGACACATCTATACGAGTCCTATTTCCGCATGACAGTGTACTTTAACAATTTCATCATCAGCCTATACTCGTCCACTGCTGGACATAGGCCTCCCCAGTTGCACGCCATCAAGAACTATCTTTGGCTGCTCGCATCCAGCTCCTGTCAGCCATCTTGCGCAAATCATCACTCCACCGGAGTTAACAATTTCACACATTGTTAAATTTCGTGTTATAAAGTCAACTGGAATAAGTTTGTGAAAGCATCCAAGGCAAACCCCATCTGAACTCCTTGACTTCCCACCAAAAACTCCTGTGATAGGTTTAAAACACTAGTCATGTAATACAAATTGACAATAACAGCTGGAAAAAACGTCATAATAATAAGTGTTGACTTATTTTAATCGGATAATCATTGAAACTAAGCAATTGATTCCGCTAATAAAGAGATGGAATAAAAAAAGGTTCAACTAATAAGTACAATTATTTTTTGCTTTCTTGTCAGACATAATGTTCATTAATAGAACATTAAAATGCAAGTACAGTTATCTGGAGGATACTGAGTAGGAGCATTATACGATATTTTTCAATCCTAATCCTAACTAATATTATAAATGCGTAAGTGAGTTTGTTTATTTATTTGTTTTAACGCTTTAATGCCCTATTTATTAAACCGATTATCATGAAATTTTGCATTCGCGGTACTGAGAAGGACATATGCATCACGCGGGCGAAGCCGCGGGTAACGGTTTTTGCAATTTTGTTTAGATTCAAGATTCAATCGTTTATTTTATATAGGTTTCTTTGAACACTTATTAATTGTCATAATTGTGTTTACAATTTTTACAACAAAAAATTTTTGTTGACGTCAATAATTACTTATGACTAAGTTTAGGCCGCTTCCAAAGCGGAGTGCAGAAGAAGCGGCAACAAACTGCACAGCGCATTTTCTCCAAGCGACGTCAACTCACAATTTTAGTTAGACCTTAAAAACTACTTATATATTTGGACTGAGTGTGCATTGTTTGGTGTGAAGAAAAGATCATAGTCCATAAAATACAACATTGCGATCCAAAGTTTCCATGTAATAATACCGTATTGATGGCAAATGTATCGAACATGAGTTTAATTGAATTTCCAACGTCGAAAGAAAGATTTATTTTACGATTCAATTAATCTATACAAAGACATGCCAATCGTAAAAGCGAAAGCAGTAAATGTTGTGTGGTCATCTACGGTGATAGAACATGTTAAAATTAACTTAAACGATACTGCATTGCATTGCTGCGATTTCGTTTAAAAACTATAAAAAAATCCAAAGTTAGGATCCTCCATTTTAAAAGTCGGTCGAAAATTATGATAATTTACATGTTTGTGGTTCCCGGCAGAGAAGGACCACTCCAAATCTTCCCGTGGATGTCGTAAAAGGCGACTTAGGAAACTAAAGCTAAACAAAGCTTATAAACATCAAAGAGACCTCTCCAACCCGTCTGGCCAGCGTGGAGAGTGTAGGCCAAATCCTCTTACTGCTCTGGCAGTACAGAGAGGGTCGTGCTCCTGCAGTGGAGACTAATAAAGACCTGATGATGATGATGATGATGATGACGACATGTTTGTATACAAGTATGTTTTAGCTTAGATTGTTTATAAGTTATGTTTGAAAACGGGTCACTCACGTGCCATTTTTCCGGGGGTTCGGCGTCGCGCTTCCCGAACTCGCCTTGAAAATGGACTCCTGATGAGTCCGAACTGTAAAGTAGCACGTGAGTGACCCGTTTTAAAATATAATGTTTCTAAGTTATTTTTGTTAAACGTTTCTATTATTTGTAACAGTTAAAACATTATCTACATCTATGCGTTTATTAAATTTTAAGAAATAGTCTTGCTACAAAAAACATCCTATGTTTTTTGTAGCAAGACTACACGAGAGAGTTTATCCACGAAAGTTCTTTTTTTAATTTCTCTCTTTGTTTTCGCAGGTTCTGTGGAATCGATTCCATCTACCATTAAATTTGTTTCGGTTATAATTTTGTTAAACCTCATTATATTCAACAGGTGAAGTGAGGACAGGTGACGTATTGATATATGGTCTTTTACTTGAGCTTCTCGGAACCTTCTGAGCCGGACTCGTTTGATTCAATGCATATCACCAGAATTTCCATTCCAGAGGTGCGATTTGTTAAACACTCGGACTGCAACGTATGCGAATCATCAAACTTTCATTTGTACTTTCGTGTTCATGTTGATTGGCTCTACTTTATTTTGAAGTGTTATTTTATTAGGCAAGTTGGGCATTTCTGAAATGGGAAAAAAATATTATACTCGTACTGTGACGTACTCGTAATTGTGTCCCAAAAATGTGGTTACCAAAAAACTGACACCTCTGTCTGTATATAAACATTTTCCCTGCTCAATATAATATTTTCTAACGATTCAGGATACTTTTTAGACAATTATTTAAATTTTGATACTAAATTAATTACATTTGCGTTCCGTCATATGCTACGGTTGACTATCGGTTTGTTTAAATCATTATGTACACTAGAAACGTCTCAAATTATTTACAACGTAAACTTATCAATTAGAATTATTTAAAAGACAACACATCTTGCAAAATTATTTAAATTACAAGATCAAAATGGAATCATCCAAGAAAATATTCACATGTGAATATGGTTAGAGTGCTGACGTCATCCGAGTGGTGGATGTATTTCTAGCAGTTCAGGAATAAGGCTCCAGGTCGTTATTCCATTGCATTATCTGTTCGTGGGGTATAAATAAAACAGAATTCACACGTCATTGAGATCGCACGATCTAGTTAAATTCTTAGAGTAAGTGCACAAAAAATCCACCGTACTTGAGCGAATGTTGAAGGATATAAAAGGCTAGTGTCAAGTGTAACCATACGAGTATGTCTTAGGACCTAAGTAAGTTTCACAGTGATTCCAAAACTCATTTTACGATGAAGTTGAATCATTAGTCTAATTTAAATGTTAGCTTTTAAGCTCTTCTAAAACGTATAACTTAAAATCAAAACATATTAGGAAAAATTCCCCGCATACCCGTTTTGGTTCCGCATATACGGTGAACTTTAAAATTTAACGTAGCCAAGCAAAGCTTCCCAAGAGAGCTTACATGTAATCCTCGAGAGGTACCCTCTAAACAGGCGGAAAGCTCTGTATAAAATATTAGAAATTCACAGGAGTTTAAGTTTGAATTTTAAAATCCTGTTTCATATGTGACTTTTAAGTTTTTATTATTTATATGAACTTTGTTTTGGAAAGAGATATAATATATAAATACTTTTTAATGTTTTACGGGGTAGGCAGAGTCAAAGGTCGCTAGGCCTGTGCGCTAACTGAAAGTGGAATTAGATATAGCAACGTAACACTCACAGTTTTTTTTAAATATCCATTATTAAGCTTTTTCTCTTTTTAAAATCAAAAAAGTAAACTAAATTTTACGTTTTGAATGGGAAGTCTCTCTTTCTTTATGATAATAGAACTTTCGATGAATAGATATATATATGAATAGATATGATAATAGAACTTTCGATGAGTTGATGATCAAAAATACGCATTGGAAATTTTGTTTATGAAAACACGGCTTTACTCACGTTTTATTACGTCGGATCTGCCGACTAGTTTCGCCGTCGTGTCGCCACCCCTTTCACTCGCCCCGATGATGGTCTTCGTAACAGACCGAAACTAGTCGGCAGATCCGACGTAATAAAACGTGAGTAAAGCCGTGTTTTCATAATGAATTTACCTCGCGTAAGTTTTAATATGGAAATTTTGTGTTTATATTCATGTTTGACAATTCGTTTTCAATCTAACATACAGATTATTTTACATCATATCTATGAATCCATGTTTATCAAATGCATACAGATGCATTCGATAAAAGTGTATTCATAGATAGAGCGATACGACAAAATTGATATACTCGTAGTTTTACTCGACTGATCGACGCAGAAGGAGGGTAATATTTTTTTGCGTCTTTGTACATATGTAAGTATGTCTGTTTTTTAGGGTTCCGTAGTAAACAAGGAACCCTTATAGTTTCGCCCAGTCTGTCTGTCTGTTTGTCCGTCCGCGGTTTTACTCAGAGACTATAAGTACTAGAAAGCTGTAATTTGGCATGGCTATGTATATTAATCATGGCAAAAAAAAGGTAGAAAAATCTTTAAAAAAAATCTTTTTTAGGTTAGTTAAAAAAATTACTCCCCCACGTTACTTGTATGGGATACAAGTAACGTGGGGGAGTAATTTTTTTTTCTATACTTACCCATCATGTGGGGTATCGTTAAATAGGTCTTTAAAAAATATTGTGAGGTTGAGAGCACCATATTCCGATTTAGGGATCCGTCTCCGAAATATTTGGTTTTAAAGTGCAAATTTTTGTTAGAGGTAAGTGTCCCCCCCCCCCCCCCCTAATCTGCTAAACGGTTATATATGGATAAGTGAAAAAAATTACAGCAGTAGTATATATACTAAAGTTGAAAGACAAACTATCAGAGCTGAGTATTAAGTGCAAACTAAAAAGTTATAAGCAAACAACTTATAAAATGTACTGGAAAATGTAAAATTTCATACAATTTAGATGTTTTTTGGTCGTTAAACTGTGAGGTGCGGTTTTTATTGTTTTATAATCTTTAAAAACCTGAACAGCTTGACCGATCCTAAAGTGTGACAGGTGACATGCCGTTAGATTTTTCAGAGAGTCATAGTGTGATGTTACTTAAAAAGCAATATGGCGGTCAAAAATGAAGAGAAGGTAAATTTTCACAACGAACTGTGTTTGTGAACGAAATTTTCGATATATCTACGTCATTGCTATAACTTCTCTATAAAAGTTTATGAAACACCTTATTTTCAATTTTAAAACAAACCAGCATCATAGTAACGATAATATCATCTCATCTAATGTTATTATGTTGCACTAAATTTCATTATGAAAATTGGCAGTAGTATAATTTATTTAATTATTTTTAAATCACTTAAGCAATTTACGAATTCAAAGCCGGAAATCGGACCTTGGGCTCCGAAGAATTCCAGGATGCAACCGGGAACCGGGATAGAGAATTATCAAGCAAAGTTACATAAATTACTATTATCAATGCAATAGTTACATAAATTACTATAATTATATTTGTTACACTTGTTATTATAATTATTAAATTGTAAGCATACACTTCCGGCTGTCTCTTTTTTACACTTAATTAAAAATCTGTTAATCTAGTTTCCATCCGCGGGAAGTTGAACTTACACCATGAAAAAAAAGTTCCTCTTAGAAAAAAATATGTCACAGGAAATATAATAATGGTATATAAAATAATTACGTTCAAACTTATTAAATTACTTTGAGCCTTTGATATCGATAATAAAGAATAAGAAGCGTATAAAATGACAAACGAGTGACCTCTCGGACGTGTACAAATGTTATCATCATTATTAGGTCTTATTTTAGCCTCCACTGCAGGAGCAGGACCATGTACTACCAGCTCATATATTTGCCAAAGCAATCAAAGGATTTGGCCTACACTCTTCACGCTGGCCAGACATGTTGGAGAAGTCTTTGATGTTTGTAAGCTTTGTTTAGCTTGTGTTTCCTAAGTTGGTTTACGATATCCACGGAAAGACTTGGAGTGGTCCTATTCTTCTCTGCCGGGAGCCACACGGCAAAAGGAGAGTATATAAAAATTTCAGACTTATTTTCATATTGGCGTACTTATAGAAAACGAAATAAATTCCTATAAATAATAAGTGCACCAAACATATTGAGTTGAATCACAAATAATCTTCTTTGTTTCAACTTAAGAGGTAAATAGATGGAGACTTAAATGTTATTTACTATTGAGTGTTATGACTACTTATGACTCAAAACCCATCGACAATCTCAACAAGTCACTGTGTGATTCGTACCATGGTATGCACATTTCATGGAATTAAACAACGAAAGATCCAACGTGAATGAATCTGAATGCACCCTAATGTGACGTCCACTTAAAGAATATATCAAGTGGTATCGCAATTTATTATACGCTCACTTTAAACCAGTTAAGCATCCAATTTGTCAATGTAAGTTTTTACTATGAGCTTGAATTAATTAAACGACATTCCTTGAAGTTGGTTCTGGGAATTAACGCTGCATAAAGTGAGAACTTCGAAATAAGACCAAAGTGAAGTTGAGGTAACAGTTTATGTATAGCATTGCTTAAGAAGAGTTAAAGCTTGTTTTGTAAAACGGCTTGTTGTAGTAGTTTATTTGGTTAGAATTAGATAAGAATGAAAATTTTTACTTATACTTTTGTATGTACGAATTTATATTTTCTTTACATCTGTATTATGAAAATATACAAACGATATTAAGACGTACTTAAAACGCCAAATGAAAGGTTGATGTACGTACATTTCCCAAGAGAAACAGTCGTGATAATTGCATGTATTTACGTTTATATATTTTTTCCATTCATCTTATACCATAGATTTATGCATTTAGCAACAAGCACACTTTTTTACTATTGTAAATAGACTTTGATTAAAAACATCATTAAAACTACAACAAAAAAAAACTCGAATTTAGAAAAAAAGGAGGGATTTAGAAAAAAAGCAAATAAATAAAAACAATCATTTCCAAACTAATCTAACTAGGTAACCCACAACATATGTATTCAAGTTATTCCCCCTTCTTTATTTGCTGAATAAATTTTAACTCACCTATATTTAGCCGGAGAGTAAAAGGGCTGGCTAATATATGTATAATGACGACCATTCCTATTCCCATGCACGCACCATTTCGCTTTTCAAATCACTTTCTTCCCTACAACTAGTTTCTTTAATAGTTACAAAGCTATACCATAAACATGCGAAGTCAGCGGAAGACAAAATGAGTCTGAGCTGCAAAAAGACCTAGTGTCGTCATACGATCGAGTCGAAAAATACTCTATTTTATTTTAACTTAAATGATTTCATTATGTCTCATATTTATAACATAATATCTAAAGAAAATTCTTCAATGTCTGATTCTATTCACTAATTTTGGGTTGTCTGGAAAATGCTGGTTCCATGCTGGTTTGGGAGAAAAGAAAAACATAGAATATACCAGCTGCTTTTCTTCCCGCGCAGACCGTAAAAGCCGGCCCATCACTATTTTGATTCCGCTTTCCACCTTTACGGCCACTACGATGCTAAACGTGGCCTGTAGGTTTTATGACCTTCGGCTCTGTCTACCCCGCAAGGGATACAGACGTGATAGTATGTATGTATGTCTGTAAAAAGTAGATAATCATTTGATTTAATTTTAACGAAATGGCCACCTTTCAAATAGAATAAAATGCAGTGGCATACGATTTACCGATAACTACGATAACTTTTTCTCAAAAGGTGTACTGTTAAAATTGATCTTACGAAAATCTTTGTTGTTTTTTATTTCTGTTATTGTTTTTTAATACACAAAACATTTTGTTCTTTGGTGGGAGAAATGTCATTTCATAGACAAAACAAGAACAAGAATTTTTGTTTGTAGAAAATATTGCTTACCTATGAAGAATCCATATTTGTATTTGAAGTATAGGAAGCTTCCCAAATGTTTAATTGCTCTAGGCACATTTCGATATATTCGATGAGACATAATCGCATCTGCGTAATATCTTACATTAGGTAATTTTGCGATAGCATGTCATTTTGCGACTGGAAGAACTTGATCTTTTAAGTGAAACCGACTGTACCAAATAAGCAATTGCATGGATTGCCAATAAGTAAGATAATATTACATTCAAGAATCCATATTTGCATTTGAATTATATTCTAAATATCTATTTGCTCTAAGTAAATTTTACTAGAGACGTAAATCTCATCTGCATAATTATCTTATATGAGTTGGTTGTTTTGCGATAGTATGTCATTTTGCGACTGGAAGAACTGGATCTTTTAAGTGAAACCGACTGTACCAAATAAGCAATTGCATGGATTGCCAATAAGTAAGATAATATTACATTCAAGAATCCATATTTGTATGTGAATTATATTTTAAATATCTATTTGCTCTAAGTAAATTTTACTAGAGACGTAAATCTCATCTGCATAATTATCTTATATGAGTTGGTTGTTTTGCGATAGTATGTCATTTTGCGACTGGAAGAACTGGATCCTTTAAGTGAAACCGACTGTACCAAATAAGCATTTGCATGGATTGCCAATAAGTAAGATAATATTACATTCAAGAATCCATATTTGTATTTGAATTATATTCTAAATATCTATTTGCTCTAGGTAAATTTTACTGGAGACGTAAATCTGATCTGCATAATTATCTTATATGAGTTGGTTCTTTTGCGATAGCATGTCATTTTGCGACTGGAAGAACTGGATCCTTTAAGTGAAACCGACTGTACCAAATAAGCAATTGCATGGATTGCTAATAAGTTACTTAGATTAAATTCCTTGGCCGTGAGAAAAAATGCACTTTAGCATAAAATGAGCTGAAGACCAGCATTTACATTAGACCATACTAGTAGAACTAGTCCCGATATTAATAGCTAGTAAACATGACACTGATGTGGAAAAGAGATAGCCGTTGCAGAATATCTTGCACGTAGAAGGCAAGCCTATGTTCGTATTAAACGTACATTGTTTGAATTAAAATTTTCTAAGTTTTTAATTTTATTGATGTTTTTGTGATTAATATTGAATGTTAAACATAAAACCTAGAGGTGTAATAGTTCTTGGAATATGAAGCACAAAGTTAAAGATGTTCTTAAATTTTTAAGTTCATATTTGGATAATAAGGTGTATTTGCTTTGCGTGTAGTACCCATAGTAGTAGCAACACTTACAGAGAGGTTATAACACATATCATAAGAATATACGTAGGTATTAATCCGCGTAGAATTTTGGCGTCTAAGATTGTTTGTAAGACCTTCACAGTCGAACATACAATGTATTTAAGCGTGATGAAGATGACGTCTATGAGAAACACTGTGCGTCGCTGCGCAACTACATTATTTTGAAATTGACCAGTCTGACAGAATTCTAGTGACTAAAAACACTTTCCATAATTTCATTCACGAAGAAAATGATAGCAAAAAGGATATTATTATAGATCATCAAGTCTCAAAATTGTTAGGCATCAAACCTGTTTATGTGACGCGTGGCACAATAAAAGGTTTATCTTTGTATACTTTCTAGTTTGTGTACCTATGATAAATAAGGGTTTAGATTGCCCTTGGGCAACGAATGCTATTAATATGCCAATTAATTATTATTACTCATTTAAGAAAATAGCTTCTGTAACAATTATTACGAAACTCGTTTTTGTTATAATCTTGTCTTACACTTTTACGATATTGGAAGAGAAATTATAATTATGGATATTCATAAAGGGTTTTTGCATTCACAATTATTATTTCGAGCCATCACGTGTCCCACTGCTGGGCAAAGGCCTCCCTCCACTTCTTCCATTCAGTCCGGTCTTGCGTTATCTCCTTCCACTCTTTGTTAAATTTGTCCAGCTCATCGCGCCATCGCGTTCTCGGTCTACCGAGTCTTCTAGGATTATTAGGGATCCAGCAGGAGGTGATCTTTGCCCAGAAATCCAGCCCTTTGGCCAGCCCAGTCACACTTCAATTTTGCGGCCTTCAAAGCTACATCTGTGATTCCTGTTCGGGAGCGTAGTTCGGTGTTTCGGATTTTGTCCATTAGTTTGACACCCAGGATACTACGCTCCATCGCTTGCTGGCAAACCTTGAGTTCGGACTTTTGGAGTTTACTCAAAGACCAAGTTTTTGCGCCATATGTTAATATCGGAAGGATGCAGATGTCCATTAGTTTCCTTTTTAGGGAAAGAGGAAGGTTTCCACAATACTATTCATATACTCTCATTAGATTAGGAACTAAGAATGAAATTCGACGTGTAGAATCCAGGCGCGGAAGCTTAATTTGTAAAGCACTGGTCGTACAAAGAGCAAGCCGCCAGTTCGAATCCTGCTCGCGTTGAATTTTTTTACAGTAACTTATTTCTTAATTCAATAAGTAATGGATGCAGGCAGTACCTATGTTAATGTTTTTTTCATTGCTATTCATTTTACACATTCTTTAGATCCTGCCAGGGATCTGTCTAGCTCGTTAGTTAGTTAGTAGTACTTAAGATGGACATTGAATGTAGGCGTGATTACGTGTCAGTGATTGCTAGTTGCTTTGTGAATATGGCTGACTCACTTTATCTACGCTACAAACTGCCCAGTAGTCTTACCACTAAACTATCCTTATCACCACTAATTTCATATATCTTCCAATATGTCCACGTCTCACTATCTATTATTACGATCTAAGCAACACGAGTCGAAAGTCTGTTCCCATTGCTTCTACTAACTCGTCCCAATTAATATTTAGTTACCATTTATTTATGAATAACACTGTTTTGATGTTTTTTATGTATATTACCCTCGGATCAAAAAGTCCTACCAAAGCAGAAAATTGGAAAAATATAACACACACATAATGGAAATCACATCGTTTTTCCTTACGGGAAAAAGCTGTGCCGCCGTAAGATCAGAAAAGGCAAGGAAATGTTAAGTGTACGTATCTATGGCCGTGTAGGTAGAAAACAGTAATAGGTTGCTAGCCGCGTCGCCTACATGATCCTTAAGATTTTCCCCAATCCGTTTAATCTGTTTTCACAACAGTATAAACTTTTGTTTTAAACTAATAGTAGGTAAAACAACATACATTCCACTTGATGGAAGCGGTTACCGAAGCCTATGGACGCCTGTAAAGCCGGGCACCCCTAGCTTTACATGCGTCCATAGGTTTCAGATTGCCGTGACGTGCCCTCGAACATTCTCATAACCTGTTTTATGTATTTTGTTCAATTATGATTTTAAAGGAACAAACAAAATGTTCCATTAATTACGTTTTAAATTATCTTTTGTATGCGAATTAAATAAATCATACCCTATCACAATCAACTACAACACGTTAAAGTAAAGAGAATAAAAGCTCGAAGCCATATAAGGGAACAGACTAACAAATCTAAAGAGAATACACATCGCCAGAAACCCAAGTAGAACTATTAACTGGCAAATACATTGTATGCTCACAGGATACATTCATCTAAGAAAATAAGCGAGAATTTACTAGTAAAATTTGCATTTAATTTGCACACACCTGTTCCCGCGACAATGAACGGGGATAAATTATTTTTAGTTGCTGGATTTGTTGCTTGTCTGTTCGTTTATTCACCTTTGAGTTAGAGTCGAAAGCTTTATCATTGTCGTTGTTAGTAATGACTTATTATGGGAAGAGGCTTATTACTAATAATCGTCTTCCTAGCAAAATAATCTCTTTAATTATTTTAATTTTTTAGATTTATACTTATAAAAAAAATATTAAAGCGTAAAATATATCATTGAATAGCATTGCATATTTAAAATATAATAAATTAACCAAACGTAGAGTGTCACCAGCAGGAAAATATTAAAAAAAAATATGAAGGGACAAATCACAAAGATATTATGTGCTATCCCCACAGTAATATGTGATCTTGTTTGTAGGATACTAACTTCATATATAGAGAAACATCCAAGACCGAACCGAGAACCTTTCTGCCATCAATCGGCTACCGGCTGCGCGCTACGCTCTACCCATTGCCACTTCAAAGAGCTAATCCACTGAGCATTGTCGGTGACATTTGTTCTTTTACGGATCTCCGATCATATAGCCCTCTCTGTAGTTCTACGAGCGATTTTGAGCTTCCTTGTAATATTTATTCTACCGTTGCCACTTCAATTTAAAACTGCCAGTAAATCTGACCAGCCCGTTCGACGCTGAGACGCGAAACAATTCGGGCACCAGTAAAACGGAACAAAAAGCCCTTGACAAGGGTTTCCTATATATTACTGGAGGTAATTTAGCAGGAAAGCTGCCTATTCGTCCGTCCGAGGCAATTTTTTCCGAACTGAAAACTGGCGTTTTATGGCGCGATTCTTTAGCACTCTCCTTTGTAAAATGGATGTATCTGTACCCGAGAATCTCTAGGGGATTATTTTCGTGATATTTTAAAGATACTTTGCCAAAATATTGCCAATTTTCAGTTGTCCCCTAAATCTGGGCAGCTTTTTATATGTATGTAATGGAATCTAAGTACTATTGATGAATATTTTATGTAAAATATATGTTGATATATTGGTAAATACAATATTCCGTGCCAGTCGTTTAGTTTTGTCGGCAGCTTGGGAAATTTCACGTCGGTATTTAGCCACTGACACCCACGAAAAGCAAAAGCAAAATACTATTTATTTCATAAAATTTTCAGATATATAATGCGTTAATGGGTCCAGTGAGTTAATGGGTAGATTAAATATAAAAGACAAAAAGGAATAGACGAATGACTTGTGAGTTGTGAAGATGTAGAAATAAACTTAAGCGTCATTAAAAATAAGAGCTGTTCTCTTATTGGTGCAGCGTTTTTCATTTCCCTGTCCTTTCTACTAGTTTATTTTATTTAGTTTTTTTTTCATTATTTTATTAAGAAAGTAACATTTATAATTTATTGCTATTTATCGTGATCATTGTGTTTTGCGAAATTTTGATGTTTTGGTCCAGTTACACGAGTCTCATGACCGAACATATAAAACTAGCAAACCATAATAATTACGGTATTATATCTCGATATAATTATTTCATACTCATTTTCATAACATTGAATGCTTATGAAATTGCAAATACTTTGGATTGAGTATTGAAATATATATTCCGTTCTAGTCTGAAATTCTTATACTTGAAACTTATATAAAGCGAAAAGAAATAGGTATATTTAAATCGGACAGCCTAGCTTTTTCGTAAACCCTAATTTGGCGTACTTTATTCCAGTCAGATTGAAGCCCAAAGTCATTTGATTACGCAAATTTTAAATTCGGCTAACGATGGTGAACTTTCTTTAAATTTGGGAACGATTCGTGATTAATTTACAACGAAGAAGATTTTTTGTTCTTTTAAAAGTTATTTTCGTTTCTTTGCTAAAATATCAATAGAATGGATATAGACGATTTATTGATTAGACATTTGTTGACCTGTCTAGCTTAGTTCTTCCATGTTGGTCTGAGAAAAGCGTAAATATGGGCGAATATCCGAGGAATCATGTAAATAGACATGAGACGAGAACATCCTACAATATGTCACATAATGCCCTTAGGCACAATCAACTCTTAGAATTTACTGTGTTACAAATACTCTTATTATACTCCAGTCAAGTTAATGTTAGAGAACGAAATAAGTTTTTTGTCATGTTTATTACTAGTATCTAGTATCATACAAATATGCACCTAATTAAGAAGAGCGGTGAAACCTAATACAAGCATTGTATGCTTAAAAGGTTACACCATAACCAAGATGTACAAAATGTAAAATCTGTGAAGTTTTAATAAATATTTTTTTCATTTTTAATTTTTTATTCATTTTTCAATAGACGAAGCGGCTAGCAACTCATTATTTTGATTCCGTTTTCCATACAAGCCCACCAAAATTCTATATATGACAAGGATAGCCATGTATTTATTTTAATATTAACCATATCCTTTTTTTAATCTCACGCGCAAAATTTGCTTCACAACCATTTTAAGGGTTCCGTACCCATAGGGTAAAAACGGGGCCCTATTACTAAGGCCGTCCGTCTGTCACCAGACTGTATCTCAAGAATCGTAATAGCTAGACAGCTGAAATTTTCACAGATTGTGTCTTTTTGTGGCCGTAATACCAACAAATACTAAAAAGCAAAATAATAATAATTAAGGGGGCTCCCATACAAAAAACGTGATATTTTAGCCTTTTTTAGGGTTCCGTACAAAAATTGTAAAACGGAACCCTTATAGGATCACTCGTGCGTCTGTCTGTTCGTCCGTCCGTCTGTCACAGCCGATTTTCTCCGAATGTACTGAACCAAATGAGGTGAAATTTGGTAAGATGGTGTAATCTTATGACCCAAACACGGATGTGCAAAGTAAATAAAGATTTTTTTGAAATAAAGGTTATTTTGAGGGGCCCAATTACAAAATTTTAAAAGAAAGTTTTGCAAACCTTACTGTGTCATATATCGAATGAAAGGGATCATTATGAGGATCTCAAAAATATTTTTTTGTTCGGGTAAAATCAATACTTTAAGAATTCTATCACTTGGAAATAAAGTGGTAACTCACTATAATAAGTTCATCTAGGGAAATAGTTCACTAAAACACCACTAGATAGCGCTAGTCAATTGAATAAAACATTTTTGCACATTGTGTGTGTGTTCACGAAGCATATTGTACGAAACCCTCATTGCGCGAGTTTGACTCACACTTGGCCGGTTCTTTCATGGCTACCACTCGCTGAGCTAGATCTCAAGAACCGTAACAGCTAGATACTCGTAGTTGAAATTTGCACAGATTATGTATTTTTATTGTGGCTACAACAACAAATACTAAAATCAAAATAATAATTAAGGAGGGCTCCCATACAACAGACGGACCCTTCATGCGCGAGTCGCACTTGGCCGGTTTTATTTTACCACTAATTAATCCCTCACGACTTGAAAGAAATGAAATAACATTGACATGACAATGACCGGATCAATATAACCGGATCATTATACTTCATACATGCAATAAAACGTGATGATATAGCTGTAATTTACGATATAATTACGAATAAACTTGGCTGTAATTATCGTTAATTATAATTAATGATAATTATTGTCGTATTCCATGCTGGATTGGAAAAAGAGAAAAAACAGAGAATATAACAACCTGTTTTTCTTCCCACAAAGATCGTAAAGCCGGTTAAGGGATTGGGCAAAATTCTAAGGAATCACCTCAATAGGCAATTTGGCAAGCAACCCATCACTATTTTGATTTTGCTTTCAATTTTTACGCCCACTAACACACTAAACGTTTCATGACTTCGGGCTCCATTTAGCTCGCAAGAAATAAAGACGTGATAATATGTATGTATGATAATTAACTATGCAAAGAAAGTAGTAAATTAAATTTTTATAGGTATTTACTTTTTATCCGACTGCCAGGAAGGGTAATATATGTTTCAAACTTTTTTTTTTATAAACTCCTATATTTCAAAAGGATAGATTTTACTGCAAAGTTCGTACAAATAACCAAATTATCCTTAGATAGGTGTTTGAAAAAGGTAGAATAGTCTGGTTTCTTAACATTTGAAAAAAAAAAACTCCTTGTTTATGTAATAGCAAGTACAGTATCCTTATCTCTTACTAGGATTACTTTTGTTATATTTAAATAACATACGCAACAATTGCGTGAAAAAAAATACAATAATTTATGCTTATTTTTTATGGCTGCCTAAAGCGAAAAATAATATTTTATGGCTTGATGTGCCTGTGTACCTGTTTTACGTATTTGAGTTTTATTCCACCATTATTGCCTGAATAGATGTAGGGATCATTAGAATCCTTTCATTAAGTGTTAATAGTTTTACGCAATTTATATTGAAGAAACCTACCTTTCTCGGCTGAGCCTGATGCGGCAGAGGCGGTGGGGCGATCAGTCTTAGGGGAGGTGGGGCGGGGGGCAGAGCGGCCAGCAGCGGCGGTACCAACGGTACCACGCCGCCCATGGGCAGCGCCACTGCAAACTTCTGCAGCCCCATGGTCCAGGGGACGAACCAGCCCCCTCCTGCCTGCATCGCCCCCCCACTGGTACCCCCGTACCACGCCAGCTCGATCAGCTAGAGTTCCACATCCACACTTTTTCACTATCGAAACATAAGCACTGACACTGTACCTGCGGACAAATAAAAAGAGAATTTAGTAAAGTCAATTCTACTGCACTTCTATTCTAGTATGGGAGAAAAGAAAAAACATAGAATATACCAGCTGCTTTTCTTCCCACGCAAACCGTTAAAGTCGGTCAAAGGATTGGACAAAAATTTAGGGAATCACGTGATAGGCAATGCCGCTAGCAACTTATCATATATTGGTTCTGCATTCTACTTTATCGCCCACTAACACGCGGTTTTATGACCTTGGGCTCTGTCTACCCCGCAAGGGATAAAAATGTGGTAATATGTATGTAATCCTACTACATATTTAACGAGCAGGTTTTAATTTTTAAGGGAAACTGGTGGAATGTTCTGTATGCGATATTCAATGTGTTTGGTATTGAGCAAGCTATAATTTAAATTCACGTTTTCAACATAAAAACGAGGAGTCCGATGGTCCAGTGGGTGTGAGCTCTATGAGCGCTTACGTATGTTAAGCAACCCCTGGTGCAGTCCCTACTTGGATGGGTGACCGCCAGTGGCATAAAAATATCTCGAGCTCCTCCGTGCTTCGGAAGGCACGTTAAGCCGTTGGTCCCGGCTGTCATCGTTGATGGCAATCGTTAAGCTATGTCAGATGCCTTAAGGCAGCTTGAAAAATCTGACACCAGTGTTGGCCACTTACACATACGAAAAACAAACAAACATAAAAACGAAAACAAATTATCAGTTTTCGAGAAAAAAGAAATCAGGTGCTCCATACATTTTGGATCAGAGATTTGAAATGAAATTATTTTTTTTTTATTCAAATTTGGATATCATGTATCGCTTTTTGAACGTCATATTTCTCTGAACAATCTATGGAAAAGCTCATAAAAGTTTCTTGATTTCAGAATTGATCATAAGATGACATGATAAGACGCGTCTAACGATAAATCATTCGTCAAATTGTGACAACAAACTATTCTTACAAAATCATAACTCTCCCTTTGGCTTCGCCGTAGTCAAGTAAAAAATCTTGGCCCTCTAGGGAGGTAAGCAAAATATTGAAATCAATGGATCAAAGTAAATAAAACAATAAATATAAATATATACGGACAAATCACACAGATTGAGCTAGCCCCAAAGTAAGTTCTTAGTAAGACTTGTATTATGGGATACTAACTCAACGATACTATATTTTATAACAAATACATATATAGATAAACATCCAAGACCCAGGTCAATCTGAAAAAGATCATTTTCCATCTTGACCTGACCGGGGATCGAACCCGGGACCTCCGTGTCGCAGGCAGGCGTGTTGACCGCTGCGCCACGGAGCTCGACACAGAAAGGAACAGATTGCGCTGGGCCCAAAGCATTTAAATGATATATTGCAGCAATTTATGCAATGGGAATAGTGGGTACTCTCGTAATTTGGGCTGTCAGTACCATGGACCGTGGCCCACTTCTGCGATCTATGAAACCTCTCCATGATGATAAAGGAAAGTAATGGAGCGCAGATGGCGTTAAGATTACATGTCCGAAGGTCGGATGTTTTATACAATCAATAAAACATAATAGGGGTTTAATTTTCGGGCAGCTGTTAAAAAATTTACTTAAGGCGCTCTTATAGTAACACTAGCGCCACCCAGCAATTAAATTCATTAAATCCTAAAATATGTCGAATTTTAAAAATCTATCAAGTACCAAACTAGTAAATTACTTGTAGTATTTTTTATTTATTACAGGTAATTTATTAGTGCCATAT
This sequence comes from Rhodophaea formosa, assembly GCA_963082605.1. Taxonomy (NCBI): domain Eukaryota; kingdom Metazoa; phylum Arthropoda; class Insecta; order Lepidoptera; family Pyralidae; genus Rhodophaea; species Rhodophaea formosa. The sequence continues at coordinate 20,933,456 of OY720205.1, read as the reverse complement.
TTAAAGAGTTAAATCGGTTAACGCCAAAAGTGGCCACTTTTGGCGTTAACCTGTTTTTCTCTTAATTTATTAAACGAATATTAATGAAAATTAATACCAAAATACTACACGTAATTTGCAAACTATGTACTTACTTGTTACATTTTTTAAATTCGATATCATTTAGGATTAAGAGAATTAATTGCTGGGTGGCGCTAGTGTTACTATAAGAGCGCCTTAAGTATAAATATAACTATAGCTAGACTTTTTTTCTCTCTTTTTCTTCTATGTATTCTGTACATATTAGATTCTCCCCAATAAAGTGTATGTTTATCTGAATACTTGAATAAACTATAGGTATACTCAAACAGATTTTCAAGATATATCGATATTTTCATACAAAACTGTTCGGCCGGACCGGCAATTTGAACAAAAATTTCGATTCATCGACAATGTTTATAACAAATAGATTCCTTTCTATTTGCTATAAACATTTTTGATATTAAAAAAAAACTATTTTATATATCAAACATCTTTTTGATTTTCCTAGCATTGGTCCCAAAGGAAAAAAGAAACATTTTGACGGGCTGGTTTGTGTATAAGTGTTCATACTTACACCCAGTATAAGTGTTATAATATCTATACATATACATTTGTTCGAGCACTTATAACTTGAGAAAGGATGGACCGATTTGCATGGTTATTGATTTGCTAGTTTTGCTATCACCACGAATAGCAGAATAATCATAAACCCATAAGAAAATAGGGAAACGAAGATCACCGGGACAGCTAGTTATAATCAAAGAAAAAAGATTTATTTAATTGTTTGTTTGATAAACTCAAAAACTTGGTTAATGTTTGAATGTTTTTACTTATGTAAAAACGGAATACCTACGTGAACGCGAAAGCCGATACATCGAATTTAATTTCTTCAAAAAAAGTTCATCGATATCTATACTGCGAAGAGTTTAGTAAACTATAAATATGAAAAGTTTAATAAAAAATATCCAGTAGTATTGGCGTGAAGGACTAACAAACGTCCATACATCCTCATAAACTTGACAAAGGGTGATAAAGCCCTCTACGACTCAACCGTGCGTCGCAAAAAACAAAACTCATGACTTTCTGTTACAGACTCCATTTAAAGTGATTGAAATAAAAGTTCTAAGTTAGTACTTTTAATCACCATCATCATCCAATCACTTTCCCGGTTGCATCCTCAGCTATAATGAGAGCCCGGGGTGCGCTATTATAACTTCACTAGCTTTGACCCGCGGCTCCGGTTGCGTTAGTGTCGGTCTCTCGGAAACATTACTTTTCTCCGGGATGAAAAATAGCCTATGTCCTTCTCCGTACTCGAGACAATTCGTATGCAAAATTTCATGATGATTGGTTCAGTAGATAGGGCGTGAAAGCTTTACAAACAAACAAACTCACTTTCACATTTATAATATTAGTTGGAATGTTGTAATATGATTTGGTGAAGCTTTTCAGACCGGCTTCCTGCCTGAGTCCCACTGAAGCTACTTGAGACCATCCGTCCTCAAGTAGCTTCAGAACCGCAAACAAACCTGTGAAAATGAATTGTTTTTGCTTGCTGGGCTTCAAACCCGTTGCCCCTGCTAACATTTTAACCACTTCGCCACGGAGCCCGTCATACGAAGGCATTTTGAATATTACGAGAATATTAAAAATAAGTACGTTCGTAGAGCATTTCAATAATTTAGTGCTCAATATAGTTTTACGAGCGACATAAACTTTATTAACATAGCTAAGAACATTACTACCTGAATACAAGATTTTTGCAACGAAGTAAAGCATTAATGAGTTCTTCAGAGAACATTCTGTTTATCTTGAACAATACAGAATTATTTTCTTTCTCACTTTCTTAGGAGTTCAAGTCCAAGACTTTTCGCACCATAAACAATTGAGACCGGGCGGCGAATCGATCAAAAACTCTTTTGGTGGGTGCTGGATGGATCGGATTGTTAAAACAGGTCTCTTCTAGAGAAGGTGAATTCGGACAGAGAAGACAATTAGTTATATAATATGACTAGCTGTTACCCGCGGCTTCGCCCGCGTGATTTATAGCCTATGTCCTTCTCAGTACCCTAACCTATGTGTATGCAAAATTTCATGACGATCGGTTCAGTAGATACGGCGTGAAAAGGTAACAAACAAACAAACTCACTTTCGCATTTATAATATTAGTTGGGATGATGATACGAAAAGAGCATTGGGTCGTGGTCCGAATCTATCCATCTAAAACAAAACTATGGCACTGCCCCAGCCACTACCGTGCTAATGGACCCATTCAGGAACTGTTAGTTCTCAGTTGTATCCTGACTGTCTTATTATAAAACAAGGACTAACTTTAGTTCCTGGTTTAAACCATTATCCGGCCAAAACATGGCCAAAATAAGTCAACATTTAGTAATTTGACATTTAGTAAGTGTCACTGTCAATTTATTTTGGTTGGATATTAGTTTAAACCAGGTACCAAAGTTAGTCCTCATTTTATAATAAGACGGTGAGTGTTTTGGAGACCAAAACCAACTGTTGTAATGATCGCTCAAAACAGGAGCTGATTGATTTTTTTACAGCTATGACTGTATGAGTGTTAGTATAGTTATTAGTAAGTTTGCGAGCAGACCACCTATTATAAAAATCCCTCGACCGATTTGGACATATTAGGTGTCGTCAGAATTTTTACACCCTCTCTAGAATCCTATCCCCTGTTACATATGCTTTTAATGTTTTTTCTTTGATTACAGTTGTTACACTCTTGTAGTGAATTAAGGGGCAGCCTCGACGAATTTTCTAGAACCGAATTATTTTGATGGTATGTATACGTATATATATATTCAAAGACAAAATCAAAGCATTTTTTTGCGTACACATACTTACTTCGTAAATAAAATAGGAAAATAAAGTCTTCTCGACTACAGTTTTAGACTTTCCGGGAGAAGTAAATATTTACGAAGTTTTTATTTTATATATAGGTACAGCATTATTCCGGCAATAAGTATTCTAGTTATTAATAAATACCCTTGAAAAGTCCGATGCCGTTGACTAGTTTAATTATCAATACACTACTAATTATTAATACATACCCGTAAAAATCCGATGCGGATGACTATTTTAATTATCTATACACTATATCCACAACTAGAAAAAAGTTTGAATTTGAAATATAACAGAGAGTAAGTTCGTAACCCGTAACACCGAAACAAAAAATAATTGTTAAAAAATTAACGCACTTAATAATTAATTTTATATAAACACCTGTTGCCACTACACACTTTATAATAACTCACTTTACGATAACATAATAAACACGCGTTATAACGTTATAAAAACTCTCACACCACTATTCCGTAAGGACGGGCGCGAGCGACTAACTCGTAATTAAAATATCGATAAAATGCGTATCGATAATCGAGAGACGTCCGTCCGATAACTCGTCTTGATCGCGACTATAAGGGCTGGCCAAATCAGAATGGTCTCGCTGCCGACGGCTCGCGGTCACACACAACAATTCTGTTCGCTGTGTCGTAAAAATCGAAACTTTTATATTTTTTCCTATTTCATCTTCAATTTTACACACTTTTTTTGTTTTATGTGTTCAAACCAGTCAACACGAGATTTGCTGCGAGCTTTGTTTCCGTAGGTTTCTGACAAAATAATGTTGAAATGTAAGAAATTTGCTGATTATGACATATAAAAAATTTGCTTTTTTTTAATATGTAAAAGGAAGGGAGGAATAAGATATTAAGACCCATAACGTTTATGTGCCTACGGTCAAAATAAAAATGTCTTTTTGGATACTTAATCTCAGACTCAAATAAGCTAAGTTTACTAAGCAACGGCTATTCAGTAAGTAAAGTACAGCCATATTAGATCATATTGATCAATATAATATAATAAAAAAAAAAACAAACCATTACAAAATTTTTCAATTTCTTGATTTTTTTTTGTAGTGGCAAGATCTTGAATGATCGTATATCTGTTTCAAAACGAAAAAAAAAATTAATTAATTTTTTTTATATCTGCATCATAACATCTAATAAAATAGATGTATTGATCGCGGCCTGAAGTCTCCTATGATCACTTCAGTGTGGTTCGGCCTTAAATGAATCGTTTTGACGGCTTAGGATTTACATGGCTTCCATATTAGCGGACAGATTAAGCACCTGTTCCGTATATCATGGATGATTGATTTACACCTTATGATGCTTTAAATATGAGGCGATGATGTATTTTCTATTTAATGTTAATTAACATCTATGTTGTAAAGGTAAAAAGAAACTACATATGTCTGCCGAGTGGAAAATATATATACTAATATATATAAACCGGCCAAGTGCGTGTCGGGCCACGCGCAGTGTAGAGTTCCGAAGTTTAGAATATAGGTAGCTATAAACTAAGAAGTTTATTTTAGAGTGAAGACTTTGGAAATACTCATAATACTCTTTAAATTAAAATTTTGCAATTAACAAACAACCGCTTTGAAAATTATGTATTTATTAAATCGAAACAACTAATTATACTTAAAAAGTTAAGCTTTGGATTTTCCAGAGGTGAAAAATTAATCAAACTGAATCTTATGCCTCCTCTACACAATCGCGGATGATCGGCTGTCATGGCAATGATTTACTGCATTTTGCTGTTTAACTCATAAATAGAGCTCTTGAGAGATTTTTCTATTCAAAGCAGCTATGTAATTACAGTTAATAGTTAGTCACAATAACAGCCGACCAACGAACGATTGTGAAGAGGAGGCATTATTTTTAGGAAAAAGTCGATAAAAGATCGCAGGACGAAGATTGAATTGACAAAACGTTGAACTAAAAAAAGCGAAAAGTAGGCTCCACTCGATCGCATAAACTGTCACAATCGTTCACTCTCCAAATAATCGAGTCTCCGTCATATTCGCTGTAAAACGAGCTCAAAAGCGAGTATTCACTTTCAAGAAGATCGGGACCAATATCCGTTTGCGTTTGACTACTGACGTTTGCCTCATTTGTTATACGGACATAGAGTTGGGAGAATTCGGCTGGTAATAGATGAACATCGCATAGCTGACTTGACGAGTCCAATTTATCACTATTCCTGAAATTCATTATTTCTCTGAAATGAATTTAAACTTGATTTTAATATAAGGAAACTTTAACTTTTAATAAGAACTTTAGTTTGACTAGATTTTGTCTCGATCGTTTTAAAGTCAATTGGTGTCGAAAGTTACTTCAAATACTTGCTAATCCTCATACGATATTTCAAATATTTACAACTTTTGAAAAATTAAACTTCATCAGCATCAACAAGAACAGCGATTATCAATACAAATATTTATAATACAAAAGGGATTTCAGAGAATCTTAGTATTCACATACAACAAATATCTGCGCCAAAGATATTTTAATTCAATAAATATATCAAACCAATATTCGATAACATCTCTTAAACGCGAATTAACACCCAATGATTACTAAAATACGACCACATTCCAGCTTTCATCGAACTATTAACGTCTATAACTTTCAGTCGAACGTCTATAACTTTCAGTCGAATGTTCATCTACATCCGCTAATTCTATGCAACATGTCCACCGAGGTCGGGTCTCCTTGAATAGATCAAAGAGCTCTAGTTTACTGGAGCAGAAAACTGAAAGAAAACACTCCAGATAATATTATGTTAGCCATGTCTCGGCTAGCGTGAAATTGAATGTGCCCCGGCGGTCTCTAATTAGTAATAGAGGAACAATGGGCGTGCGTCGGGGTTTTTCTTGGTGCTATTCTGGGGATTGATGGATATAGAAATACGAAAAGGAAGCAGCGTTTTTATTTCGATGTTCATGTTTAGTTGATATATGAATTTTTCGGGATGTAGTGTTACTGCCATTTAGTAATGAATCGTTTGAAAGAATTTAATTCAAAATGAAATCAAAATTAAAAGAAAACATAAAAGACAAACAATATTCAATCTCACGAAACATCAATTGAAACCAATTCATTTGAATTTCATAAATCGATTGCAAGACAAAGAACACGATTTAATTTGAATGATCGAGTGATCGATTCGAATTTAAATAAGAGTGAGGCAAACAACACTACTTCTGTTGATATAATGCCTCATTTACATTGTGTTAGTAGTTATGCGCTAAGCAACATTTACGCGAATTGTAGCAAGGCGATAGGCATTTTTGCGTTTTGTAAAATTAATCAATAGAGCCTGTGGTTATATATTTGATACAAATAGTATGCAAATTCAAAGCCTAGCTGCAGGGCAGGTTAAATGCAGTTTGATAAAGACTCAATAAAAAGGCGAAATCTTTAGTCAGCATAGACATGTTGCAGTGGTCTTAAAAGTGCGATAGATAAGCTAAGAGTTACAGGTTAAAACCACACATGGCCCGACTTGAACATCTGAGTTTATAGTACAATAAACTCAAGTACAGTATTTTTTTGCACACTTACAAATAGTTAATATCTCCGAAATGGCTTTAAGGTGAGCCATAATTTCTATCCTATTATTTTATCAAGAAGGCATTTCAAATACATAGCTGAAGCTTTGTTCATTAATATTTTGGTACGAGTGTGATTACTAAACACTAATTTACAACGCAAAAGTTCGAGTAAACAAGGCATTAACTGCAAATATTGTTCATTTGTAGATATAAGTGATAAAATAATTACAAAAGAAATAAATGTAATCTTGGTTGTATTACATGGATTATCGTATCAGTATTAACTGCGATAAACCATTTAGGATGGCCAAATTTAGATTATCGTTTAAATATTTTCTTTATTGATAAATTTCTGCATATATTTTGGAGTTGTATTAACAATATTTATTTAAGTATTAAGATGTTCATACACATCTACAATAGTCAGTATTGTACATCATTAGTATTGTATCAATATATTAAGAACCTTATATTTGCTTACGGCAAATTTGGAGTTTCTAGCTTATGCACGTGGCTTTAATGTTACGTTCATAGGTATGTGCCTCAGGTATGGTACATTCAACAAATAATTGAAAGTAATGGTCTTTTTAAAATAATTATAACTTGTAAATTTACCACCGACATTCCATTGAAAGGGTGACGTATCCCGTCAACTACTAAATAAATAATTATGGGAATTGGAAAACTAACTTATTTCCATATAAGAGTGATGGGCTGGGTCTGCAAGGTTTTATGAAAATTTCAATTCTTTTTAATTCTCGACATTGGTCCAGATTGGAATGTGTAAATTTACATGCTGTATAGTCTTTTTAGTACCTTAGTTACCTATGTAAAATTAGAATTAATAGAATTAGAAGTTATACGGCGTGAAAGCATAACAACTATTATATTCACTACGGGACATACCGTAACTATTTAATATGAAAAAAATATATAAAGCATAACAAATAAAGAATCTGGTAGTAAATATACTTCGTATTTTTATTAACCACTTACACCACAGAGCACGAAAGTTCACTCGCTAGCGACAGTCACATTCCCTGCTCTATGACTTACACATACAAAGGCTGTAAATGAAGAATCATCTAAGCTATGCTCATCTCGTATTTATGGCAATTCCACGGTCTGCACTCGTTCTCTTGATCGATCTGCGCTAGATGAGAAGCAGTTTGTATCAACTGCTATATTTTTAGGATTCCGTATCTAAATAAATAACTATATACGGTCAAATCACATAGATTGTTGTGTTATGGGATTCCAACTCGACGATACTATATTTAATTACAAATAAATTTATAAATAACTAAATCCAAGACATATTTGAACATTGGAGATGAAAAATGATCTTTTTCAGATCGCAGGACGATGGGATTACTAAGCCTTCGATGTTGGTCCCTCTGTCTGTCAATTAATTGCATGTATCTTATATGTAAATACGAATTATAATCTTTTTTTAATGGTTAAAATTTGGAAACACCCCGCATTTGAGTTTATGGTTTCTTCCATCTTCCTTTGTAACCTCCTCACAAAAATCACACTCAAAAAACACCCTTTACATAAGGAAAAAATGTAGAGTAAGTAGTAAGTCTTCCCGTGGATGTCGTAAAAGGCGACTTACGAAACACAAGCTAAACAAAGCTTATAAAAATCAGAGAGTAGAGAGTGTAGGCCAAATCTATACTCCCCACTCTTTAATGTCATAAGCGTAGAGAGGGTACGCCAAGTCTTCTGACCGCTCTGGGTAATGTATGGCTCTGGTAGTACAGAGAGAGAGAGTCTTGCCCTACAGTTGAGACTTAAAAATACCTAATGATGAAAATGTAGATAAAAACTCTGTTATTTGTCAAAAATAGTAATTTTATGCCTCTTAAATATCAGAGAATCGCAGTAGGACTAGTAAAACCCGTCGCCTCGACTTGACAAATGTAATACATGTATTAACGAAAAAGACTACACACTATTTACCGATTACCATTACGATATCCGCTCTGTAATTGCTGGGAGTATTAACGACATTGTCGTCTCTATGCAAATAATATTACGGACCTATCGGCAACGTTGGAGGTCTGTAATTATAACGACTTTAGGTAAATTACAGAAAGCTGAAAATTAAATAGTTAACAGAAGCGTCAGTCGGACAAATTAATATGCAAATAGCACTTATTTCTTGGTGAAAAGCCGTGTGGTTCCCGGCAGAGTAGAATAGGATCACTCCAAGTCTTCCCGTGGATGCCTGACCTCTCCAACCCGTCTGGCCAACGTGGAGAGTGTAGGCCAAATCATTCATTTCGTGAATAATGCTTTTACTTTCTCGTAATATGGTAAATAAAAAGTTAAGACGCTACCATTGATGTCATCCACGCCATCTTCCAGAAAAATCGTACGAATTAGAGGTTAAGACCACATGGAAAGACGATAATTTAACCATGTTATCAACTGTCTCAGTTGATCTTATTCTCATTGCAGATGCTGAGTCAAAGTTCTTATTTATTGTTAATTTTGGCTTAGTAGTGCTTAAAAAAATACATGAGTTAGATAGTACAAATAGTTTCATCTATTAGACAGCTCAAATTTCAATACAAGATTTATTTTAATTGGAAAGATAAGACAATAAATCATATATATGGATTATCATTCGATATTGGAGGTATATAACAATTGAACATTTGTGTTCTCGTGATACTTCTATAGCAGTTCTTATATGTATTTTGCGATGTTTAATCAATTGCCGTAAACTTGAATTACCTACATTTAGGTACAGCCGTAACTAATTAGTATACATTATTGGAAGTTACTTCTTGCATAATATTATTTATAACTCTCTAAATCTTAGAAAAATATTATATAAGTTAGCAAGTTTGTTAAGTTGAGGCCCGCGCACATTATGACGGGCTGCATCGCAAAAATCTGCAGCGCCAATCAGCGCTTAATTCGCTCGTATGTATTTTCATACAAAATACATACGAGCGATGTAAGTGGATTTATGCGCTGCGGATTTGCAGGTGAGTGAGGTGCAAAGCTATATACTCGTACCTTTAAAGAAACAAATGGTGTAAAGTCAACTACGTATTAAATACGTCAAGGAATCAAAAACTTAATTAGTACCTGGAAATACTATAAATAAATGTCCCAATAAAATTTAATCAACCCTAATAATGAAACTTTTTGATGGAACACCCATTAAGTTATTAACATATCATCGATACAAAACAAGTAAATATGAAAAAGTATGAAACCATTGCCTTAAAAAATTAATGGGAGAAAAGTTGGAACTATGACTACTGTTACAAACAGGTATTTTTTTATTCAAATGATATTAATTTTGTTGCACTTTTTAGTAACATATTATGTACTTCACATTTCAACTGACTTACAAAAATGGGAGTTTATTAATTTGAATGATTTTTTTCTTTGTATATTTATTATCTCATAACTACGTCATTCTCAAATAATTTTTTGAGTGGTGATAAATTGTGTTTAAATTTTATCAAAATTGGTTCAGTGTTGCGTCGATGTGGGCTTTTTGTGAAATAATATATACGAACAAATCACACAGATTGAGCTAGCCCCAAAGTAAGTTCAAGACTTGTGTTATGGGATACTAACTCAACGATACTATATTTTATAATAGATACTTATATAGATAAACATCCAAGACCCAGGTAAACCTGAAAAAGATCATTTTCCATCTTGACCTGACCGGGGATCGAACCCGGGACCATCCGTGTCGCAGGCAGGCGTGTTGACCGCTGCGCCACGGAGCTCGTCTCTACACATCGTAATTTAACAAAGAAACAGTATTTAAAAATTCAGAAAATATTTCTCCCTGCTTTTTTGACGACTAGGTACTTTATAGTAGTCGTATCGACATATTACCACGTAAAACCTAAAAGCCACGTTTAGCATGTTTGTGTGCGTCCCATCACAATAGTGATGGGTTGCTAGCCGCATCGCCTATAACGTGATTCCGTAGATTTTCGCCCAATTCCTTGACCGGCTTTTTCGATCTGTGCGGAAATAAAAGCAGCTGGTATATTGAATGTTTTCCCTTTTCTCCCAAACCAGCATGGAAGAAATTTTATATTCCCACCAAACGTTAACTTTAATGTTGGAATAAAGTTGCTTTTGAATATAATTTTTTATTAAAGGCAAGATCGTAAACAATTTTAAAGGCAATTCCTTTATTAGCCGCTGCCGTTTGATGTTGCCTTCAATTTGTTAATTATGTTTTTTGCTTATTGGGAATTTATGGAACGTAATGAAATTTTCTTTGAATAATTTTGCCGAGTGTAATGAAGTGAATATAGTATTTTTGTCTTTCTTTTAAAATTAATTGACAACAAAGTAGGCAAGTTCATTATTTGGATTTATTGTTATTGTTTTAAGAAGAAAATCATTCTATTTAAGTTAGCGCCCAAAAATACACACATACACACAAAAAATGTCGTAAAGATTGACAAAAAAATGGTAGCAGTTGTAATAAATTCAAGATTAAAAAAGTGAAAACCTTGTTTATAACGTTTAATCAAGAAGGTAGTTCAAACAAACAATTTATTTTTATTTATTTTTGATCTACTTATTTCAAAGGAAGTGTATATAATAAAGAGATTATTGTTAAAGTGTCGATAAGAATAACAATAAAAGAAATCGTATTAAATATAATAACAAACATAAAATTTTATGCTATAAAAATCATAAGATAATGTATTGAAAATTATAGGCAACGCATTTCTAAAACATTCACCATTATATTCTTTTTTAAACTTTCGCGCTTCAAACACATAATTATTAATATTAACAGGACTTAGCACGAACCTTTTTCTTATTTATTTTCGCTGACGTTTCTATGGAGTTACATCCATCGTGGTCGCAGCGAGACTAGAGTACGGCGGTGTCATCTTGTGGTGGTGGGAGCACTTGCACTAATGAACAAAATTTGGACATTGTCAGTGTTGTGTATACCGGGGCTAATACTATAATATAAAACTAGTTGTGGGTAGTGACATCATTAGTGCAAGTGCTCCCACCACCACAAGATGACACCGCCGTACTCCAGTCTCGCTGCGACCACTATGGATGTAACTCCATAGAAACGTCAGCGAAAATAAATAAGAAAAAGGTTCGTGCTAAGTCCTGTTAATATTAATAATTATTCACCATTATAAACTGAAACGAGCGCTATTTTTTCTCATGGAATGATAGAAACGAATAACTACGCCTACGGTATCATGTCCGAATCATTAGGAACATAAATAAAAAGTTTGCATTTCTAGAACAATATCTCAAGAACTTTTTATCAAACAGCATTATTCCCGGCACTTTTAATGATCAAATGCACTACGTCTACGACTTAATGTTATAATTTATTCACCAACATCATTTTAAAAAGAATAATAATGCATTTTTTGCATAATCTTATCACTGATTTATGAATTAGTATGTTTGTTATCGCGAAATTTCAACCAATCATCATGATATCTTGTATACATACATACATGGATAGATGTAAGAAGTTTCGCGGATGCCATTGTTTATCTTCCGTATTCATGTGGAACACGTGTCATAGCAGATAGATAATTAATAATCTTATACAAAAAACCGACTTGAGCCAATGAACCTTTGATGAAATTTGAATATTTTACATATTCATTAATATTTTACACATTTATATTTTTAAATCGGTTCACAAAGCACAGAGTAATGATGGCGTAACAAACGTACAAAAACCTGCCATTATATAGAGACAAACGTCTTCTTTTGAAGTTGGATAAATACTATCGTAGGAGCTAGATAGATAGACTTGACTTAAAAGATACACGTCAGACCGATTGAATTCGGGAACTTTCGGTTAGTAGTTTCTTTTAAGGACGACTGTACCACTATCGATATTAAACTAAACGTGGTCATTAAATCGTTCTCTTGCTCTATACCACAGAAATCTTAGTCTCTGCTCTATACACACCGTAAAAACAAACGTGATCATAAAATCGTGCTTGGCTCTACATATCCCACAGAAATCCATATTGCGTTTAGATTTCTTTGCTGTATACACACCGTTAGACACACATGATCAAAAAATGTGTAAACTATAATGTCACTTTTTTCAACACAGAATGATTAAAAAGCCAGCCTACACTAACTCTACTTTAAAATAACATTAAAGAGAAATATGCGCTCTAAATTACAACGACAATAATTTAAAGAAACATAAAGAAAAATGCACTTCTAAAATAATATTCTGCATAATATTGTAACAGTTGCAGCTCTGTCGATTTATCACCTCGGTTTACGCAACTGTATTATTTTTGAAGATTCCAAACTTTCAGTTGGGATAGAGTTTTGAGCGGCGTCCAAGTCTTGAGACAAAGAAAATAATTTATTTTGATATTGGGATCATATCAGATACGCTATGTGAAAATGAGTTTAACTGACGGCTTGTCGCTTCCATTGATAACGTTTTAAATTAGCGAGTAATTTAATTATAATTTTTACACATAATTATAGAAAAACTATGTCAAGAAAATTTCATTGCTCTTAACTCAAAGTCAACGTTAAAAATAAATTAATGATATACTGCGGGTCATTATTTTATCAAAACTGTCATTATTCTAAATCAAATAAACGCTTGATAATAAGCCACAAAGTTAAACATGGTTTAGTAATAGATTAAATTTTCACTCATTTTGTCAGTCCTTAATTATTCCGGGAATGCGTTGGACATACAGTTAAATTGTGGATTAGCGCCTGCATTCTATTAAAACTTTCTGTACGTCCATTTTTATTAAAGTTTAAACCGCAATTAACTTGACGATTTAACAAAATGCAGGCTGTATTTAGGATAAATTTACAAATATTTTAATTGGTTCACCATTTCGACCAAATCTTGTAAATTAAGGGCATATCTCTGAAAAAAGAGAAAAATAATCGCTATATCGGAAGGATTCACTTATGGAACCAGCGATTAATACTATACTTAGACTCTAAAATAACATTACTTTGAATTCGTTTATCGCCTTCATTGCATCATAAATACACTTAACGTTTCAAACACTTTACAGTTTTCGTGGTCGCAGGTACACTATAAGTTGACATTCGTCTAGTGTTTTATATGAACTATGCAAAACTATCGCTAAAAATATTCATTGATAACATATAAAAGTAATTTTTGTTTGTAAACACTTTATTATACACATATAATTTTATTTAAATGGCGAAAATTATAGAAAACACAGGCAAGACTATTAAATGAGACTTGGCGGGCAGTAAATTTGTAATTTTTTTACAGAAATATTAATAAGGAACATCAGAGCGAACCATGAACATGATAGAAGGCGGTAAAAAGTCAGTAGATTTTTCGACCAACAATCGGACCCTATCGTGGCATTCAAATAACCTAATCAAATTCGGTAAAGCGTTCCGGACGAGATATAGCTCCAGTCAAGCGTAAACGTGAACGCGTACCGTTCAAATACGCTGTTCTGATGCGTTGGGTTTTGTTTTTGGGGGTTTCATATTCTACGAATATTGAAAATATCGTCGAGCTTGGCTTTAATTTTTTTTTTAAATTGTTTCACAGAAACTTTTAACCTTTTACCTAGTCCTTGTTTTGTATGAGTATGTAAGTATTATGTGATCAGCGCTGCTGTCAAATATCAAGTTTCCTAAAGGCGTTTAATAGCTTAACGACTTCCCATTTTATTATGACAGCAGGAACCAAGGCCTTAACGTACCTTACGAAGGACGGTGAAGAATGAGATTTATTTATGCCTACACCTGGAATTTCTAAACATACATAAGCGCTAATAATGCGTGCGTCCTTACTAATTAATCAAAATTACGCATCATTGTTAAGTTTATTCCACAAATAAAGTTTTATATACATATATTTATATATTTTTGTTATATATGTATTTTATGTTGTTAGTTGTAGGTTATGAATTGCATGCACAGACATAAAAATATTTTTTTTTTTTGGTGATTTCATGATATATTATAATCCAAATTCAAAATTTTAATGATTGTACACACTTCTACCCCTTAATTGAGTAAATTTCCTCTCAATTATTTGCTGGTTGACTGGAAGAGATCCCATCTTGGGATAAGTCCGCCATTGTCAATTTACTCTTTCGTGCCTGTATTCCTTTTGTATCTCATTTATTGTACAATAAAGTTATCACAAACAAACAAACAAAGTGAGTTGGGGCAAAAAATTATGTAATTAGGTCTTACTTTTTGATTAAGATTAAGCGAAATTTATAAGCCCAGTATGTAAGTATGCCGAAACTATATACTCATGTTTAATTGTTCAATAATAAGCGTTTAAAAAAAACCTAAATTCCGTTTAAAGCTGACATAAACGCAACAGTTAAACCTAAAGTACTTGACAGTCTCTGATGCGTAAAAACCCACTAGCATGATAATGACACTCTAATGAGTCATAAAAACACAACAATGCCCTTTGTGGCCAAAAGGGCAGGGCGCCGTGAAAAGAAAAAAAAACTGGACATGGGCAAGAGCGAGTTGGTCCCGATCGTCAAGGTTCTACATTAATTTGTCTTCTATTAAATTAAGAAATAAGATAGGAAAATATTTTTTTCCCCATATCTTTTTGTTTCTTTATTTATTTAAAAGGGGTTTTGTCACACTGTGATATGTCGCCCCCGTAGATTATACAATAACTAAGTCTATTCCATATAATTTAAAGCATAATTTGAAATTCACAATATAGAGATAGCCAGATACAATTGTGACAGCCTTCTGGCTTCCTCAGATAATGGGGAAGACAGAATGCTGTTACACACACCTACATCCCGCCTAAGGCCCATGTCGCGACGGTGTGCCTCGTTCCAAACACACTCTATCAACACATGCTGTACGTCATCTACGGTGTTACACTCTACGCAGTTTGGTGAGTGACCCAGTCCCATTATATACTTAATCTTATTTGGTGGAATGTGTCCGGTGCCCGAATCGAAGTCTTATTAGTGCGACTACTGCACTTCTGCCACCGCAGTGTCCATCAAACCACGGATAGCGAGGAGGCTTTCCCATATCTCAATTAATAAATTTAATAAGAGTAAATCAGAATTAGCATTGTGAATGCATAAAAATACCTATAAAATATTAATTACCCTTATTATTGACTACTTTAACAATGGTTTTAAACTGAAATCTTTAAACAGCTTTCTTTTTTCATCATTTTGTTACGGATCCCTAAAAACTAATTTAGGTTAACCTAGCCACTCCAAGTCTTCCCTTGGACGTCGTAAAAGGCCACAAAAGAAACACAAGCTAAATAAAGCTTGTAAACACCAAAGATACCTCTCAAACCTGTCTGGCCAACGTGGAGAGTGTAGGTCAAATCCTCTGACAACTCTGACTAATATATGGCTCAGGTGGCTCTGATGATGATGATTAAAATAGTAGCTGTTCCAAATTCAAGCAACGAGAGCAAACGATTTAGTATCAAATCCATTTGATACCTATAAACCTTTTTCATCATTTTGTTACGGATCCCTAAAAACTTGACCGACACCGGTTATAGTTCACTAAATACATCGAAGCGCTATTAACGACACAATAGCCGAATTATTCGGTGATGTGGTTATGAAAAGATAACTATGGCAGGTTTTACTGACATGGGAATAGATATAGATTACTAGGCTGACCTAATGGGGCCGGTTTTGGATCACTTTTACTTACATACTATGTCCAGCCTTTTGGGCACGTTACCGCGAGGTGATGGTTTGCAGGGACTATATAATTTGTAAATATTTTAATTAATTTTAAGAAGTTTTAATTATTATTATTCATTTAGATATACAGAGCTATCTATGTCCGTTGTTTTAGATTTTACAAGCTGTGTGAAGGCATAAGACATAGCTTATCAACTGCCGTCAATAGTGCCAGACGGGACCAACGGCTGGAGGACGTGCCTTCGGAAGCACAGAGGAGTTTGACATATTTTTATGCCACTTGCGGTTACCGTGCGGCAGTGAACCAAACTAGAGTCTCCACTTACGAGAGCCAAATTATTCGGTGATATAATTATGAAAATATAATTATGGGTAGATTCTAAAGAAAGACTACGACCAACCTGCCACACGAGGGGTCCTGGGTTTGATCCCCGATCAGGTCATAATGGAAAACATTTTTACTTTTCAGATTGACCTCGGCCTTGGATGTTTATCTATAGCATCTGTTATAAAAGTATCATTGAGTTAGACACAAGTTCACAACTTACTGTGGGTAACTCAGTGTGATGTGTCCCTATAAAGTTATTTATTAATTATTTCTCACATTTTTAAACTAAAATATTATAAAGTATTTTAAAACGTCAAAATGTCCTCAAAATCTTCATAATACCTTTCAAGTTACATCTCGTAATATCAATGCATGATAGCGCCCAAACAGACGCACCCATCAGTCACAGTTCACAAAACAAATCGCGGGGCAATTAACAACAATATAAAATTTATTCGGCCATCGGCTCGTTAGTCCAGGTAAAAACAAAAAATGGCCCGCACTGCCATGATCGATGTGAGATATTAACGCAACGTTATTGCATTTATTCGGTCGTTGGAATCGGTTAGTGTGCATTTTGTGTGATTTTATTGACCTTTCTACTATTTGTTAAACTGTATTATTTGTTTTAAGGACAAAATTTATAGGAGCAAATTTAAATCATAAAAAATCGGACTTATACTACTTAAATGATATAAAGTTTTCGTTTCTTTCGGTTCTTAATATTGTGTGAATAGAATACAAAATAATATAATGTGTTGTCTTTCTGATCTATGTTTTTAAAGGTGTTACAGTTAAATTCTTTTTGTATAAAATTACCATATTATTATTTTAATGACAGCCCTAATTACAAAAAAAAAGGATGTGACCGATTACACAACCGGTTTCGAGCCGAAACCGAAACCAAATGAATTAATTCGATGTATTCGATCGTAATTACTCTTTTTGTTCGATTTCTGATGTCATTGAAATTGATAATGGTCGGGTCAACGAACTTGCATCAACGAAAAATACGTACTTGAAAATCATAAAAACAAAATGAATGATTAATACTGATAAAAATACAATTTATCTTTCGGATACAGAGATCTCATTATAATTTATCATCGTTTATTCGTCGAAATAAAAATCAATAAATCATTTTTTTCTTCTTATTTTGGCTTATGAACTTCAGATAAATACTTACCTCATAAAAGCAAGAGTATTAGACAAGTATCTTATTGGGGCAAAATTATGTTTCATAAATGAGAGAGCAGTAGTTGGTTCCTGTATTTTGATAGTAAAAATAGAATATAAAGAAACCTTATATATAATAATAATAATATTGTTAAATGAAAAAAGAAGAAAATTAAAAAAGAAAGAAATATAATATAATCATTAATCATACAAAGCCCTTCAGGCGAGTAGGCGACCTATACTGTTGAAAAGAGTTTCTTTCGGCATTTCTTCTCTGCAGTAGTCGGTTCCGAAATGCTAGTAGTCTGTAGCTTTTGAACAATAATGAGTAAATGCATAATATTTAATAAGATAATTTTAAATGTGATTTGACGTGAAAAAGTGCCTGCAAGGGCCTATTTTCTGAATAAACGTTTTGAATCTTTTGAATCTTAAAATTGAACTACATTACTAAAAAAATATTGTTTGTTATAATTGTGTTACCTGTCTATGTTGTATCTTTGACATAATACGCCTTTGACATAATACCTTGAGGCGCAGCGGTCAACAGGCCTGCCTGCGATATGGGGTCCCGGGTTCGATCCCCGGTCAGGTCATGATGGAAAATGATATTTTTCTGATTGACCTGGGTCTTGGAAGTTTATCTATATAAGTATATATTATAAAATTTAGTATCGTTGAGTTAGTATCCTGCGACACAAGTTCACAACTTACTGTGGGGCTAGCTCAATTTGTGTGATATGTCCCTATATATTTATTTATTTATAATAGAAATTTGGCATTTATCCCTATTTATTTATTAATACTGTATAATATATTATTTAGCAGAAAGTACTCTAGGTATATGAAAAGGCATAAATATTAAGCTTCACACACCTTGTCCGGCTACTGTAGCCATAAATTCTCCCGATAACGAGCGCATTAACCAAATTCACAAATGAATAACATACCCTAACAAACAATACACGAGTCCCGATACCACGAATACCAGAGCTTTAATAAATCGGTCCCTTTCATTACGATATATTAAGCAGGACTGTTGATTGCCATAGATCACAGAATGGGATAGACCAGTCAGCATAATAAAATGAAAAAAAAAAACAGTGCGTTCATAATTTAGTGACACTTTCAGGATACGTTATTATGTATTTATTTGCCAACCCTAGAAACTGGCTGTTATCATCTCATTTTGTATCATCGTCATCATATTATTTTGTACTCGATGTCGTCGTTATTCTCTATTATGTGGAGATTGAGACCTAAAATGATCACTGATTTTAAATTAATACATACTGTATAATACTTTAATATGATATTATAAGAGACGCTTACATATTTCTTTAAACTTTTTGACTACTCTACACTTGCGCTGACTGAATCGACATGCAACATTTAATTACGCTTATAAAATATATTATCAACATATTACATTAACATCCAGTTCTTAAAGTTGGATAAATTCAGTGCGACCATTCCAACTTTTATGTCGCCGATTAGAGTATTCGGATATAAGACGAAGATTTCTGTTTATGTTCTGTCCTGTCTGCCAGTCGTCGGAAGTCTATGGCAGGGTCACGCCAAAGGATTATGAGTGAAATCGATCAGATCTGTTATCGATTAGGATATTGTCTATTTAGTGCCTATTGTCAGAGCATAATTGTGCTGTATGCTGTGTATGGCGGCTACGTTTGTCTAATCGATACAGATAATTTGATTGAAGAGGAGATTTTTATTATCTCATTTGTCATGTCTATTGTTGCCTCGGTGATGCAGCTATGTTAACAAAAATTTTGTTGGCCTTTGACTAGATAGCATGGAATCGTATTATTAATAATTTAAAATACTTTAATAAATGTTAGGTGGTTCCCAGCATATAAAATAGTAGCTTCTCTTGAAAAATGTTATAAGAGGCCACTGGACAAAGCTCCTAAAAACCGAATAAGTTTATCCGCGATGATTCAGTTCAAAGCAATTGACTATTTTTGAAATCGTTTATATTTAACAGCATGTATGCCTCTCATATAGTAACATGCTTGTTTAAACCGAACCCCGGGCTCTAACCGAAAAAGCAACCGAAACACGCTAAGATAAGAGTGAGCAATCAAAATAATATTTCAATAGTAATAAAATATCTATAAATAATATTTCAATAGTATTAAAATAAGCAAGACTGTTACAATCCCAAAAAAAGTAAAAACACTAAAGTGTGAGGAGTACAGGACTCTGAGTCTTATATCCCACGCATCAAAAATACTAATAAAAATAATGCAAAATCGTATCAGACCGCTATCAGAAAAATACATTGGTCAGGATCAGTACGGGTTCAGACAAAATAGAGGAACTAGAGAAGCAATTTTGGCACTGAAACTAATTATTGATAGACGCTTAGACTTAGGTATTAATACACACATAGGATATATAGATTTAGAAAAAGCTTTTGATAAGGTGAATTGGAAGATCATGATGGATGTACTAAAGGAAGCTGGATTAGATTTTAAAGATAGGAGAATTATTTACGAACTCTACAAGGAACAAGAAACCGTGATAGAGGTAGGAGATGAAACACAGCATGCAATAATTAAACAAGGCGTAAGACAAGGATGCCCGCTGTCACCATTAATATTTAATATATACATAGAAAAAGTAATAAGGAAAATACAGGAGTCCGATATAGGAGGAATTAAAGTCAACGGAGAAAAAATATTTTTTATTCGTTTTGCAGATGATATTGCAGCTCTGGGTAATACAAAGCAAGATATAGAACAATTACTGCAACTTATGGACAAAACATTTCAAGAATTTGGCCTAAAAATCAATAAATCTAAAACAAAAACTATGATTACATACAAAACATTAGAAATCAGAGATCCCGTATACCTTAATGGAACACCTATTGAGCAGGTAGATAAGTTTAAATATTTAGGAAGTACACTTACAGCAGACTCCAGAAATTCAACTGAGATTAAAACTAGAATTGCAATTGCAAAAAAGGCTTACAATAATAAAAAGCAACTATTTACATCAAAAATATCCAGAAAATTAAGAAAACGTCTAATAAAAACCTATATCTGGAGCATAGCTTTATACGGATGTGAAACGTGGACGCTCACACAGAAGGACAGTGAAAGGCTTGCTGCCTTTGAAATGTGGTGCTGGAGGAGGATGGAAAAAATCAGTTGGACAGAACGAAAAAGTAATGAAGAGGTGCTAGAAATTGTAGGAGAGAAAAGAAGACTGATTAACGAAATAGAGAATAGGAGGGGTAGGATGATTGGTCACTTGATACGACATGATGCCTTCTTTAAAAACATACTGGAGGGTAAGGTAAAAGGAAAGAAAGGTCCAGGGAGACCAAGGAAAAGTTTTGTTGACCAACTAAAGAAGAAGGCTGGTGTCATGTCGTATCAAGAACTAAAGTCTAAAGCAGAAGATAGAGAAGTTTGGCGCATACTCCATCGACAAGAGCTATAAAGCTCTTAAATAAGAAGAAGAAGAATAAAATATCTAGTGTCTTATCGAAAACGTTCCTTATATTTATATAAAAAAATGAACACCAATTAAACTTCGATAGTTATCAAAACCGATTTTCACAGATAATAGAGACCGAATAACTCAATATTCAAACCAAATCGTTTATTAACGACCGCCCACTCGTTAGATGTGATCCGTGGTAAATATTTAAAGCTTATGATCATAGTACGCAAAAGTTGGCAAACAAATAGGTGTATAAATGTCGCAAAATTAAATTTAGAAAAATGTGATTAATTTCTAATGATAATCCATATAGTCTTTCCGGTGTCATTAATTATTTTGAAACACACATTTACGTTACATCTTTGACGAAACAATTAGACCGTTATAATATATCATGTTTAATGTATACTATTCATTTTTTCACCCTTCATCTTGGTCAATTCCAAACTGCGCGGAAAAAGAACAAGCTAGAAAGATTTTTTATTGTTGCTTTAAGTTGACAAGAAGATATTTGTACGCATAATTGAGGAAGAAACCTTAAAAATGAAGAGTATTTAATATGAAATCAAAAAGGTGGCTTGTAAAAATGAGATAGATTTAGATATGCCCAATAGCTTTGCCCGATTCAATATAACATATCGAACGCTGCCACTGTAGTGATCATGTGCACTGGATCATACGAAACCAGTGAACGAACCCGATAAAGGGCGAGGCTTAACAATCGAAAGTATCGATTCGGAATCGAATAGATGGCTTGTAAATAGGACATCAATGCGTTACCCGAGCGGAATTTATAGCCCAAACCCTCCCACGACTCAACAATAACCACGTTGTAATTAAAAGGGTTACGGCGTTTCGTGCGTCAACGATTTTCAATACAGGTCCACGGAATTGGTTGAAGGTCAATTCTTGAAATTGAATATATTTTCTGAGTAAACGTTAAGCGAAATAGGAAAAAATATATATATGATTGCCGTGTGGTTCACGGCAATGAAGAATACAACCACTCCAAGTATTCCCGTGGATGTTCAAAGAATGATGATGAAGGCGACCTAGGAAATACAAGCTTATAAACATCGAAGAGACTTCTCCAACCAGTCTGACCAGCTGGAGAGCCTTTGGCACACAAATCTTGTCATAGGCTATAATTTCTGCAGACGAAGTCACGCGAAAACAGCTAATCATTTCAATATTTTGATTTTTCCACATTTTTTATTGCTTGACTATATTATATTAGAGATTCTAATTTCGCCATTAAAATACTTATATTGCCAGGAAGTTTACATTCACCTCCATACAAGTATAAAAAGCAATTGACCCATAAACGTCTACACCTCACCAAAAGTCGTGAGAATCGATAGATATGATCATTCAAGTGTTCTAATTATTCAAATTAAGAATTGTAAAGGCTCACCCACTTCACTAGAAAGGGTCTCAAGGGCAGTTTGAAGAGTTACTTCAATATAAATTGAAACCATTGAAACGTGATACTTTTAATTAGACTAGAAGTTAGCGGCTCGTAAATTTGCGAATTGTAAATGCATTTTTATACAATTTGTATAAAAAATTTGACATAAAAAATTTCAAATTTTTTTTATACAAATTGAATTGATGGCTGAATACTTTTATATGGGACCCTCAATTTATTTTTAAATTTCAGCATTAGATTCATAGGTAGAGTTGTACATATTGACGGGTTGAGTCAACTCTTTTTAAGGTGACACAGAGTGTTTTTAACAAATTGCGTATCTATTATTAACAAACACAAATCTTTCCCCTTACAAATACATAATATAAAATTGGTGTAATCATTTTCCTTCACTCGCTGTATACCTATAACGCAGTGTGACTAAGTCGCGTTATGCCTAGACCAAACAAGACGTGGGCGTATTACTTTAATTCCGATTTAGTTCAACAGCGAGATAGGCTAACTGAGACTAAGGTTCATTGTTTTAGTTCAACAGCAAGATATTTATTACACACCAAGTATAGTGTCTATCCTCCCGATACTAATTTGATGCTGGTATTCGGCCGGTTCTAACTTCCTTTCTCTCCCCATCCTGACTGCACCGCCCTACACTCCTAATCTAATCTACGCACCCAACTAGTTTCTCTAGTAAGGATTCGTGATCCAAGGCGGAGGTAGGTGCGCTAGAAGTAACCAGACAAGCTCGAGTTCGTAAGCGCAGTTACGCACACTCCGTGGTGGACCTCCTTCCTACGCTCTTTCAGCTTTATCGCTGGCTAAGTGAGAATAATGTGGATGCAGTTCACTAACAAAAACGAAAACCGGCCAAGTGCGTGTCGGGCCACGCGCAGTGTAGGGTTCCGTAGTTACGAATGACAATTTTGAGTTCACACTGTTCACACTCGCACCTCACAGTTTAACGACCAAAAACATCTAACAATAAAAAATGTATAAAATTATACATTTTCCAGTACATTTTATAAGTTGGTTGCCTATTACTTTTTAGTTTGCACTTAGTACTCAGCTCTGATAGTTTTCCTTTCAACTTTAGTATATATACTACTGCTGTAATTTTTTTCACGTATCCATATATAACCGTTTAGCAGATAGAGGTGGGGAGGGGGGACACTTACCTCTAACAAAAATTTGCACTTTAAAACCAAATATTTCTGAAACGAAATATTTGGTCAATGGATTTGGAAAAATCGAAAAATGGTGTTCTCAACCTCACAATATTTTTAAAAGACCTATTTACGATACCCCACATGATGGGTAAGTAGAGAAAAAAAAATACTCCCCCACTTTACTTGTATGGAAGCTACCCTAATAAAAATTATTTTTTCAAGATTTTTTTCTACCACTTTTTTGCCATGATTAATATACATACCCATGCCAAATTACAGCTTTCTAGTACTTATCTGCCGTCGTACGAGAGAAGGGCACATGTATCATTTTGGTCAAACCGAGATATTTAGGATTAAAGTTTTCACCATATTCTGCTCTATAGTGTGAGAACCTATTGCTTTATAGAAAAAAAAATACTGATAATATTTGCGTAAAGGTTAGTACTATTATATTATTAACTTTTTATTTTTTAAATATTATGAATTATTTAATAATTTCAAAAAATAACTTTCTGCTTAAGAAAAAAATATAAAAAAAAAATACCATTTACTACAAAGAAAAGGCATAGTTAACCAAATGTGACCTTTCTTTTTAATATTTCTAACAAATTTGTCATCGTGTCATAAAAAAGGGCATATTTGTCTAATTGCGCGTTTTTAATTTAAATAGAACTAATGTGTGCCACAATTTTTTTTTTACAAATAATCATGTTAAGAAAGTTTACTAAAATGTAAAACATATGGTCATGCCATTCCTAGTTAGCTTATCCAAATAACTGAAACAAAACTTAGCAAGCCACCTTCTAGAACACCAAAACACAGAACAAAAAAATTTATTAATCTTCAATGGGTTTTTTTTAATCTTTGGGGATAATTGTGTACTTACAATTTTGGCTGACAAATAAAACATAATATGAATTTGAAAAGAAAAGTGAATCAGTAAAATTCTTAAATTCAGCAATTCTTAAACACTTTTAAGTTAGATACCTTAGTAATAATTGTATGCCAAACTTAAAAATCTGTAAAAAATAATATTTACTCTAAATCACAATATTAAAATAAATCAAAATATTCTATATTAATAGAGGAAGAAAAGGAACATCAACTTTGGTTTTGAACCTATGTTAGAGTTTATTCTAATTATTATTGTTTATTTACTTAATAGCTCACAGCCATAATTATTAAAGGCACTCGTAGTTAAATATTCTTAAAAGTATTACCTATATTATTATAAAAAAAATTAACACAAACATAACAACGCACTTGGTTTAATTATCACAATGCAATAGTAATAACTAAAAAAAAGTTGAAAGGAATTTTGTCTTTAGTTTCAGTCTTCATAAATTTCTGTGAGACCAGCTAAACTATCGTTAACGGGTAGGTTTCTCCATGGGTAGGTAAAAATCCTGTAGTAATTTTTTCACCACAGTATTTTGACCAGTATCGGAGACAACTTTGCAAAAGTCTTCAAAGTCATACACTCGACATCGCAGGCACAACTGGCGCATTTCACTGAAACCCTGCCCTCCTTTCCTCACCTCTCATCGTAAATAATTTAAAGAAAAGGCACAACTGGTTATATGTGCCTTTTTTAAGTAAAAAATACAATATGCATAATTAAGTAAACAGGTCACATCTGGCATTTGAGCCTTTCCTTTATGTTATGTTGTTTGTACGTTGTGCCTTTTCAACGCAGTTTTTTGTAAAATCCTAAATCAAGTAATAGTCACAACTACGTACTTGTGCCTTTTCAATATAATATTAAATAAATATGCCTTTTCAATCAACAAAACACGAATATAAGTCTCATTTGTGCCTTTTGCGCCTAGAGTAACTCCGAATTCCTTAAAGTTAAAATTCTACAAAAAATTGAGCAGATGCGCCTTTTTTTCCTGATTATATATGTATATAACTCAATTTTCTTAAAAATGTTAGTTGTGCCCTTTTTTCGTACGACGGCAGTTATAGTCTCTGAGAAAAACCGCGGACGGACAGACAGACAGACAGACATGGCGAAACTATAAGGGTTCCTTGTTTTTAGTAGGTTAGAATTGATTACGTTAACCTCAAAAATCTTAACGTAATCTGATGACTGATAAAAATCAGGTCATCAGATTACGTTAACCTCAAAAATCTCCAGTACCCATAATGTATTCTCACATTGCTAAAAAAGGTCGCAAAACACAGCATTTGCAAATTGCGGGCCAGGACCTTCCTGCAAGCTTATTTCGTATGCAACAAATCACAATAAGACTCTTTGGAGCGGCTGGGGCCAAATAAATTGTGGTTTGACATTTATGTTTCGGGACAGGATGGATGCACACTGGTTCCTCGTTATTATAGACCTAATTTGGGTTATATACAAATCATATTTAAATCTATATCATTACAACATCTGTGACTTGTATTTAACCTCATTACTTAGCTTTGAATTGAACTTATTTCGTGTGCAACAAATCACAATAAGACTCTTTGGAGCGCCTAGGGCCAAATATTGTGGTTTGACATTTATGTTTCGGGACAGGATGGATGCACACTGGTTTCTTGTTGTAATTTTGGGCTTACTCGGTACAAAGTATGATTAAACTTTTTATACCAGTACACCACGTGTTACTCGTATTTAACTTCGTCGCTTAGTTTTGAATTGAAATAATTTCGTATGCAACAAATCACAATTAAGACGGTTGAGGCCAAATCAATCTTTGCTTTATTGGATACCTATAACAATTGATGTTATTTAAAAAAAGAATGAGATCTCAAAGTAGGTTAGAATTGACTTGGCCAGTTTTTTATCAGAATTAAAATATATAAAATGACCGATGTAATGAAAACTGGCCAAGTCAAATCTAACCTACTTTGAGATCTCAATTTTTTTTTAAATAACAGCAATTGTTATAGTTATCCAATAAAGCAAAGAAATAGAGTTTAATACTTGTACATAATGTTATTTTGTTCCTTTAAATACATATTTGGATTTTGCATAGAACTTTGCACTCATTTAGATCTCCATCCTTTTTGCGGCGAAGCCCACAGCCAAGCATAATTTTTGTATTGAACTTGGCTCTCCTTTTTAACATTTATGTTTTTGGTGGGATTCGAATTACGCTTTTTGCTGCCACCAGTCCGTGGCTTTGATTCTTGTAACATAAGACTGCTTCAAAATCCTTTGAGTCGTTAAAATTATCTGAACGTGTTCAAACAGAGAGCTAGATATATTTTTTGGCCTGTGTTCAATGCTCAGTGAATGCTGAGACCATCATCATCAGCAGCAGCATCAGCAGTCAGCAGGGAAAAAACAAAGCTATCTGTGCATTATTTTCTGTCCAAAAAGAGAAAAAAATGTTGACTACCCTTTGAAATGAAAAGTTCTATAAGCGCGTTGAGCACTTTCTGGGTGAAACATTTTGCGCAAGGGATTCAAGATTCAATCTTTTATATAATATAAGTTTCTTATTAATTGTCATATTTTACATTTTTTACATCAATCATCATCATCATATCGTGTAGGTGACACGCTCAGTCAACCATGCACACTCTGGTGTCAGAGTTCTTCGGAACCGCCTCCCGGCCTCTGACTTGGTTCCTTTAATGACTTTCAGATGGCAGCCGGGACCAACGGCTTAGTGTGCCTTCCGAAGCACGGTATCATTTTTTTTATCAGACAATCAGGTGATTTATGCCTGATTTTACAACAATGTTTTTTGTTGACGGCGGAGTGCAGAAGAAGCGGCAACAAACTGCACAGTGCATTTTCTCCAAGCAACGTCAACTCACAATTTTAGTTATCCTTGGGACAATTGTGTATGTATTGTATATATGTGGAACAGACACAGAACGGTGTTAAAAATGTATTTTTATGTGGTAATGGAACAAAACTAGTAGAAGTTATCTTACTAGACAATAGAAAGACGGTAGCAAGTTATATTCAATTCATTCGCTTCGATTCGATTTCGTGTTTCATGAATACTGAGTTCGCCGGAGTCTATTAAGATTCGATTGTCTCTCTCATCTGAGCGTTTTTGAGGTTTCATCCTTAGCTTATATGTTTCGGAACCCGGGTTCCGCTTTCCGCCCTTTCTTCACCATGATTTTGAGGCAGTTCACAAATGATTGTGCAGTCAGATCACCAAGTTACGGTCTGAATTATACACGGTGAAAAAATGATCGTTTTGGAACATTCAAGAGATGATTCAGTCCGTTGAATTGAACAACTTTGCATATTTGACTAATGCTGGGAACTTATTTTTTTTTGACATTTCCATACAAAAATATTCAG
This sequence comes from Rhodophaea formosa, assembly GCA_963082605.1. Lineage (NCBI taxonomy): Eukaryota > Metazoa > Arthropoda > Insecta > Lepidoptera > Pyralidae > Rhodophaea > Rhodophaea formosa. The sequence goes on along the minus strand of OY720205.1, from coordinate 20,905,470 downwards.
TCAGCGCGTCAATTGGAAATCTCAAAAATGTCTTTGAGGTCCCAACATTGGTCCCATAGGAAAACTGATAAGAATTGACATACTGAATCACCCCTTAAACGATTCAAATCGATTTCATTTTACTCGGGTATTATAAACAGTCAACTATTTAGCCATTTAACTCGAAAGAAAAATTAAGTCCATTGGCAAACAAAATAAAGGTGTTGCGTGGTCCCAACCTCTAGTTCGTACGATTTTTTTCTACTACACTGTAAGAAAATAGGAGCATCAATAAATAATAAATTATTTAAAAGAAAATCAAGATTTTGGCTTAAATTATTTCTTAGTTTTAGCAAATTAAGACTAACGCGGATTAACGCCATCGAGTGACGACTGGAAAACAACGCCGTCGTCTTAACTATGATGGCTATTTTGTAGCAGGCCTTAACTTGGTCTAATATCCTTGTATGAGGTAGACAGTCTATACGTTAGTATCACTGTCTTTGGTTGCGTCTATTAAGAGTCCCACGTAAAGCCGAAATCCCATACAAACGTAGTTTGGTTTTAGTTTTACAACAGTTAAGCCAATCTCAACCAAATTTCGTACATACGACCGGATAAGGCATATTGATGTTTATAATTAGATTTCAATTTTAAAAACAATACCTATACAAAATTACAGCGAGTAGAAGTTTCGTAGGTATCGAAAACTTTTGGTTGAGATTGGGTTAACTGGTGTAAAACTAAAACCAAACTACGTTTGAATGGGATTTCGGCTTTACGTGGGACTCTGAAGGTTCAATAATTTGTTTCACTTAAATATATTTATTTTTTTGCAAGCGAATGTGACCCAACCTTTACCCAACAAACTTTCGGGCTACACTAATGGTATTCTGATTAGATGAACATAAATTGTGGGCCGCTTTGATGGAACATGTTGGTTTTTGCAATTCTTTTTAGGGCTCCTTTTTTAGAGCGCAAGGGCCCGCCGAATAAAATGGGCGATACGCTGTTTTTATTTTTAAGCGCGGAATATGCGGCAATTTTGGTATTGACTTTTAAAGTATCGGCATTTTGGACCGATTTTTACGATGGTAGAGTTGGGATAATATTATGTTGCAAATTATCAAGAATTTTTTACTGAATTTGTACAATATGATCGTGTTGATTTTTATTTCTTTTTATTTATCGCGATGATATTTAGTCTCATATCTAAAATAGAATTACTTCTCAAATAATCTCATATTTTAAACATACATTAGACGGCTACTAGATACTAAAAGAATAAAAACTACGCTACGGACATGGGAATCTCCAAACTTAAAAATATATATTTTTAAGTCTACAGTAGTGCTTATACCTCTTTTTTGTCACTACAAGAAGTCTTTGATTTATGAGGCTATATCAGCAGAGTTAAGAATAAAGACAGCACTGAAAATTAATCAAGCCATCTGTAATGAAACTAGAAAGTAAATTAGAAACGAATAAACCTGAATATGATCAGGTTTTATCATCATGATATTGATGATGATGAAACCTGAATATCTCTAAAACATTCATTACCTACATTACTATCTAACAAAAACGCGTGAAAACGATCAAAGTACAAGTACTTACCTTTACAATCGATGCCTATAAAATTAATAGCGCCCATCAAAATTTAAAGTATGACCGGACCAAGATTATTTTCTTTAAAATGAACCTTCAACGCAAAATTGATTCTTATCTTTGTTTAAGTAATGTTGTAATTTGATCGCCAATTGTTTTTAGAGTTCCCTACAACAAAAGGTATCATAGAATATTTCTGTGTTCATCTGTCTGCCAATAAACTCCTTTTTCTCAGCAACGCATGGAGGCATCAAGTTGTTATCATCATCATTAGCTCCGTGGCGCAGCGGTCTACACGCCTGCCTGCGACACGGAAGGTCCTGGGTTCGATCCCCGATCAGGTCAAAATGAAAAATGATCTTTTTCAGATTGACCTGGGTCTTCGATGTTTATTGATATAAGTATCTATTATAAAATAAAGTATCGTTGAGTTAGTATCCCATAACACAAGTCTCGAACTTACTTTGGGGCTAGCTTAATCTGTGTGATTTGTCCGTATATACATATATTTTTTTTAATCTCCACTAAAAGTATAGCAGCAGGAGCACGACCCTCTCTGTAATACCAGAACCATATATTAAGTCAGAGCAGTCAGAGGATTTGGCCTACTCTACATGCTGGCCAGACGGGTTGGAGAGGACTCTTAATGTTTATAAGCTTTGTTTAGCTTGTGTATCCTTCCCCTTTTACGACATCCACGGTAAGATCAAGATGTAATTAATATTAAAAACTAGTCTTTCCTTGTGACTTCACTCGCGTTCATGTCGATGCTTCGAGAACCCTCTGAACTCTGAAATTGTATCCAAGACAAAACGTATGCAAAAAAAAACGGTCCACTAGTCAAGGCGTGAAAACATACAAACCAACTCACTATCACTTTTGTGATATCATTAGTACTCGTAACATTATGAATGCAATAATTTTTATACTATACCTAATAAGATTATGCAAACGATAAGTTGAGATTAAGCGTTGCGTAGCGAAAAAAATCAATTTCAAAACATTCAAAAACTCGACTAAATAGTTTCTATATTTAACAACCAAGAGAGAATCTAACTTTTGGGGTTCAATCTCGTGTTTAAATAAAATTTCGAGCACTTTACAGTGTTCGACCACGAACACTGTAAAGTGTGAAGTGTCGTGAAAATGTAATAAACGCGATAAAAACCGTATTAAAATAGTTTTATTTAAATGTGTAACAATCGCGAAAACATAAGAATTCAATCTCATGTCTATTTTAACTAACTAAGAAACAATGTAACAACCAAAGTGAAAATAATAACACAATCCAAGAAAACATCCAAAACTTTATTTTTTAGTTACACCACAAAAGTAACACTTCGGTACGGAACTCTTACTCCGCGACACCGAATCGGTTTTAAGTTTTTATATTAAAAAGATTAGGTGTGCTATAAAAATTAACAACGTGCAATAAATTAGCGGAAGATAACTTAGCGTGTAGATAGGAAACCGAAACATCAAACATTGCGGTTGTTGACGTCGTAATCCAGTAGAGTTAGTAAATATTGAGTCGGTAGCTAGTATTATTCTGATATCTATGGTCGGTAGCGATAATATAAACTCATATTGAATGGGGACAAATTGTGTGTTATTGAATGCCTAAGTCGATGTCACTATCCATATTAGTAGCATATCAATGCTGTTACTTAAAATATTATAGTTGTGAAATTGCCCTGTAAAAAAAAACTTCGAGTAACATACATTAATAACATAGAATATGTTATAATACTTTAAGAAAAGCAAATAAATAAATGATATGGACACAGTTAGCCCCAAAGTAAGTTCGAGACTTGTGTTATAGTCTCGAACTAACTTTGGGGCTAACTGTGTGATAACTAACTAAACGATACTATATTTTATTAAAAAATACATATAGATAGACACCCAAGACCCAGGTCAATCTATAAAAGAAAATTTTTCATCTTAACCTGATCGAGAATAGAACCCAGGACCACCCGTGACGCAAGCTGTGTTAATAGCTGCACCACGAAATTTTTGCATTTATCAAGTACTAGCTGTTACCCGCGGCTTCGCTCGCGTGATATATAGCCTATGTCCTTCTCAGTACCCTAACCTATGTGAATGGAAAATTTCATGATGATCGGATCAGTAGATACGGTGTGTAAAGCGTAACAAACAAACAAACTCACTTTCGCATTCATAATATTAGTTAGGATTAGATTTGCCCCCACTAGAAATCCAATTCACAGTTTAACCCTAGACTGACTAGAATGTTAACCACTGCACCACGGACGCCTACAGATTTAACTGCTCAAACATATTATTAAAAAAATAATCAGGAAGACATTAAGAGCCATTTGTCAGAGTTTTCACAGTCTTCCTGGTCTGGTTATCTATGCCGTAAATCACAAAGACGTGTGAGTATATACGTTTGCATATTTAGAAGCTAGACGATTACTTCAGATTACAATCAGAATTCTCATAAACTGAGGTAAGTTTATTAGTACTTACGTATAATCGCATATTTTATTATTGCAGTTTGAGCATATTCTTACACATGAATCGTACATGTCATATCCTTAGAAAACCAGTTTGATAACTTAAGAGCAATAAATATTGAGTAAGCTGAAAGGTTAGACTTAAGCAAAAGCGTAGCGTAGTGAAAACTTCAACTCGAGATATAATTCGAAATATAGTGCGTATTAATTTATATATGCACAAGAAAAAAAAACAAAGAAAAAACGAGAATTTCCCCCCGCTCCCGCTTTGTAGCTTCTTACTACAACCGCACCGTGACAGTCTACTTAAGGGGGCACCCTAGGCACAGTAGCGACACCAATCATTTTATTTCTAATACTTTACAAATAGAAAGGAATTCAAGAATATAAACAATACAAGCCTTAGTAAATAACCTTAAGTATTTTTTGAATCATGTTTATTACTATCGGAATCAGTGAGAATTATGAGAATCTGATTACCGCCAAAAACGGCCGTTTTTGGCGGTTATCACTTTTTCTCTCAATGACTGATTCTCATAATATCAAAACATGATTCCAAAAATACTTCAGGTTATTTACTAAGACTTGTATTGTTTATATTCTTGAATTTCTTTCTATTTGTAAAGTATTAGGAATAAAATGATTGGCGTCGCTACTGTGCCTAGTGTTTCCCCTTAAGTGATTCCACTCATTGTTCTTAAACATAGGCATTTACACTAAATTACTCTTATTTCACATTATCAAGTACACTACAATCAATTTGCAAAACAATCTAAAACAAATATATAATACAGGGTTCGCTAAAATTCCCGCCAAAACCTCTCAACTTTTATGAAATGTCGTGGAAACGTTATACGGATATACGGTTAGGGAAAAAAAGCAAGAATACATAATGATCAAATCGTAGTGAGAAATGTTGAAGGTTAAACGACAGATGTTAAGGATACATCCTCTCATACTAAAGCATACATTACCACCGCTATGACAACACATCCGTGCAATCCATCCGGCTAACACAAATTACAGCTCATTATAGTGATTACTGCATTCAGTTAAGCGAAGACGCCGGCACGACATACTAGTTGACAAGACTATAATTTGACGGGTAACTAGGCAGGTAAGTTAGACGGACGGTCGTAAAAACTTTGCCAAATCAAGCTATAAATCCGTTTAAGGCAAATAAACTTTAGGCTTAGTAGGTTCTGATGACTTCGAAACTATAGTCGGTAATCCCGACAAATAGCACGTGAGTGACCAGTTGTTGTTTCTAATGTTTAAGGCAAAATAATATTTACATGCCTTTATATTATGTTTAGGTATAATATGTAGACAGAGCCTAGTATCATAAAACTTAAAGGTCACGATTAACGTGTAGGTTGTAGAGGTTGAAAATGGAATAAAAAATAGTGATACCTATTGCGACCTTAGGAATACGAACGATGTATCTTGAGAAGTAGCGGTGTTGATTCCTTTTACCGGTGTGGTTGGAGCCATTTTCGACGGTAATGGTGAATGCCGATGAGTGCCTCTTGAATTTTCCAACCGGTGAGACCCGCTTGTGGGAAGCCGGTGAAAATGTGCACGTTGGTTTTTCCGTTCTTCAGGCTTACGTCGTCTGGGTCTTCGGTGTTGAGGCGCGTATCCATCATGTCGGACTACATCACGACGGCTTGATCACGTCGGGGTCACCAATTATGGCGTGTCTTGCTAAGTTAACAATATTTAAACACTTCCTACAGGTACATCACGTTCGTATTCCTAAGGTCGCAATAATACCATACATATTACAACTCTACAGGAATAGATGTCTCATTTGTCGTGTGTTTCTCGGCGGAATAAAATAGGACCACTCCAAGTCTTCCCGTGGATGTCGTAGAAGACGAAAGACCTCTCCAACCTGACTGCTCTTGCTAATATATGGCTCTGGTACTACAGAGAGGGTCGTGCTCAGTGGCGTAACAATAGGGTGGCAGGGCTGGCAAAATGCCACGAGCCCCCGACCCAAAAGGGCCTCGGCCCAAGAGGCCGCGAGCTCAAAAATATTTTTTCACATTGTACCTGAGTATTTTATTTTATTTGAAAAGTATATTTTTATAAGTTCTGTTTAAAATCCAAAGTGAGACAACTAAAGACCATAATGCAATACGTTCTTGTTTCTTCACCGAAATTCTATCGAATAGATGATGAATGCATTGAGTTATTATGTATGTGAAGTCTCCAATACGCATAAGGCTAGCGTGGGGACTACAGACCATTCCCTCTCGCCTAAGAGAGGAGGCCTATGGCCATCACTGCCGTGTCAAACCTATTTCATGTATCTCGCAAAACCTAGTTTCGAGTAATCGACGTTCAAAGTTTTTAACGGATTTTAATCATTATTAAATAAGTGCTAAATATTAATGCTATAATTTTTGAATAAGTATACCTCAAATAAGCTTATAAATATCGGGCAGGTTTTAGAATATTAAAATCTTATATATTCTTTGAGTTATTAACAATAACTGAGTTAGGCGTGACAATATTTTCATACAATGCTTGTTTTGCACGCTTTGTATCTTAAAATACATTAGTTTGCCACAACAAGCGTAATGATGAATATTTTGCTGATCTCAGTAAGTGTAAGCTACCAGATGTTGGCGTGTCAGGCAGTGTACGTTACGGCACCACCTTCTCTTCATTATTTATACTAACTACATTAAAAAATCAAGGGTTAGGGTATAGGAGAAGTAATAGGTGGGAGGATGGTGTAGAGAAGGAGTCGTATTATCACAGTTCTTCTGTATTAAAAATTTATTGGTAATGCAATTATGCACAACATCTGCTGCCATTTAGGTATGTAATAGACAACTCTTATTTTGTCAGCGCTGACCAATTCTTTAGAATTAATAAGGTGAATCATTGCTGTAAACAATAAGTGGTTTTCATTTTGAGCTGAGGAATTATCACAATAAATTTTTACTACTTTGAGTTGTTTTGCATAATTTATGATGAAGTGTACATATCTTGTACCCCCAAAAACAAACCTCAAAAATTATCTCCCCAGATCCTGAATTTGATGGCCACGCGACGATCCACGCCGCTGCAGACCTCCGAAGATGCGGACGTCCATCGGCAGCTCAATAGATGAATCCAGAAATCCTTGCGACACGACATTAGCTCCTTTAATACCGTATTAGGAGATGATAGAGCAAAACAAAGGCTCCAAAGTGTACGCAAGGATAAAGTCTATTGGGCAGAGTCGATTGACTAAGCTGAAGAAGGAAGACTGCGGCGTGGTTTCGACGAAGGCCAAGGTGTTGGGAGAGATCGAGCGGTTTTATGGACAGCTGTATATGTCAGTAACCAAATCCAGTGTAAGTTTGGCCAAAGATCCTAGGGCCAAACTAACCCGAAACTATACCGAAGACATCCCGGACATCAGCCTGTACGAGATTAGGATTTTATGTTCTGCTCGGGGCATGACGCCAAAAGCGTGGCATAGAGGCGTAGTGGTGCTATCCTTTAAAAAAGGGAGATAACACCCTTCTAAAGAACTATAGACCCATCACGCTCCTGAGCCACGTCTATAAGCGGTTTTCGAGGGTAATCACGAATCGTCTCACAAACAGGCTCGAAGTCGAACCGGCCTGTTTGGGAGGCTGGAAGGCATCCAGCCTCCCAAACAGGCCGGTTTCCGAAAAGGCTATAGTATCATAGACCACATCCATACGCTGCGGCAGGTTAAACAGAACCAAAGAGTATAACTAGCCACTATGCTTAGCGTTTGTGGACTATGAGAAAGCCTTCGATTCGATCGAAACATGGGCCGTGCTCAGGTCTCTCCAGCGATGCCGTATCAACCATCAGTATATCGAACTGTTGAGGTGCTTGTACAGCAACGCCACAATGTCAGTCCGAGTATAGGAGCAGAGTACGAGGGCTATTCCATTGCAGAGAGGTGTAAGACAAGGAGACGTCAAATCTCCGAAACTGTTTACCGCTGCAATGGAGGACGCCTTCAAGCTCCTGGAATGGGATGGACTTGGCACCAATATCAACGGCGAGTATATCACTCACCTTCGATTTGCTGATGACATTGTGGTCATGGCGGAGTCGCTGGACCATGCTTAATGACCTCAATGAAGTTTTCCAACAAGTGGGCCTTAAAATGAACATGGACAAGACGAAAATTATGCCGAACGTCCATGTTGCGCCTTCACCAGTGATTGTTGATAACTTCACCCTAAAACCGAAAGCTCCAGTTTCAAGGACGAGGACTTTCGACAAATCCGACTCGGCTAGGCAGCGCTCGGGAAGCTCCGCAGCGTCTTCTCGTCCGAAATACTTCAGTGCCCAAAGTCGAAAGTCTTCGACCAATGTGTGTTTTGCCGTGTGGTTCCCGGCAGAGTAGAATAGGACCACTCCAAGTCTTCCCGTGGATGTCGTAAAAGGCGACTTAGGAAACACAAGCTAAACAAAGCTTACAAACATCAAAAAGACCTCTCCAACACGTCTGGCCAGCGTGGAGAGTGTAGGCCAAATCCTCTGACTGCTCTGGCTAATATATTGCTGTGGTAGTACAGAGAGGGTCGTGCTCCTACAGTGGAGACTAAAAAAGACCTGATGGATGGATGGATGGAATGTGTGTTACCAGTGATGACTTACGGGTCCGAAACGTGGTCCCTTACTATGAGCCTCATAAGAAAGCTCAAGTTCGCTCAAAGAGCTATGAAGGGTAGCCCCCTTCATAGCTCTTTGAGCGAACTTGCTTGGTGTTTCTCTGCGAGATCGAATCAGAAACGAGGAGATCCGTAGAAGAACTAAGGTCACCTATATAGCCCAGCAGATTAGCTCCTGTAATAGATGCGCGCCCGTTGCGCCTAATTCATGTAACTGTTAGTTAACTGAGATAGGCCTTCTAGACTAGTTGATTATCTAGTCATACCTGAGTCGTGTAAGTAAATATACGTTACTTGGCCAAAATTGACAGTGGTAAAATCATAGTTACATGAGATAGGGTAACAGTCTCGTAAAACGATTTAAATAAAAAAAAATAAAAATATACTTTACTATGTAGTTTATAAGGTTATTAAATTACGATTTAGAGCTATAACGCGTAACTCATGTAACTCAAGTTAACTGACCTACGCCTGACACGGCAGATCAGTGGGACAATGTGTAATTGAGTACGCTGAAATCTCGAAGTTCATTTAAATTAAACTGAGTAGAACGTGACGCTGTTTACTGATAGGGCCCCATCAAAAGAATTTGCGCCACGGGCATAGATGGTATAGTTACGCCACTGGTCGTGCTCCTGCAGTGGAGACTTAAGGCGCTTACACCAGCCAACTAGCGCCACCCTTGGTTTTATTTCTTTTACTAATAAATAAGATCAAATTGACAAAATCGACGTAAGTACTTCTAGTAAATGACTTCTAGTATTTTTAGGGTTCCGTACAAAAGTTGAAAAACGGAACCCTTATAGGATCACTCGAGCGTCTGTCTGTCCGTCCGTCCGTCTGTCACAGCCGCTTTTCTCCGAATCTACTGAACCAAATTAGATGAAATTTGGTAAGATAGTGTAATTCTATGACCCAAACACGGATGTGCAAAGTAAATAAAGATTTTTTTGAAATAAGGGTCATTTTGAGGGGCCCAATTACAAAATTAAAAAAAAAAAGTTTTGCAAACCTTACTGTGTCATATATCAAATGAAAGAGCTCATTATGAGGATCTCAAAAATATATTTTTTTGTTCGGGTAAAATCAATACTTTTGATTTTATTCACGAAAGAAGGCAAAAATTGACCGTTCCCCCCCCTGATCAAATTTTGAAAAAATTACAAAATATAGTTCATTCCTTGAAGATTACAGGAAAAATAATAAGAATTCTATCACTTGAAAATTAAGTGGTAAACTCACAATAATAAGTTCATCTAGGGAAATAGTTCACTGAAACACCACTAGATGGCGCTAGTCAATTGAATAAAACATTTTTTGCACATTGTGTGTGTGTTCACGAAGCATATTGTACGGAACCCTCATTGCGCGAGTTTGACTCACACTTGGCCGGTTTTTTTTTATTGATTTTCATTATTTTGTATTTGGTAAATCAAGATAACTACGCATTACCGCCAAAAGCGGCCACTTTTGGCGGTAATGAATAGTTCTCTCAATCTGAAATGCTGATGTCGAAGAAAAGTTCTACTAAAAATACTACAAGTAATTTACTAAGGAAGTACTTACGTAGATTTTTTCAATTTGTTCTTTTTTCGGACACAAGAATTAAATAACGGGTGTCGCTAGTTTCGGTGATGTAAGCCTCTTAAAGGGACCTGATGATGATGTCTCATCAAGATCCACGCGCTCTAACAAACGATCTGGAAGTTTCAAAAAGTCATCGTTAGGTGGCAGTAAGTCCACTGCTAGTAAACGAGATTAATTAAAAAAACATTTATTTGAAAGATGAAAATACTTATTATTGTTTATGCACTGGTTTGGGAGTAAAGAAAAAACGTAGAATCATCATCATCATTTCGTGTAGGTGACATGGACCATGCACACCCTGGTGTCAGAGTTCTTCGGAACCGCTTCTCGGCCTCTGACGTGGTTCCTTTAACGACTACCGATGGCAGCCGGGACCAGCGGTTTAACGTGCCTTCCGAAGCACGGAATCATCTTTCTTATCAGACAATCAGGTGATTCATGCCTGATATGTGCCTGATGTCCTAACCAAACTGGAAACAACTTAATAAAGTATGCTTCCCGTGGGAATCGAACCCACGACCCCTGGGTCAACAAGGCAAACGCCTTAACCACTGGACCACGGAGGCAGCTAAAACGTAGAATATACCAGCTGCTTCTCTTCCCGTGCAGATCGTAAAAGCTAACCGAGGGAATGTGTGTCAGGAATCATGTTAATAGGCGATGCGGCTAGCAACCCATCACTATTTTGATTCCGTTCTCACATACAAGCCCACTAACATGCTAAACGTAGCCTTAAGGTTTTACAGACCTGGGCTCTGTTTACCCCGCAAGGGAAAAAGACGTGATAGTATGTATGTATGTTAAAATACTAAATGTATTAAACTACCGAAGTACTTACGTAGATTTTTTCAATTTGATCTTATTTAGAAGTCAAAGAAATAAAATAAGAGATGGCGCTAGTTGGCTGGTCTAAGCCCCTTAAGGCTATGTTAAATGTATATTTTATCAGGTACTTGTGTCTTTATACTTTCTATACAATGACTTATTATAAACATAAACATCGATACATACTATTTGCAAGATACCTGTTAGTAATGATGTTTTTATTTAATAAATATTCAATTTCCTTTATCCGGTTTTTCCTTTTTCCTTCTAATATCAGTTCTTTGAAGGTGTTCTTTGTAAGAAGTATTCATTTGAATATTTGTTCTTTAGAACACGATATAAAATACTAACTAATATTATAAATGCGAAAGTGAGTTTGTTGTTTGTTTGTTTGTTACGCTTTCACGTCTACTTACTGAACCGATCATCATGAAATTTTGCATACACTGTTAGGGTACTGAGAAGGACATAGGCTATATATCACGCGGACGAAGCCGCGGGTAACAGCTAGTTATTCTATACATGACGTATTATAAACACAAAGATCGATACATACCTACTATTTGCAAGATACCTGTTAGTAATGATTGTTTTATTTAATAAATATTCAATTTTCTTTATCCGGTTTTTCCTTTTTCCTTGTAATATCAGTTCTTTGAAGGTGTTCTTTGTGAGAAGAATAAATAAATAAATAAATAATAAATATATACGGACAAAGCACACAGATTGAGCTAGCCCCAAAGTAAGTTCTTAAGAAAGACTTGTGTTATGGGATACTAACTCAACGATACTATATTTTATAACAAATACATATATAGATAAACATCCAAGACCCAGGTCAATCTGAAAAAGATCGTTTTCCATCATGACCTGACCGGGGATCGAACCCGGGACCCCCGCGTCGCAGACTGGCGTGGTAACCGCTGCGCCACGGAGCTCGTCAATTCCTTTGAATATTTGTTATTTAGGACACGATATACAATATGTTAATAAAAGCAAGGCTACGTTAATAAAACCTTGACCGATCCTAAAAGGGGTCGACTGAACCCGTCAATATGAATGTTTGTTTTTTCTATGGGACTTAAAACTCTACATTTTTATACAAATTTTCCATTGAACATTTTTGTATAGGAATGAAGTTTTTTTTAACCAATTTCCAGCTTTGTTCCCATAGGAAAAGTTAGTCATATTGACGGGCTGAGTCGCTACTACTACCTACATATACGTACTACTAGCAAAGGCCTTTAATTCTCACGTGAAGAAGTAAAATAGTGTAATATATGAAACTAATGACATCTTTTTCTCAAAAAGCTTTTACTTTATCCACAGTTATGTCGCAATTTTTTTTTCTTTAACTGATTAAGATAAATAAATTAATTTAATAAGATTGGAAAAGACAATAAAGCTATACTTACATAGTCTTGAGTTTATATATATTAAATTATGTGTTAGGTATGGAAGTTATACTTAATTTTTTTTCTTTTTGAAATAAATAACCAATCAATTCAGTTATTATAACAAAAGTAGGGCAATAAAATAAAACAGCCCTGAAAAAATTTAGGCCTCAAATAAACAATAATGGTAAAATATGTTTCGTAATAATTTATACCTCATTTGATATATAATTACTGACATCACGTCTAATAATCATCTAATCTAGTAAACAGAAGACCTCCACACGCGAAGCAAAAAATATGGCGATAATTAGGTACATTATGAACAAAGAATAAGGCAATTTGATTCATCACAATAAGCGCAGTACAGCTGGGGCTGTCACAATGAGAATAAAACACAAATATGTTACTTTCCTATTCTAAGCTGTACTTTCGTAGTTATATATTCTCTTATCATCATCATCAGGTTTTTATAGTCTCCACTGCAGGAGCATGACCCTCTCTGTACTACCAGAGCAGTCAAAGGATTTAGCCTACACTCTCCACGCTGGCTACACGGGTGGAGATGTATCTTTGTTGTTTATAAGCTTTGTTTAGCTTGTGTTCCCTATGTCGCCTTCTATGACATCCACGGGAACACTTGGAGGGGTCCTATTCTAATCTGCCGGGAACCACACGGCTATTTTTTCTTAGCGAGTCAAAGATAAATTATACAAGGTCAAAGATAATATAATACTATCGTATAGAGAGCAAACTTCCTACAAAAATACAAGGAAGGCGGTCATAGTAAGACGTTGGTGCTACAAAGATGTTTTCCACTAGTCACTAGGCGGCGTAAATTCCGGTTAACTTAAAATTTTCAAAACTTATATACATTGCGAAATTTTGATCGTTCCGGACCATTAAAGGGGTGATTCAGCCTGTCAATATAAACAACATTTCCTATGGGACAAATGCTGTAAACTCGAAAAAAATTTCGACATTCCTATACAAATTGCCCGGGCGGTTGAACACTTTTGTATGAAAATGTCGAAATAAAATTTGAGTTTTCAGCATTGGTCCCATAGGAAAAATGGTTCATATCGACGGGCTGAATCACCCCTTTAAGGGTCCAGAACGATCAAAATTTCGCCATGTATAATACATAAATATTATGGCAAAAATATTGTTTTGTTTTCAATAAGATATATTTTGTGAATATATCGTACGATTTAGAGATTGGGACCACATGACAACAAAAACACCCGTTTTTGAATTAATTGACATCCTTTTAAATATAGACTATACCCATGATTCAAAGTAATTTAGAAAAGAATAGCTTTACGCCGTGTGGTTCCCGGCAGAGTAGAATAGGACCACTCCAAGTCATCCCGTGGATGTCGTAAAAGGCGACTAAGGAAACACCAGCTAAACAAAGCTTATTAACATCAAAGAGACCTCTCAAACCCGTCTGGCCAGCGTGGAGAGTGTAGGCCAAATCCTTGGACTAACTAAGGCTAGTATCTGGCTCTGGTGCTCCTGCAGTGGAGACTAGAAAGAACTGATGATGATGATGATGACTTAAAAACCTTGGGTGATGTCCCTAAATAATGCGCAAGAGAAAAAAAGGCAACCCTAGGCAAAGCAAGGATAAGTGGCCGAGTGCATGATGTCATCAATTGCGCTCATGAATACGATAGCATCACGATTCGCAATGCCATTTGTGATCTAACTACTTGTTTACGCTGATGTTTATCAGATTTATTGAATGTCCTATTATGTCATATCTAGCCTCACTACCTAGGCTGAAATACATACTAATATGGACTCAAATGTGCCGTGAGGGTCCCGGCAGAGTAGAATAGAACCACTCCAAGTCTTCCCGTGGATGTTGTAGAAGGCGACTAAGGGAATACAAGCTAAACAAAGCTTATAAACATCTTAAGACCTCTCCAACCCGTCTGGCTAGCGAGGCGATTGTAAGTCAAATCCTCTGATTGCTCTGGCTAATATAATGGCTCTGGTGATGCAGAGAGGGTCATGCTCCTGCAGTGGAGACTAAAAAAGACCTGATGATGATGATGATGAACCAAAACAGTCAGGAATCTCATCCTCAACTGCCTATTCTGTGGTTGCAGGTATGGCATCGGGTACGCGCGCCCGGGTCGGATGACCTGATAAAGGTCCAGCAGGCCTATTTGCTAACTTTTGACAACTACGGTGTACATCATTGTTGGTGGTTACTTTAATATTCATTACGGCTTCGGTATGAATGACTATTTTTATTTTAGATATGAAAACCGTAATGGATGCTAAAGTGACAATCAAATCGTTGTACACCGAGTTAGCAAATCGGCCTGCTGGTCGTCGAAAGGCGCTGGATGCAGGCCGCTTCCAACGCGCGTCCGGCCTTCAGGGTTGTACTTTCTATCCGAGCAGGTAGTACAACAAATACTGTTATCCCGTTCCAGGAACGGGATAAGTTCCCCCAGACTAATAAAACACTACCCTTGCATCACTTGAAATACGATTTCGATTGGCACCAGAGTCGAAAGTTCAGAACCGATATAAGGCTATCTAACTGTGCTCACCAAACCGTCTGCCATGCGTGGTGAGACAAAACCCCCTAAGCAATATAAGAAATAAAAATAAATATGTACAGATCACAAAGAAATAATGAGACTTCTCGACTAATTAAGAGATTAGTACAGTAGTAATTACAATAGGTTATTTTAAGTCTTGCGCACGACGGATTACTTGCCAAAATCTTCAAACGACATCGTCACGTTACGTACCTGAAACGTAAAAAGAAATATTTTTAAATATACGTGCGGAATATCGTTTAGTCCAGTCCATGTATATATACGTACATAATTAAGTTTATATTCCTATAAGGTCATAGCATTTTACGACGGCTACATAGGAAGGACATTGATTGCAGTCATAGAAGTAGGAGACGAATTTTTTTTTAAATCTATGATTGCAGTATTTTTTTTATTTATTTTTTTCATAAAATTAAAGAGGTACCTATTTGATTTTGATGACAATGTAAAAAAAAAGTGTTCGCCGTTACTTGTTTTTTTTTGTATTGACATCGAATAACATAGGTTCGTCGTGTATTATTTTGCAATAAATGTCATTGTGTAACCTATGTTTTATTTTTTTGTTAACCATATCCTCTTTTACGCTCACCCACACTGTGACACGTAAAAAACGTGTTTAGGCCATCGAGATATAACAACTAGAGAAGAAACCGCAAATCCTTACTTTGTCCCGTTTAACTGCGGCGATGGCGCCGCAACTCAGTTTTTTGTTAGCTCTTTCGCTTGAGGTACTTCCCACGATAAATTAAAAAAAACATGGTGAAAATCATAAAAAATGTCTTGGTGTGTATTGAGTGCAGTTATAACTTATCGAGTTTTTGGGCAATTGTCCCACGTACAATGTATATGATTTAAAAGTTACCTATTAGCTCCATTGGACCAGAACAGAAATGAAAAGGGAGGAGTGGAAATACTTGGAGGAGGCCTTTGCCATTAAGGGCACGCAGATGACTGACGAGGAGACCAAGTGAACAAATAGTAAATGTAAATGACCAATTGCGATAACATTATTGTAACAGATAGGGAAACCTGTTATTGGCTTTATAATAGTTTTATAAGACTGTTAATTATTATGTAACGCTGTTGGTTTTCTCGATAAATAAATAAATAAAATAAGTAACAAAACACATTCTGAATAAACGCTATTATTATTATTAGTAGCTCCATTATGAAGTACAGTATTATGATTGTATTGAACTGTCTTCAGTGTAACCACTTAACATGTGACAGATAAAATATCATCGCATGCAAAGTTTTGTTGCTCCATGATATGTCTCTACTTTGCATACAAACTCAAAGGTTTATAGTCCAAAACTTCATAATAATTACTGTTAGAAACAAACAACCAGAACCACTTTCCATTTAAATAACAGTTACTGTAACGACGTTGCTCGAGTAAAGTGCGCCATATTGTAACTCACACCTATTCTCGACCAACAAAACAAACTTGCGAGTTTAAACCTAATAGAACTAGATATTACTGCTGCATAAAATTTCTCCAGCTGTGCATCCCGACTATTGAAACGGTTCCAAGTTTTGTTCATATCTGGACGCGCGGCAGTGTGTCAGTAAAGTTATGGAACAATGTTACAGCTGTGTGAAATATTACATTCTTTTTAAATTTGGATCTAGTGACAAAATAATTTTATAGTAATAGCAAAAAAATTAAAAGGTAGACAATTCGCCCAAAAAAAATTATTAATATCAAGCGCAAACTTAAAAATCGATTAAGTTTTGCTTGTTCCCTTGAATGCATTTCTCGCGTAAGTGAATAAACAAATTCATTTCAAGAATGTGGATATTATTAAGTACTCTATTAATTAATTAAAATTCAATCCTTTGACATAAACTGGCCTTGGCATATACCTACTATATATTTTATATATCTGTATCAATTTTTTTTGTAAAGCAACGTTATTTCTTTTTTACAAAAAATCTATACTAATAAAATTGCAGAGAAGAAACACACGAGAAAAGTATCTAACGGCCTAATAAACAATAGAACTTTGCCCACTTTTTACGTTTACGTTCTAGATGAGATCTTTATCTCTCAACACGCTTAGTTTGCGAACATTCCGGTCAACGTAGGTCGAGTAAAAACTTTTGAGTAATTCGTTAGTATATTTTCATATTCGCTGGAAACTATTTATCATCAAACTATTAATATTTCCGACGCTCTTCCATGCTAATTACAAATGATTTATGTTTTGTTTGATTATATTTGTATAGTTTGGGTTTTCTAGATCTAGACACTGTCTGCCCCGCAAAGGCAAAAGACGTGACAATATGTAAGCGGACGGTTGGAACAAATAAAAAATAAATATACACGGACCAATCACACAGATTGAGCTAGCCCCAAAGTAAGTTCGAGACTTGCGTTATGGGATACTAACTCCACAACACTATATTTTATAATAAATACATATATAGATAAACATCCAAGACCCAGGTCAATCTCAAAAAGATCATTTTCCATCTTGACCTGACCGGACCCGGGACCATCCGTGTCGCAGGCCGACGCGACGTGATGACAGCTGCGCCACGGAGCTCGCCACAAAAAAGAGAGGAAAAAAGGAGCTTGGAACTATGAAGTGACGCACAGATCTTGGCCCGCTTTTTAAACTTACTAATTTTGATAAGATATTCATCTCTCAACACGCTTAGTTTGCTAACGTTCCGGTCAACGTAGGTCGAGTGAAAAACTTTTGAGTAATTTTTTAGTATATTTTCATATTCGCTGGAAACTATTTATCGTCAAACTATTAACGTTTCCGACGCCTTACCAAGCTAAACACCAATGCTTTACGTTTTGTTTGATTATATTTGAGTAATAAATTTCAGCGCTTAATTTGCTGTTTAATGTCTTATAATTTCTGTTAAAGTATATTTATAATTGCGAAGGTAATACCATTTTATGTTTCATACATGTTTGTGGTTACGTTTAAGGAATATACCAGCAATATTATTACATCGCAATGTTATCCAAAGTGTTCTTCTGGAACCACTGAATCACACTGATATAGTCGAATGATGAGTTGAAAAGCGTGTTTCACTCTTTGAATATACTCTCAGTATAGTCTTTATGCATAGTACGTCTCATACAGGAATATAGGACAGATTAAAAAACTGGCCAATTTTTGTGTAAGCACGGCGTCATGTCAACTGTTGTCATCAAATCGGTACCTGGGTGTTTGCATCAAAGTCTTTGTGTGTGACACATATTTTCTACGTTTTTATGCTATTACAGTATATTTAGACTTTATACGTACAAACATACAATCACGTCCCTTTCGGGGTAAAAATAGCCCAGATCAATTAAACCCAAAGGCCACATAAGCATGTTGGTGGGCTTGTAGGTGGAGCACGGAATCAAAATAGCGATGGGTTGGTAGTCGCATTGCCCATTGACATGATTCCTAACGCTCGTTCCCTCGATCGGCTTTTACGATCTGCGCGGGAAAAGAAGCAGGTGGTTCATTTTACGTTTTTTTTCTCCCAGACCATATTAATTCAAGTTAGCAATGTCTAGAAATTGACTCTAAAAATAGAGTCACATATCCCTAACTAATAAGCTTATTATCTGAACTTGTTATCGTAAAAAAAGAAGACTTCACAATAACATGACGTTCGCATGGAGTTGTCATCGCCCTAATGTCAATGTCACGATTGGATAAAAAAAAGTTGGCTCAGCAAAGTGAATGAATATTTTCATTCCGTACGTAATGGGAACCGTCCGTTTTTTTTCATGAGTATTTTTGTTTTCGACAAGAATTCTTTTGAAGAAAATTAAACCATAGTCACGTGAGGGTATGTTGTTTTCTTTGACGGTGTTCCGTTATGGAAAACTAGAAAAAGTGTGAGCAGTAAAAAAAATTGCAGCAAACAACATTTTCAAACTTGACCATTTGGGATGTAAAATAATCTCAAAATTTTGTCTTACAAAAATAGAGAAAACCTTCTTCTATTAGAAAACCAAATGTTCTCAAAACTTAGAATCATAAAGTGTTAGAAAAAAATTCTGATATATTTAAAAAAGTTTTGATTTTTTATTACAAATAATTTGAAAAATCTTCATCCTAAAAACATTCACGTTTGCGTTCAATAAAAAGATTAAAGTTTTAAGAAAATTTTTCTTACACACGTTCAGCGAACAAACAAAAGTTGAACAATATTAAAACTTTCTCCTATTGAAAGTAGCGTTGTTTTGAAAAAAGTTTAGTAATACGCTTGAATTGTTGCATTTGTTACCATCACGTATAGCACTGCATTTCTAAAAATGTATTTTAATTTGAAAAAGATAACGAAATTTACGTTAAACTAGATTGTGCCCTATTGTGCTGTGCCCTAGAACAATCTAGGTTGGCTCAAAAACTTTGAGCTAAAATAGTTTGGCCTAGGCCGATTTTATTGGTGTGTGAGCGTAATCGATACGTAGTACGTTACGTACTATCAATGTACTAGTGCGTTAGCGTAATCAATACGTAGCACGTACTATGATCGTAATAATGTGCATACGTAGTACGTAACGTACTATCAATGTACAAGTGCGTAAGCGTAATCAATACGTAGCACGTACTATGATCGTAATAATGTGCAATGTTTATCAATGCGTTTAGTTTTAGAATGTCCTGCAAATTATAATATTACTATGGGCAGCGGCTGTCACTCACGAGAACAAAAAATAATCGGTCAAGTGTGAGTCTAACTCACTGACGACTACGGAGCAAACATGAAAAAAAAACAATGTTTGTTGTATGAAATATTCTTGAATATTCATTTTTATTTAATTAAGGAGCGTAAGTCGTCAGTAATTTATTTATTGGCCCGCTTTACTTATAAATAAATATTATTTCACCGAGTCTGTGACCATGATCAAACACTGTCACTCGGGACATCCAACCAATATTTATTAGAGTTTTTACAACCCAATTTCGTGTAATGTAATTTGGCTGGTAAAAACTGGTTTGCAGTGTATGTATTGCACTGCAAACCAGTCTCGTCCCACAAAGTAAGGTACGTATTAGCATCATAATATTACATTTCATCTTCTGCTCACCGTATACAAGTCGTTCTAATTTCACTCAGTGCAGTGGCCAAACATTGTCACTCGGGACATTCAGATTACAGAATTAACTAGTGTTTTTACAAGCCAAGTTACATATTATACATATAGGAAATAATATTGCTTGCTTGCTCTGCAAATTAGTCCTAAGGAATAAGGCGCGTATAAGTATCAGAATTACGTTTCATCTTCAGCCCAACATACACAAGTCGTTTTTATTTCACCGAGTGCAAAGGCCAAACACTGTCACTCGTGACATCAAACAAATATGTCATTCAATTAATTAGCGTTTGTACGAGTAAATTTACTTGTTAATTAAAAAGTTGCTTTGCACTGCGAATCAGTCTGGTTCAAAGAATAAAGTTTCATTTTCAACCCACCACACACAAGTCGTTCTTATTTCACCGAGTGCAGTGGCCAAACACTGTCACTCGTGACATCAAACAAATATGTCATACGATAAATTAGCGTTTGTACGAGTCAATTTACTTGTTACATAAGAAGTCTGCGTTTTGTTGGCACGGCATCTCGTTTATTTATATTCAAGGTCGCAGTACTTACTCGTATATGGTATAACGCTGTATTGAATACGATGAGACCGTAAAACACTTTACACCGAGTTCACACCATCACTGACATTAGCCAACGTCAAGGTTAGCACGGCATGGATGTATATTGTATATGTTAAGTGAAAAAACGAATTTTATATGAGAACGAAACCGAGGTGCGAATGTCGAAGGCGCGAAGCGAAAGAACGCAGGGCGTTTGACCGATTGATTCTGTAACAATATTTTAATCCCAAGTACAGGACTGTTTTTAGGAAATCTTTAAAAGAAAAAAAAATGCGAAAACAAAATGAATTGGATAGATCAGCAAGTTCTATTAAGGATATAGATTACAAAATAAAAAAAAATATTGCTAGAGGTTCCAAGTAAGACACAAAAAAAACTATACAAATTTTAAAGGTTGATCGTTGTATGATGAACAACTTTCTACGACAAACCGAGAAATGAAATAAAAATATCGCTAAGGAACTCGATGACCTGATTACATTTTCAGTATCACAACAATTAAATTACCATTTTTTTAGTACACTAAAAAAAGTTGCAGTTTTTTTAATTAGATCTCATATCACTTGAAATATTCCAACTTAATATTATAAATGCGAAAGTGAATTTGTTTGTTTATTTGTTTGTTTGTTTGCGCTTTCACGCCGTATCTACTGAACCGATCATCATGAAATTTTGCATACATATAGGTTAAAGTAATGAGAAGGACATAGGCTATAAATTACGCGGGCGAAGCTGCGGGTAACAGCTAGTATAGTATAGTTATTTTGTTTAACAACGACAAATATTCAAAACAAATCTACCAGTACCGTCGCGTAATTGACAAGACAGAACGAATTAATTATTGATGTTTCATTGAATATTACATTGAAATTAAAATTAGTGTTTAATTTATTTCAGTAGCCTATAGTATGAATGATAAGTAACATGAATAGTTTAGGTATTGGCGGTTCTAACCAAATTGAAAACTAAATCACTCTAGAAACGGTACTAAGAAATGTACTGAAGTTTGTTATTTAAATAATATATACGAGTAATAGTACATATAAAGAAATAAATTGGACCCAAAAGAAATAAATTAAGATATATAACGAGCACGTAGTAGGCACTTAGCAACCGTTGCTAGGCAACCGCAGTCGTGCGATCATGCCACCCGAGCCGTACCTCACCCCGCGCGCGTCTCTCCACCAACGTGGCCTCCGCGGCTCGCGCGCACGGACAGTGGAGGTCGATCCGCGCTTGCGTGCATACCGATGCTTGCGACGTTATACTCGTCATACGTTACGTACCTACCTAATGTTATTTGCTTGCTATCGTGTTTTGTAGAATCTCTTGTGGAATAAAGGTGATTTATAACGCGAACGTGTAATACTTAATTCGCAGCCCCCTTACACTGGCGCCAACCTGTGGCCTAATTTTTTTTTTCTAAAAATCAAAGGACCCAGTGCTCTGTGAACTGTGTAACTAGCCGAAAAGTGACAAACAAACAATGCCTCCTAAACGTACCACTCGCCAAAATCCTATCTGCGAGAGTGAAGATGAAGCTGCCACAGCAAGCGACGGCGGCGAATCCGGGAACGAGACGAGAACCTTCGCCGGCCCGCAGCCTTCCCCGCCTCCCACCTCCGCGGCTGTTGGAGAAGCCCCTACCACCTCGACGGAACGAGTGATGTCCACTATGATGGAGATGATTCTACACACGCAGCGGATGCAGGAAGAGACCAACAAAACTCTGATTGAAACTCTTAGAGCCCTCCCACGGCATGACCCCTCTGGCGATTTTAGGACGTCTACCCCCTCGGCGACTTCGATGCAGAGAAGCTCAACGGCCCCTGTCGCAGTTGCCGCCCCGCCAGGGAACTTCACAAAGTGCACTGCGCGGTTTGACGGGAAGTCACGCGACGCCGAGAAGCTGGAAGCTTTCCTGGATGCCGTGGAAATATACAAGGAGTGCGCTGACGTGAGCGACCAGCACGCGCTGCGCGGCCTGAGCATGCTGCTGGAGGACGACGCGGCTCTCTTCTGGCGCGGCGTCAAGGACACCGTCGATACGTGGGCAGATGCCGTAGCGCGCCTGCGAGCTATGTACGGCACTCAGCTGCCGCCGTACAAGATTTTTCGAGAATTATTCCGGACTGAACAATGCGAGAGTGAACGTGCCGACGGATTCGTATCGCGACTACGAGCTCTCATAGTGAAGTTGCCATATAAAGTGCCGGACGCGATGCAAATCGATATGGTTTACGGGTTATTACATAGGCGTATACGTAAAAGACTGTCACGGGATACAATCACTTCGATGGACATTTTCATAGAAAAAGTGCGAGCCACGGAGGACGCGATCGCGGAAACCGAAAAATCATCATTGTTGTCTCAGTCTCCGGCGGTCAAAATTGTAAACAAACCCGCGAACGCGAAAAGTCCTACTACGTGTTCCACCCATACTACTAGTTCGGTTGTCACGTCTAACTCGAATTCGCAATTAAAACGTAACCGCGTACGTTGCGCATACTGCAAAGTGTATGGCCATGCAGTTGAGAATTGCCGCAACCTGCAAGGTAAAACCGAGAATATCGGTAAGTCAGATTCAAATAATTCTAGTACTTTAAGGTGTTATGGATGTGGCCAACAAGGAGTTATTAAATCGAGATGCAAAACTTGCTCAAACACAGCTGGTTCGAAACCAGCTGATTTTAATACGTTTTGTACGGACTCAAGCGAGGATATTGTGAGTTCAACCACACGCAATATTTTTTTGTCTCATAATAATAATACTCGCAATTCTCTTTCTCATTCAGTTAATAGGGTTTGCGACGACAATTCCGCATTTTTGAATGTGTCCGACGTACAAGATTTGTGTCACGAAAATTTTGATATACGGGGTGTCTTCGACGAAAATTTTGATATACAGGGTGTCTTCGACGAAATTTCGAATATACAGGGTGTCATGGGAGAAAATGTCACAAGTTTACAGCAATATGACAACTTACAGTCAACACGTGTTTCAGGCGATATACAGGGTGTTTTCGACGAAAATTCAAGTTTTAATGATATTATGAGTGATAATGTTATAAGTTTACAGGAACATAGTATTCAATACTCTTATCATAATAACAATAATAATTTGCAAAATACACGTGATTTGTTAAGTATACAGGGTGAAAATATAGAAAAACACCAAACTTGTGACAGGTTCACCAATATTGACGCGACCTCACTCCCTACCGTAGCTATTCAAGTTTCAAACTGCGAAGGAGTGGCTATCATTGATACCGGCGCAACTCATTCTGTCGCTAGTGCTAAGTTGTACTCTGTATTAATAGAGCAAGGTGTTCAATTTAGGGAAACGGAGCGTACAATAGGATTAGCTGATGGGACACAGTGTCAAAAAAGACTACTTACCGCCGATGTGAAAGTCACGATTGGAGATCGCGATATAGTTATTGAAGATTTGCTTGTTTTACCCGGAGCCCCAACCAAGACGCTGTTAGGGCGGAAATTTGTGAAAAAAGCCAATATTATTCTTGATATTCCGCACGATGTATGGTACTTTCGGGACAAACCTGAGCGAACTTTTGATTTCGTTAAATCTTATTTCCTCACCGGTCGCACCCCAATCGCTGAGCTTAATAATTGCAACGAAGCTTTGCTACTCGCCGATGAAGGAAACCAGCTGACGTCAGAAGAAAGGATGAAGCTGAGCGATTTTATCAAAAGTAAGGCACACCAGTTTAAATCGGAGGGACCTGCTACGGAGTTTGCCACGCACCGCATCAAGGTGAGTGAGTCCCAGGAGCCCATAGCCTCACCCCCTTATCGTATGTCAGAAATACGTAAGAAAGCGCTCAGGGAAGAATTAGATAAGTTGCTGCGTGCGGATGTAATAGAAGAATGTGAATCGGCATGGGCGTCAAACGTTGTTTTAGTACCTAAGAAGGACGGAAGTTTCAGGTTCTGCGTAGACTATCGCAAACTGAACGCCGTCACCGAGCCTGACCAGTATCCATTACCGAGGATCGAAGATGTACTCCACGCGGCAAAATCGACGAAGTACATGACCACACTCGACCTCAGATCCGGATTTTTTCAGGTGAATCTGCATCCAGATGACCGTGACAAGTCTGCGTTCACGACTCCTCTCGGTACATTCCGTTTCAAGCGCATGCCGATGGGTCTTCGAAATTCCAGCGCAACTTTCCAACGTTTGATGGACAGATTCAAGTCAAACTTACCTGGTGTTACGCTTATTGCATATTTGGATGATTTGCTTGTTTTGTCAGAGGGTTCCTTGGAAAAACACCTGGCTGACCTAGAGATAGTCTTCGAAAGGCTCAAGATGTTCAACCTTCTTGTCAACCGCGAAAAAAGTCGTTTTGCGAGAGACTCAGTTAAGTTTCTGGGCCATGTTATTGTTCCAGGAGGAATCCATGTAGACCCCAACAAAACAGCAGCCATAGCCAATATGACCGTCCCACAGAATATCAAGCATTTGAAATGTTTCCTTCAAACATCTAGCTGGTTTCGTAGATTTATACCCGACTATGCTAATATAGCGAAACCCCTGACCTCCTTATTGAAAAAAGGAAGTGCATGGCGATGGGAGTCGGAGCAACAGGCTGCATTCGACAGCATCAAGGCATTGCTTGTGTCTGCGCCTATATTGCGACAAGCGGATGAGACGAAACCCTTCATTCTTCGGACGGACAGCAGCGGATACTGTTTAGGAGCGGCTCTAATGCAGGGGGAGGGCTTCGACGAACGCCCCATTGAATATGCAAGCCGTCTTCTAACTGATGCTGAACGAAATTATACGACGACAGAACGCGAGGCCTTAGCTGTTGTATGGGCTGTAGGCAAATTCCGCGGATATATCGAAGGATCTGAAATTATCGTCAAAAGTGACCATCAGCCGCTGCGTTGGTTGATGAGCCTAAAATCTCCAAGTGGACGTTTAGCCAGATGGGCTTTGACTCTTCAGGAATACAACTTGAAGATCGAATATACTCCTGGGCGAGCCAACGTCATCGCTGATACGCTCTCGCGGCCAGTATGTGCCGATAATGTTCAATGTGATATATGCCTTACGACAGTGGACGTCCCTGCTAGAAGAGCTAGTGACATAAGGGAGAATCAGATTAAAGATCCGGACATTCGCAAAATTTTAGAAGATATTGAATCCGAAGATCCATTCAAAGGCAAATCCTGGACGGACAAAGGCTACATCACGTCGGATGGTATCCTATACCGCTACGGCCCGGAAGGTGATGAGGGCGACGAGGCATGTCTTGTCGTGCCCAACCACGAGCGTTCCAAAGTATTAGCTGATTTTCATGACGCGCCCACAGCAGGTCACTTTGGAGTGGAACGCACTTTAGCTCGTTTGCGTTCACGTTTCTACTGGCCGAATATGCGGAAATATGTAGCTGATTATATTAAACAATGTGTACCATGTCAGAGGTACAAGGCGGACAACAGAAAACCCACCGGCCTTTTACAAACACCTGCCATGTCTCGGCGTTTTGAGGTCTTGTCAGTTGACCTGTTTGGCCCACTACCCGTTACCGCTCAACGTAACAGGTGGATCCTTATTGTAGAAGACGTATGTTCGCGATGGGTAGAGTTATTCCCTTTAGAAAACGCAACTAGTCTCGAATGCGCCAAAGTTCTTATAAATGAGGTCTTCTTTAGGTTTGGTGTTCCACGACGTCTAATTAGCGACAATGGCGTCCAGTTTATTAGTGAAATCATGCAACAAGCTTGTTACGTAATGGGTATAGATCAAGTTCTAACGCCATTGTACCACCCGGAATCAAACCCGATTGAGCGCAAAAATAGGGATTTAAAACCTCAACTTGCGATCCTCGTCGGTCAAGATCACGACACCTGGGACTTGCATCTGGCATCCATTAGGTTTGCAATGAATTCGGCAGTTACATCGAGTACAGGTTTATCACCGGCTTATCTTACCTTTGGTAGGGAGCTTCGCGCACCAGCAGACGCTGTTAACGACATGCGCACCATTTTGGAAAGTGACAATATTGTTCCAAGTATCACCCCTTATCTAAAAAAGATAGCTGAAACTCTGTCAAATGCAAGAGATGTACATGAAAAGAATCAAGTCTTGCAAAAGAAGTACGCCGATGAACATCGCCGCCAAGCACCTGATTATAAAATAGGAGACCTAGTACTACTTAAAACTCAGGGTCTCAATGATACGGATAAAAATCAATCGTCAAAGTTTATTCCAAGGAGGGATGGCCCTTATAAGATACGGAAAATAGTGAGTGCTACTACGTATGAGTTGGAAGGTATCAATGATGGCACCTTCATAGGCAGGTATCACGCGTCACTCCTTACTCCTTTTGTTGGCACCATCCAAGCTCCTTTAAGGGAAAAGCGTAGACGTGGACGACCGCGAAAGAATCCTATCCCAAACGCGGGGACGTCAAGTTTGGGATAGAGGGGGAGGATATAACGAGCACGTAGTAGGCACTTAGCAACCGTTGCTAGGCAACCGCAGTCGTGCGATCATGCCACCCGAGCCGTACCTCACCCCGCGCGCGTCTCTCCACCAACGTGGCCTCCGCGGCTCGCGCGCACGGACAGTGGAGGTCGATCCGCGCTTGCGTGCATACCGATGCTTGCGACGTTATACTCGTCATACGTTACGTACCTACCTAATGTTATTTGCTTGCTATCGTGTTTTGTAGAATCTCTTGTGGAATAAAGGTGATTTATAACGCGAACGTGTAATACTTAATTCGCAGCCCCCTTACAGATAGCATTTATATAGCACTACTTATTTTTATTTTTCGCACCAGTGTATCCCACACTGGTGCAGCCGAAAAATATCCAATATACTTACGAATTATTATTAAAACAATATTTTTGGATACGTAATATTTTTTACCTTATTGACCATAATAGTGAAGTGTAGTTATTCACTACATCTCAAGTTTAACTTATTAACATGAATAAAAACACCTTGATTTGAGTTTTATACCCTTTTAATTGTAATTAACGATACCTTCAAACATTAAAGACGCTTACCAAGCATAAGATTACAAGCAAATTACTATTTACGACGTATCATCATTAAACCAAACTGATATCTCTATAACGTCTTAATTGACATGATACTTGATATCCCACAGAGCAGGAAATATCGCTTGCACTGTGTCCTACTAGAGACGAAAGTAATAATAGTACCGCGTGTCAGCCAGCGCTCGGCTCGTAAGCGAAAGTCGCATACTTGACCTCTCGGTTCGTGCTCAAAAAAACGTAAAAAGCCCCAATGTGTTGTGATATGGTTATAACTACGGTAAAAAGCTTCATAAACAAAATTCTAATGTAACCTATACCACAAGTTAGTTAATAGTAGATTTTTGCATTTATACAATTGCCTACAAAATGAAATCCTAAAAAAATGGAACCGCCCCCTGACACGCTTGTTAGGCGTCTCTAGTAGTAGAGCGCGCGGGCGACAGTCACATTCTCTGTTCTGTGGAATATCCAATCTTGATCAAGGTTATAACGCTTAACATGTCATGATGGTTCTGCCTCAACAGCAGCCGGTACAAAGATGACGTCACACATCGATGGCACACTAAAAAGCTCAAGCCTGCTTGGTACATAATCATTTTTCATTAGGCACACATATGATTTTATGCTACTCTATAGCTTTGCTAGTAATTCTTTTCAAAGTAGGTATATTAAATAATAAGCGAAGTCAAGATTAGTCTCATTCATTATTATATATATTGTATTGTATAACAGAAGAAAAAAGAAGTATAGTAAGTCGTTTCGAATAATCTTAAGATTACGCTTAGGATGAAAATGGTAAACATAAAAAAAAAATTAGACAAAAAGTGGCCTTAAATGGCTATTCGTTTGTTTGTTCGTCCGTATTTCTGTCCAGTCTGCAGTCTCTTGATGCTGTAAATATGGTTGTTTATACTGCAATTTTGAGAAATTGCACACTTTCTTAGAATTAAAAAATCCGGTATGAAAAAAGTCTTACAGTATGAATGATTGGGAAAATCTGAATACGTAATTGTAGTTAGAAATGAAAAAAATATTTACGCAACCCTTGGTGTCCTAGTCCAACTTGTACTTAGCAGATATTTCAATTATTTTACTCGCAGCCAGTATAAAAACCCTTGGTGTCCTAGTCTAACTTGTACTAAGCAGACTTTTTAATTATTTTACTCTCAGCCAGTATAAAAATGTATTTTTTGTTCATCCGATCAACCATGATAAAAAGCAATGAAGGGCAAATTGAACCATCTTCGCAAATTATAATTATCGAGGTGTCGGTAAATTGATTTTTTTAATTTTTTCTTTTAACAATTTTATGCTCGATCGAGATAATGGCGCGCGTCGCTATAATCTGGATATAAGATAATGTCATGTTGCACGAGATTAAAAAGCGAAAAAAATATAAGATGGATACGATATTAAATATTTTATCTCATCTTGGTTCTTAGAAAACTTATTAAAACCACCGAAAACTTGTAGAACCCTACATCATCATTAAGATATATTTCTTGGCCTAGAACATGTGTTTGTAAATTTGATCAAATTGACGAATTCATTACACTTGAAACCAAAAAATTTTTTTGTAATCTATACTTGAAACCTAGACTTCCAAAAACAAAATCATAATCTAAGTAGACTTTGGCTCACAATGGGCATGTTGACTAAAAATTTTTTCGTGTTGCTATGTAAAGACCTGCCAAAAATAAACACAATAGTGACAGAAATACATTTCTAAACAAAAAACTCTTTCAGATATAACAGTTTTAAAGACACATGTTTTTAGACGTTAATTTTTAGACGTGAAAACGCGCCTCCGAAATGCCTACATATTTGTGACGTCACAAGCTTGTATTTTGTATGGGTGGCGTGAGAACTTTGTTTGGTAGCTATACGAAATATTTCGTTTGTGGTTATGGTTTCAGAATAAAAGTTGCTATAAATTTAACGGACTACAATACAGTACAATTATAATTAAACATTTTCATACTTTATAAAATGGCCCTATTCACCGAACTTTAAAGAAGCTTTAAGATCACTTAACGAATCTATATCAAATTTAAAGTGTTCTTTATAGTGTTTTTAGATAGAAATTAGTATGATTGGAAACAAATTTTATATAATCTTAACATTAGGCAAGTATCGTATTGGAAAGCATGCGTACGTAAATCGGATGTCATCATCTCAGGCCATTTCCCGTACTCTTGTCTCCGTATGCTGAGCATGGACCTCTCTTTCTTTCCCCTATGAGTCTCAGGTCCATTCTAGCGTAAAGAGTTCTACTTTGATAATTATTATATTATTATATAACCTGCAGGAGAAATCGCGGAAAAACTTGAGGTAGGCATATATACTTATATTTAAACCCATGTAAGCAATGAAACCTATAACATATTTTTTTTATTTCGCTCAAATTAAAATTAGATTATAATTTTATTGATACATATAAAAATGTGCAAGTTTTTATGTGAAGATGTTTTACTTTTGCATGAAAAACTAATAGATGTATTTGATGAAACTTTACAATGTTAGAAGTTATTCATGACAATTAACGCATAGGCTATAAAAACTTAGGTAGACATATATTTAAACTGATGGGGTGCCACAGTAAAAAATCATCAGCACACTAAATATGCCAATACCGGCACCAAATTAGTGCCATAAATAGAGCATTGCTCATGGCAACAGCGCAGAATGTTCAAAATCGCGATAGCACCGTCTTTCAATTATCAGCCAGCGACGTCGGCGACTGGCGCCTGTAATTGGTGGTTTTACCCTCTTCAGGCATTAAGCGGATTTCGTTAATATTCAAGGTGACGAAAATAGCAACGGTTTTGGAGATATATACAATATATGAGCATTAGACAGTAGTTAAATTTTCGTTGTGTGTTGCGTTTGTATTTAGACAAAAATTTTTATACCTAAATAATAAATAAATAAGTATATACGGACAAATCACACAGATTGAGTTAGCCCCAAAGTAAGTTCTTAAGTAAGACTTGTGTTATGGGATACTAACTCAACGATACTATATTTTTAATATATACTTATATAGATAAACATCCAAGACCCAGGTCAATTTGAAAAAGATCGTTTTCCATCATGACCTGACCGGGGATCGAACCCGGGACCCCCGTGTCGCAGGCTGGCGTGTTGACCGCTGCGCCACGGAGCTCGACAAACAAGACAAGACTTAAAACTATTCCAATTAATTATATAATGATTAATTAAGTTTCTCTGCGGCCGACGAGTTTGTAATAAAGCGCAGCGCCATATAGATTTCGCAGATTCAGAATTTCATGTAAAATAGAGTCTATTGCATTGAACATATATAAATATATATATATATATACGGACAATATATACGGACAAATCACACAGATTGAGCTAGCCCCAAAGTAAGTTCTTAGTAAGACTTGTATTATGGGATACTAACTCAACGATACTATATTTTATAACAAATACATATATAGATAAACATCCAAGACCCAGGTCAATCTGAAAAAGATCATTTTCCATCTTGACCTGACCGGGGATCGAACCCGGGACCTCCGTGTCGCAGGCAGGCGTGTTGACCGCTGCGCCACGGAGCTCGACAGGAACATAGGAAAGTACTGTGTATTACACAGTACCTATGTATGCAGTGTCTTATATTTTTCTTTAATCTTTTTAATGTGATTTTATTAAGTTAACATTTGCAAGAATCATAAGTTCAATCTCTTATAGTTATTCTTCATTAGGGTAAAACACGGATAGTTGCCTCACTTTTCAAAAAGTTAAAATTATAAAAAAATGGGTCGTTATTAATAATACCTGATAATATATACGAAAACATAGGTTCTTCGTCTTTTATAGAAGACCAATTCCGTTAACATAATTGATACTGGTTTTGAGTATATTAAGTTTTATTTGACCTCCTAAAAAAGGGATAGTCGCCTACTGCAGCGGATAGTTGCCAAATGTTAAAAAGAGTTAGGAGGATACTTGCCGCATAGTCATACATATAACACTTAGTTTCCGCTTATACTTGCGAGGCATTCTGTTTACCTAAAATGGGCACGTGCAAGCGGTTAATATTGTTTTATATTTAAAACAAGTAAGTTTAGCATAATTTTTACTTGAAAAAAAAAATGAAAATATGTGATGAAAAAGAATTCGCCACAGGTAGATTTCGAATACATTCATCACAAATTTTCAATTTTAATAATATACCGAGCATTGTAATGCTATTTAAAAACCATTTAAGTGAAAAAAAAAATTCGTTGATTAAGGAATAAATGGTTATGGATAATTGCACTTAGAGCAACTATCCGCCACAATAAATAAGGCAACTATCCTTTTTGATACGGATAGTTGCCTTTTCGATTTAGAGAATAAATAAAATCTTTTCAACAATAAAACGCAATTAATATGGCAATTAAAGGTCTAATGTAAGCAAAGAAACAAAATGTAGTCTGAAACCACAATCAATTATAAAGATATCCAACAAAAACTAGGCACCAATATAATTTCGACGTCCGTTAATGTTTCGCAGCGGAAGATTTTTGCTCACACGGACGAAACGCGTGCACCCACTCCAACGGTTTACGTGGCAGTGAGGCCTGCAGGGGGAGCGCTTCTAACTATAATCAAGCAGTAATGCCACAAATGTACCTAACATAGAGAATTCGAAACCGACGCAAGTATCCCCCCGACGCAACTATCCGGGTTTTACCCTACATAGTAATAAATTCAGTAGTAAACACAAGATTTGATTTATTAGTCATTAGAAATAACCATTTACGATACAAGAACATACACATATAGATAGATATAATCAACCTGTCAGTCATAACATCATCCGGACATAATTATGTTATGTTCGTACAATTGTTTTTGTAAAGCTAAAGCGTAAGTAGCACTTTTTGTAATGTAGATAAGTACTATAATAATTTACCGACTATAGTCACTAAAAATCGTGACTTGTACTTTTTTTAAACTAACATGTAAGGAGTTCTAATATTATCCTTAACTTTTTTATACATTATTATACGAAATAAAAAAAAATGGAATTTTATTTTATTTTTGCACTGATTATTCGAAAACTATCAAAAAAATTATTTGCCCAACTTTTATGAAGCTCTTAAGAACCAGGTGCTTAGATAAGTAAAAACAATTATTGTATTATTCAAAAACCAAAGTTTAAATTCATGGTAGCAGCAACACGTATTTTTAAATAAAGTTTAATTTAAAAAAAGGTATGAGTATGTAAAAGTCCTTGCAAAAAGTAGCACCAAAGATTTAGTAGCATTGCCAGTACGCGATTATCGAATAACGAAGCACTTTATTTTTTGTTAGCGCCATTGTTGAATAGAATAGCCATTAACAGCACAAACAAATGAGAATATAGAACAACACGCACGTGTGCCCACTTAATTTTTTGATTTAGGGTATGATTGGTCAAGCCAATCAATAGCAAAAATAAATAATAATAATAAATAAATATATATGGACAAATAACACAGATTGAGCTAGCCCCAAAGTAAGTTCTTAAATAAGACTTGTGTTATGAGATACTACCTCAACGATACTATATTTACATATACATATATAGATAAACATCCAAGACCCAGGTCAATCTGAAAAAGATCGTTTTTCATCTTGACCTGACCGGGGATCGAATCCGGGACCATCCGTGTCACAGGCCGGGCGGCGTGTTGACCGCTGCGCCACGGAGCTCGTAGAATATAATAAATCCTTCTTCATCAGGTCTTTTTAGTCTCCACTGCAGGAGAACGACCATCTCTGACCACCAAAGCCATATATTAGCCAGAGCAGTCAGAGGATTTGGCCTACACTCCCCACGCTGGCCAGTCGGGTTGGAGAGGTCTCTTTGATGTTTAAAAGCTTTGTTTAGCTTGTGTTCCCTTAGTCGCCTTTTACGACATCCACGAGAAGGTTGAGTGGATAAGATAAGATAAGATAAGATAAGATAAGATCAGATAAGATAAGATTTATTTGCATTAAATAGGGTACAGGAAGATGTTACATGTAAAAGTGTAGCTTAACCTACTTAGCCATTCTTTATAGCATGCAAATTTTTACAATATGTATTCGATTTATTATAATAATTATTCATTTAATTTAATTTCTAATTACAATACTTAATAATATGTTGTAGTGGTTCTATATTCTACTCTGCCGGAACCACACGGCAAATCCTTAAATCTTTAAAATTACGCAACGGATTTTAAAGCGGTTTTTTAAATGATAGCGCAGTTTAAATGTATAATACATTCCCGGGCGCAGCGGGGGAGGGCTGCTAGTATGTTGTATATAACAGTTTTCTCAACTTTTAATCGGTAAGTTTTAGTCTCAACTTTTCTAATTGTACTGACACTGTTACAGAATTTGTAATAACACACATGATAATGTCAGAAAAAAAGTTGACATATACGTATAGAGTCGACCCGACAGAAAAGTACAGATAGATCAAAACTTTACTAGTTTAACGTAATTAATTATCGCCCGATTATTTAAAAGCATCTTAACCAGAAACGTTCTTAAATATCGTTCTATCACTGTCTAGACGACACAAGGTTAACTTAGGACGTTAACTACAGTAGTGTTCGCCCAATTTGTGTGATTTGTACCTACATCAATATTATTAGAAAATATACGTTGCTTTCTTACTTATCTATACTCTTCATAATTTTTACTTGAATAGAATAGCCATAATTCGTAGAAATGCAGGGTTGTCAAAACATGCTCATTTATTGAAAAAATAAACATTTTAATTTTATGCAACGATACGGCACATTAATTATTGCAACTGCCATAAATTATAAATTCAAATCAAAACAACGAAATACGTTTTTAAATTCCTTCAGTAAATTTTGATTCTTTGTAGTACGTAAAATAATAATATGTTAATTCATTTTAAGTATTCGTGGTGCAATAACTACACACTAGTCCGATGTTTTGAAGGTCTGGATTTTATTCAACAGCAATTTATAACTTTATTTTATAATGTCAGATACATTTAAAATAAAGGCCTGCTTTCTATACACATTGATCGATTTCCTAGCCAAAAATCAATGAAAGGTAGTATAATTTATTATTTTAATATATCTTCCAAAGAAAAGTTCTTCAGTATTATCAGTTGATTTGTATTTTTACCCGACTGAACCACCCAATAGGAAGGTAGTGTATTTATCGCGTATGTATGTTAGTATGCCTGTTATATTGTTGCCTTCTGTAGAATAAATGGCTTGTCTAATTTTGAAGTGTGAGGTGGCATTAGATCCGTATAATCCCCGGAGTGTCATAGGCTATCTAACAAAAAATCAATACAGCGGACTAACTGTCAAAAACGGCAGTAGGGTTTCTTATTTTTTTAAATAAAGCAAATTGTTTCTTCTTTTCAAAATGCCTAGTACTCTTTGAATGTAAGTTCATATCAGCTTATTATATTTAATATACAGGGTTTGAATTGACCCTCTGGAATGCTACGAACTCGATTTTTTTGACTGTCCCATAATAATTGCCAAGGCGGCTGAACACTTTAGTATGGGAATGTCAGAATTTTTTTGAACTTTCATCCCTCTAAGGGAATGTCGATGGTTAATTTTTACACTGTATACATATACAGCGTCTCTATGTGGCCCACTGTATACACAGTCATAGAAAAGTATAGGTACCACCAATAATACCTACTCCATAATAGTACCAATAGTATGGACACTCACATTAATTTTTTTGTAATACCTGTAAAAGGTGACTAAGTTGTAAGCACATGAACTACTTTAAGACCCTAATGTATACTTAGTTGGCAAATAAATAAATTGAAATTGACAAGTATAGTTTTCTACGTGGCCCACTGTACAAAAAAGGCTCAGATGTTCAATAAAAGTAGCAAACAAAATAAATGAATGTAAAATTGCGATAGCTTCATGCAGCATTAGAAGCTCAATGAGGCTTCGCGCAAACCAGTTGCATGCTTTTGAGAGCCACCTGCTGTCCAAGAGGTTTATCGCTCACGGGATGGGTTCGACGCAAAATGTGCGACATTTAAAAGGAATAATTCGCAAAATTACCATTTATAAATTTCTAAAATGAAGTATCGATAATAATATTTTTTGGAAATGTTGTATATTTTAATACCTTTTGTTTACTTCAAGATATCCTTTAAACTAAATATTAAGGTGTGCTCATTATACCTTGCTTTTTTCTTAATTTTTATATCATCATCATTAGGTTTTTTAGTCACCACTGCAGGAGCACAACCCTCTCTGTATTACCAGAGGCATTTATTAGCCAGTGCAGTCACAGGATTTATAATTTTTATATAATATTACCCAATTCAAATTTATATTTTGCAAGCGTTAATTAACCCATATTAAAAATGTATTTTTATGCCGATATTTTTCTTCATAAACTCCCGTTAAATAATTCATTATGGAGGTTTATCGTATCCTCTAACTACATATTTTAGAAAATTGCCTTTTGTGTAATGCATTTTATGTGCTTTCGGAGGATAGTGCATTATGCGTCTTGTGCAAACTGCGAATTACATATCAAGT
Source organism: Rhodophaea formosa (assembly GCA_963082605.1). Taxonomy (NCBI): domain Eukaryota; kingdom Metazoa; phylum Arthropoda; class Insecta; order Lepidoptera; family Pyralidae; genus Rhodophaea; species Rhodophaea formosa. Next base: position 20,869,130 of record OY720205.1, on the reverse strand, counting down.
CCCACCGGACGCATCCACTAATGCATAGACCAGAATAAACACAGATCGGCTTATTAATGATTTGCTGAGAGGAATATCTTTTAATCTCATAATATCCTTTACAAGAAAAGTCGCTTATAGTTGGCGCCTGACGACTTAGCATATTTAATTATGCTAAAATCATTTACAGACAACTTATCGAAACTCTTTTGAATAAATTTTGTGAGAACTAGCGACTACAAATATAAGTGATGTATTAATTAGATCTCAGTCAATTCAGAAAGAGATTTAATTGTTGATTTTATAAGTCATCGCAGTTTGAGTGACAATTAAGATCAATAAAATAAAGAGAGTCTAGAATTAGGTCCTCATTATGTTATTTTTTCTAATTTCATCAAAATGTAAATATCTGCCACTCTGGTCTGCAGAAAAGAAAAAAACCTAAAATACCAGCTACTTCTCTTCCCGCCAGATCGTAAAATCCGATCTTAAGAATGGGCTAATATCGGAGGAATTATGTCAATAGACGATGTGGCTAGCAACCCATCACCAGATTCTATCGTTTATTAAATATAAGTTTTCTTTGTATACTTATTAATTGACATACTTACTTGTGTTTACAATATATACAACAAATTTTTTTGTTGATGCCAATAATTACTTATGGCTAAGTTTAGGCCGCTTCCAGAGCGGAGTGTTTATTACATTTTATTGTGGTTATTCCACAATCACACAATAAGGAAAAAGTTATAAAGACCAAACAATTTATGTAGAAACATCAATTAGTTTTTCTAGATGTGCAATCAGTAAATCTGCATGAGAGTTCTTTGATAAGGATGCTAACTTATAAAGTACCTACAGAATATTTTATAACCCATTTAAAGTACCTATTTATATCAACTCTCACGCTTTTTATAATTAATATCTCACTTCCTTAACGCCGACAGCCCTAGCTCTCACGGGAGTACAAAAGGCTTGCAATAAAACCTATTTACTACCAACTGAAACGTGATCATTGTTATATAATTGTTAATGATTTATTCGTCTGTGAAACAACTGAGAACCACAAACTAAATAGGATATAAATGTACAGGCGACAGATACATGAAGGTGTGACTTTGCAAGTCAATATCAAGTCAGACAGACCATACTATGTGCATTGGAATTCGGGTGGCATGTCATAAAATTCGTTTCCAATAGTTTAGTCTAGTCTATTCTAGACTTTATAACAAACTATTCCACGCGGACAAACTCGCGAGCACGGATAGTCAATTATAAACTATTCCGAACTTCTGATAACGCTACCTTTGTGGCTCATATTAATGTCGTCTATCAAGCATCAAGGTTTAGGTTGTAGCAGACAAAATAAAAATGTTGCAATTTATTCTTCTCATCATTATCATCATCATCAGGTCTTTCTAGTCTCCACTGCAGGAGCACGACCCTCTCTGTACTACCAGAGCCATATACTAGCCTGAGTAGTCAGAGGATTTGGCCTACACTCTCCACGCTGGCCAGACGGGTTGGAGAGGTCTATTTGATGTTAATAAGCTTTGTTTAGCTTGGGTTTCCTAAGTCGCCTTTTACGAAATCCACGGGATGACTTGGAGTGGTCCTATTCTACTCTGCCGGGAACCACACGTTTATTCTTCTATATTCACGTTATTCTGTGCAAACACTTGAGAACAATTCATTTGAACTTGTAATACATTTGTAGCATTTTTTTCACTCACCATGATATTTCAAATTCAATGATGACGCCATAGTTAGAGCCTTGGAATTGATCAATTTATAGATATTTTGTATTAATTAAGCAATTAGAGAAGGAATGTAATTAAATTACTTTATTAGCCATGGCTGTTATTAATTTCTTCCATGCTGATCTGGGAGAAAGAAAAATAAGAATTGAACAGCTGCTTCTTTTCCCGCACAGACCGTAGAAGCCGGTCGAGGGAATGGGCGAAAATGTAAAGAAATAGGCGAAGCGGCTAGCAACCCATCACTATTTTAATTCCGTTTTGCATCTTTACGCACATTAACACACACATCAATACAGAGAACATAAAATACATTTTATTGTATAGACGGATAAAGCATCACGTTCTATCTCTTACTATTCTTTTCTTTCTTCTTTAAAATTATGGTTTCCACCGAGATTTCAGTGACTCTGCCAATGTCCATTATAATGAGATACTAACTATCGGTGTTGTACGGTATGAGGCATCAAAGATGGCGTAAGTTTTTTGGTAGCCTCGTGGGAGCTTCTGATGACAAATCTATACGAGTCCATTTAACAGTACTGTTCACGAGCATTAGCATTTATAACACCAAACTACACTAATTTCATATTATAAAGTCCACTTAAATCAATTTGCAAAATCGTCTAAGGCAAACGACAACTGTACCCCTTGACTTCCCACCAGAAACTCCCTTACTTTTCTTATTTACGTAGCAGACAGTGCCAAAGACCAGGAGACCAACTTGAGAAAATTGGAAACGAAAATGTGTCAGGTGGTTTAAAAAAATATACTATTATGAAAACACGGCTTTACTCACGTTTTATTACGTCGGCAGATCCGACGTAATAAAACGTGAGTAAAGCCGTGTTTTCATAATGAATTTATCTCGCGTAAGTTTTAATATTATTAAAAAATATACTATCAAAGAAAAAAGTACTGCAATTTAAAATACTATGATAAGCAAGACGATATACCTATAGGCGAACCTAACCCATTACCCACTTTGTTTCTGAGGTTCCATACCGAATGGTAAAAACACAGAATGGTTTGAGCGAGATATAGTTAGTAGTTTGTAAGACATACTATCACGTCTTTCTCCCTTGCGGGGTAGACAGAACCCAGGTCTGGTAAAAACTTAGGGCCACGTTTAGCATGTTCGTGGGCTTGTAGTTGAGAACGGAATCAAAATAGTGATGGTTTGCTAGCCGCATCGCCTAAATGACATGATGCCTGACGCCCATTCCGTCGATCGGCTTTTACGATCTGCGCGGGAAGAGAAGCAGCTGGTACGTTCTACGTTTTTGCTTTTCTCCCAGACCAGCATGGAAGGGAGAAGGTTTGTAAGATATAGCAAATTTTCATAAACTGCAAATATAACTTTGTCATTCATATAAATACTATGAAAAGCAAAGTAATTTTTGGTGTCGAAAAATGATTGTAGAATTTTGGCTCGGTGTGAGATACCGGTACGATAAGTGGAAACCATCATCATCATCTCAGCCACAAGAAGTCCACTGCTGGACATAGGCCTACCCTAAGGATGTCCAATACGACCGGTTGGAAGCGGCCTGCATCCAGCACCTTCTTGCGACCTTTATCAGGTCGTCCGACCACCTGGTCGGTGGGTAAGTAAGTGGAAACCATAATCTATGCTCTCTACTACGGAACCCTAAATGGGTGAGTCAGTCATGCACTTAGCTACTTTTTTAAGTTTTGCTATTTCCTTCATCGATTACAGTTGTAATTTGCTTCGACGTTTCAGCGTCTGACCGCTTATCTGACATCAATCCACCTTAGGGAATATATTATACAAGTAGCCGCTTAGTCATTAATATCATGAATTAATACTCGTTCACATACATACATACATATTATCACGCCTTTTTCCCATAGGGGTAGGCAGAGACTATGGATATCCACTTGCTACGATCCTGACAAATCCCTCTAGCTTCATCTAATTTCATCACTCTCCCCATGCATGCTCTTCGGTTTCGGATACTTCTTACATCTCCTTTCTTATACTTATCCCACAATTTATTTCTTCCCGCCGATTGAAAGAGAGCATTTTCTATCAGAATACTAGTTCCAATCAATATGGACCGAATGAATTCCTTATAATTAGGACCGGTTTTTTATAAAAAGCCGCCTCGATGCACCTGGATCTAATAGACTGAGCTCCCAGATCAGCCAACCATACGTCATATGGTGAAATCTGTCTTTTTAGGATTTGGAGTCTAAACTAAATGAAAAGGTATGGAATGCTCTTCAGCTTAAATGGGGACTAGAGACGAAGGACTTTAACAAATCCTTAGAGGACAGTATCACAGTATGCCAATAAAAAATATATAATTTTCCTTCTATGTAATCGTCAACATTGGTATGTATTGTCAACGTCGATATGGATGGTACTCCACCGACTACCGACAACAATAGAGTTCATAAATAAATAAATATATGAATATATAGGGACATATCACACAAATTGAGCTTGCCCCACAGTAAGTTGTGAACTTGTGTCGTAGGATACTAACTCAACGATACTATATTTTATAATATATACTTATATAGATAAACATCCAAGACCCAGGTCAATATGAAAAAGATCTTTTTCCATCTTGACCTGACCGGGGATCGAACCCGGGACCCCCGTGTCGCAGGCTAGCGTGTTGACCGCTGCGCCACGGAGCTCGTGTATTTAAATGTATCCTAATATGATAAAGTTGAACGGTTTGTTTGGTTGAACGCGCTAACATTAGGAAAAACCAAAGCGATTTAAAAATATCTTTCCCCTATAGATAGATACAATATCCCAGAGTGCCATAGGTTAGCTATGCACCACGGGTGAAGCCGGAACAGACTGCTAGTTTAAAATAAAGAGAGTTCCGGCTACGGACTATAAGGATTCGCTCTAAAAAATATACCGTAAAATATATGTTTTCCAGCTATTCTTCGATGACGTAATGTAAGAAGTCTTGGGATCTTCATCTAAAAGTAACATTTGCAGGCATATTGTAATTAACGCCCTTCTGGTCTAGAACACGGATGATTTAATGCCTAGATCCGAGTAATAACAGATTTTTCTAGTTTACGTTTTGTGTTACAATTTAATGAAACTTTGATTATAATGTATGTTAGAACGATGCATCAGGTTAGAAATGAAAGTGGGCAAATGAATCTTAATTTGCTCAAATGAACATATTTATTTAGTAATTTAATGTTAACTCATAAAGTATAGTATGAAGTCATACGGTGTGATTGATTTACGTTAAGTTTTGGTCTATTAAACATATATCAATCTTTACATTACACACATACATTACTTACGTAAGTAAAATGTGGTTTTGATGCGGAAAAATAGGTGTTAAATAATTGATTCTGCTATTATTTACAAAGATTTCAAAAATAACATTTTCATGGATAGTAATATAAACTTTTACGAATCGCTTTAATTTCTATGTATTAATGCAAAGTGAATTGATTTTAGAGTTCATGTTTGTATGTAAGTGAGTTTCTTTATTCCACCAACAGATTTGGACGTTCGTATGAGTTATCGTTTGAATTCTTACAACCTTCTGAGTGGCAAAGGCTATAATTGTTTTAGAAGAGCTGTCGAGTTTTTACTTATTCTTCAACAAAACTTAAGTGTTTAATAATTTAAATATGCAAATACAAAAACTAAAACTTTAATTAGTGACGAAGCCATCCTGTCTAGAAAATGACGTAGTGCGACATAAAGAAACCACACATCAAGTTTTATGGCCGCGCTCCAACATATTAAAAATACAGTAGCCATAACAAAGATAAGACAGAAGGACTGTTTCGTAAAAAGTTTGTGGAGACATTGTTATGATTGATGGTTTTTAACAACCTCTGCGGCAAATCATCATGGCCTGGCCTAGGCCTGGCATCTAGGCCTGGAGATCCCGGGTTCGATCCCCGGTCTGGTCAGATATTTATCTATATGAAAGAAAATACAGTATTGTTGAGTAAGTTTTGCATAACACAAGATTGGAACCTACTTTAGAACTTGCCCAATGTGTGCGATGTCTCCGTATACTCGTAAAGCTATTTATTCTATTAAGGTAAAAGAGTTTTAAGTTATCGTAAGCAAATAATAATCACGACTTTATTATCATGGACTTAATGAAAATGCATAGTCTCAGCCTACTTACAAACAAAATAGGTGTTACAATCATTTTATCTTACTTACTATACCTGGGTCTTGGATGTTTATCTATATATGTATTTGTTATAAAATATAGTATCGTTAAGTTAGTATCTCATAACACAACTCTTACTTAAGAACTTACTTTGGGGCTAGCTCAACCTGTGTGACTTGTCCGTATATATTATATTATATTATTATATTATATCATTATAAATCTGAAAGTTTTAATTTTATTTCACCACTTTAAAACCAGCGAATGATGATGACTTCTAAACTCAGGCGCGACAAAATGTATTTTGAGGCGATTGGTCCCGTTTCAAAGTTCTCAAATATAACTCAGGCAAATTTTAGTAACACAATGTCAAATGCATAAAATACTAGTTTTACCTAGCCCCAAATAAACGTTGTGGTGACACAACACTCGAAGAAAACCTTCTGTTTTATCTTATTTCTGCACCTGTTCTCAAGTTCGCGAGGAAATTAGCGTTAAATTAACATTGTAACCGATTACCGGAACACGGCACGGCGTCCACCGGGAACCGTCCACGGATCGGAAATGAGCGCTTTCACGGCACTAACCTGAGTTGAAAATCTAAATGAGACCCTTGGGAGTAGACCCTACATCTCGATCTTCATCGAATGACCGAAATGTATCGACGTCTAAAAATATTTGTCGAACCTTATCACTATGAACATAAGGTGTATATTGAACACAGGAAGTTTTCAGACGTTTATGGAAATTTCGTAACCAGTATCGATAACACTCGATCTGTATAAATAGATTAGAATTAAGCAATTTGTCATGAAGTTTCGGATGCTGTTTGTGTTTGAATATTGCAGTTGGGAAATTAACAGTTCTGTGTTTGTTCATTCGTATTGCTTCAATTGTATTTTATAATTATTACCAATACTGTTTTATTATCCATACTACATGAAAGCTGTAATCGAATATCTGTATTTTTGTATATTTTGTCTTCATTTTCGACGGAAATCGATATAAGAAATATATTTTTTTGCTCACAAAATTTGACTACTTGGATAGCTTTAGTAAGAGGTACCATCATGTCATCCAAAGTACATGAGAAGGGGTACATAGAGCAGGAAACTAAATATGAGCTCAACGCCTTTGAATGTGGCTAGTCAGAATTGGCTCTGTATCGAAACAAGTGCAAGAATATGGGACATGTTTTACTTAGCAGTAATAGGTAAACGATGGTTAGAAATAAAGATTTTTGAAATGAGTGCAATTAAACGCATAAATGGGCCAACGACACGAGAAAAGGAGAGATATATATATATATGTAAATTACACACTGATATGATTAATTAATTAATCATCATCATCATCATCATCAGGTCTTTATTAGTCTCCACTGCAGGAGCACGACCCTCTCTGTACTGCCAGAACCATATATTAGCCAGAGCAGTCATAGGATTTGGCCTACACTCTTCACGCTGGCCAGACGGGTTGGAGAGGTCTCGTTGATGTTTATAAGCTTTGTTTAGCTTGTGTTTCCTAAGTCGCCTTCTACGACATCCACGGGAAGACTTGGAGTGGTCCTATTCTACTCTGCCGGGAACCAAATGGCGGAATCAATTAATAGTCTTATACAATGTGTTAGTTAAACACTGTCCGATCTTTAAAGGGACGACTCAACCCGTTAATACGATCGACTTTTATTATGTAGCTAACGTTGAAAAAAAAAAAACATCATAATGATTGCCGTCTGAACACTTTGGAACGGGAATATCAATTTCTATTATCGATTTTTTTTAAATCGTGTTGATCTTAATGAAGGGCTAAGTCGCCCTTATAAGAGTCAGACAGGGATTTATTAACCTATTCTATAAGTTTAAAAATGTGTGGAAACCACCTTTATTCTTATCACAGGAGACATAACTCGCAAGGTCTTACCTGCTCGTCCCTCCAACCTGTTTAATTTCTCCATCGTAGTCTTAGTTTGATTAGCATCAAAACAAATATCTAGGAAAAACTATCACCACAAAGAGTTCATCCCAAATCCACAAATACAATTGCTCGGGCAAATATTATTTCTACATAGGTGTCCTTACTTACACAAACAGATTGACACTTTCCCAATCAAACACTGGTACTTTGTCCGTCTGGTCACGAACGAGAAACAAGCGTTACTCAAGTGAACGACTGATTACACAAATGTGCCTTCGGGTAAGGAAATGGGAAAGTTAATGTATAAAAAAATAAATGTGTAGTTAAAATACAAGAATAAAGTTATATTTATTGTTTGAAATATTGGAAAAATACTTTGTACGTCTGATCATCAACGTTAGGTACGTAACTATTAAGTGATAACACAACACACACAGCCTAAGGCACATTAGGTTAGGTTACGCCTCAAGTTAAAATATGAACAAGTTGATGTAAATATAAAAAAGTACAATTATGGCCTTATAATTTATGGCAAATACCATTTCGACATAGGTGTCTTTACTAACACAAACAGATTGACACTTTCCCAATCAAATACAGGCACTTTGTCCGTCTGGTCACGAACGACAAATAAGCGTTACTCAAGTGAACGACTGATTACACAAATGTGCCTTCGGGTAAGGAAATGGGAAAGTTAATGTATAAAAATAATAAATGTGTAGTTAAAATACAGGAATAAAGTTATATTTATTGTTTGAAATATAGCAAAAATATTTTGTACGTCTGATCATCAACGTAAGGTACGTACCTATCAAGTGATAACACAACACACACAGCCTAAGGCACATTAGGTTAGGTTACGCCTAAAGTAAAGAAATTAACAAGTTGATGTATAAAAAAGTACAATTATGGCCTTATAATTTATGGCAAATATCATTTCGACATAAGTGTCCTTACTAACACAAACAGATTGACACTTTCCCAATCAAACACAGGCACTTTGTCCGTCTGGTCACGAACGACAAACAAGCGTTACTCAAGTGAACGACTAATTACACAAATGTGCCTTCGGTAAAGGAAATGGGAAAGTAAATGAGTAGAAATATTATATGTATTTGTATAGTTAAAATACAAGAGTTTTACGAAGTTTTTTGTGTAAAATATACAAAAAAATATTTTGTGCGTCTGATTATCAACGTCAGATACGTATCAAGTGATTACATAAATGTGCCTTCGGTTAAGAAAATGGAAAAGTTAATTTATTTAAAATATGGGATATTATTTAGTCCCTCTGATTACAAAAGTCCGATACGTATATCTGTGTGATTTGTCCGTATATATTTATTTATTTATATGAAGTGATTACACATGTGCCTTTAGATCCAAAGCAGAAGAATAAAGACATAATTTGAAAAGATTTACTTTCAAGTACGTTTAATTTATATGAGCTTTTGGGATAGTATTTTTATCATATATGATATTAATAACTGCAAATTACCATATATTATGATAAATATATACTGCATAAACTATGAAGAAAATACTGTTGCTAATTCCAAATGATTCATTACCATGAGAAAGATATTTTAAATTAAAAATTAAACTTGAGTATTTCCTGAAATTAAAAGCAATACTGATATACTCGTACGTGCGCGTTACTAATGCTCGTGACATGTTAATTATGGTTCCGTATATAAGAGAGAGAGCATAAATTTGAACAATAATGATGTGACGACGAACAAGTATACACACTTCAAACAGACTGGCATTCATTTTGCCAATATTCATTTCATTCATAATGAAACTATGCGTCATTTACACGTAGAAAGTAACCTTTGCGATCACCAAATGCGTGGCCAACGACAATATAATAGTATGGTAGTTACCACAGAACAACAATGTGTTTGTTGTTCTGTGGTAGTTACATAGATATGTCGTTACCAGTGTGCAACTGTCAAAAAAAAAAATCGTACGGATTAGAGGTTAAGTATGACGAGTAAAAACCAACAACCAATTCATTAGGTTTATAGCCAACCAGTTGCATTCTAAATTACCGACATTATATTAATGCACTTTTTGTTATGTCACCTTGTAATTAAAGCCAGTCAAAGAAATATTTAAAAATCAAAAGTAAAAACAGACATTAAAGTCAAATTACAATAGATTAACATCTCAGACTGGTAGATGCGCAAAAACGCAGTTAGACAAAAGGCATTTTTTATATTAATCCTCAGAATAATTACCATAATTATTACTTCATAAAGATTAAATACTTCGTGCATTTATCATTGAAAATGTATTGCACTTAAGAGGGTATACTAGCAGTGCGTTTTCCATACAAATGTATTTCTCTATTTTCTCGCTGAAAACTGCTTCTAGAGGCACAATTCTTTTTACATACAATCTATTACTAAAATAGGTATGTACCTATGTTGTATTTTTTTCTAAAAACCTGTTTAAAAGAAAAAAAAATGTACAAAAACAGGTTTTTTGGAAAATATAAAAAATAGGGGCATTCCTATTTTAGTACTAGATTTTATGAAAAAAGAATTGTGGCTCTAGAATCAGTTTTCAGCGAGAAAATAGAGAAACATTTGTATGGAAACCATATTGAAAAAATACTGCTAGTATACGCTCTTAAAGTAATTGTTAGATGCAGCGGACCAGGATAAATGGTTCCATTTTGTTATCCAGAATTAGATGATGTTGAGTTGAGGCGGGGAGGATTATAAAGCAATCAGTAATATAAATGTTGAATAAGAAAGTACACTTCATTGTTACAAGTAATAATTTGTCTTTTACAAGCTTTTAATGTATATTTATATGTAAGTACAGTTGGGGGCAGTTAAACCTGACTCCCCTACAATTAGTAATTTGTTTGTACGGCATCATCTCAGCAACAAGAAGTCCACTGCTGGACATAGGCCTCCCCTAAGGATTTCCAATATGACCGGTTAGAAGCGGCCTGCATCCAGCGCCTTCCTGCGGCCTTTATCAGGTCATCTGACCACCTGGTCGGTGGGTGTCTAACGCTGCGCTTGCCGGTACGTGGTCGCCATTCAAGAACCCTTGCGCCCCATCGGCCATCGGTTCTTCGCGCTATGTGCCCCGCTCACTGCCACTTCAAAGAGTTTATCCGCTGAGCTATGTCGGTGACCTTCGTTCTTCTACGGATCTCCTCGTTTCTGATTCGATCTCGCAGAGAAACTCCGAGCATAGCCCGCTCCATAGCTCTTTGAGCGACCTTGAGCTTTCTTATGAGGCCCATAGTAAGGGACCACGTTTCGGACCCGTACATTCATTGTACGTGGGTCATGTTTATCTGCCCCCGACTGAAATTATGTCTGTTCCATTGTCGCCTTCTGTAGCCTAAACGACTTGACCGATTTTGAAATGTGAGTTGTCATTAGATTTGTATTCTTCTCCGAAGTATTATAGGCGTTAGCGAGAATCAATATGGCAAATCTTAACAACCAATAAGATAAGGCAACGGCAGGTTTTTATTTTTTGACCTAATTCAATGCCACTTGTTGACCAATTTATAAGTCCAATAGCTATAACATTTTACTGCAAGCCGTTCAGAGAATTTTTTCGAATTTTAAATCCTCCAATGAGGTTTTTCTGAAGTGCTAACCACCAGTTGGTGCTACCAACTGAGACGTCGACCGCGACAAGACGTTGTCATTGGATAATTTTAGACAAGCAGCAACAACTAACACATATCTAAATCTAATTAATAATCTAACCCCCCTCCCCCCTCTCCTCCACCCCTCCCCTCCCTATCATACAATCTAAATACAAATTTCTGCATATATTAAGAAAACGGAAGGAAAACAATTTGCTTTTGCTTTTTTTCTTTTGTTTTTCTCTTTCTTTGTTTTACATACCTACATAGATATAAAATTCGTAGACGAAAGAGACTGCGTCCCACGACATAGGGAATCCTAGTGTGGGACCAGTGATATTGTTAACACTATGATAATGTATTTTTTAAGAGCAATAAAGAATTTTTTATTTTATTATTTATTTTTATATGGCCCAATCACAGCTCACCGGATCCTATGCATCCGTGCTTTCGCTGCTTATTTCAAAACATCCCCATTCAAATATTTTCCCACATTCTTTCTTTATCAGTTAAGTTAGTCATAACAGCCATTGTTATTTAATAAGGTGTTACATGTCTATGAAAATATTTTTACTTGTAATCAATATGACATTAACAAACAATGTTATTGTATGCGCTCATCGTGCGCCTTAAGCAAGGGACGAGATCATGCGAACTTGGACACTTAAAAGATCATCAAGGATGTTTATTTAATAATAAATGATTCACATTACAAGAACCGTGACCTGAATTGAAATAAGAAGACGAATAATGAACATTTCACAATGTTATGCATCAGTCCGCACTGTAGTTCCCGGCAGAGTAGAATAGGACCAGTCCAAGTCTTCCCGTGGATATCGTAGAATGCGACTTAGGAAACACAAGCTAAACAAAGCTTATATACATCAAAGAGACTTCTCCAGCCCGCCTGGCTAGCACGGAGAGTGCAGGCCAAATTCTCTGACAACTCTGGCTAACATATTGCTCTGGTAGTACAGAGAGGGTCTTGCTCCTACAGTGGAGACTAAAAATGACCTAATGATGATGATGTTAAGCACCACGGGCGTAGGCAGAATGTTTAGGGGCTTCAAAACTGTATAGTTATAGGAAAATATGTTAATGTCACCAAAAATGGTGAACTTCCGACATTTTATCATCTAACGTCGTTAGATCACAATCTGACCTTATTCAATCTACAGTTTATTTTGTGTTTGTCACATTTGATTCAAATTGTTCACAATATTACGGTGACAGTAGAATATTTATTAATCCTAATCCTAAGTAATATTATAAATGCGAAAGTGAGTTTGTTTGTTTGTTACGCTTTGACGCCGTATCTACTGAACCGATCATCATGAAATTTTGCATACACATAGGTTAGGGTACCGAGAAGGACACAGGCTATATATTACGCGGGCGAAGCCGCGGGTAACAGCTAGTTTGATATAAAACATAGTAAACAGTTGATTATGAATAGATTTGTTTAATCTTTACACAATAAAAGATAGTATCACCGACTGATAAAATCGGCCAAGGTGAGTCGGACTCGCGCAAGAAGGGTTCCGTACCATAATCGTTAGACTATCGAGCAAAATCGAAAAAAAGATATGTTTGTTGTATGGGGCTCCCTTTTTATTTTATTTTTGTTTAATTACTTATTTTTAAAGTAAATATACAACTAAATATACTGTGAATATTTCAAGCGTCTACCTGTTACCGTTATTAATATCGAGCAAAACACGGCAAAAATATTACATTTGTTGTATGGAAGCCCAACTTTAGCTTTCTCGGTGAGATAACAGCCTGGTGACAGATAGACATCAAAGTCTCGTTAATAGGATCTCGTTTTCATCCTTTAGGTACAGAACCCTTAAAAGCTTCTTTTCATATAAACGATTTAAAAAGTTCAAGAAACTTAGAAAAAAGCTCGCGTGGCGGAAAGCTATAAACACGTTGTAGATCGTAAATCGGTTATCACTCGAGGACGTGCGAGCCACGAACTAATGGAAAAACGTTAAATCACCTTTAAAACTAAAAGCGTTACAAACATTGTGGAAATATGAGCTTCGGAACTTTTAGTAACTTTGATGGGGTTGCGAGGAATAATAATCGAAACGTTATATCTTTTCAAACAAAATATTCATGATGCTAGTAACCTATTACTATTTTAAGTTATTAAGTTATTTTTAAACTTTTTATATAAACTTACGTATAGTTTATATCTTCTGTAATTTATGGTTTAATTGTTAATAAGTCCTAAAACTAATGACGAGTCCTGGTGATCCGTAATACAGGTTTTGCAGAAACCTAGCATGGACACCAGTTCTCCACATGTTATCTTATCCTCTTAGTAATATTTTCTACCAATGTTCATGTTGTAGTTATAAGACTTTTGGAGACAATAAACATATTTTATTATTATTATTATTTATTTATTTTGATTCCGTTTGTCCACGTACAAGCCCGCCAACATGCTGAGCGTGGCTTTTAGATTTTTTATAGACCTCGGTTCTGTCTACCCCGCAAGGGAAAGGGACGTGATAGTATGTATGTATGCATAGTTTTGAAGGTCGCAAACGTAATAAGTTTTCGGTGTGTAGGTATATAAAGTCTCCAATATATACGTAGGTATAGTTTTCCGTAATGGAACGGTTGGTAGTGCAAGGGAAAGTTGAGGGAAAGAGATCACGTGGACGCTCTCCAACACGATGGACAGACCTCATTAAATCTGTTACGCACTCTTCCATTAACGAGTGCTCTCACTCTGCCAGACATCGAGATATATGGCAACGCATTACAAGAGCAACGGTGGCTCATGAACCAACCGAAACATAACCACGGCCGCTCTGACAAGAGTGCACGACTAAGATGAAAAATACTTATTCGTATGGATGTTTAAAACTGTAATATTCACTCGGGCTGCTAAAACAGCCATCTGCCTGTTTGTCTACGAAATCGATTTTTAAGATATAGGTTAGCAAACGAGTAATCGGTCCACCTGACGGTAAGTGATCACCGCCACCCATTGGCAACTGCAACACAAGGGGTGTGACAAGAGCGTTGCCGGTCTTACAAGATATCATATATATATATATATATATATATATATATCAACGGGTCACTCACGTGCTATTTGTCGGGATTGCCGACTATAGTTTCGGACTCGTCAGGAGCCCATTTTCAAGGCGAGTGCGGGACGCGCGTCGGTGGATCCCGAACGAAAATGGGCTCCTGACGAGTCCGAAACTATAGTCGCCAATCCCGACAAATAGCACGTGAGTGACCCGTTGATATAATTATATATATGATGTCTTTACCTTACAAGATATGGTTCGTTTTTCAAAGGTTCATCATATCTTGGTGGTCGGGATGAAATGTCAATTAATATCAGGTGGTATGATAGCGATATTTTGGTATTATTACGCTTACTGTATGCTAGTTTGTATGTTAACTGGAGTAGTGAATCTGGATCGACATACCTGCAAATAAAAAAGAAAATGTTATTTACTTCATAAACAAGAAATTCAGTAACGCATATATTCATATTATTCCATATATTATATACATATAAATATAAAACTGGGTACATAATCAATACAAAATGTCCACACAACTATATCCGCCAGTCGTAACGTACGATTTCCTTCCCCGCATTTTTCCAACATTCCAAACCATGTTTTCCCTTGCCTGAGGGAACTACCAACTAAGTAAACAACCTAATTTAAAATTTCGATTAAGCACTCAAGCACAAGGTCGTAAAGCGGAATTTTATGTAATGTGGTAACGTACAATGTCGCGTAGTGTCCTATCAAGGGTAGTGCTTCACTGAGATTGTAGTAATAGAACAAGTCCCCAGACCTGCCCACCATACGTCACTTTATAAAAGCTCTAATGGTAAGGACCCGTGGTTTTAACTGGTTTGTGTATTAAATTTAATCATCATCATTGACGAGCTCTGTGGCGCAGCGATCAACACGCCTGCCTGCGACACGGATGGTCCCAGGTTCGATCCCCGGTCAGGTCAGGATGGAAAATGATCTTTTTCAGATTGACCTGGGTCTTGGATGTTTATTTATATATGTATTTGTCATAAAATATAGTATCGTTGAGTTAGTATCCCTTAGCACAAAGTCTTGAACTAACTTTGGGGCTAACTCAATCTGTGTGATTTGTCCGTATATATTTATTTTATCACCATCATCTCAGCCGCAAGGAATTAAATTAATTACATTTGCTTTATTTTGATTTTCGTGTGTGCGTTCACTTTATGCATACACTAAACAGTCCAAATTAAAAAGTATCCATATTTTCTTTATGAATTTATGTTAAAGTTTTGTAATTTTTTTCTCTGCTCTGTTCTGGTTTTCATAGATTTACCAGCCGATGTAAAGAAGGTATTTTACCTGAATTAAATACGTAGTATGTGTCAACTTTTGATTTTATTTTAATTTTGATTTGTTTTTTAGAAAATATTTGGATCCCTTTAGGATATAGGTCACAAGTGGCTTGTATTTTATTTATGCTGCTTTTCTAAAATGACGTAGGGTAGACAGACCTGGGATCTCAAGCTATAACCTTTGTGCAGTGAGTCGAAGAGATAGACTTATCTGATTCATGTGTGCTAGGATTTATTTCTTATCTATGTTACAGGGGTGGGTAAATTAATCCCGGTTAATCATATAGTATTAATAATAGTGACTGTGATATTCAAAACTTGAAATAATACAGAATTAGGTAATGTTTGTTTTGTTTTTAGTATGTGTAAGTGGCCAACACTGGTGTCAGATTTTTCAAAGCCTGCCTTAAGGCATCTGACATAGCTTAACGACTGCCATCAACGATGACAGCCGGGACCAACGGCTTAGCGTGCCTTCCGAAGCACGGAGGAGCTCGAGATATTTTTATGCCACTTTCGGTCACCCATCCAAGTAGGGACTGCACCAGGGGTTGGTAATTAGGTAATAAGTATATTATTAGTGTAAGCATTATACAAAGACATCCAATAATTTAATTTACACAACTAACGAGTAGTAGTATTCACTGATCATTCTTATCCAAGTTATACGTAGCGGAGCATTAAAAAGATATTTTGATCTGTTCCCATAAAAATTTAATTATATCATTTACACAAGTGTCTTGTTCTTAGAAATCTGGCAACTGTGTATCAGTAAACTCACTCGAGAATTATTATTCGTTCGAGAGGTAAGATCATACAATTTTGCATACACCTTTCAGGGGAAGGAACAACTAAAAGAGTAAATATATTGAAAGATTAAAGCCCGCTCCACACTCTCGGCAAAACTATACGAGAATGAGCGAATACGAGAGGGTGGAGGCGAATACGAGAGTATTCGGCAAGTCTCGGCTATATTCGTGTAGTCTCCATGGTGGCGGTATTTTGTCTTTTTTAACGCCTTTTAATAACTTTTTTTGTCGTTGTAAGAAGTATAATACGCTACAAGACATAATGCTATAAGGCCGCAGCAGTTTCAACGTCCATCTTCAACGTCCTCAAACAGACAACTGCGCTAAGCGAGAGTGTAGAGAGCAGTTCTCGAATCGAGCCGAAACAAGACGAGATCGAGAATCTCGATCTCGTCTTGTTTCGGCGAATACCGGGAACGAAACCTCTCGAAGAGAGTGTGGAGCGAGTATAACATTGTTGCGAGTAAAGTCGCGTGCACATTCTAGTCTGATCTATGTATGTGATAACAACAACAACTTGGCCAAAGAGAGTAGGTTAGGTGCGTTAGGTTTCCTTGTGACCAAAACAGGAGCGAATGAGCGAAACGAGCCAGAGCGTCCTTAACTTTGGGCGCAACCTCCAATGCTAAGGAAAGGTATGTAGTCAGTGTTTTAATACGCAAATTAATGATGACATACTAAGGAATTTATGGAACAATTTAGATTTTTAGAGGAGAATAATACAACGAAATAGAATCCACCGTTTTTAAAGTACAAGCAACGACGTATTCCCGATACTTTTTGTATGGAACAACTAGTGACCTCAATAAATGGATTTATTGTCGTTCAAGTGGCCGGTTCAATTGCTCAATAGAGCACTTGCATGCAGTGGTCAATTTAATGGCGTGATTTCTTGCTTCCATTTGTGTTTTGACTAGCTTCCGCTTGACCGTTCGCCCGATATTTTTCTTTAAGCGAGTACATACATACTATCACGTCTTTTTTCCTTGCGGGGTTAACAGCCTAGGCGTATAAAACCTTAAGGCCACGTTTAGTATGTTGATAGGCTTGAAGGTGAGAACGAAATCAAAATAGTGATGGATTGCTAGTCGCATCGCCTATTGACATGATTCCTGACGGCCATTACCATTGGGGGAGTACGTGGTTGATTTTTTTAGATATTTCTGTATGCATCCCTCTTTCTCTCCGTTTGTGATTAGTAGGTATTCATAGTGCTATAAGATTTGGGAAAAGACTGAAAATTCAAAAAAGTACCAAAGTCTTTAAATTTGTGTTTTTACTAGCTTGCGCTCGAACGTTCAGTTCGCCTGATATTCTACTTCTGACATGCTGCTTGCTTATGTAAGGTTTACTAAAATATAGAAACAACATTAGCGTTCAATCATATATAATTCAATAAATAACACAGTTAAGTTTCATACAGTTGTGTATATTCAAAGCACCGTTTAATTAACACAATTATATTTTAAATCCCTAATACAAAGTATATACTTATCCATCATTTCCTTATTTAATCAAGATAGACTTGTACGTGACAATTGTATATAACAACTACTCAAGATCACCGACGAAACACGAATGAATGACTTTTATCCGTTACTGTTTTTAAAGTAGATTCAATAGAGGGGACACCCCTCCATAAGGTGGGGTGATGTCACAATGGCGGTTATTCAATAAACAATGTTTCCAGTTTAATTAATTATGATAGACTAATAACAGAGTATGGAATTATTCCAAACTCATGCATGTTAAAAAGAAGGTAAATAACAGGTTTATTATTTAAAATTCACGCGTTTCCACCGCGGCGACAACATCCGGCCGTCCTGCTTACGGATCCGTCCCGGATCACGTCATTGTCTGGTGCATTGCTGAGAACAAAATACACACATTAAAATAAACACTAATATATACATTTTGCTTTTGCAACAAATGCCCTCCATTCTGCTATTCCATCAACGGCCAACAGAATGAGGATACACCAAAAGAACTAACTTTGGATATCAATGATACCCGGACCACTTTTAACTATTCCATCAGCGGCCAGTTACTCACGTCAATCGAGACTTGCAGCTTCCCTTAGGCGATGCCTTTGGCCAACCCTAGTCACATATCACTACAAATCTCAACCGACTCCGGATATCATTGATTCCTGGCCCACTTGTAACTATTCCATCAACGGCCAGTTACCAATGCCAATTGAGACTTGTAGCTTCCCTTAGGCGATGCCTTTGGCCAACCCTAGTCACATATCACTACAAATCCCAACTTATCACAGATTTATTTTACAAGGATAAATACTGTGAACTAAAATACTTGTCCCTTCTGCTATTCCATCAACGGTCAGCAGAATGACGATACACCAAAAGCCAACTCTGGATATCCTCGATACTCGGACCCACTTATCACAGATTTATTTTACAAGGATAAATTCTGTGACTCTGAACATTTGTCCAAGCATCGCAGCATAACCAAGTTCGAAGCAACTGCATCAGACATTCAAAATAAAAACAAATAATTGACATTAAGTGTATACCTGACAACATCTTAGGCCATCAAGAATAAGAATTCTTACATATTCCAGTTATCCAGACCACGGTTCGATATTTTTTTTTGCCACTGTGGTCTTTTCGTACCGCTTCGGGTGAAGCAATCGCTTTGCAAGACCTCTGTAAATTGAAAGGGCTCATAAACCTGCACGCTACTGCCTACTAAAAACATGTTTATCAATTTCCTACTTAATTTGAAAACTTGCCACTGTGAAAAGAAACCTTTCTTTATCGAAACAAGAAATACGTGCACTCCTCTATTGACTGCGATTTAGGCCACTGGCACTAATCGAAGCGAGTATGGATGAAAATACCAGGTATTGACTGATCATGTCACAACTCTTAATTACCATTGTTTGTTTATTTTAAAACAAAAATTACCAATGATTTTCTATAATTACTAATGGTACTTAATTGTTAATATTGAACGATGAGAAAAATGAACTTTTTTGAGTTATTATACTGTTTTACCTTTAAATAGAAACATGTTTTAACTAAATCAATTTCTTTTTTATATAGTTTTTAGTAAAAACAAACAAAAATATAATAGAAAAATTTAATTCGTATCCGGGTGTTTTCGTGGGTAGCTATGAGAAATGTATCTGGTTTTATAAAGTCTTTGAAACATTTTTTTTATCATTTTAGGAACCCATTATTTTGATATTATTTTAATACTATATCTACACCTAAAATCTTTAAATTGTCATGATTACGCCTAATGTGATATCGTGTTGACAAATGTAATGTTTTTTTTTTTGGGACTACCCTTCGCCTGTCGTATTCAGTCTCACAAAAAATCATTAGTGGTATATTTTTCTCTCAGTTCGGCCTAACCTGACTTACACTTCTTTTATCCAACAAATACTAGGATTTTTCAATTCAGTCGCCAGTAAGTAACCAATCAGCTGTATCTGTTACAACTAATATAATTTCACTCATTGTAACCAACATAATTTTACTTATTTAAAAGGAATTATTATCAAAGGCTTTCTGCTAGGTGTATAACCGTATTGTACGTTTACTTAAAACGTAAATTATCTACTTTCCTTGAATTAACCACTTTCTTATCAATTGTCAACCATTGTGTTGTAAAACCTGTAAAAGTTCGTCTAGAAACAATTTTTTTTTTATTTCATTAATTTTATTAGTCTCATAAAAGCTACCCATATAGCAAACAACTTTATTTGAACCTTAGTTAGCCAATACAGTCGTATTACTTTTGGGACTACATATACGGCAGCTTCCCATACATCATTTTAGTTAAGAACCAAAGTTAGCGTCTTTGAATGAAAAATACCTTGTTTTATAGAACATATACTGCAAATTCTAAAGGTAAAAAAAAAAAAAACATTTATAGGAAACCAGATTTTCTAGATATGATGCTTAGAAGTTTTATAGGTTACGTTATTATTAGGTATTTAGTATCTTTGCACCAAACAACACTTTATTACCAAAACTAAAAAGCTCGATGGAGTAATAATATATCAGGATAATTATAAATACGACTTAAATATCGAATAGCGTATTAAATGTTTATAAGATTTTTTTTTGGTTGCAATGAGTTTTTAAGACACTTTTGGTGCCCCGAACTAAAAATCTGCCATAGCTCTTCGATATATAATACAAATAAACGTTTATTATCCGGATCTCAATTTTTAAAACGTAGTTTTTGAAACTAATGCGATCCATCAAATTTTCCCATGGCTCTGCAGTCTTGATTGATAGATAAAATACTTGAACCATTATTATATTGGGTTTCCAAATAGTCGCGCCGTAGGTATAAAACCACTCGGACTCAAACACGCGTACAAAATATGAAATTTTACTGTGACATAATTCATTAAATTTAAGATTTGTTGATAAATGCTCACAGTTCATCTGTAGTCAGTTATTGTAGCACTTTTTTTTAACAATACTGGTATATGTAATCTCAGCGTAAGTCGTAAAAAAAACCACTAAATAATAAAATAGGTACGACATCAATGCTAATCAAATCGAAACAATGGAACTGTACACAACGACAAACAACATGTCGACATTTTGTTTTTAATTTATTGTCCCTTGAAATTTATGCATAAATTTTTTTTTGTGTTTATCCAATTATTCTAGCAACCATAACCATATTTTTTTGTATTGACAAAAGATTTGAAAATACTGAACCCATGAGTGGTGAATCTCAATCTACCAGTTAAAAAAAATATTTCTATTTTGCTTGTTTAACTATAAAAATTGGACCGGCTGGCATAAGCGACATTCCTGAATTGGTTTTTTTTTTGAGTCCGAAACAGTTCTCCGACGGTCGTTTGAACTACGAACGAATCAAACATTTTTAAAAATCTTTACACCATTCTTTATCCCAATTTTTCAGAAACTCCAGTCTACTTATAACCTAATATGTTCCACTCATTTTCAGATTAAAGTATTTAATGTGAACAAAGACAAATAGTTTTATTAGTAGCTGCGGTATATGTCCAATTTTAAACCAGAAGTTATACGTAAAAATTGCAAATCCTGTGATATGCAGGACTATTCATCAAATATTTCCAATACAGGAGTTTATCATGTTCTTGTCTTCGGTAAAGTTTCTATAAGGTAACCAGATATTTCCTAGGAAGTAAACAAATAAATAAGTTCTGCCCCGTTAATAAGACTAAAGAATTCAATAAAAAAAATGGAACTTAAGCCCTAATTCGTTCGCCAAATGGCTTGTCATCAACGAACAACCACTAATATCAACAAAAGTATCATCATCATCGGGTCCCTGTCAGTCTCCATTATATGAGCATGACCCTCGCTGTACCACCAGAGCCAACCATTAGCTAGAGCAGTCCGAGTACTCGGCCCATACTCTCCACGCCAGCCAGATGGGCGTGAGAGGTATCTTTGATGCTTCTATTCTTCTGCTATGCGTCCACGACATTCACGGGAAGACCCAAAGCTGTCCCACTCCACTCTGCCAGGAACCACACGGCATTAACAGTTTTATACTCATTTAACTCAATTTAACTCAATATGTATAAAATAATATATTATTAGAAGTAATGTCTACAATAAATTAAACCTCAAAAATCCTTTTTTAACTTTAGCTTCAATCTTGAATCACTAAACTGTTTCTTGACGGCCATATCTGTTATACGAATTGCAAGCCACATATTCCTGATTAAATGTAAGCTTTTTTTTTTTTTTTTTTGCTAGGTTTGCCACAACAAAACTCTTAATATTTTAACTACTTAGCACTTGTATTTATGGGACCCGTAGATACAGTTTGACTCATTTTATCAGTATTGTTGAAGATTGATAGGTTAGAGTAAATGAGAATCAATAAATCGCAGCCTACTAGTTGAAGTAAATATAAGATTGGCCACCCAAAATTTTCTTGATAGTCCACCAGCTTTAATTTTAAGCGAATTGTACCAACATTTATCTGTATTTAACATTTTTGTTTTTATTGCGAACTCGATCGGCTCACTTAAAGGTACGAGCATTTGTTCCCACTATATAAATCCACATTTCAATATCGTTCACCAGGTATTTAAAAAAAACATGTTTGCTTACTACTGGAGATGCGCGCTAGGCGCACCTCGACTTCTTTATACTTTTACCATCCAAACTACGCTGCTCATTAACGAAGGACCGAAGTTATTAGTTGAGACCCTTCGCTTGCTCCACTTTTCTCACATTCTCGTTCGGCTTTGCGGCATTGGGCTAGGTATTACGGCACACTTCTGATGTAAGGTTTACTAAAATATAGAAACAACATTAGCGTTCAATCATATATAATTCAATAAATAACACAGTTAAGTTTCATACAGTTGTGTATATTCAAAGCACCGTTTAATTAACACAATTATATTTTAAATCCCTAATACAAAGTATATACTTATCCATCATTTCCTTATTTAATCAAGATAGACTTGTACGTGACAATTGTATATAACAACTACTCAAGATCACCGACGAAACACGAATGAATGACTTTTATCCGTTACTGTTTTTAAAGTAGATTCAATAGAGGGGACACCCCTCCATAAGGTGGGGTGATGTCACAATGGCGGTTATTCAATAAACAATGTTTCCAGTTTAATTAATTATGATAGACTAATAACAGAGTATGGAATTATTCCAAACTCATGCATGTTAAAAAGAAGGTAAATAACAGGTTTATTATTTAAAATTCACGCGTTTCCACCGCGGCGACAACACTTATTAGCGACGTATTATTTAGGAGGCTTAATATTATATTAGTTCATAAACTATATACTCGCTAGACACCGTCATGCCTATATTTCAATGATTAAAAAAAACCGGCCAAGTGCGTGTCGGGCCACGCGCAGTGTAGGGTTCCGTAGTTGCGAATGACAACTTTGAGTTCACACTATTCACACTCGCACCTTACAGTTTAGCGACCAAAAACATCTAACAATGAAAATAGTATGAAATTTTACAGTTTATAAGTTGGTTGCCTATAACTTTTTAGTTTGTACTTAGTACTCAGCTCTGATAGTTTTCCTTTAAACTTCAGTATATATACTACTGCTGTAATTTTTTTCACGTATCTATATATAACCGTTTAGCAGATAGAGGGGGGGGACACTTACCTCAAACAAAAATTCGCACTTTAAAACCAAATATTTCGGAAACGGATCCCTAAATCGGAAAATGATGTTCTCAACCTCACAATATTTTTAAAAGACCTATTTAACGATATCCCACACGATGGGCAAATAGAGAAAAAAAAATTACTCCCCCACTTTACTTGTATGGGAGCAACCCTAAAAAAAATTTTTTTTCAAGTTTTTATTCTACCACTTTTGTGCCATGATTAATATACATACCCATACCAAATTACAGCTTTCTAGTACTTATAGTCTCTGCGTAAAACCGCGGACGGACAGACAGACAGACAGACAGACAGACAGACAGACAGACAGACATGGCGAAACTATAAGGGTTCCTTGTTTACTACGGAACCCTAAAAAACTGGATAATTTTTCAATGCTTGTGTGCGTGACAGCTTTATGTTAGCACATAGCTGTCAAAAATTAAGTC
Source organism: Rhodophaea formosa (assembly GCA_963082605.1). Classification (NCBI taxonomy): domain Eukaryota; kingdom Metazoa; phylum Arthropoda; class Insecta; order Lepidoptera; family Pyralidae; genus Rhodophaea; species Rhodophaea formosa. The sequence continues at coordinate 20,844,931 of OY720205.1, read as the reverse complement.
CTGTCAATGAGGATTTTGAACAGCTGTCAAAAATACCTCTCGACACAGTATTGCTACCAGGGGGACACAATTTTTTACGCTTTTAGGCCAAAAGAGTCTATCTAGACTTTTTATAATCTAAGTGTTAGTTGTGCAGCCGTGCGAACAAACACTGAAACAAAACCATCGCATATACAGCTACTATAAAATAAAACAATAAACAAAAAAAAGCTCACAGGATACAGCTGTCATTCCAATAACGATTTTTATTTACATGTTTTTACAATTAATTATGTAAACTTGCACTCGACCAGTGTATCCAGACTTATTTGATCAATAAAGTCTAGTATTATCTAAAAGCAGCCGCGGGTCACCAGTTCGAATCCAGTAAAGCTAGACCTATTTTTATGCGCTGCAAGTTTTATAAAGCTCATAGTAATGATGTCATTTGCATTTGAATTTATGAGACATATTTTCAAGAGAAATACTTGGTTCAAAAGTTTAATGTTAGTTTGAAAGTTAATATTTAGTACTTATTGAAACGTTAAACAATTCACAGTTAACGACACTCATTTTTTTCAATCATCGATTTTAAAAGGAAGGTTTTAAGTCGGTTTTATAAAACGTGTAATTTAACCCTCAACATTCCGTGAAAGGGACATGAACAACCATTCCTATGGGAGCATTATTGGGAATTTTGGGGATTTTTAAATTTGTACAAATTACCGTCCAAAAATTTTCAAATGAAAATGAAAAATTACGATATTTTTTTTTGAGTCGACGCCATAGAATACCATTCGTGCCATTGCATAAGTTGTTAATTCGGATTTATACTAAGAAAGTTACCTAGTCACTTGATAAGCGGTTGTAGTCAACCAACTTTAAGTTAAGTTTAGTGTTAGGATTGTGGAGAACAAACTTCGATGTAATATCGAAAGTTCATAACCGTATATTAAAGGTAGGTAAAGTTGCTAACGAAAAACAAGTAAATGAATATTCTGCTTCAAGTCCCCTTAATAAAAAACAAAAAAGAATTTTCCAGAAAAAAATATGGAAACGATGTTTAAAAATATGTAATAACGTTCAATTAATTTTAAGGGCTCGCAAAAAATGTTGAATTAATAAATCGATGTTCAAATTTTCCCTCATTATCTTCCCTAATTAGGCGCTTGTGAAGATTCAATCCTCTTTTAATTTATTGGGGACTAGACGAATTTGAGCCTGAAAAAGGGCTATGTTTTGAAATATAGGTGCCTATGTATAACACTGTTTGTTCTTTGTAGTTGTTTATAAAACTTAAAAAAAAAACTTATGGCGAGGTGAGTTCACACACTAGCGCCACCAGCAATTAGTTCTATAAGTCCTAAATCATATCAAATTTAAAAAATCTAATATCTGAATGCCTTAGTAAATTACTTGTAGCATTATTGGTACAAGCTTTCAATATTTTTAATTTGATGAATTAAGAGAACGAATTTTTACTGCTGAAAGTGGCCACTTGTGGCGGTAAAAATTCCTTCTCTTAAACTTAGATTGTAATATCTATGAAAAATAACAAAAAGAATACCACAAGTATTTTACTAGAACAATCAGCTTTTACATTTTTTTAATTTGATTTCTTTTATGAGTAAATTCTGGGTGGCGCTAGTGTGTGAACTCACTTCGCCTTAAAGAGAATATTTTGAAAAATAGAAAGTGTACAAAATTATTAATTATCGAGCTCCGTGGCGCAGCGGTCATCACGCCTGCCTGCGACACGGATGGTCCCGGGTTCGATTCCCGGTCAGGTCAAGATGGAAAACGATCTTTTTCAGATTGACCTGGGTCTTGGATGTTTATCTATATATGTATTTGTTATAAAATATTCTATCGTTGAGTTAGTATCCCATAACACAAGTCTTTCATAAGAACTTACTTTGGGGCTAGCTCAATCTGTGTGATTTGTCCGTATATATTTATTTATTTATTATTTATTTATTTAGGTGTTTTTTAGCATGTTTGCCGCATGCAACCGGATAGATTGGCCCGCAAGGTAAAAATGTAGGTTCCTGATGGACAAGGCCCGTACCACGTAGACCGCGAACGAGATGGGGGATGATATCGATAGATACCTCTCAGGACAGGTTGGCAGCAAGCTGCATTGGATAGGGTTGAGTGGAAAGAGAAGGGAAGGCCCAGCGGTGGGACACATACTAGGCTAACTAAAAAAAAGTTTTTTTTTGCTTACCCTTCGATTTTATATTTCTGATACCTCTTTTATTCATGTGATCAAAGAGCTTTTTTAAAAACAAATCAAATGAGTATCAACACACGAGTTTATCTTATGGAATTAAAAAGTTCTTATCCTCTATATATAAATATATATTCTTGTCCGACCTTCCGATTCCACCATTATAACAGCTTATCGAGTGTATATTGTTCTGTCAGCCAATTCTCATTGAATTGTGTTGCAATTTTTGATCTAAACATACATGATATTTTATAACAAGATTGAAAATAATTATAAAAATACTCTTTTATTTATGTTTGAATTACAATTTCATTTGTTTTTAATAGTGTCACAATTTATAGTTTAATATAACTTTTTAATTATAATAAATATGTTTAATTAAAAAGATAAATAAAATGTAAAGTTGTATAAAATAAATCTTCAGTTAATGGTAACTGCTCCTGTCTTAGAGACTATAGTGCCGACGGTAAGTATACGTATTGCTGAATGTTATACGGGTAGAGTAAGCGGTCGAGTAAACTAGCATCATGACTACTTAAACAGTGAGAAGAGCTTTCTCTATGGCTAAAAGTAGCCGGCGTTTCTGACGATGTGTTACGACAGAAAAGCTTTTTTCTATACCGAATCGCCTAAACTTTATTAACAACTAATAATTTACTAATAGGTGCAATCAGTCAGAGAAGAGTAGCCGATGTGGAAAAGACCAATGTGTATTTTAGCTTTGGAATAATTCTTTTAAAGCAATAATTGTTTTAAAAAACTTTGTAATTGTAATTCGTGAAATTAATGTCAATTTTTACGTCATTAAAATGTACACTGTCTGGCAACCATGGTTCTTGAGATACAGTCTGGCGACCGACAGACAGGTGGAAGGACAGACAATGAAGTCTTGTGAATTGGGTCCCTTTATTACCCTTTGGACGAAACCCTAAATGAATCATGGACAAAAATATGGCGGTCTACATACAGAAAAAGACGAAGAATAAGTTGTCTATATTAATGGTGTCGATTACTCTACTCGGGTACCAAGGCCTTTACTGCTGCAAAATATACTTACAGTGCATTTAATACCTTTTCTTCCAACTACGCTGCAATTCTATCATAACTGCACTACATATCCAGCACAAAGAGGAACTTTGCTGCACTAAAATAAAAAAAAAAAAAACTAAACAGTGCAGTAAAGGATTTTCATACATTTTTGCTGCTCTAGTGCAGCAAAAATGTATGGAAATCCTTTACTGCACTGTTTAGTTTTTTTAAATCGTGGATAATAGTTGTCACCTGTCATAAAGAAGGTGGGCCAACCTAACGGCCGTATGGAGTTAACAAAGGGACGTGTGTATTGCCTTGCCTAAAAAAAAATACTGGCCATAAAGAAAAAAAGCGGGAATGTGAACAACAAATTTTTAACTATTGTAATTTGTCTTCAGTTTTATTTTTCAACTACTTTTATTGCAGTAGTTGAAAGAAAAGCAGATTATGCACCTCGCATTAAGTAAGTTAAATTGCACTCGTGCTTTTTAGAGCCCTCGCTATCGCTCGGGCTCCAATTAAACACTCGTGCAGCAATAACTTACTTTCTGCTCAGTGCAACAATCTACTATTAATTACTAATCTTACTTTTAATTCAAACCGGATATAAGATAAGTACTTAAGCTATGGATGCACTAACATCACATCTAATTAAGGTAATATCTAAGTACTAATTACTTTATTTAATTAACTTGTGTCAACGAAGGGAATAACTCTGAAATAAGTGTGTTCCTACTGGCTATCTTCATTGCCTACAGGGGTTTGTTTGATGCTAGTACAATATTGGTGCCTTAACACGCTTGCTAAATATCGGCAAGCGTCCATAAGCTTCGGGCTCTGTGAGTGTTAGAGTTGTGTATCTTAAATATAAAATATAGCTATAAAAAGTCAAAGAATGGGTTGGATAAAACAGTTCTTATATTTAAAATGGCACTCTGACCGCCGTATTTTACATAAATTAAAGTGAGTTTAATAAAATTTAATGGAAAAAGATCCTAATATTTACGCAATTCACGATGAATTATTGTTGTGATCGATGTGGTATAAATCTATGAAAAACCGTGTACAAAGAATGCCGGTTTTAATAAGGTAACACTATACTAATTAAAATAAACCATAATTGATTCTTCGACGTCTATAAATTATGATTTCCCAATACCACATCAAGAAGAACTTGTCAAATCTAAAATTTAAAAGAGCCCCTATAGAATTCCGAATAAAAGACACTAATGATTCATCTAAAGAAAAAAATATGTGATGTAATGATAGTAAATTGAAAGAAACAGAAGCTTACAGAGAAATAGATAACCCTGACCGAGCTACTTAAAGAATAGGATTATAGGCAATAACGAGGCCACAAAACTTCGAGTACATAAAAATAAAGCCCGCGTATCTTCTTCACTTTTTTGTTTAGTCATCTTCTATTGAGTTATCTGTCAAGTTTTTAACCCAAAAGTATGTTGAACTTTAAAAAGATATATAATAAGTTCAACTTATATGACCTTTTAAAGTTAATCACTAATCAGTATCATTTTGCTCAATATAATTTTTTAACTATGATCGTTGTTTCACTTACTTTGTACACAGATTTTGGGCAGATAGGAAATCTAAATAAGACTATTGTTTACAGATTTGTTGTGGAAATGAGTTTTATTAAAGATATCTTCTGTTCTTCAACGTAGACGATTAGAGATACGTTAACCCAATTATAAACCCGTGAAACTACTCTATTTGTATATTTGAGAGACGACAAAAAATTAATTTTAAAATAATTTAACGCCATTGTAATTCGTTTAATATATTGCTTATACCGTTTACTATATTATTTATAGCCGTGTAGTTCCCCGCAGAGTAGAATAGGACCACTCCAAGTCATCCCGTGGATGTCGTAAAAGGCGACTTAGGAAACACAAGCTAAACAAAGCTTATTAACATCAAAGATACCTCTCCAACCCGTCTGGCCAGCGTGGAGAGTGCCTACACTCTCCACGCTGGCCAGTCGGGTTGAAGGCCAAATCCTCTGACTACTCAGGCTAGTATATGGCTCTGGTAGTACAGAGAGGGTCGTGCTCCTGCAGTGGAGACTAGAATTACCTGATGATGATGATGATGATTGCTTATACCTATCATATTCGAATTTAAATGCGTAACTTGTCTCACATTTGAAGCGTTATTTCTATACACTCGGTATTCTGTGACGGGACTCCTTACTTTTTTGCAGTGACAAAGGAATAAGGCAATCAGTTAACTCATTACCAGACGGATATATACATTATAGGTACATGCATTTAAGCCTTGTAATTTGTACCTTTAAATAATTAGGAGGCGGGTCGAGAAAAAATGTATAATACCATTGAATTTGAGGCATTCAATTATAGGGCTGAGAAGGTCAAGGCCCTTGATAATGGTTATGATGTTTTGAATGGGAATAAGTAACAAAGAAGCGAGAGAGATTACATATGGCGTATTATTGTAATATATCAATTTAGTTAGTCCTTATCTGGAAGGTAGAGTTAAAAGGAGTAATCGAGACATAATATTAATTATACATTAATGGCAGTATTAAATATACCTCCTTATGTGGATAATAGGAAAAAAAACAAAGTATAAAGAGGATAAGACTATTACTAGGTAACAAAGTATAAGACTATTACTAGGTACTATAACTATCCTAATCCTAACTATCCTAATCCTAACTAATATTATAAATGCGAAAGTGAGTTTGTTTGTTTGTTACACTTTCACGCCGTATCTACTGAACCGATCATCATGAAATTTTGTATACACATAGGTTAGGGTACTGAGAAGGACATAGGCTATATACCACGCGGGCGAAGCCGCGGGTAACAGCTAGTTATAAATAAATATTATAGTGTGAATTATACATAGCTTGAGCAAGCCCCGTTAATAAGTTGTAATCTTGTGTCTTGTTTAAGTTATACGCGATATAACTATTTATTAAAATAAAGATTTAAAAAATCGTCTTTATGGATTAAAAAGACAGAGATAATATCAATAAGGAATAATATAGATGATGAAAAGCGATTGACCTGGGTCTTGGATGTTTATCTATTATAAAATCTTATAAAGTGGGATAAGGTGAGGAGTAAGAAGAAGAAAATAACAAAAAAAACTGTTTTAAAGCTAGTTATTTTGATTTATAGTAACATTAATTTGACCTTATTCTTCTTCTTTTGATTCAAAGTCCACTATTATAATACCCACACACATATCACATACTATGATTATTTTCATCCTAAATACATAAGACCAGCAAAACACATCTATTTGTGTCATGAGAAAACTCAATCCGTACTAAATCATGTCATCATCATCATCATCAGCAGGTCTTTTTAGTCTCCACTGCAGGACCACGACCCTCTCTGTACTACCAGAGCCATATATTTGCCAGAGCAGTCAGAGGATTTGGCCTACACTCTCCACGCTGGCCAGACGGTTTGGAGAGGTCTCTTTGATGTTTATATAACTGCCTCCGTGGTCCAGTGGTTAAGGCGTTCGCCTTGTTGACCCGGGAGTCGTGGGTTCGATTCCCACGGGAAGCATACTTTGTTAAGTTCTTTCCAGTTTGGTTAGGACATTGCAGGCATGAATCTTCTGATTGTCTGATAAGAAAGATGATTCCGTGCTTTGGAAGGCACGTTAAGCCGGTGGTCCCGGCTGCCATCTGGTAGTCGTTAAAGGAACCACGTCAGAGGCCCAGAGGCGGTTCCGCAGAACTCTGACACCAGGGTGTGCATGGTAGACTGACCGTGTCACCTACACGAAATGATGATGATGATGATGATGTTTATAGGCTTTGTTTAGCTTGTGTTTCCCAAGTCGCCTTCTACGACATCCACGGGAGGACTTGGAGTGGTCCTATTCTACTCTGCCGGGAACCACACGGCTAAGTCATCATCATAAGTAAGTACTAAATCATGTAAATAGTTGTATTATTTATGTCGCCTCTCTACCCAACAATTATTGGACATAAGACGGAACCTCTCTTTAAAGTTAGTTTACCATTAAGGCAAATACTGACCACCTTATACTAAATGTGCAATTAAAAATCACTTGAACGCATGCGATGCCTTTAAGATCATTATAGACAAAATAAAAATAGTAAAAGGCAGATACTACCTGAAATATAATCAATGATTTACGCAAAATATATCAAACTAGTTCGAAAATGCATGTAAACGACCAAATAAAAAAGTATAAAGCATATACTTTCGAAAATGGAATGAAAAATCTACGCAAAATACATCAAAGTAGTTCGAAATGGCATTTACCGAAAACATTACGTACCGCCGAGTGTAAAGCACTTGACGATAATTAGTCTGATTGACTTGGCTTAATTTTGTTACGTTCCATAAGCATATTAGTTTTTTATGATCAGTGTCAAAATTCAAAATATTAACAACATTGTGATAATGATGTGCGTTTTGAATTAGTAGTTATTAGCTCATGACTCATTTACCTACACTGTCGATATTTGTAAAATTCTGGACTAAACTCTAGCGGTTACTTTACAATAATTATAGCCACACGAGACCCTATTGCAAAGAACACCTCATTCCCGCTTAAGAATCCATAGAAATCATCAAGCATTATGGTATAATGTAGTATACGGATTAGCACTGAAATTTAAAAGAGATTTATGCCTATAATTATGCATTTTAAAACTAACAAGAGATAAAATACGACGAACTCCGTGGCGCAGCGGTCAACACGCCTGCCTGCGACACGGATGGTCCCGGGTTCGATCCCCGGTCAGGTCAAGATGGAAAATGATCTTTTTCAGATTGACCTGAGTCTTGGATGTTTATCTATATAAGTATTTGTTATAAAATATAGTATCGTTGAGTTATTATCCCATAACACAAGTCTTGCTTAAGAACTTACTTTGGGGCTAGCTCAATCTGTGTGCTTTGTCCGTATATATTTATTTAATAAAAAAGGTGTCACTCAGTGTAAGTGTAGGTATGAGGGACAACCGTACCAAGACACTCGCTTGAAGATGGTTTTATTATGATTCAGCTAAAACTTCTCGGTGTTCCCACCTAAAAATACTCCGAACAATAGGTTTTTTAAAAACTGTAAGCCATTTCTTTATAGGAAGTTTCTTTTAGTGCTTCGTTTCTGCACTCTCGATTTTTATAAAATTTTGGACCAATCTTTAGCGGTTGGCTTGCAACATGGCCACACGAGACCTTGGTGCAAAGGACACCTTAATGGCTCATCTTCCCGCTTAATATCCACAGAAACGACCAGTAATTGTTGTTCTTTAAACCGTAAATTACTAACTTCTGGATGGATCGATAATATTCTCAATTTTTTTGAGATTGAATTCTTTGGAGGTCTAGTATTACAAAAAGAACCCAATCGGTATCACTTAGGAGTAAAAGGGAAGAACACTGTATGTTTTTCCCATGAACTGTTAATATAAATTAAAATTTATAAATTAATATCATTTCCGCTTAAAAAAAAAAGCATTTAATACACACCATTTTCCTATGACTACATGCATGTTGTTTACATTCTTGCTAATAATAAAAATAGGTATAAACGAAATTAATTACACATTGAACTGTAGTTACCTAAACCAGATAATTAATATAAGTACTGACGTAGGCTTCTTCTGGGTAAGCCTGCTCTATCTTAGGCCATATCTTTTGATAGTCAAGTAAACATATTTAATATATTTAAAATAACCATGCAAAACGAAAACGCGCAGCGCCCCCCGTAGTATGACGTTCCCTCACCTCTCCCCCGTTCTCGGATGTCTTTGAGAGCTTTGAAAAATAGGGTAACTGCTGCTGTTGCTAGTGAAATGTTACCCAACGTCTCTTATAAGTACGTTAGTTCTTTACTGTATTCAATCATATAATTTCGTTCATAGTATTATCAGGATTAAATCCATCCATCCATCAGGTCCTTTTTAGTCTCCACTGCAGGAGCACGATCCTCTCTGTACTACTATAGCAATATATTAGCCAGAGTAGTCAGAGGATTTGGCCTACACTCTCCACGCTGGCCAGACGGGTTGGAGAGGTCTTTTTGGTGTTTGTAAGCTTTGTTTAGCTTGTGTTTCCTAAGCCGCCTTTTACGACATCCACGGGAAGACTTGGAGTGGTCCTATTCTACTCTGCCGGGAACCACACGGCAGGATTAAATAATACTCTGCTTTTATGAAGCGGTTGTTAGAGTGTACTTTTACCTTTTTTATACGGAAAGCTTTGCGAAGTTTCATTATTTATTTCTAGAAAAACACTCTTATAACGATTCAAGGAACCAATTCGGTCACGAACGACGCTATAAGAAAACTGCTTATGTCACACAGCTAGGTCATACTTAAGTATTACACGAGTTTGTACTTAGTGACTTTATTGTTATTTCGCGAATAAGTACTGACATTCGCTCACTTCTTTATTTTTAGTCGCAGAAACGAGTTAATATATATACGTACATACATTGAATTTTTACTTCCAGGTTATGGTGAAATCACTGAATAAAATGTACTCAACTTGGGGTTCTTAAGTCTAGCAAATTGCAAACGAAAAGAGAAAAGGCAACAATTCTCTTTCTTATTCAAAGGGATTTTTCAATACTTAAATTCATCATCATTATCATCATCTCAGCCCATCGTCCGCCCACTGCTGAGCATAGGCCTCTCTTCGTACTAATAAATATTAAATACTAATTAAGCTTAAAAACTGAATGTATTTTATGTATGTTCTGTAAGACATTTCACTGTAACTGCAGAACGTTAAGTCAATTCCGGATGATTTTTATATGAAATACCTACCTTGTAAATAATAAACATGATCATCTATAAGCTAGTTCGTGTAAGTTCAGGTCACCCGCCTTAACCAGTCTTTTCTTAATAGTTTTGCTCTACCGAAACATAAAGATTTCGCCTTTAAGAACATAGACTACCTGTCAATTTTCATACAAAAAGCGATAACGCTTCCCACCCCTTAAACATAGTCCAATTTCAACATTTTTTTTACACAATTTTAATAAATTGGAGAAATAGGGCTGTACGTTTTGATATTTAAGATATATTACTTATAACAAAAGTTATGAATATCTAAGTAAATATATGTATTTAAATTAATCTAAACCGAATCAATAAAAAAGAAAAACGGTTAGCCCTAGATTCAGGTGTGCTAAATCGAATGACACCAAAATTTCTTCTTTCGTAAAGGTTTAGGGGGGTGAAAGAGTTATCGATTTTGTATGAAAATTACAGGTAGTCGATCCTCTTAATACCTGACTTTACCTACGCATTCAGAATTCGCGTTTAATACCTGACATTGACGTCTTGATGCGTAGTCAGTGACACACAAATCGTTGGCTTAAATGTCACATTAGCAATCATACCGTTTATATTACTGCATTTAAATAACTACGAATTACAAGCAAGTGGAATTCACAGATTATGGCGAAGACAATAAGTAAAATGGATATAAAGAATTAACAGAAGTCGTAAGGCATAATAGACTGTATAATTTACAGAACAGCCTTCTAGTATTTTATTTTATATACAACGAAGAAGGCAAAAACGCATAGTTGACCGAGGATATTTGATAAGAAGTATTTATAAAAATAAAGTTGACATAATATTGATGAACCGACAATTTTTTTTCCGCATACTTATTGGTATAAAAGGGTGCCACAATGCCAGTCTCTATAAATGTATTCATTCCAATTTTAATGTAAAGTCGAAGTATAGATGAAAATATATTGGGTTATAAAAAATATTATTTACCATTTGAAGGTTTGCAAGAATATGTGGACAATGTAAACTACATAGAACGGTCGTTCTTCGATGAAAGTTATAGTTTACCATACTGTTAAAAGCCAGTTAGTTAACAAATACAACAAACCAATATACCATTTATTTACATGTAGAAAATGAGTCATGTGTACCAATCTGCTATGGAACGATTATACGGGACTCTCACCCGCTAAAAACCACATTACTGCCCTCTCAACGGCATGAAACTAACTGGAACGATGGGCACGGTGGAACTACCACTACTCTTCCGCCAATCTCTTAATATATGTAAATTTTCAATAATTCTGCTATTAAAACGGTCTTTATGAAATCGAAACTTGGATCGTCTTGTTGTATTTTATGGACTAGGCCCTTATTATTTACACCAATCACAGTTGCTCAAGTTATTTTATGGCAATCGCAAAACAATTGAAAAACGTCGTATGATACTCGTATTCAGAAAACTGGCTATTATAGTCATCGGTTTATTATAAGCGACTCAGCTTTGCCTCGTGCCTATGAATAATTGAACACCTACAAATGCCTCTGTAGATTTTAAATATTATCCTAAGCCGAAAATATGCAACTATTTGCAGAGCGCCAAGTAGTAGTAGCCAAGTCCTTTGACCCCGGTGATAAAATAAATCATTACACTCGAACTGGTCTGTCTGTGTTTTTTACACTAATGAACCAACAAATAAATCAGGTTTGATAGAGATTCTACAAAAACTAGTTTCTAAAGAGTTTTTAGGTATGCTTAGAAGAATTAGATTTAAATTGATCGTAATAACATTTTTGTTCGAGGAATTGATTTAATTTAAATGTAGTTTTAAAGTAGGTAAAACACATTGGCTTAATGGTAAAGCAAGTGCCTTAGAATAGCAGGGTTCGATCCCCAGTCATGATTGGAAACGATTTTTAGATTGGCTTGGGTTTTACATCTTTATCTATATATCTATCTATTACGTAGGATACTGTATTTTTATAGTATCGTTGAGTTAGTATCCTACGACACAAGTTCACGACTTACTGTGGAGCTTGTTCAATTTGTGTGATTTGTTCCTATCTATTTATTTATTTATTTATCATTGGAAGACGTCTATTTTAACTAGAAACCACCACTTTTTATGTCTGTACTTGGTTAAAATAAATACAAAATGAAAACTACTTACAGTAAAATAAGTATATAAATGTATTTTGGTCACCTTATACTATACGATCTATTTATTCAAAGTATTATTAAGGGGAAAAATTGAAACGAGAAGAGGAAAAGGAATACCCAGAAGAGCATATTTGGTTGAAATAAAGGAAAAAGCAGGAGTTGTGTCATGTTTGTTTGTTTTCCGTGTGTGTAAGTGGCCAACACTGGTGTCAGATTTTTCAGGCTGCCTAAAGGCATCTGACATAGCTTAACGACCCCCATCAACGATGACAGCCGGGACCAACGGCTTAACGTGCCTTTTGTTAAGTTATAGAGAGAATTGCTGAGAACCGAGGAATATGGAAAGTACTCCACCGATAAGAACGCAGTTCCTAAATTATACAGCATGTTAATTGACCCTCAACATACCCTTAAAGGGGTGAGCCCGCCAAATTACAACTATATCAAAAAAGATATTTTCAAACAAAGTATTCAGCCTTCCTAATTAGGGGGATTCTAACCGCGCAGCGCGGGCAGCGGCGCGGGCGGCGACGCGCGAGACGGCCCTCAGTGTTTTGAGGGAAGCGTCACCGTCGTGATGTCACCCCTTTCACTCGCCCCGATGCTGGTCTTGTAACTGACCGAAACTAGTGAGTAAAGCCGTGGTTTCATAACGAATTTATCTCGCGTAAGTTTTAATATTATTATAGTATGGAAAAGTAAAAAAAAGAGTTCCCAGTATTGGTCCCATAGGACAAGTTGTACATAATTATTTACTGTCTGAGTACAAGTATAAGGGAATGTCGAGAGTCAATTTATACGCTGAAGATAGATAGATCTCTGTACTTATGATATGACCGTCTCTCTTCTATTATCATCATCATTAGGTCTTTTAAGTCTCCACTGCAGGAGCACAACCCTCTCTATACTACCAGAGTCATATTTAAGCCAGAGCAGACAGAAGATTTGGCCTACACTCTCCACGCTGGCCATACTCTCTTCTATTAATATAATAAAAAAATTATACGGCTTGCCAAGAAATTCTACCTAATAAAATATCTCATAAACATACGAAACGATTCAGTGAAATAATTACTGCGTCATATATTTACAAATGTAATAAAAATAAATAAGCTGTGCTACCGTATTTTATGCCGTAACTACATTAAAAAGGTGTTTGTGTCTGAAATATTATTTACGTGGCGTGTTAAACTGCTAGTACACCCGTAGTATGGCGCCCGCGACGCCGTTTATATCGCGCGATAAACTATACATATCTCGCTCTTTAATATTACGGAAGAAGAGATGGCGATAGTCGATACATGTCGTCGCGCGTGCCATGCTAACGGGCTAACTGGCCGGATGGATCTCTTCTATTTCTTTATTATAAGATTTTTTTTCAACAATATAATTTTTTTGACAAACTTTTATTATCAGCATTTCATACTCTAAAATGCTTGTCAAGACAAATCTAATGAGTCCAAACATAATCCGGTTATCTTCTTTCATTTAGAAGGTATTGGGCTAGTTTGTTTGTTTTTCGTAGGTGTAAGTGGCCAACAATGGTGTCAGATTTTTCAAGCCAGATTCAGCTAGCTAGGCAATTTGTATGAAAATTTTATATTATTTTTTAAATTTCCAGATTTAGTCCCATAGGAAAAGTTGTTCATATTGACTGTCTGAGCATCCATGTAAAAATCGGTAAGGGTTTGTTATATTTATAATTTAGTAAGATAAAAATTATCTTTTATTGTCCAGTGGTTCCCGGCAGAGTAGAATAGGATCACTCCAAATCTTTCCGTGGATGTCGTAAAAGGCGAGTTAGGGAACACAAGCTAAACAAAGCTTTTTTAACATCAAAGAGACGGTCATGAAGGTCAGCGTGGAGAGTGTAGGCCAAATCCTCTGACTGTTCTGGCTAATAAATGGTTATGATAGCCAGAGAGGGTCGTGCTCCTGCAGTAGAGACTAAAAAGACCTGATGATGATGATGATTGTAGATGAATGCACAACTTCTAATAGGTATCGATGACCGGGCGCAATAAGTTTATTTTTAGCTAAAGTTTTTGCTTTTCAATTTGAACTTTTTTTCTCCCTGGCAGCATTGCATATGGATTTACGGGCATCCTTTTACTACCAATTATGGGCATAGGACCGGTTGGATTGATTTATCTTCTCTATTAACGGCTCGGACCTCAATATGGGATGCTTAGATAGCTTCACATTGGTAGAGTTAGCGGCAAGTCAAGTGGTCGAGTAATAATAAACTACTCGACCACAAGATATATTTCAATACTTTAAACGTTTATTTAATAAAGGCTTCTTTGAACACTTATTAATTGTCTTATTTGAGTAAACAATTTTCACCCCAAAAAAAAATGTTGACATCAGTAATTTACTTATGGCTAAGTTTAGGCCGCTTCGAAAGCGGAGTGCAGAAGAACCGGCAACCAACTGCACCGTATATTTTCTCCAATCGACTCCAAGCGCGCTCGAGAATAAGCAAGAAGCCGCTTGCTAAAATCTGTATTGTGTGAGTTTGCCACTGGCTCCAAATTGTATAGTTACGGTTAAAAAAAAAAGGCCTGCATCATAGATATTATAATTCAAGAATATATATCTCATTCGGAGGCACGCAATCTGGCAAGCTAAGGTTAGAATAAATGTAAAAATGAAAAATGCTTTTCATTGCTAGTTGTAGTATGATTATTTTGGTTGCAGCAGGTAGCGCCCTTTGGGTACAGTTGCAGCGCAACTCTATCTACGAGTATGAAACGTCGTGGAAACGCCAAAGAGACACCACCATGCCTCCATCAAAGGCGAGTTCGCCTTGCTATAAATAACTCGCCCAATGTAATCCTCAACTAAACACCTGTTGCACCGACAGTGTTAGCTTCAAACTGACAATTACGAGAGGACCAGACGCAATTAAATTTACTGGAGTAATTAAGGCGGCAATTAAAAAAGAGTATTGTTAGGTTAGTTTAATCGTCTATATCAATGCTTGTGATGGATGGGATAATGAGTGCTGTAAGACGAAGACGATTTGTAATTTTATTACTTAATTTAATTATAGTATTACCAGCTTTTAGACTACGGCTTTATCTAAGGTATATATTATGCTTTCGACTTGTTGTAACAATTGGATAAAGAATTTTCACCTGTTTGACTCTTTAGTACCTACTTCCTTGATGACCACTACACCACAGTGGCCGTCAAAATAAAAAAAATAATAAAATTGTACGACAAAATACTTCACATTCAGGTGTAAAGTACGTATATAGGCACAAGAAGTGGCAAAAAATACCAATTAAATAATTGCAGGCTCATTTTCATTCAGGAGTATTAATAACAAACATTGTATGAAGCCGTTGCATTCTTAGGGTTCCATACAAAATTGGTGAAAAGAAACTCCGCGAATGTTACTTAGTAGGTACGTAGAGAACTATTATTAATTCTGTGGTAGAGATTTACCTAGTCATTTTCTAATCCTATTTCATGTCAGTGGTTCCGAATGAATAATATAAAAATATTTTAAAGATAATAAGTTTTTCGAAAATATAATTTTAGGAGAGGTTTTTATTAAACACAATTTGTGACCAGGCAGTTTTAATTGGTATAGCTCAATGGCTCCATAACATTGCATTTTCATCCATTTTCAATAACAGCTTAGTTATTTATTTGAGGATAAATTCTTTAAACTTCAACTGCAATTTTTGACCAATACCATTGAAAGAGTGCCTTTCGGCGTTTCTTCTCTTCAGTGGACGGTTTCAAAGCGCTAGTGGTCTGTACTTTTTGAACAATGAATAATAAAAAGAATACTTTAAAAGATATTTATCAATGTGATTTGATGTAAAAAAGTGCATGCAAGGGACTATTTTCAAATTTTGACTCGGATAAAGACTAATATGTTCTTTGTTCGATTACATTAAAAATAAATACCATATAAGAAGAAGAAAGTACGGATCCACGACATGATAGTCCTAATGGCACTTGCCCACTCCTTACTTGTCTAGATAGAAGTCCATGACATTATCTCGAGTTCATTAAACCTTCACAATCAGATCGTCTTCATTATCGCAATTAAATAAAGAGACCTTACTTGACACGTCCTGATCTTTTAGCTTCTCACACTTGGTTCTAGTGTTTGTGTCCTTGTTTCTCACACTCGGTTGTTTGTGTCCTTGTTACTTCAATTAAGGAAGAAAGAGACAAATACAAAGAGTTAATGCTGTTAATATGGAACATGAGATTTAAACCAATTGGAGTTTACGCTTTTTAAATGAAAATTGGACTTTGAAAAACTATCACCTAAAATCTTTAAGGGACTCTCAACCTGATACAATAGACATTATAATTCCTTTCCGGTCTATTGATGTTTGTAGGTAGCTATTAAAATTTTAACATGTAAACTTAAGGTATGTAACATTTATTTTGGTGACAAGAAAACAATTTGCTGATTTTAAGGATTTGAAAAATGAATCATCCTTTGTTTTAATTGGAGTAAATCGTTTTTTTATGGGAGTTGAAGTTTATTAATTTTTCTTTATCTATTACTAGCTACTATTGAATATTCCATTGCGTTCCTTACTCACAAACGTATGTGGACTTTATCTGACCGAGAAAAAACTTACTTTATTCTAGTTTGAGCGGAAAAGTCTCGCAAGCCGGTTCGACTTACCTGCAAATTAAAAATAACACATTAGTACTTGTTTATATGCGTAATGCGATGTGTGTGAAGGGCATTCTGTACTGTAATGTTGAATACGAGTATACTTCAAGCATCAGATATTATCTTATCGAATATAAATAATAATAAATATATACGGACAAATCACACAGATTGAGCTAGCCCCAAAGTAAGTTCTTATGAAAGACTTGTGTTATGGGATACTAACTCAACGATACTATATTTTATAACAAATACATATATAGATAAACATCCGAGAACCAGGTCAATCTGAAAAAGATCGTTTTCCATCTTGACCTGACCGGGGATCGAACCCGGGACCATCCGTGTCGCAGGCAGGCGTGATGACTGCTGCGCCACGGAGCTCGTCGTCATCGTAATAAGAAAACCGTGTGTTTAAGGCGAAGTGAGTTCACTATTTTTAATTTGATGAATTCATAGAACGAATTATTACCGCCAAAAGTCGCCACTTGGCGGTAATTTATAATATCTATGAAAAGTGATAAAAAGAATACTACAAGTAATTTACTAGGGCACTCAGCTATTAGATTTTTTAAATTTGATACGATTTAGGTCTTATAGAATTAATTGCTGGGCGGCGCTAGTGTGTGAACTCACTTCGCCTTATCAACATTAATTACACTGTGAGCTGAGACTTTGTAAGTCCTATCCAAGGACCTTATACATTAGTAGAAGGACTGAGTATCTGTAGGAACTATTGGCATAGGAAGAGACGGAAATACTTCAGGTCGGTGTCCCGCTCGCGCATGTGTTAGGTGACATGTCGCCCGCTCGAAAACTCGCCCGCAAGCGTTAGTGTCGATCCCTCGGGAACAGTACTTTTCTCCAGGATGAAAGGAAGTCTATGTCCTGCTCTGTACTCCAGATAATGTGTATGCCAAATTTAACGGTGATCGTTTCAGTAGATAGGGCGTGAAAGCGTTACAACAAAAACGAATACAGTCACTTTCAGATTGGCCTGATTGAACGATCTTTTTCAGATTGGCCTGGGTCTTGGATGTTTATCTATATAAGTATATGTTATAAAATATAGTATCGTTGAGTTATAACCCACGCACGACATAAGTTCACAACTTACTGTGGGGCTAGCTCAATTTGTATGATATATCCCTATACATTTATTTATTTATTTACTTTCGTATTTATAATAGTAGTTGGGAAGTTGGGATTAAAGTTTTATACATTTTAAGTTTTAAATGTTAAAGAAATAACGATACGAAGTTCACCGGGGAGGTTGTAATAAATAAATCCACTTATAAGTAATTGTTTGCACGAGATGTTGGTAAAGGGCAGTGCATTATAAACGCAAACAATTATCGAAACCGCAGTGTGTTTGCGAATCAGCGGACCGGGATATTTACCACTCTTGTTTGCAATTCGTATTTAATGTATGTACTTACAGTTTCAGTTCAGCCGTGTGGTTCCCGGCAGAGTAGAATAGGACCACTCCAAGTCATCCCGTGGACGTCGTAAAAGGCGACTAAGGAAACACAAGCTAAACAAAGCTTATTAACATCAAAGAGACCTCTCCAACCCGTCTGGCCAGCGTGGAGAGTGTAGGCCAAATCCTCTAACTACTCAGGCTGGTATGTGGCTCTGGTAGTGCAGAGAGGGTCGTGCTCCTGCAGTGGAGACTGGAAGGACCTGATGATGATGATGATGACTTACAGTGAGCCATATACACAAGTATACTTTTTCCATACTATTGATGCTATTATACGAGTATTATTGGTGGTATATAAGTTTTCGTTATATAAGTTCAAAGTTATATAAAATAATTAAGGAAATATCTTAGATCCATCATTAAGTTTTAGCTTGTCATACTTATAAGATAATTATATTCATTTTATACAATACTTATAATGTTCTGTAACTCCGTTTGCGTAAATTATAGCCTATGTCACCCGCAGATAAATAAAGCTTTCTATAGGTGAAAGAATTTTAAAAATCAATTTAGCCGTTTCGGAGCCCCAATGCAAACAAATAAAAAAACCGGCCAAGTGCGTGTCGGGCCACGCGCAGTGTAGGGTTCCGTAGTTGCGAATGACAACTTTGAGTTCACACTATTTACACTCGCACCTTACAGTTTAACGACCAAAAACATCTAACAATGAAAATAGTATGAAATTTTACAGTTTATAAGTTGGTTGCCTATAACTTTTTAGTTTGTACTTACTACTCAGCTCTGATAGTTTTCCTTTCAACTTCAGTATATATGCTACTACTGTTTAGCAGATAGAGGGGGGGGACACTTACCTCTAACAAAAATTCGCACTTTAAAACCAAATACTTCGGAAACGGAGCCCTTAATCAAAAAATGGTGTTCTCAACCTCACAATATTTTTGAAAGACCTATTTAACGATACCCCACACAATAGGTAAATAGAGAAAAAAAAATACTCCCTCACTTTACTTGTATGGGAGCTACCCTAAAAAAAATTTTTTTTCAAGATTTTATTCTACCACTTTTTTGCCATGATTAATATACATACCCATACCAAATTACAGCTTTCTAGTACTTATAGTCTCTGCGTAAAACCGCGGACGGACAGACAGACAGACAGACAGACATGGCGAAACTATAAGGGTTCCTTGTTTACTACGGAACCCTAAAAACAATGAAATGTTCTCTCTTTAAAAATATAAGCATAAATAAATTGCGGAACGAGTTCGCCGGGACAGCTTGTAATACATTAATAAAATCCAATGCCGTGTTCAAGGCAGAGTGGAATAGGACCACTCCAAGTCTTCCCGTGAATGTCGTAGAAGGCGACTTAGGAAACTCAAAAGCTAAACAAAGCTTAATAAACATCAAAGAGACCTTTGCAACCCGTCTGGCCAGCGTGGAGAGTGTAGGCCAAATCCTCTGACTGCTCAGGCTAATATGGCTCTGGTAGTACAGAGAGGGTCGTGCTCCTGCAGTGGAGACTAAAAAAGACCTGATGTTGATGATGATGATGATGAAAATGAAAATGAAATAGGTACCTATTATGAAATAAAAACTCCAACTCAACTTATTTTGGGTTGGTTCAATCTGTGCGATTTGTAATTATATATTTATCTACTTATCAAAATCATGGAAGAAATGAAAAAACTAACTATGATAAAGTAATCTCTGCTCCTGAGAATGTTAATTATTTTGATGACCAATTCCTAAAACGCCCGGTGCATTTACTCTAACATTGGACAAGTACTGCTTTTAAAGTTATCCTTTCTAGTAAGCATGTGAATTAACTACGGGTTCATTGAAATTATAATGGGCTGTCTGTTAGTAAACTATAATATAATGACTGTTCCGATGGCATATGTCATAAGCTCTTGAGTACCCTTAGTCAATTTTGAGGGCAAAAATAAATAATTATGTATGAGTATAACAATTTACATTTGCTCTTCATCAATTATTATTGAGTACTGTTATTTTTCTATAAACATATAGAATAAGGTTAGGTACAAAAGTAACAAAGCGACGTTAATGTAGTTGTTCGGGGTTCGATTGGCAGACATGAAAATCACAATAGTTCCGGCACGCTATCTTGATGCTTATAGTGGAGTTTTCAATAATAATAGGTCGGGGAGAAAGTAATTTCGTATTTTGTATGAAGATTTTATCCGTCCATACAAAAGAGGTGTAACTTTGACATCAAATTTCTCAGACACAAAACGCTTAAACCAACTTTGTGCTATTCTTACTGGGACTGCAGTATGTTCATAAATACCAAAACTCAGTTTCTGCGTATTTTGCATAATTTCTTTATTTTTTAATTTACTTTTTAAAATGTAATTTTTTTTCGTCTATCTGATACATTTTTAATAAACAAAGAAACGGTTAAAAAGTTAAGGAAAAATATTTTGTACATTTCTATATAATTCTTGAAAATTGTACCTTTTAGATGGTATCTAATTCAGCCAGATACATACAACATTACCAAAGATATTTGATTACAACTTTACACATAAAAATACGAAATTACTTTTTCCCCGACCTAATATATATTTTCTACTATCGAACTAAAAAGCAAAATGCACTCTTTTTAAACTTTGTCAACGGTCTATAAGTCGAAGTTGGGCTATTAAGAATGTAATTTAATTAGGAGATCAATATTTTAAACATTCATTTAATATTGATTTCTTAGAACATAATTATAATTTAATTGATTAACAACAATTGTTGCTGTCCAACTTACTTACATGTTTTGTTTAGTGATAGTACTTAGTCCAAAATACCCCTGTTTATCTTTGTAAGTGGGATAGATCTTGTCTTAGTATCTGTAGGATTCATCCTGCAAGGTGGCCAAAAATATTCAAAACGGTGGGTTCAAAAAGGCCTACTCAAAGATACGCTAACAACAAAGCTAATACGAAAAAAAAAGATTCGCTTAGCAAGTATCCATATTTTAAGTATATTGCTTAATTTATCCTCCATTCAAATTTATAATAGGATACCTAAAGTTGATATTCAACCATGTTTGACAGTTGTTGTTTCACGTTGAATAAACAAACGCCATGAGTCGAGGATACTTTTAAATGAATAAAGAAAATAAATAATTGCGGTTGAGTTGAGTAAAGGAAGCCTTAGGGATCCGTATACTCACAGGTGGCATCTTAACTGAAAATGTTCTTAAATGACATTCTATCACTGTCTAGATATCCTAGCTAAAACAAAGACAGTCTGAGATTTAAGAATGTAACTAGTAAAGATTATTTCGAATGTTCGCTGGTTGTAATATGAATGTTAATCTCTATAAACTGCATTTACATACAAAAAAATATATATGCTGGTTTTGCAGCATTCATGGAAGCACGTTTAAACAATTTGAGGTATCGCAATATCTCGGCGATTACGGATAAATCTAAGTAGTATTACAACATAATTGTACTTGACCCTCTTTTCTGAGAACTTACGATTCAAACAGAAGTACACAACTAATGCATTAAACCGTATTTTTACATTGCTGAGATAATCATCTTTTTCTAAATTATAGAAAGAAATAAACTGTGGAAAATTAACGCCTAAAATATTTATTGAATTTCAATAATATTGAATTTGAAATTATAATGGGCTGTCTGTTAGTAAACTATAATATTATTAATTTTAGGCGGTGTATAAATATTTTGATAGATCAGAAATTGAAATCACTTCCATGAAGATCTGCACAATGTCCAGTGAATGCGGTCTGCACTGGATTACTCAGTGACGTATTCGCCTAATGTCAGTAGGTCAGGTGGAAACTCAACAGATGGTCACCGCGTGCGACGACGGCTGATGTCTTACATCATTTATGTAGGTAATGTTATATTCTCTAAACAAATATTCATAATATCTTAATTTATAATATCGGTATCATTCAAAAACAAGGTTGATTAGAAGCTTGTACGTAGATAATATGTGCTTACGAAGCGGCCCTGCAGATCTACATATTTCCTAACGTTTGACAACTTCGGTGTTCAATGTTTTGATGATGACTTCAACATCCATTGCTTTTTCTATATCTTAAATTAAAAAGTCAATCATACGAAAGCCTTAAAATGACTTAAAAGTGACCAAAACGTTCTATACCCTAGTTGTCAAAAGTGCTTACTTTATGTTACTTTACTACGTGTAAATGACCTGCAGCAGGCCGATTTGCTAACTCGGTGTACAACGATTTGATTGTCACTTTAGCATCCATTACGGTTTTCATATCTTAAATAAAAATAGCCATTCATACCGAAGCCTTAATGAATATTGAAGTTACCATGAAAATGATGTACACCGTAGCTGTCAAAAGTTAGCAAATAGGCCTGCTGGATATGGTTCAAACTTGGATGGATTACATAAAGGGATAAACATCTGTATGTGTAGTATATTTTCATGAAAACTTGTTGCTTGATTGTTCTTATAATTATGAAATATTACACCCGCGTAGACTCACGCATATTACATCAAAAGCAATTAAATACCTGTACAGTTCAACTCTGATTGTCGAAACGTTATTAACATTGCGCTTGCGCATCGGGCGCGTGTCACGATTTGTTGCATAGTTGCAACGCAATGGTAGGCAATGCAATTTTTTATTGCACTTTTTACCCCACCCGACCTGAAGGAAATTTATATGATTTAACAGTACCTGTATATGTATATGGAAAAACTATAGGCTAAACATATAAACATATTTTTACTTTATTATCCCTTACAGGGTAGACAGAGCCATAGAGACAGACGTCATAAAACTGGATTGATTTTCTTTGAATTAAATCTTTTTTCATTGCATTACATTTCCAAAGGTCGCGTTTAGCGTGTTAGTGGGCGTAAATGTGGAAAGCGAATTCATAATATTACGTGAATCCTTAAATATAGGCTCCGTGGCGCAGCGGTCAACACGCTAGCCTGCGACACGGGGGTCCCGGGTTCGATCCCCGGTCAGGTCATGATGGAAAAAGATCTTTTTCATATTGACCTGGGTCTTGGATGTTTATCTATAGGTATAAGTATATATTATAAAATATAGTATCGTTGAGTTAGTATCCTGCGACACAAGTTCACAACTTACTGTGGGGCTAGCTCAATGTGTGTGATATGTCCCTATATATTTATATTTATTTATTTATATTAAGTTTAGCTTAGCAGTTGTGGTTCATTTCGTTACGCGGTATCACCAGAAGGAGTGTAATGTGTGTTAGATATTTAATTTTGTGCAAAAAAAATGTTATTTTTTCGACTTCTCTGTATCGATCCAGTAGGAAAAGTTCATATTAATGGACTGAATCGCCTCTTAAAAGTTTGTTAAGTGTACCTTCACACATTATACCATTTAATTTTGAGCTCCTGGTAATTTTTGACCCTCGAAACCAAAATCACAAATAGAACACAAAAGCTAAGAAAAAATGGTAAAATCTAAAAAACACCTTCCATAAAAATTTACCGGTTAGGTCTTCGTCCAAGTATAAGAAAAAAGTTTATCTTCTAAGAAAAATCGTTCATATCACCTAAAAATGTTTTTCAAAGAGCCTTATTTCACTTATATCCATGAGAGCAGGACCACTAATTACCGCTCATGGATTATTCATTAGCCATAAATCTTGAACTAAGTGAGTCAAGTCAATATGTCGAGTGAAGACTTTATTGTTCTGTCATGTGGATTCGTCACGATTATATTTAAATTCTATAATTTTGACACGTTTTCGGAGAACTTTGGAGTCGCCTGGAAGCGCATGTCTCCATACAAACGGAAAAAGGGAATTGTAGCAATATTTGATAATTTTGAAGTAAAATTAAGCATTTAATCAATTATTCTTATTATAATCTACGTACGTTCCTATACAGCTTGGTTAAAATACCAATGGTTTGAGAATTACAAGCCTTTTCAAATTTGTATGGAAATCTTGAGAGGCGTATAATTCTCAAACATTTAATAATTTAACCAAACTGTATAGGAACGTACGTAGATTATAACGAGATTAATTGATTGGATGCTTAATTTTGCCCTAAAATTATCAAATATTGCCACAATTCCCTTTTTCCGTTTGTATGGAGACATGCGCGTCCAGGCGACTCTTTAATATATTTTTTTTATTTCGTTAATTAATCATCTTATTACAAACATGTCAGCAATTATTAAAAAAAAACATGTATGACATATTTAAAAAAATATATAACAAGTTCCATTCTTCCCCTTGCTTAGAAGTTATCAAGGTTTCGACAAAGAGGATAAGCCGCTACTGTTGTCAAGCGTTTCCAAACTTAAATTCGTTCTGCAGTGTCGACCCAGGTACAATTTAACTCGCACCATTATACACATACATACATTATAGTACCTCGCACACAGACGTATGCACGGATGTTTGTTTGTTTTTCGTATGTGTAAGTGGCCAACACTGGTGTCAGATTTTTCAAGCTGCCTTAAGGTCTCTGACAAAGCTTAACGACTGCCATCAACGATGACAGCCGGGACCAACGGCTTAACGTGCCTTCCGAAGCACGGAGGAGCTCGAGATATTTTATGCCACTTGCTGTCACCCATCCAAGTAGGGACTGCACCAGGGGTTACTTAACATACGCAGCGCTCATAGAGCTCACACCCACTGGACCATCGGGCTCCTCGGATCCTGCACGGATGTAAAGTTTCGTTGGAAAGATTTCTGTTGGAAACAGTTTCTTTCGACGTTTCTTCTCTGCAGAGGTCATTTTCGAAACCCTAGTAGTCTGTTGCTTTTGAACAAAAATTAATAAAATACATAAGACTTAATAACATAATTTTAAACGTGCTTCGACGTGAAAAAGTCTGTAAGGGCCTATTTTCTGTATGAACGTTTTGAATTTTCAGGCGTAAATATCACTCTACTTCATTCTTTACTACTAATTACTAATCTTCAGTTGGTTGGTCTGGCTTATTCTATACAAACTTCTCAATATTTATACTATTCAAACAAGAATGTGTGCAAGTCAACGTGATTGAATGTTTTTTTTTTTTCACATTGATCCGCGATTGGCAATGTTATTCGATGGAAATTAGCTGTTTACGTTTATGGAGACCTCGAGGCGCTGTAGTGGCCAGGTTTACTTTACCTAATATAGTGGCGATATAGAAGAATGGTGGGCATGACTGATGAAAGAATGGAACAGGTATTTATATACTACGCCTTTGAAGGGCAACTTTTTCAGGGTCCCACACCTTAAAGGAGGAAACAAATAGGGTCATTTCGTGATCCATCTACCTGTCAAAACCCTTTTTCTCGGGAATGCGTATCAAATGGAAAGACGCTATTATGGCCAAGTTCCTTATATAGAGGCGATACGGAAAAATGGCGCATTTGATTTATGAAAGAATGAAGAAAATATCTATTTACTTTGGCTCTGAATCGCACCAGCCTTTTTTCTTTCTGAGATGTGTAAGATTCTTCATTAAAATAAAAGTAAAACATAGTTCATCATTGGAGATATTTGATCAAGTATGAAAAACTGGATGCAATACTGTTCACCTCAGAATACAGAAATCTAGAGTCATGTGGTCTCAATTTGTTCTCAGAGACTCGCATAGATGGCGCCACTCGAAACAACACAACATTGTATCTACCGTATTATGAGAATATAAAAACATGGTTCACAAAATATATCTTATTAAAAAGCACCGTATATTTAGTAAGTTAAAGGCTAACGCAGATTACCGCCATCTAGTATCGACTACCAAGCAACTCTCCTGCGCAATACATTCGCCTACTTTTCGCAACCTTAACTTGGTCCAATATTTTTGTATGAGGTGGGCAGTCTATTACGTTAGTATTATATTGTCTTTGCTAGAGTGAAAGGTCGGGTGAAATCGAATCTAAACGAGTCAAACTGCACGAGGCTGTAGGTAGGCCACGGTATTGGCCAAAACATTGTCAAACGTGTAGAGTACTGACATAGTGACAAGTAACGTGTCGCAGTGGCGAGGTTGGCGTACGCTAAGCTCCTACTGAGCGAGACTAAACGAGCTTCCAAAATGTGGACGGCATTAAACTGTATGGTAAAGTGTAGGCCACGAAGTGGGCGGTGGACTTAATGATAAAGTGAGTGACTGAACGAGACTGAACAATCTTCCAAAAAGTAGACGGCATTATAAAGTGTTCGCCAAAGTGGAGAGGGGGCTACTGACTTAGTGACAAAGTAACGTGTCGCAGTGCTGAGGTTGGCGTACGCTAAGCCCCTTACGACGCACGACGTAATCCGCGTCGTTTGACACATTTCACTTGACCCCGTAAGCCGTTGGACTACTTAACGGATTCATGACTTGTGTTGTCGAATAGTTTCCAACTAAGTGAGGAACTTGAAAGCATAGCAGGAGAACGTACTGACGCTTAGACATGTTAAGCAACCTGAGTGTAGCACATTTGGATTGTTAACCACCAGATATTTAATAATATCTCGAGGTTTTCCATGCTCCAAAAACCGATAGCCGTAATAGTTATCGAAAGAACTTGTATATTAAAATGCTTTAATTATACAGTCTTTCAAAAATTATTAAATATATGACTCGTTTGGCTAAAAGTAAAAAGCCTTTGTCATTCAGTAGTTTTTAGGCATACTAAATATAGTCATACGTACAAATCCTGTTTTTTTTTTCCGAAAGAAACTATTTTTATATTTACTTAATACGCTTTAATACTAATTAGCCTCATTTTATTAGGCAGTCCTGTAAAAAAGGGGCGTAACTAATCAAAAAGATTTGGAGATAAATGTCTGTGCCGCCTGTGTGTGGATGGCGTAGAACTGCCAAACCCTTTTTCTCTCATTCATAGAAAATCTCTTATCATTTCTTTTTTCTTTTTCTTTTTTTTTATTAATTATAGAATTAGGCATATTGAAACACTCGCGTTTTTCCTCAACTTCAACTGTCTGAACTGTGAACCGTTTCGTTTTTATTGTACAGTGTATCCGAGCCATAGGACACTAGATTCCGAAGCATCTTAGGTAAGATTTTAAGGTTATTTTTGAGTTCTTCTACTTATTTAAGAGCTTTATAGCTCTTGTCGATGGAGTATGCGCCAAATTTCTCTATCTTCTGCTTTACACTTTAGTTCTTGATACGACATGACACCAGCCTTCATCTTTAGTTGGTCAACAAAACTTTTCCTTGGTCTCCCTGGACCTTTCTTTCCTTTTACCTTACCCTCCAGTATGTTTTTAAAGAAGGCATCATGTCGTATCAAGTGACCAATCATCCTACACCTCCTATCCTCTATTTCGTTTATCAGTCTTCTTTTCTCTCCTACAATTAGACAAATTAAACAAAAAATAACACATCTTTTTTCTTTACAATATTAATCTCTGTTTATCTCCTTAGATTTAGATCCATGGAAATCTCTTAACAGATAATGTATCCATGTGGTAACCGGCGTGTTCTCTCTATGAATTCACAACACTTGTTTTTTTGTCAAGTGTGTTGTTAATATAACACTGCTCAAAAGCATCTGACGTAACAAACTGCAACATAGTAATACCAGCCTAATGCTTTTTCGCCCTTGAGCTCTGATATATCACTACGTTGCCACCTCATGACTATTTATCACTAAACAAATAATAACTGTCATTCACACATTGGCAGGTTGGCCGTGTGCTGACCCTTACGTCATTTAGGCGTAAGACAGGTTTAATTGCCTACGGCTTCATTCCGACTCCTCACGCGTGGTCGTGACTTAAAGGATATACTATGTTATTAATAACATAATTACAAAAGTGTGGATATATATTGTAATGAAGAGCGGTTGAGCAACGTATTACACGCATCTATACGTAGTACAGCAAGCAACTAGCTTTTTGATCACATATTCTTATTTCAAATTCATATTTCAAAGATATAAAGTGTATTTCATTAATGGGTAATTTTTTTCAAAAATAAGGTCTATTTTTACTCTTAAATTTTGTTTTTCCCTTTCTAATTAAAATATAGCAATAAAGTGACACAACTTTTTTATGTGTATGAAGAATTGGAAAGTTATATAAGGCTGTTTTGAAATAGTGGGACAATTAATATTATGAGATACTTACCTATTGTCTAAGCGTGGTCTAAACACAAGAGGATAACGTGGAGTACAAAGGGTAATCAATTAAATATTGTTCCCTTATTAGCATGCATTCGAAAAATAAATAAAACGCGTTGTCTACGTAAATAGTTTGTCTGTAAACAACTGTATGTTTTCCTTGACCCTGTACGTAAAAGGCGGTGTGTACGAGGAGATTTGTTCCATTGATACGAAATAATCCTCCATGTAATTAAGCCCAAAATAAAACTGATTCAAGGGCTGAGTCAACCAATCTCTGGCTACTGGTAATCAGACACTTGAGTCTGGTATAACATTATGTTAAAATTTGATTACTTTCTGAGTATAAACGTTATGATTATGACTATACATCTGGCTTGATATTTTACGTTATGAGGGTTTTTTGAAATAGCCCAGATGGTATACAAAGAATCATATAATGAAAGATTATCATTGGCATCACTGCCTCCGTGGTCCAGCGGTTAAGGCGTTCGCCTTGTTGACCCGGGGGTCGTGGGTTCGATTCCCACGGGAAGCATACTTTGTTAAGTTGTTTCCAGTTTGGTCAGGACATTGCAGACATGAATCGCCTGATTGTCTGATAAGAAAGATGATTCCGTGCTTCGGAAGGCACGTTAAGCCGGTGGTCCCGGCTGCCATCTGGTAGTCGTTAAAGGAACCACGTCAGAGGCCGAGAGGCGGTTCCGCAGAACTCTGACACCAGGGTGTGCATGGTCGATTGACCGTGTCACCTACACGAAATGATGATGATCATTGGCTAATACTGGACAAT
The DNA here is from genome assembly GCA_963082605.1 of Rhodophaea formosa. Lineage (NCBI taxonomy): Eukaryota > Metazoa > Arthropoda > Insecta > Lepidoptera > Pyralidae > Rhodophaea > Rhodophaea formosa. Next base: position 20,815,760 of record OY720205.1, on the reverse strand, counting down.
AGCGATGGCTATAAAATAGTTGTCCAAATAATAGTAAAGACAACGCTTCAGCGTTTCTATCATGTATTTTACTTAAAAAACAGTTTTTCTTTCCAACGGAGGATATAATAATATGCGATGTTGTTTTTGCATATTCAAATGAGACAAAGTTACATACAAGTTCAATGCCTTTTCATTGCACACACTTTTTTCATTGAGTTTCATTGCCAAAGATCATAGATTTTAAAAAAAAGTTTCGTCTAATGCCAGAGATGCTGTTGAATATAAATTTTTCTACATAGACGAAAATATCCAGAATACACATTTTTGAGTGCAAATCCGCACAATTATCCAAATCCGAAATGATGTCGACGCAAGAAAACGTTTTCAATAGAATACGAAACGAAAATCAGCAAAAATCTATCTTGGAAGCATTTCCTCGGTGGCAACAAGTTGCAGCGAACTACAATGTAATCTTCGTCGTTTGACACATTTCACTTGACCTCATGCCTTGCGAGTCGCTCGACGAGTCCACTTGTTAGACGTAGAATTATTTGTTCTAGAAGTAACAAGGATCGTTGTTTGACATATACTACTTGACAGCGTGTCAGAGGCGAGTTTCTCGACATAGATTACATGGTCTAGAAGTAAGAAGGATCGCTGTTTGAAAAATTCTACTTGATCGCATCTCAAGGGCGAGGTGCTCGACGAGTCTAGTTGTTAAACATAGATTATATGATCTAGAAGTAACTAAGGATCGTCGTTTGACACATTTCACTTGACCTCTTGCCTTGCGAGTCGCTCGACGAGTCCTCTTGTTAGACGTAGAATTATTTGTTTAGAAGTTACAAGAATCATCGTTTGACACATTTCACTAGACCTTACGTCTGGCTGACAAGTCGCTGGTCGAGTCAATTTGTTCATCATTGTCATTTTGACGAGCTTCGTGACGCAGTGGTTACCACGCTAGACTACGACACAGGGGTCCCGGGTTCGATCCCCGGTCAGGTCATGATAGAAAACGATTTTTTTCAGATTGACCTGGGTTTTGGATGTTTATTTATATGAGTGTATATTATAAAATATAGTATCGTTGAGTTAGTATCCTGTGACACAAGTTCACAACTTACTGTGGGGCTAGTTCAATGTGTGTGATATGTTCCTATATATTTATTTATTTATTATCATCATCAGGTCTTTTTAAGTCCCCACTGCAGGAGCATGACCGTCTCTGTACTACCAGAGCCTTAAATTAGTCAGAGCACTCAGAGGTTTTGGCCTACACTCTCCACGCTGCCCAGACGGGTTGGAGAGGTCTCTCTGATATTTATATAAGCTTTGTTTAGCTTATGTTTCCTAAGTCGCCTTCTACGACATCGACAGGAAGACTTGGAGAGTTTCTTTTCTACTCTGCTGGGTTCTATTCACACGGCTTGTTTTACAAATGACAAGGATCGTCGTTTGACACATTAGAGTTGGCCACATGTCTCGCTGGCGATTCGTTCACGAATGTAGGGAAAGGGTTTGTTGTTTGTTAATGACAGCACCAGGAAATGAAACCTTAAGAGCTTTGTTTCCTTAAAAAATCAAACATTCAAAACATACTTCTGAAAGATCACTTACGAAACGAGTATTTTTTTTATAATGAACAATAAGATTACGCGCAAACAAACAAACATTGAAAAAAAAATACCAAGTCACTTCCAGTATTTCTCTATACACAAACGAGAGTGAGTGAAAGTAACTTGAGGTCGCGTGCATCGTGAGAGTGCGCGGGGAGGGGAAGGCCGTGCGTACGCGCACGTTTGCGTAACGTAATGTAATAGTCTGACATTGACCGTATTTGGCGCGAATCGCAATCCTAATGGTTTAAAGATGATTACGATGGGTCTGAAGTAGTTTTGACGCTGTTAAATTAATGATTTGGTGAAGTTATTATTTTCAACTGACTTCTAAAAAAGAGGTTATCGATAAGACCCGTTTGTATATATATATATATATATATACCTATTGTTAGAATTACACAGTTTTTGCATATGTTAGTCTATGCCAGCTTGTAAAGCCGTGGGCCAAATTTCATTATGTGCATGCAAAGTATATTTTTATGTTTGTCCACTCATATTTCGGATTTCATTAATTCTTTTTAAGATGAATTTGGCAAAGTTCAATTTAGGGAACAGTGCAACTTGTATGAAGCGCTATACCTGTGATTTCAGCCTCCAGTTTATTGGCTTTAGCCATAAATCCTCCGGTAAACGCGTAGAGTAGACGGTAGACTACTACTATAGAGAGTTGTGAGCACTCTACCCTCTACTCTACCATTTACCGGAGAATTTATGGCTAAAGCCAATAAAATGGTGTAGGTAGGTTGATTGATAACCGTTGATCATTGCCAAGTGAGACAAAAATCTGAGCGGTACATTATATTTTTACAATTTAATGACGAACAAGATTCTGTCATCTCTTAAGAAAACCACGATGGAATCACAACCAAAAGGTATTGCTTGTGGTTACCTTCAACAGCAAAAAGAGCTTACAAAAGAGAACAGTATTCCCAGAACCGCGTCTTTGTTAACCAATTAAAATCGGCCTCGCCTCGCGTTTGATGTGCCCGCAAGTGGTGAATCAAAATATAGCAGACATTTACGAGTCACGGAAATAGATCACAATGCCCGGGCCAAACGAAATTGCCTACAATGTGAGAGTAAATTCATGATTCGACTCAGGAGTCGGTTCAGTAACATAGGCTATGTTATATAATGTTTTCGCGATTGTTTCCTAGTCCTTGCAAAAGATGCATTACAAGAATGCTTCGGGAGGCTATTGATAATATAGGCCAAGGGGCACTGAGACCCTGATAGACTGAATGAATCGCCAAAGTTGACGGCGATTCACAAGACTACAGGAACTTTACTAAAAAAACGTAATGTATTGCAGGTTTTAACTACTACTGTCTGCACTTTTAGGCTAATAGAGTTTATTTAGGCTTTAATATTCTAAGTTTAATCGTCAGTATTACATTGTCTTTGATATTACATTAAAATTTCAAGATAGTTTCACCGAGCTTTGAACGGCGGTATGATTTCAATCCATTTATTATTTGGCGATACTCCCAACGATTAGGGCCGAATCACCATTAACCTTGAGACAGCATATCAAATTGTATCTTTTGTCTCCTATTTTTATATCCACTAAGACAATAGAAAATGACTATTGGTACATGTTTTGAACACGTGTAAGAGATTTTCATTTGTTATTTGAAAATATCTTCGTTTCTAGGAGAACGTGTCTGTTTTATTGCCTTGCAAACTCTAATAAAACATGAGTAACCGGATATTACATTTGAACAGGAAATTCTTTTATTTCTGTGTTTATTGCAAAATATATTTATGGCAAGCAGTTAAATAAATAAATATGAAGGGACAAATCACACGGATTGAGCTAACCTCACAGTAAGTTGTGAATGCAATGTCGGGAATTAACGCGAAAACATACCGTTTTTCTCCAGACGTTTCGGCCGGGTTACACCGACCGTGGTCACTGGTCACTGGTCATGGACCAATCACTGGTCACTGGTCAATGGTCCATGACCAGTGACCAGAGTAGTTGTAAGTTGTGAACTTGTGTAGTAGGATACTAACTCAACCATACTATACTTTATGATAGATACATACATAATATACAGAGCCAAATCCCAGGCCAATCTGAAAAAGATGGTTTTCCATCACGACCTGAGCGGGGATCGACCCCGGGAACCGTCGTGTCGCAAGTTGGCGTGTTTGCCACTGCGCCACGGAGTCGCCCCGATATTCCACTGCGTCACATTTTAACCCCCGACGCATAAAAAGGAACAATTGAGGAAGTGTCGATCATTAAATTATCTGTTGATTCAATTTGATGTGTATCATTATCATCAGCCTATACTTGTCCACTACTGGACATAGGCCTCCCCAATTGCACACCATCGAGATCTATCTTCGGCTGCTCTTTAATGCGTGTGCAAAAGCTCAATTTAATGATTTATTTATATAGCACACCAAAGAGATTACAAGCAAAAACAAGAGCAAAACGTATACATAGATTGAGTCGATCTATTGAGTCGATCTAGTTTATAATCCTTTAACAGGCGTGCCTAAACGCTTGAGAAATTAAAATTTAAATAAATCGCTAAGGCGCACAGTAATTGGACTTAATAAAATAAAACACTAAACATAAATAAACATAAAAAGTGGTAAAGTTATTATGTATTTAGATAAATCAATATTTGCCGTCTAAACTTATAAAGTGACAAAAATTATAGATATCTATTTCTCTGTTAGAGACTAGGATTTCATAAAATAAATACTTGTAATATTCGAATTCAATAAACACACAACTGGACAGAAAACAAAAATTGAAACTAAAACTCGTAAAATGTACTCTTTTTTACAAATTGGCGCATAGGGAACAAAAAAATGTTGAATGTTTGAAATTGAGACCAGTAAATTCAAATGTTTTGCAAAAATGTATCGTAGCAAAAACATTTGCGAAATTCTGTATCATATTTTTTTGGAATTCCTGTATGTAAAATTACATTTCATAGCAACGTGTACTAAAAATAAAGGAAATAAAAACGATTGTTAATCTCATCTTCTTCGAGAGGAGCCCGATGGTCCAGTGGGTGTGAGCTCTATGAGCGCTTACGTATGTTAAGCAACCCCTGGTGCAGTCCCTACTTGGATGGGTGACCGCAAGTGGCATAAAAATATCTCGAGCTCTTCCGTGCTTCGGAAGGCACGTTAAGCCGTTGGTCCCGGCTGTCATCGTTGATGGCAGTCGTTAAGCTATGTCAGATGCCTTAGCAGCTTAAAAAATCTGACACCAGTGTTGGCCACTTACACATACGAAAAACAAACAAAATCTTTTCTTTTCACAGAAATTATGTCCTTTTATTTCCTTCTATGCCTCTTATGCTTTATTATTAGCCGTATGGTTCCCGACAGAGAAATGTAGGACAACTTCAAGTTCTCCCTTGGATGTCGGAAAAGGCGACCTAGGAAACACAAGCTAAATAAAACATCAAAGAGACCTCTCCAACCCGTCTGACCAGCGTGACGAGTGTAGGCCAAATCATGTGACTTCTCTGGCTAATATATATGTCTCTGGAGTACAGAGAGGGTCGTGCTCCTGCAGTAGAGGCTAAAAGAAACCTGATGATGATTTCCCTTGACTTAAAAAAAAAATATTAATGTTGGTTTGAATAATTGATACGTAATAGCGAGACAACATGTTTCAATAGGCACATTTGTTGTCATGTTGGATATATTAGTTGTCACGTTGGATTGTCTTGTCGCAAAATAACTATCTGATATAAAAAGTCAATAAAAATAACTTGTTTCTAAGTTGGTGAAAAACGCAAGATGTTTTCGTACACGACATCGCCATAAACCGAATAATTTTAGTTTTTATCTTGACACGTCACCTAATGGCGATATTGCGTGCGTACAAAGGAATCAACTTTGAGCACAAAATATAAGGGATACGGAAGGATAATATTGTAATTTGTTCAAACGGAGTATAAACTTATCTTGCATTAACTCTTATTTTTTGAAATCCGCTTCTAGCCTAGGCTTGTCCTAGAGACATTATGCATTATCTTAAGTGGTATGACACCACACTGCATTTTCTTGCATTAACCACCAAATCCATTTTTAGGAATCCACTTCTAGTCTAGGCTTGACCTGGAGAAATGAGGCATAATCTTAAGAGCTTTAACGCTATGATTTTCTGATGGCTCACCGCACGTTACATTCAACACAAAGTACAACACACGGGTAGTAGACTTACCTATGTCCGTTTCAGATGAGCAGCAGCAGCATTTTGGTACGGTATTCCCAATAAGCAAGTTGACATAAATGTAGAGAGTAATAGGAAATTATTGATAAAATTATCCAAAAATGCAACCACATAGCTCACAGTGATATCAAAAACAAATGTTGCTGTGCAATTCTGACAAAATGGGAGCACTTTTACTTATTTAATTCAAGGGGAACTGTAGATTTCATGATACATAAACTGCTACACCAACATGTATCGGCTAAGAAACTCATACTTTTACGTGCACTGTTTTGTTTAATATAGATTCAGACCCTATGTCACTTCTTCTTTTTCTTGGCGTGTGTGCAAAATATACCCGTGGTGATGAGTACTCTACCCACTAAGACAGCATTATCAGTGGTTAAGGGACATATGAAACAAGATAATATTTTTTTTCTGTGTCACTAATTTAATCACTAACTTATAATAATTATTCTGATATTGCCGGAGCACACTTCACAAATTGCATGTGGCTTCCAACGCAAGTGTTGCATTTTCTCATTTTTCAGCACTCCAAATATTTTCATATATTTCGGTACCGGAACGCAAGCTTGTTCTGTAACTTCTTTACTTTATATCCTAAGTGTGGGGACTAAGACCCCTGCCGATTATGTACATAAATTATATAACATCTTTTATTCAGACACAGTTTATGTTTTAGTGGCAGAATGGCCTGAACGCCTGTAATCATGAGAACGTCTTAGATTCTATTTCCACAAATATAAATAAGTAGACATTCAAATAAATAAATAAATATATACGGACAAATTACACGGTTTCCATAAACAAAACATAGATTCCACCGGAAGGAATCAATTATTGTATAATTTTTTTATACAGCAGCCATGAAGCAAACCAAAGAGATTTGCTAAATTGTTTTATTCCAAATCATAAGCCAAATCCGACTTTCACGTAGGTAAGTATTTCAACTCACTTTACTAGCAGTCAAAGTGTCATCATCGTCATCATTATCTCAGCCATGTAAGAAGTAGTGATGTACAAACCTCGAGGCGTTGAGTTGGCAGGACTCTGTGAGCTCGGTAAGCTTGAAGACCCCAGCCTAGCCGAGTCGCGAGCTCTCTGAGTCACGCCTCGAGGTTTCAAAAGAGTCAAGCCTTCAAAAGAGCCTTCAATGAAAGCTCGAGCTTAAAACTTGGAGAGAGAGATCACATTTACTAATTTTCACTAATTTTATCGCTCCACGAGAAAATCTTCCACCTGACAACGATCAGCCCTGGCCCATGGTGGAGGCCTCGAGCCTTGTACATCACTAGTAAGAAGTCCACAATTACTGGACATAGGCCGCTCCCAAGGATTTCCAATATATAAATATAAATATATAGGGACATATTACACAAATTGATCTAGCCCCACAGTAAGTTGTGAACTTGTGTCGCAGGATACTAACTCAAAGATACTATATTTTATAATATGTACTTATATAGATAGAAATCCAAGACCCAGGTCACTCTGAAAAAGATCGTTTTCCATCATGACCTGACCGGGGATCGAACCCGGGACCCCCGTGTCGCAGGCTGGCGTGTTAACTGCTGCGCCACGGATCTCGACATACAGACCAATACGACCAGTTGGAAGCAGACTGCATCCAGCACCTTCCTGCGACCTTGGTCAGGTCATCGGTGAGTGCGTGGTCGCGAATCAAGAACTTTTCCGTCCAATCATGTGCTTTTACTGTTTGCAAAATATTTAGAAGGTAAATATAAGTATATAAATTCGTGTACGAATACTCTTTCAATATGTTTTAAAATTCTTCGTCTTTTTTGTATTACTTACTTTATCTTCGTTTGGAGGCAAGAAACTTGTTAACGGGACACTTACCTGTAATAAAATAAAGTATTTTTAATAAATATTATTTATTATATTCTTTATTATATTGAAAATGTCTAAAATGAAATAAAAAAATGTGTGTTCATAAAAGTTAGAAAAATAATCTTAATTTTTCTTAAAGTTGCAATTAATCTAATGATCGTTTTAATTGTTTATTTATTACGTCTTCAAGCCTTATTTTTTTTTACCGATCACCTGTAATTTTGCTAATTCTTTGAGATACAGACCAATACCAATTCATCGCCGAAAATAGGTACTGTTAAAGAGGGATTGATACTTACGCAAGAAAACATATTCTGATCATGTCTTTGGCATTTTAATAACCAATAGTTAAAAAGAAAATAAAAAAGGAAACACTTAACCAACAAAATAGTTTACTTATCAATGGAGTTTGTCATTTATTTGAATCAAACGATTTAAACCCAAAGATACCACATTATTATCAGGAGACATTTCGCATTCAATTCCACAGATGCTGAGCTAGGAGCTAGACTTTGACAGTGCTGAATATTCATGCGCGGATCCGAGTCTAGATTTTAGGTAATATGTCGTTGTTGCGTCACTCGCCTTATGAATATTTCTGTATTTCATCTTAGCTTAATTTAATCTTGAGGGGAGTTGCAGATTAAAAGGATTTTTGCGGTCTGCAGATATTAAATTAAATTAAGACTGGAAAATATATTTAAAAAAAATAAAACTTTGGTAAGACAACAAAAAGAACTGACTGATAAGATTGAATAAAAAAAAACATAGCAGTTAAAAAGGCGGAATGCGTCGTTTTTTGCGGAAAAGCAAGCATACTAAAACTGTTGTTAAAAAGATATCCGATACTACTAGCTGAAAACAGTTCGTAGATACTGAAGGAAAACATCTGGCCAAAATGGTTTAACAGAAAGGCGAAATGCCGATGCATTATGTAAAGAGCATATTTATAGATATTTTGCAAATGTTTTTAAAAGTAAAATATGAAAACTGCTTTGTAAGACACGAAAGAAATAAAAAAAACTGACTAAAAAGGATGAATAAGAAGGTGGAATGCGTCGCATGTGGAAAAGCGAGCAAACTGTTAACTACGAATAAAATATTGTTTAAAAGTAGAACATCAGATACCACTAGCTGAAAACAGTTCGTAGATACTGTAGGAAAAATTCTGGCCAAAAAGGTTCTATAAAAAGGCGAAATGCCAACGCATTATGTAAAAGGTGGGCGAACAATAAAGCGCAGGCCGTGTCATCACCGCTGCGCTGACCCAAATAGTAGGAAATGGCCATCGCGGCTGCAAAATACTAGAAATGTACTGAAATATTGAGGTACTAATGACATTTAGTATCATCATAATCATCATCATCAGGTCTTTTTAGGTCTCCACTGCAGGAGCACGACCCTCTCTGTACTACCAGAGCCATATAATAGCCTGAGCAGTCAGAGGATTTTACACACACTCTCCACACTGGCTAGATGGGTTGAAGTGGCATCTTTGATGTTTATAAGCTTTGTTAAGTTTGTGTTTCCTATGTCGCCTTCTACGGCATTCACGGGATGACATGAGGTGGTCCTATTCCACTCTACCGGGAACCACACGGCTTGTAAAACGGTGTAGACACGAAATAAAAAACTGACTAAAAAACGAGTATATTAGTAGGTACGTTTAAAAGTACAACGTCAGATACCACTAGCTGAAAACATTTCGTAGATACTAAAAGAAAAATTCTGGCCAAAAAGGTTCAATAAAAAGGCGAAATGCTGACGCATAATGTAACAAGGCATATTTTTGAGTAACTTGAAAATGCTTTCAAAAGTATAACATTACGAAAACTGCTTTATAAGACACGAAATGAAAAAAAAACTGACTTAAAAGGTGGAATAAGAAGAATTGATGTGTCGCATGCGGAAAAGCGAGCAAACAGCTACATTTAAAATATTGTTTAAAAGTAGAACATCAGGTACCACTAGCTGCAAAAAGTTCGATTTGATCCTTTTTGGCAGAAAAATTTTGGCCAAAGAGGTTCAATAAAAAGGCGAAATATCGACGTATTATGCAATAAGGCATAGTCCTGGGTACGTTAAAAATGTGATTAAAAGTAAAACACCACGAAAACTGCTTTGTAAGACACAAACGAAATTACAAAAACTGACTAAAAAGTTTGAATAAGAAGGCGGAATGGGTCGTATTATGCGGGAAAGCGAGCATACTCGTAGGTACGTTTAAAAGATGAACATCAGATAAAGCTGAAAACAGTTCATAGATGCTAAAGGAAAAATTCCGACCAAAAAGGTTCAATAAAAAGGCGAAATGCCGACGCATTATGTAAAAGGTGGTCGAACAATAAAGCGCAGGCCGTGTCATCAGCGCTGCGCTGACCCAAATAGTACGAAATGGCCATCGCGGCTGCAAAATACTGGAAATGTACTGAAATATTGAGGTACTAATGACAGTAAGCATCACCATCATCATCAAGGTTTTTTTAGTCTCCACTTCAGGAGAGGTCCTCTCTGTATTACCATATATTAGCCTCAGCCGTCAGAGAATTTGGCCTACACTCTCCGAGTGACAGACACTCTCCGATGAAATTAAGAGCTCACTAGAAGCGAGCTGTAGTCCTTTCAAAAAGAAATATTATCTAAGCGTTTCCCTAGTTGTATTTTCAGCTATGGCCCATCGGATCCTGGGTCCGCGAGTATGACAGCATATACACATAATATAGATTTGGCAAAGTTTTTACAGACCGCCGCTCACCTAATGTCATTCTTTAGGTAGCTTCAGAACCGCGGACAAATAGTTGTGATAGTGTATAGGACAACTAATGTAGGCTTGTATAAGCGCCCAGCATCGAACTCGGTGCCTCTCATGCCTGGCGTGTAAAACATTGCGTCAAAGAGCCCGCCTCGCAACGCCTGAATTTTAAAGTAAATAGTAATTTAAAAAAAAGAAACTAAAAAAAAAAAACTTTCAATTACATAAATCACATTCACATTAGCGTATCTTGAACGATTTACAACATCACCATCAATTTTATCTAAACGATATCAATTCAAACCTTAACACTGGCCGAAAATAAAACTAAAATAAAAAGAAAACTACTGGCATGAAACTGGCCACAAATAACTAATACTTGACATAGATCCATTCTTAGTGAATTAAAAATAACACAAGTAGTAAAATGAGCACGGTTGGCCGCTTCTAGTGCTTTTTATTTCTATTATTCGGTTGGCGCCATCGTTAAAATATTACGAAAAAATAAGTTTACCAAAGATAGGTCAGCCAACTGTGGGAACTAACTGCTTTTTCTCTTTATTAAGTTATATTTTTTAAATAGGCTTGAAATTTAGCTCGTTTTCAACAACCCCGTCATAAAGACTTGAATGTATAGTGTAAAAAGGATTCAACTTGAGATATATAAAATCGGCTTAAGGTTAATAACCTCATTGAATGTTTACATAATTGTGTTTTTTTTATTATTGTAGCGGTAATAGATATTCACATACAGTGAAAATTTCGTGTCTCTACCTATTAAGGTTTAGTTGCTATAGCCCTGTTACTAACGGATGGATACCGGGGGCTTAGTAATAGGGTCTTGTTTAACCCTGTTGTGTGCGGAACCCAAAATGGTTTAATAAAGCCTTTACGACTAAGTAAGGCGGCTTCACTTTGTATAAACTTAGTCTATAAACTTATAAACTTAGTCTGTAAGTATGAGATAGTTAAATACACTTTTTGTTTGTAAATCTACATAGGTAAATTTTTAAATGTACTTATACGTTGTTATGAGAGCGAGAATTCCTAACACAAGAACTACGTTCTTACTAGAAATTCTCAATCGCAAATAAGAATTGTCATTTTTTTTCCAGATAATGAATAAATAATTTTTAATTTAAATTAATCTATTTTTTTACTTATTAAAAAACTCATTTAAACGAAGATCAATAAAAGATCTACAGAGACAAAAGTTAAGCACTCTTTGAAATAATCGGCAAAAAGTCTGTGTAACAAGGTAATAATGGAAATCTATAAAGAGAAAATCTAAAGACTGATATGGGAATGACAACACTGAAGGCGTCAGGTCGTTTCGTCCATAAAAGACAAAAATAACGATTCGCCCTTATACGCTCTACTCTTCGAGCTCTACTCAATGATATTTAATTTTAGATAGATATTCCTACGATTGTGTCAATGTTCGTCTAAAAGATGGCATGATAGCCTTGATTAATACAGTCTGCATCTACTCTATTAGTCCCAAAGTCAGCGTAGAAAAAAATTGTGTCTGTCTCCTAGACTATGAGGCAAACACATAGCTGCTAATGTGATGGCATATATGTTGGCATATATGTTGACAGTACATAATTTAAATAAATTTCATGTAAGTTCAACTTTTAAAAGCGACATTTTGTGAAATTGAGACAAATGTTGAGCTCTTTAAAATAAAAACTTAAGTTTGAAATCCCACATAATATAATGGAAAACAACAAATCAATGGCATGTCTTACATGTACGTTGGATACAATCACGTGAATCAATCAATATCAATTGAAATATATATATATATATATTAAAATCGTAAGTGGGTGGTGTCTGTTCATGGAAGATAAATAAGAAAAACTATTATCAGTGGTCCCTAATAACGCAATAAAACCCAAATCGACGATTTTTAGAATTTTTGTCTGTATGTCGATTTGTCTGTTTGTGTTACGAGTTTGTGCATGATAATCTCAGAAACAGTTTGACCGATTTGCATGCGGTTTTCAGCAATGTATTATGCAAAACTTCATTTCTTATTTTTGCTTTATTTCAATCGGTTCATAAAAAGGTAACATCAATTTAAAGAATTTAAAGTAGCTAATCTCTAAAACGGCTTGACCAATTTGCATGCGGTATTCAGCAATGTATTATGCTAAGCTTCACTTAATTTTAAGGCTTAATTGTATCTCACAAACACCATTTGTTTTCTAATTCATTCATCTAAGAATTGATACATCAATGGTTCCACCTTATAATGACAACACATTACTACGTCTGCCTTTGGTCGTCAATGTTAAATTTACGCTTACTGAATTCCAACGTTCTCATTCTACGAGACAACTATATGGCTGTAGCCGTTGCTGGCAGTAGCTGTATTGTAGACAAGTTGGGTTTACAATAATTTCTACTTGTTATCACTCTTTCACAAATCCTGTCGGGCAAAAAAGGATTGTAAAGTTAAGAAGTAAATGCTTGTGTTTAAATAACTTATGTATGAACAACATTTTCCATTTTTAATATTACTTAAATCGTCTTAGTCTCAAAAAGTCCACAAGTGAGCAAGTTTTACAAAATATAGTAAAAGAATAAAAAGAAAGTAAAGGTGAAGTTCAAAAAGTATGTACCACTTTTTGAACTTCATCTTTCTTTTTTTAATTTTAAATTAAATACAAACACTCATTTAAAAATAGAGCAGTGGCGATTCAAATTCTGTGAGTACAGACAGTCGAAACCATAGTCAATGAGGAACCAACCAAATTAGGAAACGTTGCGCATTTTGCTTACAACGCACGCCGCATGGCAGTTCAATACAAATAAACCGCACGTATTGAAACATTAACAGATAGTGATGTAACTAGTATTACATTTGACCGAGGTGTAGGACACGTAACATATTGAAGTTTAGTCCATCCGCACGCATTGTCTAACGAGGGAAATTTGTTTTCATTTTTTTGTTCAATACGATGACTGAGCGAAATGAAAAGAAAAAAATCCGGTCAAGTGTGAGTCAGGTTCGCGCACCGAGGGTTCCGTTTCCTTAACTGGTGCTTTATGACAAATTTCATGATTATATGGCAACGGAAATTAAGTACCCTATAGTTTTGTTTATGAAACACCCCGGAGAATAAGATTGTTGTAGTTTTCTAGTTTATAATAGAGCTGTGCGATAGATAGGTATTAAAAGTTATTTCGTTATGTAGATAATTTCCCAGCGCGGTGATAATTAGATCCTGCTTTTTTACACTTCTGAGTAAGCAAACATGCATACGGCCTACTTTTTTATTGCTAAAGTAACACAAGCATCCAACACAGTGGAATGAAACTAACTTCGCAAGAACCAGATGGATATTTTAAATAGCATTACAATGCTCGGTATACTATTAAAATTGAAAATATGTGATGAAAAAGAATTCGCCACAGGTAGGATTCGAACCCACGAGTCTTAGGTCTGCGCCCTTTTTGTTACGCATGCTTTGAACGCGTTATACCCTACGGGGTAATATGTGATGAGAGAATTCGACGCGGTGATTCGAAGTCACGGTGGTGTAGTTGGTAACACACTTAGGGCGCAAACCTAAGACTCGTGGGTTCGAATCCTACCTGTGGCGAATTCTTTTTCATCACATATTTTCAATTTTAACCAGATGGATTTCCACAGATTTGATTGAAACAGTTTTCACCTAATTACATAGCAATAATTAACACTACATTTGATTTACGATGACATAGAGGCGATTCAGACTGGCAACGTCTGATTTATGAAACGAAGTTATGCCATATGTATCAAACCAATTACGCGTTGAACGGTACATTTAGTACTGAATCGATATTCAGTTAGTGTGGTTAATTTTGTTAGATCGGTCAAAACAATTTTTTGAGTAGAAAACATCTATCTATATGTTTTCTACTTAATACTATAGACAAACAATATAACCATATGTTGGCCATATGTGAAGTAGGTATTTATACCTATTAAATACATAATATTTATGAATATTAAATATATAATTCATCATTCATTTTCTGTCCCTCATCGGATGCCGCTTTTTGAAAGAAAATGGACCTAGTTTTTGCACTTGTTAGGTTTATTTGGGAGAATGCCCAAATTTTTTGACATATATAGGTTTCTTTCACAAAAATGAAGTAGGCAATCGTGTATACGGCCCATAAGATAGAAAGCGGTTATCGCAGCCTTAGTCACCGCGGGATGAATTTAATTAACAAAGCAATAGACCCTTACAACTGTTCTTTGACACAATATATAGGCAGGGCGCGCATCGCGACTGCAATTTTGAAGTAACTATTATATAGTGTGGGAGTTTAAAAAACTTACCGCGCATGTATCTAATTGAACTACGATCTAAGAGTTAAATTACACGCCACGTCACACCAAGTGAGATTTGACTTCTGTTCCGTATGATCCATATTTAATGCCAATCATTAAACCACTCAATCTCTTCCGCTACAAACACAAAAACGAAACTAACACAGAAATAACTAATAATATAAGTTCGAGCCAATTATGTGCTAAATGCAACGTTAAATACAGTAATAACCGATGCTGGGAACGCGTTCGGAATTCTTGATGTTGAGAATATTGCTTGGAAGGAATCGATAACTCTGCAGAATGTAGAAACATGTTGAAATTAATATTGCAGAGAGGAATTTACTGAATTCTAACTTATATTTCGTAAAAGGCGAGTGTGTTCTAAAGAAGAAAATGTGATTTTGTAATTAAAATATATAATGTGTATATTGCATAAGCTCAAAGGGGTAATTCAGTCCTTCAAATTAAATAACTTTTCATACGAGACTAAAGCTGGGAATTGTATGAAAGTATAGTTTTATTTTTTAAGTTCCCAGCATTAAACTTATGGGAAAAGTGGTGCAAACTGATGAGTCGTCAGGTACATTTACACTATGAAATATCTGCTTTTAGTATATTTTTATTTAAATAAATGCGAAAATAACCTTGCTCTCAAAACAGACGGAGATTGGCAGTTGAATTCATTGACATATAGAAAATAAAACAATAATAATAATATATTGACTTTGATTTTGTTCTTAGTACATTTATGAAAAGTCAAGAGTTTGACCTTACTTTTATGATAATTCTATGATAATTCAGGTCTTCCGAGATTTATATACCTATTTTTTTGTCTGATGCCGGTTACTAGCAAGCCAATGTATTTTAATGCTGTGATACGATTTGTTTTGACCCACTTAATCGAGTCCAAAAACTACCTAATTTTAAGAGCCGATTTTAATGATGCTTTTCTGAGATGCCTCACCATAAGATGGCAGCACTGAGGGGTCGATCTCGATAAGCCGCTATCATTGGATAATATTTGACAAGCAGCAACAATTGACACATTGTGGCCCAATCACAGCTTACCGGACCCGACGCCCTAGTGCTGCCGCCGCTTATTTCAGAACACCCTCATTAATACTGCTAAGGATTTTTGAAAAATTGGTCATAAACTTTCTACCTTAGTAATATACCTATGTATGCAGATCAAAGTGTATCTCCCCCTATTACTTAACATATATGAGCCTCGACAATGAGTACATGCCACTCGGCTGTCAAACTTCCCAAATTAATTTAGTTAACCCACGAAATATCAAACTAGATTTATAATTAACTTCGAGATTAACATTTGCGCAGGTACCAGGAATAGATCCGCCATCCTATCAGCGGCTGATCAATCTGTGGAGTCCATTGCAGCGTGCAAATACTGTGGATAAACAATACCTCTGGTGGATATCCATCAGACCAGAAGATGATAGATATATGCTTTTCTTTGACTTACATTTTGAAAAAGCGGGATGTATTATACTGTTCTGAAAATTTACTTCTTTCCTTTTTTTTCTTTTAGAGAAGCAACGATTTGCCGCTGATTGCAGATAATTGTGCTTTTATTAAACTATGTCAGTTTAATAAGGATTTTATGCATTTACCTATTCTTTATTTTTTTTTCTTTATTCTATTTAAGAACCATACATTGAATATTCGGGGTCCAGTGCAAAATTCAGAAGAGGTCTGAAAGATTTATAATAAACTTTGAGATTAACATTTGCGCAGGTACCAGGAATAGATCCGCGATCCTATCACTTATTAGTTTAAAAAAAACAGAAGACAGTAAATTTTGAGTAAATGGTTTTCTGCCAGTAAATTTGAACCACTTTTCCCATAAGTTTAGAGAACCAGATGGTTTTCTCTGAAATAAATTAAGTGCACATTGGTGCAGAGACCATTGCAGCGTGCAAATACTGTGGATAAACAATACTTTGGTGGATATCAGTTCAGAGAATGATGATGTCTATCATCCTCTGAACTGATGGATATCCAACAAAGTGTCAACAAAATGGTTAGTCTGCAGTACATCGTCAAATCGTTGCTTCACTTATTAGTTAAAAAGAAAAACAGAAAAAGTAAATTTTGAGAATGAAGAAAAGCGTTAATCACGCTTTCTCTAAATTTATTTCAGAGAAAACCACCTGGTTCTCTAAACTTATTGGAAAAGTGGTTCAAACTGACTGGTAGAAAACCATTTGGTTTTCTCTGAAATAAATTTAGAGAAAGCGCGACTAACGCTCTTTTTCGTTCTCAAAATTTACTGTCTTCTGTTTTTTTTTTTTTAAACTAATAAGTGAAGCAACGATGTGCCGCTTACTGCAGACTAGCCGTTTTCCCGCAAATTAAATCCAAACGTCACCCGCAAATAAATTAGATATAGGAGAAAAGTGTAAGGAATTTTGAAATCAGTTCAGTAGTGTCGGAGCCAATTCCGTGATCCATGATAAGGATCCATGCCGCTTCCAACTTGCTGGCATATTGGAAATCCTCGGAGGAGGTCCTGTCCATTAGTGGACTTGCGGCTGAGATGATAATGATGATGGTCGGATCGAAAAATCGGCGTATGTACTTTTTAGGGTTCCGTAGTAAACTAGGAACCCTTATAGTTTTGCCATGTCTGTCTGTCTGTCTGTCAGTCCGCGGTTTTACTCAGAGACTATAACTACTAGAAAGCTGTAATTTGGTATGAGTATGTATATTAATCATGGCTACTTAACGGTTATATATGGATACTTGAAAAAAATTACAGCAGTAGTATATATACTGTAGTTGAAAGGAACGTACAAAATAAAAAGTTATAGGCAACCAACTTAAAAATGTACTCAAAAATGTAAAATTACATACATTTTTATTGTTACATGTTTTTGGTCGTCAAACTGTGAGGTGCGAGTGTAAACAGTGTGAACTCAAATTGGTCATTCGCAACTACGGAACCCTATACTGCGCGTGGCCCGACACGCACTTGGC
This sequence comes from Rhodophaea formosa, assembly GCA_963082605.1. NCBI lineage: Eukaryota > Metazoa > Arthropoda > Insecta > Lepidoptera > Pyralidae > Rhodophaea > Rhodophaea formosa. The sequence goes on along the minus strand of OY720205.1, from coordinate 20,798,016 downwards.
CGGTTTTTATTTAATGACATAGGATAGCAAACGTGCAAGAGGGTCACCCGATGGCAAGTGATCACTACCTCATGGACAACTGCAACACCAGGGGGTGTGAAACGGGCTTCGTGCTTTGCGGGCCTTTTGTTTTTCCCTCCCCAGTGGGGAGTCGGGATGGGCCTCGGGCTCTCTCACTCACCGGACGAAGCATAGCCAGTGGTAAGGCAACCTCAAACGTCGATTTTCTGTAAGAGTGTTGTACTTCTCCGGACGAGCCGGCCCATTCATGCTACTAGCAAATGTGAATTTCGTCAGTGGCGTGGCCCTACCATAACTAAAAATAAAACGTATGTACGTACTTAAGTCGACTAACCGCTTGTGGTCACAGCTGGCAACCAAATGTCCACCGTGTTCTCCGCCTAGTATGTAAATGGGACTATGTTAACATCGTCTCTAGAATTGCTAATTGAATCAATAGTATCGGACTACATCCAGTAAAGCTAAGCTGAAAGTAAAAGCTGGGAAAATTAACTTGTTTCCATTTAAATAGGACAGCTCAGGGATGTCGGATTAATTCGTTGCTTTTGACGAGCTCCGTGGCGCAGCGGTCATCACGCCTGCCTGCGACACGGATGGTCCCGGGTTCGATCCCCGGTCAGGTCAAGATGGAAAACGATCTTTTTCAGATTGACCTGGGTCTTGGATGTTTATCTATATATGTATTTGTTATAAAATATAGTATCGTTGAGTTAGTATCCCATAACACAAGTCTTTCATTAGAACTTACTTTGGGGCTAGCTCAATCTGTGTGATTTGTCCGTATATATTTATTTATTTGAAGGTCCTGTAGCTGTGAACAGTATTTATAGACTTTGAGGATAATAAGGTCAGGCTTATGTTATAAACTTGACAAGTTATTATAAAATATGTGATCAATATCCTGTCCGATCCTTTGGGCGACTCAGCCCGTCAATATGAACAACTTTTCGTGTGTGGCTAATGCTCTGAAATTTTGAAAAAAAAAATTAAATTACTATAATTATTGTTTTAGGAAATGTTGATTTCTTTTTTCGAATTTCCAGCACTAGTCCCATAGTTGTTTATATTGACGATCTAAGTCAATCTTTTAAGGCAATGTCGAGGATCAATTTACTCGCTGTATACTGTCACACATCCTGTTTAAAAAGTAAATTAAGCAATTTCAGAATAAAGCTTGCACTGTTTAATGTAACAAAAGCACACATTTAAAATGATTTCAAACAAAAACAATTATTTTATTAAATATTGTTCTAAAACAACAGCCGACCACTGAACCGACTAGTGAAATATATAAGTTTTAAAGGCTTGCAAGTCCAAGAAAATCCCTACTAATATTATAAAATGCTAAACTAACTCTGTCTGTCTGTCTTGCTTTCACTCTAAAACTACTGATCCGATTTAAAAGAAATTTGGTACACACACAGTCCAGCAAGCCTATTTGCTAACTTTTGACAGCTCCGGTGTACATCATTTTCATGGTAACGTCAATATTCATTACGGCTTCGATATGAATGACTATTTTTAATTAAGATATGAAAACCGTAATGGATGCAAAAGTGACAATCAAATCGTTGTACACCGAGTTAGCAAATCGGCCTGCTGGGCCTGTGAAAACACATAGGCTACTTTTTTCCACGCGGACAAAGCCGCGGTTGCAGCTCGTAAAAAAGTAAACCCTATTTTTAGATTGTTCAAATGCGGAAAGCTGGATATGGTCATAAATAATATGCAAGCGACCTATCACTATTCTGATTATTTGATAAAGCAGGTGTGTGTATTTGTCTGTAAGGACCTTGACCTAAGAAACGTTTTGCTCTCCTTTAGAACTGGTTTGATTGCCAGTCCTCTACCAGTTTATTTATATTTACATATTTGATAATTTCCGTGTCATTGACGGACGAAAAGTCACAGTATTTTTGCTTGACGACCGTTACGAATAGGTATAAGGTAGTTAATATGATGGTTGTTCTTTAGTTGAACCTTATTTTGTTTCTTAGAAAATGTCCATGATGGACAGACAAGTCACAAAAAATATGAATAAATATAATCAAAGTAGAAAAAAATAAAGCAATATTGAAATTATTACGACGAATTACTTCATCGAAAATTCATTAAAGCGTAACTTTAAAGATAAAAAAAAATGTTTTTACCAAACAAAGCGAATTCAAAAAAACACTTAAACGCTAAAATTTGAAAAATAAACTCATTATTAATTTAATGCAGAAGACAAAAATGCCTAACAAATAATTAAATCATAAAAATGGCATAGTAAGCAACATATCTACATATTCTTATCAACATACCTATATATTACTGATCAATTGGAAGTCGGGCCAAGCCATAAGATATCTCACAATTTCTGAAAGGAAACTTATTTCTGTCTGTCCGTTGAAAAACAAAGACGCGATATGACATAATGTGAATGAGACTACGCATAACTCTAGCCATTACAAGAGCTTCGTCGTACACTTATCTTTATTACGACTCAAGTCTAAAGACTTTCTATGGGGTACTTCATTAGCAATCACTTATCTCACTCAAAGTTTACTTTGTACAGAATTTGAAGAGATTACCAAAACTGTGGAGCTATTTTCACAATCGCAGAGGTCGCCAGTTAAACCCGTTTAGTAGTAATTGTTGCTTAACTTTACGCAAATCTTTGAATCTTCCAGAAATAAAACTATAATAAGGCATATAATTTAATGGCATTTTTTGTAAACTAATTACTCTTTTGTAAGAACTAGCAGTAGAACTAATATTTGAAGTTCTTTTTTAAAGATATTTGACGGGAAACGATGGAAAGTGTTCACCGTCGCTCTTGGACATCTGTGCACGACCAGAGTCATATTTTTAATGCCGCCTAGAAGCATTTGGTATAGCTCAACGTCTACCATCAATGATGACAGCCGGGACCAACGGCTATCTTAAAAAGAACTTAAATAAAACTACGTCGTCGTGTGGTTCCCGGCAGAGTAGAATAGGACCACTCCAAGTCATCCCGTGGATGTCGTAAAAGGCGACTAAGGAAACACAAGCTAAACAAAGCTTATTAACATCAAAGAGACCTCTCCAACCCGTCTGGCCAGCGTGGTGAGTGTAGGCCAAGTCCTCTGGCTACTCAGGCTAGTATATGGCTCTGGTAGTACAGAGAGGGTCGTGCTCCTGCAGTGGAGACTAGAAAGACCTGATGATGATGATGATGATGAAAACTTATGCGATAACCATTATGCAAAAAGCTCCACAAATATTTATTTTAAGCACCAATTCGAAGAATAATCGGCTGAAAAATAAAATTAGCAATTACGGTGGACTTAAAAAATCCTCATTAGCGAATACAGAATGCGAGATAGCATCCAGCCAATTAAGTTTAAAGAAAGGCAGAAAAAAGCGATGTCTAGTTTATTATCGCGGGCGAAGTCACGGTCCGTAGTATGCAACATCGGTAATTAATCAAGGATGCTTGTAAGATACCGATTAGCTCCTTTATTTATGGCGGGGAACAAAAATTTAATTTATTTTTAGGTTAATGCGGATTTACCTGCGTGCTGAGTATTCCATGTCGATGTATTATATATAAGTATAAATACTGATGGTAGTATAGCACCTAGTGACATAGTTACGGGATGACGTTATACGTACTTTGGTACTTGAATTAAATAAATAAAAATGTAGTTACATATCACACTGAGCGAGCCCCAAAGTAATTTGTGAACTTGTGTCGCAGGCTTCTTACTCAACGATACTATCTTTATAAAAATGTACTTATATAGATAAACATCCAAGACCTAGGTGAATCTGAAAATGATCGTTTTCTATCATGACCTGAACGGGGATCGAACTCGGGACCTCCGTGTCTTAATATAATATGTCTTAATAATTTGCCTCGCAGGCAGGCGTGTTAGCCACTGCGCAACGGAGTTCGACAGTTCATTCTGGTGGCGACCCTGATTTTTAACTCACATTAACGTGTGCACGGAATTAAAGTTTTCTTATAGTAGTAAGCATAAATATTACTCCGCTTGTATAAAGTGTCATACCAGTAACCAGGATCCCTTCCATTAGCGGTCGCTCTCTAAAGCCACCGTTACACGCGTAAAGTTAACCGTAGAGTAGACGGTAGAGCAGTCGGTAGAGTAGACGGTAGAATAGACGGTAGTACTTACAATGGCACAAACTTGTAGCAATATAAGTACCCTACCGTTTACTCTATCGGTTACTTAAGACAACTACCGCTTCTTTATTTCTTTATGTCAATTAATATTCGAGGCTAGCACCGCGTGTATCAATGCTGCATACATTGCATAATAAACCAGTCAGGAATCAAACCACATGACTGAGCCGGTTTTGAACTATTTTTGCGTAATGCAGTGATGGGCAGTCAAGTGCGACGGTTGAAAAAGTTTTTGTGAGAAAAACATTCATGATAGGTTTGAGGTCGACCTTTTAGGCACTAGTTTTTGATTGCTTGAAGGAGATTTAAGAAACGTACCAATGTCTTCTACAACATAGTAATTTTAATTATTATACATTAGCAATTTTTCTGCGACTGCGTTCACGTAAATTAAAGCCTATGTCACCCACAGATAAATTAGCTTTCTGTAGGTGAAAAAGTTTCAAAAGTCAGTTCAGTACTTTCGGAGTCTATTCAATGCAAACTATAATAAATAGTTTAGATAATGAAATTTAAATGAAGGCGAACACAACATAAGAAATAAAATGGTTTGCAAATCAAAACATATAACTCTACCTTGGCAGTTATATAAAATGTTGGAGAGTCAAGAAAATCAAAAGTTTTTGTTTACGCGACTAAAACTTCGAAAGCTTGTACCAATATCTAAGGTATTTCTAGTAGGTAGCTTCCTGCCTTAGTTTTTTGGAGGACCATGACCAAAAAAGACTCGTTGTAGCAGCGACTCTTACTGTATATGGTCTATCTAAGTACTTTTCTCTTGGCCATTTTCCAATTTATATGCAAGATCGTCTGAGCGTACTTTAATGCGTTGATTACAGATAATGTAAAAACCTTACAAGTCTTGTTTGTATTTATGACACATAGAACTTGTTACATTAAATTATCGACGGTACAACCATAGCCCTATTTCTATACCAATAAAATTAATTCTATACAAGAAAAAAAGAAAAAGAACATCACAATTATATTATCAACATTATTAGAAACAACGTCCAAATACAAAAGATAACCTTTAAAATATTCAGCTAAAATAGCCTCAGCATGCGACAAAATCTGTACCTACGACAATTATGAGTCAGACGAGCCCTTGACCCTTTAAGATGGGTTTTTAACGACTCTCCTAAAGGACCCAAGGTTTAATTATTACTTTACATCAGCAGCTACATCAACACATTCAAATAAAATAAACTGCAATATATTTTACTTTACTCATCACTTAAAGCTTAACGTCCACATCAGGCGTTTTATCCGCGAGCTGGAAAACGCGCGATTGAATGTACATACATAGATATAATATTCAGGTAGCGTATAATAATCACGTGCGAGTAAAAAGCGAATTGTAAACAATCGATTAATACGTGAACTGCCTGAACGCGCGTTGGATTGACAAGATGAATGAAGCTTTAGTAGGTAGTCCAGCAAACATACATTACATAGGGGTAGACAGTAGACAGAGCCCGGTGGGTCTGTTAGTGAAAAACGGAATAGTGTTGGGTTCCTTGCTGCATAGCATATTTATTATTCCTCTGACTTTTGCCCATTCTAGTTGCTGCGTTTCTGCAGTCGGCGCGGTAAGTGAAGCAGCTAGTACATTCTACGTTATTTTTCTGTAACCCATATTAGCATGGAATCTCTGAGATAATACTTCCATCTATCAAACAAGAAAACTTTGTTATTATTTTGATCGCACTCGAACGACGTAACTCGCGTTCGTATATGATCCAACACTAACGTCGGTTAAAGAGCGCAAATTATAATTATGCATATAAATGGGACTCAACCAAGCTTACACAGCTTGTTTTAACTGAAGTTAACAAGCATAATTATGAGTTAAAGTGCGAAAGTAATAAAAAAAAATAAACGCGCGAATTGCAACGCCAGATGTGGACGAAGACTTACTGTTCGCGTTAAAACTCGGTAGCAGCGATAAAACCCGTATGTGCAATTAACCCGTATAAGCATTAAGATAAACAAGAGAGGTCAATGTTTCCGTCTCTTTTCCCCCAAAGTTGTAATGACAGAGACAACAGTATAAACACAATTAGGTATTTAAAGGATATTGCACAAAGAATACGATTTAGTTTGGCGGAAAACGGAAATGAATATTAATGGTTTTGTAAATATTGAATTTACGTTGTTTTGATTGACAAAGTGCTTATGTTCTTCTTAAAGCGCTGTGAGTTCAGACGATACGACACACTAGCGCCACCCAGCAATTAATTCTAAGTCCTAAATCATATCAAATTAAAAAATGTAATAGCTGAATGCCCTAGTAAATTACTTGTAGTATTCTTGGTACAAGTTTTCACTATTATTAATTCGGTCTCTTAAACTTTGATTATAATATCTATGAAAAAGAATACTACAAGTTATTTATTAGGGCAATCAGCTAATAGATTTTTTTAAATTTGATTTGATTTAGGAGTAAAAGAATTAATTGCCTGGTGGCGCTAGTGTCGCGTATCGTCTGAACCCACTTCGCCTTAATAGTGGACTACTGGGATGAAAAGCGCCGTGTTTGTTTTATCGGGCCAGTGTTAACATCAAGAACTTTTCTGGTCATGTGCAAATCACTGAGAGATGACACTAACTAAAAAAGATTACAAACTATGTCAAATGCTGCTCCCAAATTCACCGATACCTGGACAGCATCAAAAATCACCTGCTCTTTATATTGCGCCACCCAGCAATCAATTCTATAAGTCCTAAATCATATCAAATTTAAAAAATCTAATAGCTGAATGTCCTAGTAATTACTTGTAGTATTATTGGTACAAGTTTTCACTATTTTAATTTGATGAATTAAGAGAACGAATTATTACCGCCAGAAGTGGCTACTTTTGGCGGTAAAACTTTGTTCTCTTAAACTTAGATTGTAATATCTATGAAAAGTAACAAAAAGAATACTACAACTAATTTACTAGGGCAATCAGCTATTAGATTTTTTAAATTTGATTTAGGAGTAAATTAATTTGCTGGGTGGCGCTAGTGTGTGAACTCACTACGCCTTAATGCTTGCTGTTGAGGCTCTCCGGAACGATACGATGCCAGTAGAAAAGTGGTTAAATTGGTGGAAAAAGCTAAAGTTGTCAAAAAATCTTGTATCTGACAAAATGTTTAAATGCCTGGCAAGAAACTTCCACGGAAGGACTGTACCCAAAAAAATAAATATCGAATCAAGGAAGGTGTTCCGAACTGTTATTCAGGTGAAAGTTTGCCACCGATCCAAACTTCTGTTTGGAGATATTCAAAAGATGTCACAATTCACCAACCCTTGACCGCTTCTGACTTTAGAGGATGGTATTCAAAAAATACACGAAGACATGTGTACATTCACAAATAATTTGAATGATGGACCGAATACAGCCCGTTAAATAATAATATTAAAAATAACGCGAAATAAATTGATTATGGAATCCGGCTTTCCTCACGTTTATGCGAGTGTAGGGGGTAGTGACCCCTAACACTCGCCTCGTAGATGGTCTTCGTAAGACACCGAAAGTGATCCTGGAATACGACGACGATAAAACGTGTATAAAACCTGGTTTTCAAAATGAGTAAAAATTTAAAAAAAATGTGAAGATATTCAACAAAGCCGCATAAAAATAATAATTATAAGCTTAGAGAGTTAGAATTATGTTCGGAATTTATTTGCCCTGCAGACCGAAAGCACAGGCTAGAAATAGGATAACAACTTGCACTTAATTAAAGTATATTTATAATCTTCCATTGTTCACGATAAACTAAACGAAATCAACGAGAATTACCCCCAAAGGGTATAGCATTTCATAGAAATTTTCCAGGTAATAAAATAAACTATTGCGCCACAACTTCCCATCTTAATGGTAATGACACAAAAAAAATCAGTACAGAAAGATATCTTTTTTTTCAGTGTTATTTTATATGAATAATATATATTAATTAATATTGTAAATATGTATTAAAGTATGTATGTAGTTATGTTATTACTACTATTCCCCGTAATCCTATTCCCCAGCAAGGTTTCTAGTTAGTAATTGCTTTAGCAATAAAGCCGCCTTATTACATTATAATATTTTGTTTAATTATTTTTAATTATTTCTCATTCAATAAAGATTTGTATCGAATCATATCATCTTATAGGATCCAATTATAAAGATGGCCAATGTCACATTGTTCTATGAATAGATGATCTGTGGCAATTATTTTGTTTTTTCATTTCATTATTTAATGCAGCTTTCCAACAATGTATATTTAGTACTCAATATCAAATCAATTTTATTCTTTGTAATTTTGAATTTAGTCTTTTCATTTATTACATATGCAGACATATTTCAGACAGTCAACTTCATACTACTTCTAATTCAAATAGATTCGTCAACTGTTGTATCTTTGGGATTTGAATATATCTATCTCCTACTCATGCTCATTGATCAAGTACGAGTATCATCTCTATTGTCTTTTTATTTTGTGGTAATATATGACCATTGACCACAATTACCATTGACACATTCTACTTTACCACACAGCAATTACCGAACGGAAACGCGTTTTAAAGCATTTTATGTCGTCCGAGATATTCCTAGTGGAATAGTTAGGAGTGTTTGTGCCCGTACTTCGTTAGTTCTGCAAGGTACGGTCGGCAATAAAGTGCATTAATTAAACAGTTCATTGTTAACATTTTACTGTCAGAATATTTTAGTTCGCGTGTTGGGAAAGGTCATGCTTTGTTTATGGGAATTTTAAAGATTGTAGAGATAATTTCTTGCTTTCAATTACAGCTAGCGAATTTTCTTTAACGTTTTACTAACCATATAAATATGAAAAATTAGTACGTAATGAAAAATTAAATTACCATTCATTGGTTTTACTGACCTTTTAAGAGTCGTAGAAAGCCAGCAGAAACATAAAAATAAATAAAAGTTTTTGATAATCTCATTTAAAAAAATTAAAATAATAATAAGAATTAACACTAAACACACAATCCGAGACCTTTTTATCATAATTTTTATAATTTTCTTGATCTATATTAGTTGAAAATCATACAAGTGATTCTGCAAACTATCTCTTCACGTGATGATATTTGTGTAACTGTCATGTCATGTTGCAAGAAATGTGTTTCAGTGAGCGACAGGCACTTGACGTATGTAAAACAATGGCAGTGACATTTTTAAATAGAATACGATTCCTGTGCCAATCAGCAAAAAATTCCATTGTGCCCAAAATATTAGTTTATGAAAATATATTTAAGAAAACTATGAGGAAATATTCATTTAAGCGATGATCAGATCATTAACCACTTTAAATATGCAAGGCCACAATATACTTTTAGCGTGTGAAGGGTAGATTTAGTCTTCAATAACGACTTTCGTATCTCCTTATAGTTTTCCAGAAGGAAAAAATCACACAAAGTCTACTAATTATTTACAGTTGATCCAGTAACGTAAATAGTTTTAATTATTCTTAGTATAAATCATTCGTAAAATATAGAAACATAATATTTTTTTTCCTTAAAGCGACAATGGTTTAAGGCGAGGTGAGTTCACACACTAGCGCCACTCAGCAATTAAGTCCTAAATCGTATCAAATTTAAAAAATCTAATAGTTGAATACCCTAGTCAATTACTTATAGTATTATTGGTACAAGTTTTCACTATTTTTAATTTGATGAAATAAGAAAACGATGTTTTTTCGAAAAATTAGTTCTCTTAAACTTAGATTGTAATATCTATGAAAAGTAACAAAAAGAATACTACAAGTAATTTACTAGGGCAATCAGCTATTAGTTTTTTTAAAATTTGATTTGATTTAGGAGTAAATAATAAATAAATAAATATATAGGGACATATCACACAAATTGAGCTAGCCCCACAGTAAGTTGTGAACTTGTGTCGCAGGATACTAACTCAACGATACTATATTTTATAATATATACTTATATAGATAAACATCCAAGACCCAGGTCAATATGAAAAAGATCTTTTTCCATCTTGACCTGACCGGGGATCGAACCCGGGACCCCCGTGTCGCAGGCTAGCGTGTTGACCGCTGCGCCACGGAGCTCGACATGAATGAATGAATTAATTCATTCATGTCGAACAAATGAATTAATTGCTGGGTGGCGCTAGTGTGTGAACTCACTTCGCCATAATATTTCCATCACATTTACTTTATTATTCAACTTTTAAATTTAGAAAAATATTTTAACCCTAAAAGTCACAATCGCTGTAAGTGATACGCGTTTTTTTTACTATTTTGCAATCAGTACATTCGGATTATAGAACAAGCACTTAGATAATGTACGAGATCCGTTGATCCCGCGGAGGATTGGACATCGGATTCCAGATGGGACTTGTGACTACTAAGACTTGTTTTTTAGGGTTCCGTATACAATTATTAAAAACTCCTCGCAGCACATTGGTCTATCGCCTGGCGGGGCAGTAGAAAAAACCTCTAGCCTTTCTTTCTTCTATTTTCCATAATAATTTTCATAAACTGGGTGTTTTTATATTATAAATATACAATATTACAACATTGTATATTTATAATATAAAAAGTGTGTGTATATGTATACATAAATATGAAAAGTAATAATGTCAAAAAACAGTAATTAATTCATTTCTTTAAAGATTGCTTCTAATTGTTTGTTTTGTTTTCTAATGAAACAATAGCATGTAATACGGATATGATATTCTAGCTATTTTCGTGTAATGTAATAATGCTTGTAAGCTATAAATATCGGGGCAATCAAGCTTTATCTGGCATACAACGTGTTGCCCCTGATTACAATTAATATAATTAACAAAGCTATAAAAATTAATGAATGTAGCCATTTCTGATTAGCGTTATAAATTATAATTTACCTTGTAGTTTGTATGTAGTGTGTTATGTTTTACCTAAAATTTTCGGCAATATCTGTTTTGTTTCTTTGTTTTTCGTAGGTATAAGTGGGCAACACAAGCATATATACATATAAACCTTTCTCTTGAATTGAAAAAAATCGCTTCAAAATCCGTGACGTAGTTTAAAAGATCTAAGCATACATAGAGAGGGACAGACATCAGGAACCGACTTTGTTTTATACTATGCACAGTGATAATTAATGAACAATCGCGGGACATCGCGGTATTCGATGCTTAGTACATGATATTAGGTTCAGCGGGACGCGCGCGGGGAGGCGGGGAGCGTACTGCACTACTCGCAGCTAATAACTGAGCTGCCATAAAGTTTGCATCGGAATGTAGTATCCAAAAATTTAATACCGAAAAAGTTTTTCATAGTCACAGAACCTCTACCTCAATCGATATCTACTCCCACTTAGCCGTTTCCAGCGTAATTATGTGAAATTACTGTCGATTGCCGTTCACTATGCCATTGAGTATCTGTGATATACTTTTTTTACTAAAACAACCGGCATGTTATCCTAGATGCCTACCGGACTTATTTATTTTGCAACTTTGTAAGTGAACCGATACTTAGGGATATTGTTTTTATTTTGCTAGTTCGGTATCAGGGTTGCGAAAGCTGATGTTTAGCTTTAAATATTATATCATGAAAATAAAACTGGGAAGAAAAAGTGGTATGTAACCGAAGAGTCCCATAACGTGAGATAGATACATTCCGTCTTATTATAAAATGACGATGCCGTATGGTTCCCGGCAAAGGAGAATAGGATCAATCCAAGTCTTCCCGTGGATGTCGTAGAAGGCGACTTAAGAAACACAAGTTAAACAAAGCTTACCAACATCAAAGAGACCGCTCCAACCCGCCCCTGTGGAGAGTGTAGGCTAAATCCTCTGACTGCTCAGGCTAATATTTCGCTTTGGTAGTACAGCGACGGGAAATAAGACCTGATGATGATGATAATAAAACGATAACTAACTTTAGTAGTGTTTAAACAAAAATCCATCCAAAACAAACTTACAAAGTCAGAATCATAACTGTTGACTTATTTTGGCCGGTTAAGGGGGCAGACTAGGCACAGTAGCGACGCCAATCATTTTATTCCTAATACTTTACAAATAAAAAGAAATTCAAGAATGTAAATCATATAAGCACTAGTAAATAACTTGAAGTTTTTTTGGAATGATTTTTTTAATATTATGATAATCAGTCATTAAGAGAAAACGTGATTACCGCTAAAAACGGCCGTTTTTGGCGTAATCTGATTCTCATAGCTCTCACTGATTCTAATAATATTAAACATGATACCAAAAATACTTCAGGTTATTTACTAGTGCTTATATGATTTACATTCTTGAATTTCTAACTATTTGTAATGTATTAGGAATAAAATTATTGGCGTTGCTACTGTGCCTCGGGTGCCCCCTTAATGGTTTAAACCAGGTACGCGTTAGTCCTCGTTTTATAATAAGACGGAAGAATAATAGGACATATTACTGAAAGCTGTGCCGCCAGAGTGCACCACTAGCACATACAGTAAAAAAGGTTTGACATTGAAAAGTATGTACTTGAAAATGTCAAAGTCACAATTAATTTGTAAAATTATACATTATTCCTTTATTAATTTGATTTTGAAATACTCCTATGTGCATTTCAATATTTAAATGCTTTTGTGCGATTTTGACATACTTGTCAATGTCAAACATTTGTTTACTGTCTCTGCTAATGCTGCCCTCTGGCGGCAGAACATTGCAATATTGTCTCCTATTGAAAGATGTTTTTAAAAAGTCACATCTTAAAGTTTATGTTTATTCTGATAAGTTCGATTTTTTAGTTTGATCACCGACCCGCTGAGAATTATTTTTCTCATTTGTTGGATGGTCGAACTAGGAAGATTTTTTCATTCGTTCGACCGTTTGTTTTCGTGTGTGTACGTGGCCAACACTGGTGTCAGGTTTTTTAAGCTGCCTAAATGCATCTGACATAGCTTAACGACTGCCATCAACGATGACAGCCGGGACCAACTGCTTAGCGTGCCTTCCGAAGCACGTAGGAGCTCAACATATTTTTTGCCATTTGCGGTCACCCATCCAATTGGGGACTGCGCCAGAGGTTGTTCGTCTGTGGTATAATATCAATAAAACTCTACACTGAAATTGTACCAACCCTGCTACAATTGGTATCTCGTCTGGTTTTGTACTAGTGGCGTTATGTGATCAGCGATCACATCTGACCACTGAGTGTACGTTTATGATCTCGTTTCTTTTACTTTACATACGAATTACAATAATTTTCACTTCGACCACACGCGTAGAAAATAACTTGTAAAGTAACCTCTTTTTAATTTCAATTTAAACCTTATTCCGTTACATAATGTTTTCTTATGTTTTCGCGATTGTTACACATTTAAATAAAATTATTTTAATACGGCCACGAACACTGAAAAGTGCTCGAAACGTTAGGTGTATAAATAATGTAATAAACGCGATAAAAACCGTATTAAAATAATTTTATTTAATTGTTAAACCTTATTCATTTTTTTTTTCAAATAAATGGTATACTTTGAAATAAATATAAACGGAATAAACTTACAAAAATATCTAAATTGAAAATAAAACAAAATACATATTTCCGTCCGTCTATCTGCCACAGAGCTGTAATCTACTGAACCGTATATTGGTAGAGAATTGAAATTGTCACATAGATTTTATTATAAATTAGGCAATTTAGGACGTCATGTCAGCATGTGATATCTATTGCAGCTAAATTTTAAATTTCTGAATACGTACTGAATAATTGTATGATGGTACAGAACCCTTCATGTGCGATTCCAACTCGCACTTGGCTGATTTCATTAACTTAAAAGTGAATTAAAAATGTAACAAAAATATTCATAAACAATCTAAAAGTACATAATATTTTACGGACCAAACTCATTTGTTGTTTAAAATAAACATTTCATTTATTTTCCCAGTCGAGTCAATTATTTAGTGCCAATATCCACATATTCGATATCAGTGATATTAATTATCCTGTTAAAACACATTTACGTCATATGTGCAATTTATTACTAAATCTGGTTTATCAGTTTAGTGGAGGGAAAATATTTGATCGTCAGCAATATCATATAATACATACAGGGTGTCGACAAAATAGATCCAAGTACTGCCAAAATTGTAATAAGAAAGAAAGGGCCAGTCGTTTTTTAATTAAAGTAAGGATATAGGTTTCTCTTTTTCGAAGTCATATTTTTCTTGCTTAATTTTTTATAATCGCAAAGAAAAAAATAGTAACATTTTGGGATAGGCTTGTTTTCTAAATAAATCCTTTTTAAATAATTAATCAAATAACATTAAAAAACGGTTTATTGAAAATTGGGCACGTATTTTTTCTTACATAAATCGAACAAAAATTGATAAAGATACAGCCCGTTATAGTGCCGAGTCACGTCGGCGACCGATACGCGTTTTCACCGGCGCTTATTGTGTCATGAGCCCCCACTTCTGCACTTTGATGCGCTTTATCTTTATGTTCCTTTGATTTTTTATAGAAAAAAGAATAACAACGTACGAGTATCTTACATTTTTAAAAAAGCGCAGTCAATGTATTTTTTTGTAAGACATGCTACTTGTTGTACTCTTATTATGTACCTATATGCAAACATTTTGTCTTTCTCTAACAACCTGTATATCACGTGCGATATGAATGAGGAAAATAAAACTAAATATCCGAAAATAAACATAAATTATGGGACATATGTTCAAATGTTTTAAATAAACCAGTTCAGGTATAAGGTGAACAAAGTTCAAACTAATTTATAGATCAAAATTAATCACATGTGCAAACAATTTTTTGTATAGCATTATATTTGGCCACGTGGGATTATTGTCATCGATTTTATTATTATAGTATGAAATTTATTTTGTTACAATCTATACTTAATATTATAAAGCTGAAGAATTTGTTTGTTTGTTTGGTTAAACGCAAAAATCTGAAGAAGTACAGGTCCGATTTCAAAATAGAACACAAAAAAACAACAATTCCATTCTCTTGAGCAGATAATTAAAATCTATTAAAAGGACGAAAAAAATTTAAAGGAGGCGATCGACTGCCAATTTATGTCTTATTTTTACGAAAAAGATAAATTCCAACCAATTAACTTTGAGTTTTAAGTGGTTTTAAACTACGATCATAATTGATGAAATATTTAAATTTTTCAATGAAAAAGACAGTACTGCACTAAAACAATATAAGTGTCACATGAAATGTTGGTATCTCTTCATCCAAATTGGTTCAGGCATACTTCAAATGAAGTTTAACACCTCACAAATTCTACATTCCATTTAATAAGAACTGGCGCGCACTAGCACAATCTAGAGAATCTTGGAGGAGTGAAAGAGAGGCCTTTGCCCAACATTGGGACACTCATGGCTATTAAAAAAAACCGGCCAAGTGCGTGTCGGGCCACGCGCAGTATAGGGTTCCGTAGTTGCGAATGACAACTTTGAGTTCACACTGTTTACACTCGCACCTCACACTTTAACGACCAAAAACATCTAACAATAAAGATTGTATAAAATTTTACATTTTCCAGTACATTTTATAAGTTGGTTGCCTATAACTTTTTAGTTTGCACTTAGTACCCAGCTCTGATAGTTTTCCTTTCAACTTCAGTATATATACTACTGCTGTAATTTTTTTCACGTATCCATATATAACCGTTTAGCAGATAGAGGGGGGACACGTACCTCTAACAAATTTTCACTTTAAAACCAAATATTTCGGAAACAGATCCCTAAATCGAAAAATGGTGTTCTCAACCTCACAATATTTTTCAAAAACCTTTTTAACGATACCCCACACGATGGGTAAGTAGAGAAAAAAAAATTACTCCCCCACTTTACTTGTATGGGAGCTACCAAAAAAAAATTTTTTTTTCAAGATTTTTTTCTACGACTTTTTTGCCATAATTAATATACATACTCATACAAAATTACAGCTTTCTAGTACTTATAGTCTCTGAGTAAAAGACACACCTATATTAATCAGTGGCAATGTATTGCGGTGTCCTACTCACACTTAGTTCAACTTATTTGCCGGGCACTATACGTAATTTAAATTATATTATTCCTTCCACGCTGGTCTGGGAGAAAAGAAAAAACGTAGAATGTACCAGCTGCTTCTCTTCCCGTGCAGATCGTAAAAGCCGATCGACGGAATGGGCGTGAGGAATCATGTCGGTAGGCGATGCGGCTAGCAACCCATTACTATTTTGATTTCGTTCTCCACCTACACGCCCACCAACATGCTAAACGTGGCCTTTAGGTTTTATAGACCTGGGCTCTGTCTACCCCGCAAGGGATAAAGACGTGATAATATGTATGTATGTATGTATGTAAATTATATTATCACCACAATAATAAAAACATCAACACTTATTATTTAAAATAATTATAATTTATTGCCTCAATATGATGCCAAGTATTTCAAAATTACTGCAAAACGAGTCCAATACCGTAAGGTAATGACAATATATATTATTGTCTAGAACAGGGATTCTCAAAGTGGGGTTTCGAGAACCCCCAAGGGCAAGAAAGTAACGCCTACTACGAAAGAATGGCGTGCAGGTTTTTTTTCATCATCATCATCATCATCAGGTCTTTTTTAGTCTCCACTGTAGGAGCATGACACTTTTATGTACTACCAGAGCCATATATTCGCCATTCGGGTTGGAGAGGTCCCTTTGATGTTAATCAGCTTTGTTTGGCTTGTGTTTCCAAAGTAGCCTTCAACGAGATCCAAGGAAAACTTGGAGTGGTCTTATTCTACAATGCCGGGAACCACGCGGCTTTTTACGCTAGATTTCAACTAAAAAGTTAAGTATATGAGAAAGTCAGTTATCGCTAAACTTAACTATATGTAGTGCAAAATTTTTAGGTCCAAATTATATGTGTCATTATAGGGATTCGCTGTGGCTTAAAAATGTGGGTTTGTTTGTTTGTTTTCCATTATGTGTAAGTAGCCTATACTGGTATCACAGTTTTCAAGCTGCCTAAAAACATCTGACGTGGGCTGAAAGTTTGAGAAACCCTGTCATAAAGTAATGATAGTATATTATTGTCTAAAACACCGATCGTAGTAATAATATCAATAAATTATAATTATTTCACCTCTTTGGCACTACGCCAGGTTTGTGAAGAATATTGTTTGAAATCAAACATTTTGCTCCTGCTGTATGTGCAATTCATGAAGTCTATGAAATCCAAGTTTAAAGCTCTAAATAATGTATCTAGTTCTAAAAATTTCTTCTGTATATAAATATACTTGCTTTTGCCCGCGCCTCCGCTCGCGTTAGATCCTCCAATCCTTCGGGAACAGTACTTTTCTCCGGAATGTAAGGTAGCCAATGTCCTTCTCGGTACTCCAGACAATGTGTATGTAAAATTTTATGATAATCGGTTAAGTAGATATGACGTGAAAGCATGACAAACAAATAACTCACTTTCGCATTTATAATATTAGTTGGGATGCATGCATTTTTCTGTGCGTGTGCCTGTAGATGCTAATTCTATAATTTACTTAGCCGGTCGGTCCAGCAGTTTTGGAGTCTATTCAATAAATATAATAAATAAATATATACGTACAAATCACACAGATTGAGCTAGCCCCCAAAGTAAGATCTTGTGTAAGTCTTGTGTTATGGGATACTAACTCAACGATACTATATTTTATAACAAATACATATATAGATAAACATCCAAGACCCAGGTCAATCTGAAACAGATCATTTTTCATCTTGACCTGACCAGGGATCCAACCCGGGACCATCTGTGTCACAGACCGGCGTGTTGACCGCTGCGCCACGGAGCTCGTTCAATGCAAACAAATAATTTAAGTTCTTTTGTAAAGTATGAGTAAATATTGTATATTCGTACAAATCTTACACAGCATCGTACAGTTCTAATGCAATGCCATTCGATCCAATTGACGTACATCCTCTGCGGCCAAGGTCTTGGACAAGATGGACATTGTTCTAGACTTTTTATAGCGGCATTACTACCGAGATTTTTTATTGCTCGTGTGTTAAGGAAAATGTTTCACAGCGGAGAAATAGGTATTTACAATATGTGAATATAACATAAGAGTTAATTTTTATATATAAAATGCTCTGTACAAATCTACATCAATATAGTAAAGTTCTAATGCAATCTTATTTGATACAATTGACGTACATCCTCTGCGGCCAAGGTCTTGGACAAGATGGACATTGTTCTAGACTTTTTATAGCCGCATTACTACCGAGATTTTTTATTGCTCGTGTGTTGAGGAAAATGTTCCACAGCGAAGAAATATTTATTTACAATATGAGATTATACCTAACACAAGATTAATCTATATGTACATATAAAAGACTCTTTACAAATCTACACAACATCGTACAGTTATAATGCAATCCTATTCGACACAATTGACGTACGAGTACATCCTCTGCGGCCAAGGTCTTGGACAAGAAGGACATTGTTTTAGACATTTTATAACCGCATTATTGCCGAGATCTTTTATTGCTCGTGTGTTGAGGAAAATGTTCCACAGCGAAGAAATAGGTATTTACAATGTGTGATTATAACATAAGAGTTAATCTTTATATATAAAATGCTCTGTACAAATCTACATCAATATAGTAAAATTCTAATGCAATCTTATTCGATACAATTGACGTACATCCTCTGCGGCTAAGGTCTTGGACAAGATGGACATTGTTCTAGACTTTTTATAACCGCATTACTACCAAGATTTTTTATTGCTCGTGTGTCGAGGAAAATGTTCCATGGTGGAGAGGTATTTTCAATATGTGAATATAAGGTTAGTGTAAAATCTTTATATTTAAAATGCTCTGTGCAAATCTACATAATATAGTACAGTTCTAATGCAATCCTATTTGATCCAATTGACGTACATCCTCTGCGGCTAAGATCTTGGACAAGATGGACATTGTTCTAGACTTTTTATAGCCGCATTACTACCGAGATTTTTATTGCTCATGTGTTAAGGAAAATGTTCCATAGCGGAGAAATAGGTATTTACAATTTGTGAATATAACATAAGAGTTAAATCTTTATATATAAAATGCTCTGTACAAATCTACATCAATATAGTAAAGTTCTAATGCAATCTTATTTGATACAATTGACGTACATCCTCTGCGGCTAAGGTCTTGGACAAGATGGACATTGTTCTAGACTTTTTATAGCCGCATTACTACCGAGATTTTTTATTGCTCGTGTGTTGAGGAAAATGTTCCACAGCGAAGAAATATTTATTTACAATATGAGATTATACCTAACACAAGATTAATCTATATGTACATATAAAAGACTCTTTACAAATCTACACAACATCGTACAGTTATAATGCAATCCTATTCGACACAATTGACGTACGAGTACATCCTCTGCGGCCAAGGTCTTGGACAAGAAGGACATTGTTTTAGACATTTTATAACCGCATTATTGCCGAGATCTTTTATTGCTCGTGTGTTGAGGAAAATGTTCCACAGCGAAGAAATAGGTATTTACAATGTGTGATTATGACACTAGAGTTAAATCCATATTACTTATGTAAAAGGCAAACCTAACTTACTAACTCATATATTGTATTAGGTTAAAATAGCATGTAAAAATAGTTGTAAGTTTGGAAATAAATATATCAACGCACAGCCGAAACATTTGTACCTAGAAACTTGGAATTTGGTGTAGTGCTGAAAAAAATAACTAAACTTTCGTTGCCTATAATCAAAATACGTTTCATATTATAATAAGACAAATTTAAAAGACATTTAGGAAATTCTCACCACATGGCAAACTTTGATAGTAATATGTACAGTTGTTTGATAATTAGCAAAATCTAGTACAGATGTTTCAATTGTATGATCAATCTTTCAGCACACATGTTATATTGTACAAGAGATAGTGACATACTTATTTCAATTCAGTAAAAAATCGCACTGTGTGTTCGTAAAGACAAAAATAAACGTTTTGTTCTGTCATCTTGCAAAATAAATGAGTTTAAACTTTCTTTCGCTGTTAGCGTTGGCTCTGTTACAAAAAATAGATTTTTAAGAGACTAGGAGAGGATTTGGGATTACTTGAGTGCGATTTATAAAACGTGCGATTCGGAATCGCACACAAAAGGTTCCGTTCTACCACACTAAAGCCGTGTGGTTCACTCACACACGTGTGGCCGTTCTTTGTATGAGATACCAAGGCATAATACCTTGCTCCGGTTTGTAAAAATCTATAAAGGTAAGAAAACCTGACTCTGACTTATATCTCAACGCACAGCTGAAACTACTGTAACTTACCTAGAAACTTGAATTTGGTACAGGGGTCCCTTTCAGACGCCATCTTTGATGCTACTTGGAAAAACTTTACCGTACAACACCGATACTTAGTATCTCATTATACGGGTTATTGGCAGAATCACTGAAATTACGGTGGAAGCCATAATATAAAACAGAAGAAAAAGAACAGTTTTGATTTAGAAAATGTGATGTTAACTACAAACTACAATGTAGTCTGCTAAACATAGCGTTTTCACAGCGATTGTAAAACTAAACGACACGAACTACGTAGTCTACTGGCCAGCATTCCCATAATCTTTGACTGCTATAGACGAACTAGAAACGCGTTCTATTTTTGAATACATCCGACCGCTCACGACAGATAGTTGGCGAACGAACTTTCCGTATATTATTTTTAAAAAAGACATTCCCCACTCAAAACCTTTTGTTTCTGATGTCGCGTGCTATAAAAAATAATGCTTTCCCACTGCCAGCTAGTAACGGGTTGTCTTGAGAAATTTATAGACTGAATTATGTTGGGAACAGCTGCTTTCGTTATTAGTGAAATCCTTGAGGAAGACTGATTTTAATGAATTTCGTGTCGCCGTTTGATTCGTTTGTGTTCTCTGACATGTGATCTAGTTTTTAAATTAACGTTCAAGAATAAAATTGTGTTTGGAACAATGAAAAGAAAGGAAATCACTTCTCACTATATATTGTCTGTGTGATTTGTCAGTATATATTTGTCAGTATATATTGTAAAGTAAAGTCTTCCGGCACGTATGTTCGTGATAAACTCAAAATCGAATACACGGATTTTCATGCAGTTTTCACCAATAGATAACGTGATTAATGAGGAAGGTTTATAAGTATTACATATCTGGAGACAGCCAGGGCGGGCTGCTAGTTAAGCTGTAAATACATTGGGCGAAAATCTGAGGAATCACACTAACATGCTTAACGTAGCCTTTGGGTTTTATGACCTTGGGCTCTGTCTACCCCGCAAGGGATAAAGACGTGATAGTATCATCCGGTCTTTTTTAGTCTCCACTTCTGGAGCGACTCCCTCTGTACTACCAGAGCCATATCTTAGCCTGAGCAGTCAGAGGATTTGGCCTTTTGTATTTCAACGTATCACAGTGACTTGCACGATGCCCCCCACCACTCAAGATACAGGTTAATTCCTAGTTCGATGGTGTGGTGCTGAAATGCGGATGCTAAATATTATACAAACATACACGTTTATAAAATCTTAAAAAGAGATATGACAATAAAATATTTTTCATTTTTCATTTTCAATACTCTCCACGCTAGCCAGACGGGTTGGAGACGTACGTGATAATATGTATGATAGTTATAGTTAACTTGTGTTAACAGAATGTTTATTTTTACTCACAATAAAAACTTATACAACATTTTCAGAGGCATAAGGTTATTCAAATTTTATATAAATACATTATTCAAATACCGTTTATAAATATAGAATTGTTCAGCAACTGAATATCTTACAATAACATCGATATCGAGACAACCATATCGAGCTCCGTAGCGCAGTGGTCAACACGCCAGCCTGCGACACGGAGGTCCCGGGTTCGATCCCCGGCCAGGTCAAGATGGAAAACGATCTTTTTCAGATTGGCCTGGGTCTTGGGTGTTTATCTATATATGTTATAAAATATAGTATCGTTGAGTACTAACTCAACGATACTATATTTTATAACATATATAGAAGAATTAAGATTTAAGATAGTAAGTTGTGAACTTGTGTCGTGGGATACTAATCCCACGACACAAGTTCACAACTTACTGTGGGGCTAGCTCAATTTGTGTGATATGTCCCTATATATTTATATCACAAATTTCGATTCAGCGTCTGCAGCCGATTGATTACTGTTCCAAACCATCACATATTCGTCGTTATAAACATTTTTCTGTACATCATATATGATTTTTCAGCTGGTTTAGGGAAAAAGAAAAAAACAAAGAATATTATCAGCTGCTTTTCTTCCTACTCAGTCTGTAAAATTCGGTCAAGGGATTACGCGAAAATGTAAGAAATCACTTTATAGGTGATGCGGCGAGCAACCCATCACTAGTTTTTTTTTCTAGTTCATCAGAGTATATCTTCAGAGTATTCCGCTTTTTACCTTTACGCCCACTTACACGCTTTTCTTTTTTTTTATATATATACGGACAAACCACACAGATTGAGCTAGCCCCAAAGTAAGTTCATAAGTAAGACTTGTGTTATGGGATCTAACTCAACGATACTATATTTTATAACAAATACATATATAGATAAACATCCAAAACCCAGATCAATCTGAAAAAGATCGTTTTTAGTCTTGACCTGACCGGGGATCGAACCCGGGACCATCCGTGTCACAGGCCGGCGTGTTGACCGCTGCGCCACGGAGCTCGTCACGCCACGCTAAACTTGGCTTTTGGGTTTTATGATCATGGGCTTTGTCTTCACCGCAGGGGATAAAGACATAATAATATGTACGTATTTTATGTGAAAAACTGGAAAAGCTGCATTAAAAATCGCCTGTAGCAACTTAATTCAAATATCGAATTAAAAAAATGTAGACTAATCAAAATTTAAATCCGTTATCAGCGAGTTTACGTTCCAGTTGAATCAGCTTGATTATTATTCCAAGCCACGTCATACTCTGTTGTAAACATTGCGTTTGTACATACATACATACTATCACGTCCTTTTCCCTTGCGGGGCAGACAGAGCCCAGGTCCATATAACCTAAAGGCCACGTTTAGAATGTTGGTGGGCTCGTAAGTGGAGAACGGAATCAAAATAGTAATGGGTTGCTAGCCGCATCGCCTATTGCCATGATTCCTCACGCCCATTCCCTCGATCGGCTTTTACGATCTGCGCGGGAAGAGAACCAGCTGGCACATTCTACGTTTCTTCTTTTCTCCCACACCAGCGTGGAAGTCCACACACACAATCGTGGATTGCGTTTGTGTATTACGTTTAGTACCAAAGTTCCTTTTACGATTGTTTAAAAAACCAGAGTTGTTTTGAAAGCCCCGTTTCGTTTGACAGCGAAGTTATGACGTAGCGTCCTTGGCTGTTGGACTGTTTGTGTTCTAGCGCGGATTCGTTCTCAGCTGTTTTTATGGAAATTCTACCAGTGTGAATACGAAAGTTTAGATGTTCTTGAGTTTTGTGAATAAATTACTTAAGAAATTGATGTTTTTTAACGTTATAAGGGTGACAAGTTTTATAATGCCGAAAAGGGTTCTAGTGCCGATACCCTAGTAGCATTTTCCGTTGGCTTCCATATGCCAACAGTTGGGAACGTATTGGCAGATGGTTAGTTACTCCGCCAACCTCTACTTAAAATAGGCCCACTGTCATAAACATGCACTACTTACCCGACGGGTAGCCAACAACGGGCCTACTACTACTATTGCTACTGTTGGGTGATTTTTGTAGGGATTTAAGTTATTTAACAACATCGGGCCAACTAATAAAATCTTTCATTGGGCCTGTTAGTGCTACTCATACCGTTGCGTTATTTTTATAGGGATTTAAGTTATGGTTATAACGTCGGGCCAACTAATAAAATCCTTCATCGGGCCTCTTAGTGCTATTCCTACCGTTGGGTGATTTTTGTAGGGACCTTCGAAAGACAATTAATATAATACTAACGTAATGTTGCATAGGTTTGTATAGTACACTGAATAAAACTGCGAGTGAGTAATATACTTTGTATTACCTTTTGCATACGTACATTAGATATCATCTCGAGTCTGTCCAACGAAAGCTGGTTTCATCATCATCATCATCAGGTCTTTTATAATCTCCACTGCTGGAGCACAACCTTCTTTGTACTACCATTTTAGCCAGAGCAGTCAGAGGATTTGGCCTTTACTCTCCACGCTGGCCAGACGGGTTGGAGAGGTCTCTTTGATATTTATAAGCTTTTTTTAGCTTGTGTCTCCTAAGTTGCCTTTTACTATATCCACGGAAAAACTTGTAGTGGTCTTACTCTTCTTTGCCAGGAACTACCCGGCATAGCTGGTTTAAAAGAAGTTTTTTTTATTTATAATATTATAATTATTTATTTAGTCAATAGATGGCGTAAGGTGTATGTTAGAACGCGCTATTAACATTTTTTACTTTTGGCTATATACTTCCAGCCGGAATTTAAATACAAGTGACAACGTGCACTGAGTCGAAGTGGTAATGCGCTAGTCAGGGGTGCACTGCACTTCACAGGGTGATTGGAACTTGAGGTACACCAGTCACATCCTGGAGGTGGTAGGGTCGAGAATGAGGCTCCTATTTTTTTTCAGCAGCCATTAGCCCTTCAGTGTCCAACCAACTTATTGCAACTGGCCCGACGAAATGCCAACTATCGTAGGTACGTTGGCCCTATTACAAGTTGGGCCATCATATTCAAATCAACGTAGGCCATTAGTTTTGGGCCCAACCCGAAAACTGCGCGCCAATTGTATGAATTTGCCAACTAACCAGAGGTATGTGGCCCAAGCAAATGCCAACAATAAATGCTACTAGGGTATGGTTGGGCATAGAAAACTTTGGAGAGAGTTAACATACAGAGCCGACCCCAAATAGAGATAAAGCGAGGAAGAAGAAGAAGGTTGACAAACATATCGAACTTTAGTCGAGCTCCGTGGCGCAGTGGTTACCACGCCAGCCTGCGACACGGAGGTCCCGGGTTCGATCCCCGGTCAGGTCAACATGGAAAACGATCTTTTTTAGATTGACCTGGGTCTTGGATGTTTATCTATATATGTATCTATTAAAATATAGTTTCGTTAAGTTAGTATCCCATAACACAAGTTTCGAATTTACTTTGGGGCTAGCTCAATCTGTATGATTTGTCCGTATATATTTATTTATTTATTATTTATTTAACGGGTAGACTGTGTAATAAATTGACATACATCTACACAAGCGTGTTTGCGGTTACATCCTCATCTGTGATGCTTCTGAGCCAGGGAATAGAAGCATTAGAAGGTTTGTCCAGTGATAGACAGGGACCGACTGATAAATTGATATCTCTGTCATCTAACGTCTTCCACCGGGTTATATATCCTTACCCTAGATGCTTCAAAACCCGGGTTTTGGGGGGTCAGCTCGGGGCCTCGAAAGACTGAGATAAAATCGAGAACCACGCATAACTATTTTGCATTTAATGACCTACAAAATAAATGAGATAAGACTTTGCTCAATGATTCATGAGGAAATTCGTATCCTAAATATTTTTAAATATACAACATATGTTCGTAATAATTATGATAAAATTATCACGTGTAATATAGTATCTGTTGAACAAGGAGAATTATAGAAATTATGAGCGCTAAACATCCTTTAGTCATCTGATTTAGATCCCAAAAACTAGGTTCTTCTATGGAAGTTGATTATGCCAATTGATTGGCTTTGTATAAAAAAAAAAATATTTTTCAAAACGAGTGAACTTGCGAGCTTTCAAAAGCTTGTAATGTAAATGAGCATATTTCTATCCTAAATATTTTGAAATATACATCATTTCCTGGTAACATTATCACAAGTAAATAACAGTTGGAAAATTATTATTCCTACAGAAGATAATGTAAAAACGCGCGAACGAATACGAACGAGTTCACAAATAAAATAAATTCTAATGCCGGTCGCATCAGCCGACTCGATCCCATCTGCACGTGTCGGTTGTTCAAAAATAAACGCGACATGTCGTTGGTTCATTATTCTAATGGACGGATTATCGTGACGATTCTAATCGTTATGAAGTCTTTTGTTTTTGTGGCACGGCCAGGAATTTAGAGCGACTACGAAATACTTCCAAGAAATGCAAAACCAATGTTTTTTTTTTTCAAAATTTATTGGCCGTTTTTGAAAACTAGGCTAGCTATTGGTAATAATTGCTAGTAGTTTCACAATTCTTTCATTATAAGCTTTACACTTATCTTATAGATGTTTGATTACTATTAAAGAAATAAAACATCTATATGTCTTGATTTTTTAAAGGAAGGATCATCGTGAAGAATCTAAATGTTAATATATTACGTTAAGTCCGCAACACTTATTGTACACAGTGTAGTCTACATTGTGTTTTAAAGAAATCAATGTCATATTTAACTAAATCAATGTCATATTTAACTAACAACATTATGTAATTATCGCTGAATCATTACGAGTACAATTGTAAGCTCGTTATTTCACTGTTTTCGAAAAATTCATTTTCTTTTTATACAAAGCTTAAACATTTTCATAATCAACTTCCTTATACCTAGTTATTGTTACCCAAATAAAATAACTAAAAGATGTTTTCAGCTCATTATTTTTATATAGGGATTATTTTGACGATTCTAACGGTAATAAAGTCTATTGTTATTGTGTGAGAGCCAGCATCGAAATAAAAGCGAGAGTTTTATATCGTAAATTTTGCATTATTTTTACAATTTAAAGATGAGAAAAAAAAACGTATAGTTTTGAGTAATAATTTTATATTAAGTGTGGCCCAATTAGCTGTCTTAGTTAATTTTTTTTATTAGGTAATCACAAACTATAAATAATAATAAATAAATAAATAATAAATAAATATAAACGGACAAATCACACATATTGAGCTAGCCCCAAAGTAAGTTCGAGACTTGTGTTATGGGATACTAACTCAACGATACTATATTTTATAATAGATACTTATATAGATAAACATCCAAGACCCAGGTCAATCTGAAAAAGATCATTTTCCATCTTGACCTGACCGGGGATCGAACCCGGGACCCCCGCCCCCGTGTCGCAGGCTGGCGTGTTGACCGCTGCGCCACGGAGCTCGTCAAAACAATGTCGTTCCGTTAGAGATAGTTAAAGTTATAGCCAAAGGAGGAAGGATAAGCAAGTTTTGGGACTGACAGAAGTCTATATGAGACCTATTTTGTATTTTATGTAGTTCTAAAAAAAATGGTCAGTTAAGAGTCGCCTGGACGCGCATGTCTCCATACAAACGGAAAAAGGGACTTGTGGCAATATTTGATAATTTTGGAGTAAAATTAAGCATTCAATCAATTAATCTCATTATAATCTACGTACGTTCCTATATAGCTTGGTTAAAATACCAATGGTTTGAGAATTACACGTCTTATCAAATTTGTATGGAAATCTTGAGAGGCGTATAATTCTCAAACTATTGATAATTTGACCAAGCCGTATAGGAACGTACGTAGATTATAATGAGATTAATTGATTAAATGCTTAATTTTACTCCAAAATTATCAAATATTGCTACAATTCCCTTTTTCCGTTTGTATGGAGACATGCGCGTCCAGGCGACTCTTAAGGTTAGGAATACGGTTTCAGTAAGGAACTAAGTCAGGTTCTACATGAAATAGGGATGATTAAAATTTGCCTGAAACGAAATTGTCGAGTCATTCCAAGCTGATTTCTTTGCAAAACAAGCACTCAAAAATACTAATATTATAAAGAGGAAAGACTTGATTGTATGTTTGCATTAAATAGGCTCGAAAATACTGGACTGATTTTCATTATTTCACCTATCAACTTAAAGTTCGCGTGTTGTAGAGATTTTTATCACAAATAAAACATGTCTCATCTTACACTTGAAATCGTAATGTATTCTCATACGAATCGTAATTGCATATCCTTGTTTCCAGATAAATTTTATTACTTTTTTAAACGTATGCATATACACGTGATTAATTTTTTGCAGCCATTTTACGCTTTTTCAAACGAGTATAGTAAAAAAATAATTAATCAGCACGTTTTTTACGAAGGGTTACGTAGAGTATAGTGACTAAGAGTTTCTTTACGACGAACGACTATCGATGTAGGTATTAGAATAGATTTATCTTTGAAAGATACGATTAGCGATTTTTTGTGAAGTTTTATTCATAAATGAAATCAATGAATTTTAATTCAATATTCATTAGCAACAATATTTTTACTTTCACAATAGTTTAGTAATCTTCCTATAAATAAGTATTATGATGATGTTTAAATTAATGTCTTACCCTTTTTCTTTACTTATAAAATGTCGTACTTTACATGTTAATATACATTAAATACTTATGTCTTACTAGCCTTTACCCGCGGCTCCGCCCGCGTGATATATAGCCTATATCCTTCTCAGTACCCTTACCTATGTGTATGCAAAATTTCATGATGATCGGTTCAGTAGATACGGCGGGAAAGCGTAACAACCGAACAAATAAACAAACAAACAAACTCACTATCGCATTTATAATATTAGTTAGGATATAATATTAGTGGATGCAGGCCGCTCCTAACCGGTCATTTGGAAATCCTTAGGGGAGGCCTATGTCCAGCAGCGGACTTCTTGTGGCTGAGATGATGATGATGATGATGATAAGATTAGGATTAGGATAGGATATACAATCATACATTATTAGCTAGTCCAAAGTAGGTAAGTTCGAGACTTGTGTTATGGGATATTATTAAACGATACTATATATTTTATTACATCTTAGATAAACATCCAAGACTCCAATATTGTTTTTTTTTATATCCTATTTTTGTGCGATATCAATCATTATTTACGTTTGACAATTCAAATTGCCAGTTATTATCAATTTATACGAAGTAATTTAAGTAAGAAGTATTATTTTCCTCAAACAAATATTGCATAAAAATTCTTTGCATAATTTTGCAAATAGGCAACACGATCAATTTCAATCAAATCGTCGAATTCAGAGCAAACTTTAAAGAACGGCTTTAAGTCAATATATATTCAACATAGGATAGGATCTTTGCTTTCCTGGAAGATTAATCCAATCGCAATTTGAAATTTCTGACGAAAAATTTTCAACAATTTCGCCGAATTGAAAATGAGCTTTTCATAATTGGAATCTCATTCGTTTCGGATATTCGGTAAAACGAAAATGCGGCAGAATGAAAATTACGGTAAAAATTATAACAAATTATATTATTAATCATATTCGCGATAATTTCCGAATAAATCTTCGAACCCATTTCCATTTATTGTAGAGTTTGAACGTCGAATAAATTTTACTTTTTCGTATAAATTGAACATTGTCGTTTGAAAATGTTTAAGAATATTTAATTCCTTTATACAAAATGGTCCCCAAAGTTTTTTGGGTCTTATTTATTACGTTTGTAGACCCTTCGGCTGGTTCACCGTTAATAATTTATGAATAAAACTTTTGGGTTCATTGATGAATAATTGAATATTCTATGAATTGTCATATTATCATTTCCAAATTTATCCCAAGGGGGCTTTTCCTTATACCTCTTATCTTTATTAAATACTCACTTTATCAAAGCTGGATATTCAGCACAATCCGTACACAAACAGGGATGAAATACGGCTAAAAAACACAAAAAGCTGGCACTGTTTTAAAATCAATAATCGTCACACAACAACATAAGATTACTAATCAAATGTTTTTCGTATATATTTCTAATAAAATGAGGATAAAACACGTAAATTTTCGCGGGAAATATGCTGCGTGATAACGCGACCTACTCACACGGCGGCTAAAGAGCGACTGAACGGGAATCACCTACCTGCAATGCGTGCGCTGATCAGCGACGCTAGAGCGAGACAGCAATACGAATTTTCCGGATGTTAAACAGAGAGGGGTGTAGGCACACGTGCTTCAGTCTGGGGGTGAAGCCGTTTTCAGGAAGGGGCGCGTTATTACAAAGCTGGGAATGAATAGGCATGTATTTTGCATTGTGGGCCGTGGACAATGGCAGAGTTATGTCTTTTGTTGGTGAGGAAGTGCGGCGTTTCGGCGGTGTCACCTGCTTGCATTAATGAACCGGCCCATCGAGTTTCTTGAGGTACGGAAAATTTGGAAAACATGCCTTTGTTGTGATACATTTTCAGGTGTAAACGCTTTATTTGGAAAAAAAGGTTTTGTAATACTTTTTCAGGATAGCTAAAGACATCTGTTGTAAACAGGAAAATAATAAAACTTTTTGTAAACTTGGAATCACACACACATAAACATCTGAGCACTTTTTTCCACTTAGCGCACAAAAAGCAAAGCATCGAGCTGTTGTCATATTCGTCTTGATTATGGAATTTACATGGACTAAAACATTACCTACCCAATTGTATCGAAAATACGGTAGTTGTAGTGGGATTTCCTGTTTTGGTACATTTGTTGTATCAAAATACGTTTTTATGTCTCAGTAATTAAAATAATATTGGAGGAAGTATTAAATATAAATTGAACTGTCTATCTTGTTAATTTGATATACCACAGCGTGTAAATAGACCCTCGGAATTCCCTTAAAAGGGTGAGTCAGACCATCAGTATGAACAACTTTTCCTATGGGACAACTTGGGCTGGGAACTTCAAAACTATGCCGCGGATTCACGGAGTCCGTTGAATATAATACTATATTATATGATGTTTTTTTTTAGGTTTGCCACTTGATCGCTTCCCGTCAGTAGGTACCCATGAGGTAGTTTTATAATCAAGGAGCAAACCCAAAACGAGATGGACAGATGACTTGTCTCGTTTTGACAAAAGTTGGAGAGAGATGACACGAGATAGAGAAAGGTGGAAACACAATGGGGAGGCTTTTGCAGAGCAGTAGGACCTGAATAGCTAAAAAATAATATATCTACACAAACAGTCACTAGTACCGTTGACGAGCTCCGTGGCGCAGCGGTCAACACGCCTGCCTGTGACATGGATGGTCCCGGGTTCGATCCCCGGTCAGGTCAAGATGAAAAATGATCTTTTTCAGATTGACCTGGGTCTTGGATGTTTATCTATATAAGTATCTATTATAAAATATAGTGTCGTTGAGTTAGTATCCCATTACACAAGTCTCGAACTTACTTTGGGGCTAGCTCAATCTGTGTGATTTGTCCATATGTATTTAATTTAAAAAAGTCACTAGTACCCGAAGGCGGTATACGATGTACACCAGTTTGATATTCACTTCTACATCCACTATGGGTGTCGTATGATTGACGAATATAACCGTGATGGATGTCGAAGAAACTATTAAAACAGCGAACATCATTGTCGTCAAAAAAGCCTGCTGAATACCTACGTGAAATTAAATAAAAGCTTACTAAAACAGGCTTAGGTCAGGGGTGCCTTTCTCAACTGCCTGTCCGGTAGCTGCAGATATGGCATCGGGTACGCGCGCCTGGCCTCCCGAGCTGCTACTTGCTCTCTCCCATTCATCCGAGTGAGTAGTATCCCAACCTTCATTCCTTACCCAAATTCAAAAAATTCCTATCCTTCCCCAGCTTAAAATGCTTTCGGTGGGCAGCAGCACCGAAGTACAACAAGCCAAACAAACTGCGCTCGCCAACCCGTCTGCCAAGCGTGGCGAGTATGGCATTAACCTCCCATGAATTACAAATCCTTGGGAGAGGCCTATGTCCAGCAGTGGACTTCCTGCGGCTGAAATGATGATGATGATGATTACTAAAACAAATGAGATTTTTCTATTGATAGATTTTTTATATTATCAGGTCTTTTTAGTCTCCACTGCAGGAGCATGACCCTTTCTGTACCACCATAGCCATATATTAGCCAGAGCAGTCAGTGGATTTGGCCTACACTATTGATAAATATTGTTTATTAAAGGAAAATAAAAAAAAACTTTTTCTGAAAGGAATGATATCATTAAACTCACAATATCGTCCAACTATTGTAATCTAAACAAAGGGAAAATTAAAGAAAACATATTTGATTGTTTCAGCAATGAAAGCGTTTTTATCGAAGGGAGAACAAACACAAATATTTTTGTTGTATTGGATTGCTTTTAGGTATGATTTATTTTAGGGATCCTCAAACAAGAAACCCTTAGCTCTAACTTTTTTGCCATTGATAAACCACTGGTCAAAAATAAGTGATTGATGAGCTCCGTGGCGCAGCGGTCAACACGCCGCCCGGCCTGTGATACGGATGGTCCCAGGTTCGATCTCCGGTCAGGTCAAGATGAGAAACGATCTTTTCAGATTGACCTGGGTCTTTCATGTTTAATTATATAATATGTATTTGTTATAAAATACATTATCGTTAAGTTAGTATCCCATAACACAAATCTTACCTATGAAGTTAGGTACTTTGGGGATAGCTCAATCTGTGCGATTTGTCCGTATATGTTAAAAAAAATTGATCGAGCGAAAGCGAAGCGCGAGCGAAGTATCTTTGTTTCAGCTTAAGGCCCTGTAATTCACGCACTGCCGTAAAACGTCTATTTTTTCGTCGCGGAGTTAGCCTTATTTTTCATGGAATACTAGCATGAAAAAAATATGAAGTACAGTTCAAAGATCATAATAAATGATTACATAAAAATATTTTCAAAAAAAATATTTAAAACCTAGGAAAATAAAATAGCAAAAAGCTACACCCAGAAAAGGTTTCGTCGCGAATTACTTGATATTTTCAGCGATAACTACCATTTTTTTTTCATCTATAAAAAGTAAAACTTACTGAGCTAAATGGATACCTAAAAATATTACAATATTTGGTTATAATTAAGGAATTATTAAATTAAAACCGACAAAAAGCGGCCGAAATGACAGATACGGGTTCGAACTGAGATCGCCTACCGGCATCGCCACTTTTAACCTTATTTCATTACCAGTATGTACTATTATCGCACAATTACCATTACGTACTATTATTATTAGGTGTTACAGCGCCTTAAATTAAATTTCTTTGGTATGTTCTATCTAGCAGTTTTTCTTTATCATCATCAGACCTTCTTTTGCGTCTACACTGCAGGAGCACGACCCTCTCTGTACAACCATAGCTATTTATTAGCCAAAGTAGTCTGAGGATTTGGCTTACATTCTCCACGCTGGCCAGACGCGTTGTAGAGGACTCTTTAATGTTTATAAGCTTTGGTTAACTTGTTTTTCCTTAATCGTATTCTCTGACATTCACGGGAAGACTTGAAGTGGTCCTACACGGTAAATATATCACTACTAGCTGTTGCCCGCGGCTTCGTTCGCGATATTTCTTCCTCCTCTGTAGCGCGTTATGTTTAGTAAATAGGGTGGGAAAGCGTAAACACCAAACAAACTCACTTTCGCATTTATATTATTTACTAGTAGTTTGCCCCGGCTTTGCCCGTGGTACATATAACTTTCGTCGTAGATCGTCCTCGTAGATCAAGAAATTTTCTTAAACAAAAAAAACCGGCCAAGTGTGAGTCAAACTCGCGCATTGAGGGTTCCGTACAATATGCTTCGTGAACACACACACAATGTGCAAAAATGTTTTGTTTAAATGACTAGCGCTATCTAGTGGTGTTTTAGTGAACTATTTCCCTAGATGAACTTATTATAGTGAGTTTACCACTTTATTTTCAAGAGATAGAATTCTAATTATTTTTCCTGTAATCTTCACGGAATGAATTTTCAAAATTTTCGGCCCAGTAGTTTCGGAGATCAGGGGGGGGGGGGGGAATAGTCAATTTTTGCCTTCTTTCGTGAATAAAATCAAAAGTATTCATATTACCCGAACAAAGAAAAAATATTTTTGAGATCCTCATGAGCCCTTTCATTTGATATATGACACAGTAAGGTAATTTTCAGGGGCCCAATTACAAAATTTTTCTTTTAAAATTTTGTAATTGGGCCCCTGAAAATGACCCTTATTTCAAAAAAATCTTTATTTACTTTGCACATCCGTGTTTGGGTCATAGGATTACACCATCTTACCAAATTTCACCTAATTTGGTGTAGATTCGGAGAAAATCGGCTGTGACAGACGGACGGACGGACAGACAGACGCTCGAGTGATCCTATAAGGGTTCCGTTTTTCAATTTTTGTACGGAACCCAGCTGCTAGCTGCTCTCGAGATTTGCCCTTAGCAACACATTCGGCGATACATTTTTATATAGATAAGTTAGGAACTTGGCATTGGGATATACGTTGATCACTTACGTCAAAAAAGATAATTAGTATTTTTTGGCAAGAGCTATGTAACAAAGCTACACCGTGACACCTACCACTCAACATATCCAAATCGATTGGCGTTGTTCACCTAATGGCGAGACTTAACCAATCTCCGACCTACTGACGTCACAGACCGAAAACAAACATGTCGGCTCAACCATAAACACTTCACGTCAATGTCTGGTTCTAATTGAACCAGTTATGGGCCGTCAATATTATGACTAATATAATGCTTGTTATTAAGAACATCTTGTTATTAATATTGTTGGTTTCCAACATCTAAAAGAAGACCAGGTAAGCCAAGAATGCGATGGCGAGATGAAATCGACAAGCTCCACGACAACTGGAGAAATCTATCCCTAGATCGGACCGAATGGAAAAAATGGAGGGAGGCCTTTGCCCAGCAGTGGGACAGTTAATGGCTCGAAATGAAATGAAAGTAAGAACATTATGTTTATACCTATGCCTTTAATGCAATGCTAAATTGCATTGCTTCTAAATATAACTCTCCATCCCAGCTTTGTATTATTATAAATTGCATCGTTTACATTTCAGCGTTACTTATCAACTTACAGTTATATTACTTCAAAGAGTAAGAAGTTTTATTAAATTAAAAAAGTTAAGCAACCCCCAAAACGAAAATCTCTCCATCTTATTAACGGATGAACCAGTTTTGATAAAACATGTCACACCATTGCCAAAAAACATGCTTCCAAATAAAAAATAACCACACCCATCTCAATTCAGCTTATAACACCCTTCTTTTTATCGTCGAAGGTAGTCCAAAATTGTACATTATTCGCCATACGTAAATTGGAAAATTAAAAAATAACAAACAAATGAAAAATTCCATGCTAGAGATTATCCTGCAACGTTCAGTCCCTGGCCCCATACTCAGCAGGCCGATTTGCTAACTCCACCGAGTTCCACAATGATTTGATTGTTACTATAGCATCCATTACGGTTTTCATATCTTAAATAAAAAAAAGTCATTCATAACGAAGCTGTAATGAATATTGAAGTTACCATGAAAATGATGTACACCGTAGCTGTCAAAAGTTAACAAATAGCTGATCGTGGAGTCTTTATAGCTCCATTTATTGTCAAATATTTTCGTCCATTGCAGATGGATAGATTATAAATATCGCTATTATACTATATGTTCATAAAACCCTATCTGATCCTTAAAATATAATAAAATATGCCAGGAGTTAGACATTTTCAATGCATTGATCAATTCTTTCAAAAAGTCATTGTTGTCATTGCACTAATTTAAATTTACATTGTCCTTGTAAAAAAAAAAAATATATGTTCTTATTGTATCGAAGACTTTTGTTTATGAATGATTTACCAAAAGCCATTGTAAAACATTGTGAAATGTATTTTTATGCATGCTGTGTTCACTCTTAGAAGGTTGTTCAATGTACATGTTCTTATATTCTTCTCTTTTAATGTTGCTAAGCTTGTAACAACCAGATTGTGAACCAAATAAATTTAAAAAAAAATGTCGATTTAGCTCTTCTATTTGAAAAACTTCTCCTATGGGAGATTCATGCAGGAAATTCCAGAAAAAAAAATCATACGAATCACCCGGCTGGGTGAAACTTTTATATGGGAATCTCAATATTTTGAAAGCTGGCGGAGATCAATGGAAATTACTATATTTAAATAAATAAATATATACGGATAAATCACACAGATTGAGCTAGCCCCAAAGTAAGTTCGAGACTTGTGTTATGGGAAAACTAACTCAACGATGCTATATTTTATAATGGATACTTACATAGATAAACATCCAAGACCTTCGAGCAACACGGCCTCCGTACCGGACGGAGGGAGTGGGCAAAGCGACAATTTACTATGACAATTTTTCTGGCGTTTTTTGCGGGGGGAAATGTGCACACAAGTTTAGTTCCGCACACCTACATACAAAACTTAAACTGTCACTTGATAGTAATTATGACATTGTCACAAAAAATGACATAAAAAGGAAAAATAATTTGTGTACAGATGAGTCACACACAACTAACACATAGACATGCATATGCCTAATTTTGGCTTGTACCTTGACAGAGGGGAATGCAGCGTATGGCTACTCCCTTCCGTGTTGCTCGAAGTCCAAGACCCAGGTCAATCTGAAAAAGATTATTTTCCGTCTTGATCCGTGTCGCAGGCAGGCGTGTTGACCGCTGCGCCACGGAGGTCGTCGATGTCTTGAAGTCTTAAAGAACTTGAGTCAAATTAGTTACTCAGAGTTACAGGTCCAGTCGAGCAGGTTTTGAATTTTAAATCTAGGAACATTTATTACTGATTCTTCATCTCATCATCATCATCATCAACAGGTCTTTGTTAGTCTCCACTGCAGGAGCACGACCCTCTATATACTACCAGAGCCATGTATTAGGCCAGACGGGTTAGAGAGGTCTCTTTGATGTTTGTAGCTTTGTTTAGCTTTTGTTTCCTTAGTCGACTTCTACGACATCCACGGAGAGACTTGGAGTGGTCCTATTCTACTCTGCCGGGAACCACACGGCAAATTTCTTCATCTAATGATACCTAAATTAAAAATACTTGCATTCAAATAAGTTAACCAACAAAGTATAATGAGGTTTTTTAGGATCGTCCGAATGACCTTACTATGAAGGTCACGTGCTGATGTAACAGTAACCACAAGCAGTAATGCAAGTAAATGATAATTACTTCTTAAGTTAAGGAACCTACTGTTTTTGTTTGAGTCTTTATGCATTTACAATGTTAATCCATACTTATATTATAAAGAAGACGGATAAGATTGTTTTTGTGCATTGAAAGACTCCGACTCTCATCATCAACATCAGGTCTTTTAGTCTTTACTGCAGGAGGACGACCCTCTCTGTACTACTAAAGCTACATGTAAGACAGAGTAGTCAGAGGATTTGGCCTACTCTCCACGCTGGCCAGATGGGCTGGAGAGGTCTCTTTAATGTTTGTAAGTTTTGTTTAGCTTGTGTTTCCTAAGTCGCCTTCTACGACATCCAGGAGAAGACTTGGAGTGGTCCTTTTCTACTCTGCCGGGACCACACGCCCAGTTTATGTGCGGGTGACATATATGTTTTAAATTACGAGGACGAAGTCGCAGGAAAATTGCTAGTCTTACTTCTTATAATTTCATTCTCGGCATCACATGTTGGTTAACTGGTAGATAAGGCCTTAGGCTTTAAGTCCACCAATTACAATTGCTATGTAATTAAGTTTTTAAATAAATAAATAAATTAAAAAGACGGCACAACAAACATAGTTTTAGTTTGTTTCCCTGTGGATTTCGAAAATATACCTATTGTTTCTGGTCTACCGGTTCCCAGAATGTCGACTAAAGGACAAGGCATTGACTAATAAAAGTATCTTATTCAAAAACGTCGGGCGCCCAGGAGAGTTGGCGTAAACAAAAGGTAACAGTCCATTAAGGTCAAATAATTTCACAATATAAATCGTATAACCTACATCAATCTACTAATTGTGTCTGCTCCGTAGGAGATACAGACGTTTTTGCACTATACTACTGGGGTTAACTCAACGATACTATATTGTATAATAAATACTTATATAGATAAATATCCTAGCCCCAAGCCAATCAGAAAAAGATCATTTTCGATCATGACCTGCAGGCCGATTTGCTAACTCGGTGTACAACGATTTGATTGTCACTTTAGCATCCATTACGGTTTTCATATCTTAAATTAAAATAGTCATTAATAGCAAAGCCGTAATGAATATTGAAGTTATCATGAAAATGATGTACACCGTAGCTGTCAAAAGTTAGCAAATAGGTCTGCTGGCCGGGACTTGAAACTGGGAGGTCACGTGTCGCAAGCTGACCTGTTAACCACTGCGCCAAGGAGTCTGTCAACTATATTGCATAATTACACGTGTAATTCACATTTAAACTTGTTTATCCCTCCAGCAACGGAAGTCATAATTAAATATCTGTGATCTCGGCTGAACGACTGTTTGCGTTATAGAATTTTAATAAAACCGACCAAGTGTGAGTCGCATTAGTCAATAACCAAATATAAATAAATATATATAAATAAATAAATGAAATATAAATATATATGGACATATCAAACCAATTGAAAAAGGTTAAAATATCTTTCGAATTTTCAGCATCAGTCTGACAAGAAAAGTCATTCATATTGACGGGGTTTTATTAACATATTGTTTAAATATGTATGTAAGCTTTATCATTCAATTAAAACTATATAATGCCTCAAAG
Source organism: Rhodophaea formosa (assembly GCA_963082605.1). Taxonomy (NCBI): domain Eukaryota; kingdom Metazoa; phylum Arthropoda; class Insecta; order Lepidoptera; family Pyralidae; genus Rhodophaea; species Rhodophaea formosa. Next base: position 20,759,397 of record OY720205.1, on the reverse strand, counting down.
TATTCAGTGTTAGAATCCATCTTTTAAGCGTATACACCCGCCCGAGTTTTAAGGATTTTTAGAATAGAAGACGCGTTTTCTTTAAATAATCTTATTGTTAGTCGTAACAGACCGAAACTAGTCGGCGGATCCGACGTAATAAAACGTGAGTAAAGCCGTGTTTTCATAATGAATTTATCTCGCGTAAGTTTTAATATTATTAATCTTATTACTGTTAGTATATTTAGAACATCTTTTATAGACCACTTGCAATTGACTATAAGATTCCTTTCCTACTAAGTTAGCCCGCAAGAGAGCGAAATATCCTGCCTAAATACACATCCCTTCTTTTGATTTCACCGTTCGGATAAAAAGAAAAATAATATATATAAATATTTATAATTGTTCTACGTCGCCATAAAACACTGCGTCAAGTAATAAGTAATGGCGTGACGGCGGCTCGTCGCACAGTGTTCCCGGACCATACAAAAATTGTGACAAAATAATGTTGTTATTGTAGTTCGTCGCCGTGTGGTCCTCGGCAGAGTAGAATAGGACCACTCCAAGTCATCCCGTGTCGTAAAAGGCGACTAAGAAAACACAAGCTAAACAAAGATTATAAACATCAAAGAGACCTCTCCAACCCGTCTGGCCAGCGTGGAGAGTGTAGGCCAAATCCTCTGACTGCTCAAGCTAATATATGGCTCTAGTAGTACAGAGAGGGTCGTGCTCCTGCAGTGGACACTGGAAAGGCCTGATGATGATGATGATGAGTTCGTCGCGACATTATTTTAATACATCAAAAACTACGAAACGCTCAACGAATTAAATACTGTGTTTTTTTATGAATATAGAATCTAAACATAATCTAATTTGAAGCTCTGGTTTCAGATATAGATATTATTGCGTAAAAGTATATGTAAACTAACAAGTGCATTATTTAAAAATATCCCGACGGCCTTTTCGATAGCTTACGTCCGCCATATTGATTTTTTCCGAAGTTATATAGCTTATGACACTATGAGAAAGAACACAAATCTAATGACACCTCACACTTTATAAAATCGGTCAAGCCGTTTTGGCTACAGGATGTACATACATACACCAATACATATTAACATACTCGCGAAAAACTTCCGCACCAAAACTTATCAACCCCTTTTCTTAAAGCTCTGCTGTACTGTCAGTCCATTTTTCAAAAAGCTACTTGTTTCAAATCGAAATCTATTTGTTTACGGTATGTAAATTTCTTTTGCTGCTGTAACAAAAATAATATGACCACTGTGCGTCAGAACGGTGTGACTGTTATTAGAGACACATTACGCGGCGTTCATAGGGGGAAGGTCAGGGGTGCCGGAACTAGATCACCACCAAAAGTAGGTCAGGCCTCACAAACCATTATGGCAAAACTGTGCGTGTAAAGTTTTGAAAAAACTATTGATATAAGTGCGAAAATTGCTGCTACTTTCGTTGCTACTGTCTCATCCCAAATCCATCCAAGTTGCCATTGTGCCTTGTTGCCATTTTGGAACGGTTGGCTTGGCCGATGCGAATGTGTAATGTGTAAATCGATGTTTTGATGAAGTCGCCTGTTCAGAAATGGCAGCCCAGTACTGGTTCAATGTTTTGTTTTTGTCTGTGTATGTACTGTTGTTTTTCGTGCAGATTTCCGTATCGTCAACAAAGGGTCCAACGGAAGACCAGCGCTGGGAGTTATGATCTGCCAGCACATGCTGAGTTGGATCCCTTTTGACAGCACAGCACACAAATTTATTTTTAATGTTACGTGTTTTGTTTCGGTTGTAAATGTTTGTTTTTTTGTTTAATGTGATTATTTGTTGGTATTTATTTGTATGCTTTTTTGTCAAATAAATCATTTTTATCTTTTATCTTTATGAAGTTGGAAAAAAAAGAAGTCTTGATGTAATGCCTTATCAACATACAGGTCAAACTTCAGATCGCGCTGAAATGTGTCACGAAGATATTTATTTTGTCGTACGCAATTGCTAAGAAAGGACCAAAATTGACGTGAGTAAAGCCATAGGCTAAAGCTAGTTATACATAATATACTTTCGCGAAGAAGTACTTTTAATTTCATGTAGTTTAGACGGGGAGTGTGTGTTGTATCTGCACTATGCTTTATTATTGCGAGTTTACTAGTTTCTTACTGCGTAGGTGTAATAAACACCTTTATATTCTATAGAATTTTCGAACATTTGATATTAGTGGAATTGTTTGTTATGTCTTTTGTCTGTCCATGTTACTATGAGAGCGATCTAAACTTTATGCGATTGTTCTCATTTGAAACTTTGCTGTTTGATGTAAAGTGTAGGTAAAACGAACATTATGAGCGTCTTTGATGTCTATATAATATTTAAGACGTTGGCAATAATGACAAATCTGCATTGTAAATAACATCGTTTGAAGTTGCGGAGAATATTAAATGTTTAATAATAAATTCTTCTTATTAAAGTTTTTCATATTATTAACGATAGAGCTATTTCTTTACAGGTTTATTGTGAACGGCTCTGGCATTATTCATCATCATCATCATCATCAGGTCTTTTTTAGTCTCCACTGCAGGAGCATGACCCTCTCTGTACTACCAGAGCCATAATTAGCCAGAGAAGTCAGAGGATTTGGCCTACACTCTCCACGCTGGCCAGACGGGTTAAAGAGGTCTCTTTGATGTTCATAAGCTTTGTTTAGATAGTATTTCCTAAGTCGCCTTCTACGACATCCTCGGGAAGACTTGGAGTGGCCCTATTCTACTCTGCCGGGAACCACACGGCTTTTTTTACTTTCTGGCATTATTAATTTCTCGGAATAAGGATCACTGAGATGGGACAAAAGCGTGGCAAAAACATTGTTAAAAATTTTTTTTCCACAAAAACACTTTGGCAGACCGTCAATGTTCGAAACTCTCGGTGTAAGAATCTCAATCAAGATTTAACCGGTTTTTTTTTACCCATTTTTTTTGTACTTTGCCGGGAACCATACGCCACTTCAAGTCTTCCCGTGGATGTCGTAGAAGCTGACTTAGGAAACGTACGCTAAACAAAGCTCATAAACATCAAAGAGACCTCTCCAACACGTCTGACCAGCGTGGATTGCAGGCCAAATCCTCGGACTGCTCAGGCTAATACATGGCTCTGGTAGTACAGAGAGGGTCGTGCTCCTGCAGTGGAGACTAATAAAGACCTGGTGATGATGATGATATAGACTACGCAAAAAGAAACGACACATAAGCATGTGCTAATAATACAGAGAGGCTCTGGTAGTACAGAGAGGGTCATGCTCCTGCAGAGGAGGCTTAAAGGACATGATGATGATGCCATTTTCTTTTTAATTTAAATCATAATTCTGTCAGAAATCATCCTCCGGACAAAGAAAAGGCTGGCAAATTGTTTTATTCATTAACCTATCATGATATGAGGTCATTTTTTCCACAATCGCGGTCTACCGGATCATCATTGTTCGTAATTATTATCTTTGGATCGACCTTCCATTGTTTTAATGCACCGACTCACTCCTCCGATGTTATTCATGGTATAAATAATTTACATAAAGGCTTTTAGACGTAAGTCATTAAACTGATGCGGATTGAAGAATTAATTATAAATCATGAAAATAATAACACCTCTCCACAGTGCTTAAATTTAAAAAATTTTGTGTAACTATATTGTAATAAAAAGATCGCTCCAACCAGTCTGGCCAGCGTGGAGAGTGTAATCTAAATCCTCTGACTACTCTGGCTTATAAATGGCTCTGGTAGTACAGAGAGGGTCATGCTCCTGCAGTGGAAACTAAAAAAGACCTGATGATGATGATGGTGGATGGTGGTACGAAACCCTTCTCACCGAAATCGAAGTCATTCTTTGTATGGGCTTAAATAAAATTTAATTACATAACGATCACTCACAACTTAGAATAAACTCTTTCCCATGCGACCTCAATTGTGAGGTTATTTAAGGCGAAGTGAGTTCACACACTAGCGCTAACCAGCAATTAATTCATTTACTCCTAAATCAAATCAAATTTAAAAAATCTAATAGCTGATTGCCCTAGTAAATTAATTGTAGTATTCTTTTTGTTACTTTTCATAGATATTACAATCTAAGTTTAAGAGAACGAATTTTCACCGCCAACTTTTGGCGGTAATAATTCGTTCTCTTAATCCATCAAATTAAAAATAGTGAAAACTTGTTCCAATAATACTACAAGTAATTTACTAGGGCATTCAGCTATTAGATTTTTTAAATTTGATATGATTTAGGACTTATACAATTAATTGCTGGGTGGCGCTAGTGTGTGAACTCACCTCGCCTTAAACTCATTCTTGCATAGACAGACACTGTGGACAGAACAGACAGTCTTAATTTATCTGTAATTTTCTTCTCATTTTTTGTTTTTTTGTGTAACAAAAGACTTGAATGAATATTTAGCTCTATGGATTAGATCCCTTTGCTTTCTCTATATTTATAGCAAATATACCAAAAAGTCTTAATTTTCTGATAGTCGATTATTTCATTTATTTCAGAAGTACAAAAAAAAAACAGAGACAAATACATAAAAACAAGTCACTCAAAAATGCCCCCCCGGATAGTACCCGGCTCAAAGGTACCCATTATGCTGGCAGCATTTCCTCTCTGAATTGCAATGGAATCCCTTGAACCAGGTACCAGCCAGAGCGGTTGTCATAACCATCGTCTCTTAAACGACGTCCTATCTGATAGTTGACGTCTCTGCAATAAAATAAATATTATTCGCATTTAATAATCTAAATAGATGCAAAGAATAACAAATATCTGGTATGACGACCATTATAATATTTCTTGTTATGAGACATTGAATAGTACTGTTCCATGCTGGTTTGGGAGAAAAAAAAAACATAGAATATAGTAGCTGCTTTTCTTCCCGCGCAGACCGTAAAAGCCGGTCAAGGGGTTGGACGAGAATCTAAGGAATCACATTGATAGGCGATGCGGCTAGCAACCCATCACTACTTTGATTCCGCTTTCCACCTTTACGCCCACTACGATGCTAAACGTGGCCTGTAAGTTTTATGACCTTGGGCTCTGTCTACCCCGCAAGGGATAAAGACGTGATAGTATGTATGTATGTATTGCTTCTTTCAATTATACTTTCAAGTCTGCCTCAAGCTAGTTTCATCCCATTCATTGCCACGAAATTCCATTACCATTAAGGCGGCCTACCATCATACAAAAAATGAAAACAACTTTCTACGGCGCATAATTTAGGCGGGCGAAAAATAGCTACGGCAGTGCAGCGCCGTCACGGGCTGTATTACCATAATTTTCTCATTACTCGACCCCCGGGCCTAGTGCGGCCCTGTCGCCTGCCGAATTCTTGGTGCGAACGCACGGCACGTTTTGGTGACGAAAATATATATTGCTTCCGCGTATGGCTACGCGTTACTAAGTTTCGATAAATGTTACTACACCCGTTACCGTTACTAAGGCACCGAGTTCAATCTCCGCCGAGCCCGAATTCTTCCTTTGAATTTGAAATAATAATTGTTACCGCACGCGGGCCTCCTAGTACAACCACAACACGCAACTACCGACCTATTTCTTGTTGTTTTCATTTATCTTATGATGGATGAAATGGATATATGGACTCGCGAACTGTTGACGCCGGTGGTCACCAAACGCTCCTTTAGATGGCGGGGATTGTGGCTGTAGCTAGTGGCCCGTGTACGGCGACACTCAGGGTTTTCTGAAATGCTAATGTCTGATGATGCTCTGATGTCTACTGCATCGTAGACGAGTGTTACTCACAACACACACGAGACACGAAGTTACACAAAGAAATCCAGAATAGGAATATAGATACTGATTAAATTTTGTAATAAAAAAAAACAGCCAAGTGCGAGTCGGACTCGCGCATAAATGGTTCCATATCGTTTTGTATACAACATTAGATAATCGAGCACAAACAGCAAAAAAATCATGTTTGTTGTATGGAAATTATTTAATTGAATATTTTTTTCATTTAATTATTTATTTTTAAAGTGAATATTCTGCGAATAATTTAAGCGTCTAACTGTTGCCGTTATAGCAAAAAACTGCAAAGAAAGTAACTGAAATATTAATTATATTCTATTTTTAGTATTTGTTGTTATAGCGGTAACAGAAATACATCATCTGTAAAAAAAGTTTAAGCTGTCTAGCTATCACGGTTTATGAGAAACAACCTGGTGACAGACGAACAGACGGACATCAAAGTCTCAGTAATAAGATCCCGTTTTAAGGGTTCCGTAGTAAACTAGGAACCCTTATAGTTTCGCCATGTCTGTCTGTCGGTCTGTCTGTCTGTCAGTTGTCAGCCCGTCTGTCTGTCCGTCCATGGTTTTAGAATAAAATAGAATAGAATGTTTTATTTACTCAGAGACTATAAGTACTAGCAAGCTGTAATTTGGTATGGGTATGTACATATATCATGGCAAACAATTTTTTTTTAGGGTTTTTCTATAAATACCCATCGTATTGGGTATTGTTAAATAGGTCTTTTAAAAATATTATGAGTCTGAGAACACCATTTTTCGATTTAGGGATTCGTTTCCGAAATATTTGGTTTTAAAGTTGCAAATTTGTGCAAATTTTTGTTAGATGTAAGTGTCCCTCCCCTCTATCTGCTAAACGGTTATATATGGATACGTGAAAAAAATTACAGCAGTAGTATTTATTCTGAAGTTGAAAAGAAATCTATCAGAGCTGAGTAGTAAGTACAAACTAAAAAGTTATAAGCAACCAACTTATAAAATGTACTCGAAAATGTAAAATTTTATACAATTTTCATTATTAGATGTTTTTGGTCGTTAAACTGTGAGGTGCGAGTGTGAACAGTGTGAACTCAAAATTCTCATTCGCAACTACGGAACTCTACACTGCGCGTGGCACGACACGCACTTGGCCGGTTTTTTTTTACCCTTTGGGTACGGAACCCTAAAAAGACAAAATTTTAAAATTTAGCTAAATCATGCTTTTTTAAACATTTTCTATGTACATTTAATGTTTAATCTTTAATCTGACCCGTAACCTTATTCAGTATTTTGGAAATATGTTAATTTATATTCCTGAATAGCCTTAGGCCGAGGCTGACTGATTGAAATTCTGGTCCCTTCTGTTAATTAAGATAAATGGATCGCGAATGACCATCTGAACTTTGAGGAGCCATTACGTATACAGTTTGAGCCAAGAAAAAATGTACACTAAATAAAATTTAAAACAAGATAAGAAGAAGTTCAATTCAAAATAAAGTAAATTTACTCAGTTAATAATAAGGTTCTTTTTTTAAACTCTCCGTTTACTATTCTTAAATTATCATCATCATTTCATGTAGGTGATACGGTCAGAAGACCATGCACACCCTGGTGTCAGAGATCTCGGAACCGCCTCTGGGCATCTGACGTGGTTCCTTTAACGACTACCAAATGACAGCCGGGATCAACGGCTTAACGTGCCTTGCGTCGCACGGAATCAATTTTCTTATCAGACAATCAGGTGATTCATGCCTGCAATGTCCTTACCAAACTGGAAACAACTTAACAAAGTATGCTTCCCATGGGAATCGAACCCACGACCCCTGGGTCAACAAGGCGAACGCCTTAACCAGTGGCCGTGGTCGTGGTTCGAAGAAAGATGATTCCGTGCTTCGGAAGGCACGTTAAGCCGTGGGTCCCGGCTGCCATCTGGTAGTCGTTAAAGGAACCACGTCAGAGGCCGAGAGGCGGTTCCGCAGAACTCTGACACCAGGGTGTGCAGACTTGTCACCTACACGAATTGATGATGACGACAAAATAAAGTTTCGTTGAGTTAGTATCCTACGACACAAGTTAACAATTGACTGTGGGGCTAGCTCAATCTGTGTGATTCATACATACATACATACCTACATAAATAAAATAAATATATAGGTACATATCACTCAAATTGAGGTAGCCCCACGGTAAGTTGTGAACTTGTGTCGGAGGATACTAACTCCACGACATTATATTTTATAATATATACTTATAGATAAACATCCAAGACCCAGGTCAATATGAAAAAGATCTTTTTCCAAAGTGACCTGACCGGGGATCGAACCAAGGCCCCCGTGTCGCAGGCTAGCGTGTTGACCGCTGCGCCACGGAGCTCGACATACGATCACGTCTTTATCCCTTGCAGGGTAGACAGAGCCCAAGGTTATAAAACCTACAGGCCACGTTTAGCATCGTAGTGGGCGTAAAGGCGGAAAGCGGAATCAAAATAGTGATGGGTTGCAAACTAAAATTTTAGTCTACAAAGCAATCATCTTGCCTACCTTACTGTATGCTGCAGAGACTTGGTGCTGTTATAAAGCAGACATCAAGCAGCTAGACACCTTCCATCTCAGATGTCTAAGGTCCATCCTGCGCATTAAATGGCAAGACCGTGTTCCAAACACGGAGGTCTTGCGTCGAACTGGCTTATCCGGGATTGAAGCACTTATCATCAAACATCAGCTAAGATGGTGTGGGCATCTCTTGCGAATGGATGACAGCAGGTTGCCAAAGGCAGTTTTCTATTCCGAGCTCGCGAACGGGAAAAGAAAACAGGGTGGGCAATACCTGCGCTACAAAGACGTGCTCAAACGCAACCTAGTGGCGTGTAACATTCCAACTGATAGTTGGGAGGAGCGTGCTCGTCTTAGACCGGAATGGCGCCACACCGTTCAGAAAAACGTAGATGTATACGAATCAAAGCGTCTAGAAGACCTTGATGCAAAGCGCCAAATACGGAAGACTCGTCCGAAGCCCTCCTACAACTACACTTTCAACTCTACTGGCCAACTTTTTTGTGTGCTATGCGACCGAACTTTCAAGTCGAAGTTTGGCTTTGCTAGCCACATTAGAGCCCATCACAACAACGACCCCGGGATAGACACATAGGAGTCGCCATCGCCGGATACGGCTTGGACGACATGATGATGGGTTGCTAGCCGCATCGCCTATCACTGTGATTCCTTAGATTTTCGCCCAATCCCTTGACCGGCTTTTACGGTCTGCGCGGGAAGAAAAGCAGCTGGTATATTCTGTTTTTTTTTTCTCCCAAACCAGCATAGAAGATGTGCTGTGTGATTCGTCCCTATATATTTATTTATTTCCATTAAAAAATAAATAATAAAATAAAGTTATATCTTCATTTGACCGACATAAAATGTTAAGGTATATATTAAAACATTAGTACAATCACTTTTCCATTTATCAGCCTTACCAAGATTGCAGTTTAATTGCAATGATGTCATTGTTTTTCTATGCTGCTGTGATTGTAATTATGATAAATTATGAGGCCAGCGTCAAGATCACAGGCAGAAAAATACATTTTAAGGTAAATCAGACAAGGAAAATTATGACTGGTCATGCCTTTCATTTATATAATTCATCACGACCTTCGTAGCGCAGCGTTTGACACGCCAGCCTGCGACAAGACTGGTCCCGGGTTCGATCCCCGGTCAGATCGTGATGGAAAAGGATCTTTTTCAGATTTAACTGAATTTTTCAGATTGAAACAGGTCTTGGATGAGTATCTAATCTGTCATCATCATCATCATCTCAGCCATTAGAAGTCCATTGCTGGACATAGGCCTCCCCCAATCTATATAAGTATATTATAAATTATAGTATCGTTGAGTTAGTATCTGACGACACAAGTTCACAACGTGGGGTTAGCTTAATTTGTGTGATTTGTCCCTGTATATTTATTTATTTTCTACTAGCTGTTACCCGCGGCTTCGCCCGCGTGATATATAGCCTATGTCCTTCTCAGTACCCTAAACTATGTGTATGCAAAATTTCATGACGATCGGTTCAGTAGATTCGGCGTGAAAGCGTAACAAACAAACAAACAAACTCACTTTCGCATTTATAATATTAGTTAGGAAGTTAAGATAGAATTTAAAAGTAATCTCTTGGCACGTGGATTAGGCTTTATGCTGCATGTTTTCTCAAGTAATCTTGAAAGAAACTCTACGTTAAGATCTACCGCAATTGTTACTATGTCAACTTTAAGTGCTTTCAAAATTCAAACCACCTACCTGTTAGGCTGTTATACATGTACCTACCACATCCTCAGTATACTAGGACTACAGAAGATGTTTTTTTGCAGGATGTCTTTAAAAAGGCTACGCAATAATGCACTTAAAATTGAGTTTGTGTGCACCCATACAATGGTAGAATTAGCGTTTGAATTTACAAGATGTTAGGGTAAACACCATCATCATCATCAGGTCTTTAATAGTCTCCACTGCAGAAGCACGACCCTCCCCGTACTACCTTAGCCAAGCAGTCAGAGGATTTGGCCTACACTCTCCACGGCCAGACGGGTTGGAGAGGCTTCTTTGATGTTAAAAACTTTGTATAGCTTTTTTTTTCCTAAGTCGCCTTTTACGACATCCACGGGAAGATTTGGACTGGTCCTATTCTACTCTGCCGGGAACCACACGGCGGGTAAACACCGTTGTCCCTCAAACCATCAAATCAGTCCGTCAAAATGAACAACTTTTCCTATAGGACCAACGCTGGGAACCCGAAAAAAGAACGTTATTTTCATACAAATGTGTTCGGCCGGCCCGGGAATTTGTGTGAAAAATTACGGACTTTTTTTGAGTTTTTTACGTTGGCCGTATAAAAAAAGTTGTCCATTATGAAGGGCTGATTTGATGGTATGATGAACAACGGTATTTACTCTTAACATCCTTTATGTCTAAAAATATGAAAGTACAGAATGCTCAATAAAGTGTACCATTTACCATGCCACACAGAATAATTTATAATGAACTCCTCAAAAGCATAGTATACTTTTAACCGGCGGTGTTGTAAAACTATACAACTTTTCCATTTCGGCGCAAAACATAGTTTTGAAACTAAGGAGAGCACCAGAAGACCATCTAGTATAGCTCGACTTTTTGTAGGGAATGGATTGATATTATTTTATTAGCCTAATTGGGTGCCCCACTGCTGATGTTATATAGCTTATGACACTCCGGGGAAGAATACGTATCTAATGGTACCTTATAGTTCAAAACCGATCAAGCTGTTTTGGCTCCAGGACGCAAACATGAAACAGACATACTTACATACATATATACGCGCAAAAAACAGAACCCTCCCTCTTGTTGAGTCGGCCGATTGATTAGGATTATCCCTTGGTAATTACGATCCCGTGTGGTTCCCGGCAGAGTAGAATAGGACCACTCCAAGTCATCCCGTGGATGTCGTAAAAGGCGACTAAGGAAACACAAGCTAACCAAAGCTTATTAACATCAAAGAGACCTCTCCAACCCGTCTGGCCAGCGTGGAGAGTGTAGGCCAAATCCTCTGACTACTCAGGCTAGTATATGGCTCTGGTAGTATAGAGAGGGTCGTGCTCCTGCAGTGGAGACTACAAAGACCTGATGATGATGATGATGAATTACGATTACGTAATGGAATAATAACATCGCTTACTTGCCAGCCGTATGTTTGCACTTTGTAGTATGTACGTAGTAACTATTGATCACGTAGTTGGCAAATAAAGCGATAATGTTTGTTTACGATTCGCTACTGTAGTGTTTTAGAAACATTATTTGTTCTCCTAATTGTATTAGTTTTGTGGCGAAATAAAGAATGATTAATTTTTCTAAATCACTTGGATTGTATTGATTTTAGCCGTGTGGTTCCCGTCAGAGTAGAATAGGACCACTCCAAGTCTCCCCGTGGATGTCGTAAAAGTCGACTAAGGAAACACAAGCTAAACAAAGGTATAAACATCAAAAAGCCCTATCAAAAAGCCCTCTCCAACCCGTTTGGCCAGCATGGAGAGTGTAGGCCAAATCCTGTGACTGCTCTGGCTAATATAGGGCTCTGGTATTACAGAGAGGGTCGTGCTCCTGCAGTGAAGACTAACAATGACCTGCTGATGATGATGATTGATGTATTGATTTTCGAGTTCATGTCTGAATGTGAGTTTATGTAGCATAATCAAGACATCTAAATTCATTAATGGATTTGAAATTCGGGATATCGTTAGAATTTTTATACCCTCCCGAATGGCATAGGTTGTAATTATGAGAGGCTGTTAAAGTTATCGGTAGTTATCTCTGAATTGACAAAATGACGAGCTCCGTGGCGCAGCGGTCATCACGCCTGCCTGCGACACGGATGGTCCCGGGTTCGATCCCCGGTTAGGTCAAGATGGTAATCGATCTTTTTCAGATTGACCTGGGTCTTGGATGTTTATCTATATATGTATTTGTTATAAAATATAGTATCGTTGAGTTAGTATCCCATAACACAAGTCTTTCAGAAGAACTTACTTTGGGGCTAGCTCAATCTGTGTGATTTGTCCGTATATATATATATAAGACTACATCGTTTAAAAGACCACTAGGGCCCCTTCAAAGACCACTGACGAGCCGTTCCATAGCAACTCCATCGCTTGGGGTGAACTCATGATTGTTAGATTTTATCGCTCGGGGTAAACTCATGATTGTTAAATTTGGTAGTCTTTGGTGGTTTTTTGGTGGTTAATATGGTACCCAATAGAACCCGATGGTGTCACATGATACATGATATTAGCGGATGTTGCCCATGTCGTACTCGGATGATATTCGACGGTATCAGATGGTACCTGACCTACTAAACAAAATGGCCATAAATGGATATCGGTTATTGAGCTGAATAACTATTGATGACTATGAGTTTTTACTCATAGTAGTAGTATAAATCAACGTTCGATTTTCGACTCGTGTGGTTCCTTCGGATCGGGTTGAAAATGCTTATTCATGAACAATGTAAATGAATAATAAAAAAGCAAAAAATGAGGATATAGCCGAGTGCTTTCCGGCAGAGTAGACCACTCCAAGTCTTCCCGTGGATGTCGTAGATGGCGACTGAGGAATCACTAACTAAGGCCAGCGTGGGAAGTGTAGGCCGTATCCTCTGACTGCTCTGGCTAATATATGGCTCTGGTAGTACAGAGAGGGTCATGCTCCTGAAGTGGAGACTAAAAAAGACCTGATTATGATGACGGTCAGGTATCCTTCTAGTGTCACTTTCTTTTGACGTAAAGCAGTTCACTGGACAAAGCGAGCTACCCGGCTGCGGCGCAAAGTTGAGGTTAATGAAAACTTTACTGAACTCTACTGATGATATTCCGAGCTGAAATGAGCCTTTATAGCCGTTAGCTACCAACGTGTACTGTTATTGAAATCGAAATGAAACTGTTGTTTATTTTTTTAGCCGCTTAACCGGAAGCCAGTAATAATAGGTAGATTTTTTTTAAAATATATTTAAAAATGTGCCAGTTATTTACTTATCGCCCAACTCACATTGAAGGAGTTAATTAAGGCAATAACTAGATTTAAGAAAATTGGCAATGGCATCTTGATTGCGATCCACATTTTAATCACATAGCAAGGATTGTGTTAGAATATTTAGATATCAATATTACCAAAATGGATGACAGGCGTCGGCATTTGAAATTGGTACTGACCTGAAACAAACAAAAATATATATTAGAAACACGATACATCTTTTACATATCAAATCAGGGGGCACGGTAGTGTACTTGCCAAGAAGTGACAACTCAAGCGCATTGTACGCATATTAAAATACTCTGTGAAAAACTTTTTACAATTTAGAGTACAAATTGTAAAAAGTTTTCGCCGCGTATTTTAATTATTTGGCGATATTTTACATGAAAATGTTTTTTGTTAGAGTTATTTCTCCTTTATCTAGCTTTTCTTATCAATTTCTTATTATCATCAAAATGCCTCACAAATAATACACAAACGTTGTCATTTAGAAAAGTTAATAAGATTTTCAAAGAAAGCTTGCAGCTGAATAAAGGCCATGTAAATGAACGTCGGCAGTAGTAATACAAAGTCGCAATCATGTCCTATTCATCATTATTAGAGTGATTTGAGGCTGACGTATGTAAATACGAGCTAAGCCCACGCTGCATGATTACTTGCTTTTGTACTTTTTCTTTTTTTGAAATTATTATTTTCTTTGTGTTACACATTGTTGATTGGATTCATATATGGACGTTAATAGTGACATCAATTTTGTAGGGAAATGTCAAGTTTTATTAAATTATTATTTGTTTTTATTAAATGCATATACGTAAACTAAGATTCGCTCACTGTGCCCACCTTCTGTGGACTGTTCTATTCTTAGGGGCTGGTATTACCTCGGTAGGCGAATAAAAAGCTGGAGTTTGACTAAGGATGTGTATTTCTTCCAACATCGGTACAAGAAAGAGAAAGAGGCAATGTTACCATTATACAAAAATACTTAAAAACTAAATATAATACTTTGGTGTTGCTAGTTGCAACACGCACGCAGTTATTTCAATCCTCACTAAGTTTTTGATTAGTAAAAGCTTATTGCATATTAAGCTCCAATCCCTGCTGCTTTCACTAGCAGTAGTAGTTAATTTTCAGACCCCTTCATTATAAACTAGATATTGCCTGCGGCTTTACTTGCGTAAAAAACAAAATTTGGACCCATGTTTCACCCCATAAGGGTGTGAAGTTTGGAATCTGACACCAGGGATACTCCTATAAGAAGAAACTGAACTTGCTGTGAAGCTTGGCTGAACATCTTCCATGCTAGTGTGGGAGAAAAGGCAAATCGCAGAATATACCACGTGCTTCTCTACCGCGATGACCGCAGAATCCAGACGAGAGAATTAAAAATTCATGTCAATAGGTGAAGCGGAAAACCATCACTCTTTTGATTCCGTTTTCGATCTATACGCCCACTAACTCGGCGATGGCCTTTGGTTTTACTCCCAAGCATTCAAACTTATCTTGACTAACGACATCTTGAATCTCAGACTCTCCTTTCTAGGTTTTCTAGACAGAGGCAGAACGAGACTTAAGAACGATATTAGTTATGATTCATCTAAGGTGCCTTTGGGTATTCGAGCGGTAACTCGAATTATCCCATTTGGGATAGAGACGTGATAACATATATATTACATACATACATATATATAACATATATATTACAACTTAATAATTGTGCTTTTTGCTATTTATAAGTACAATATGAAAACACGGCTTTACTCAAGTTTTATTACGTAATAAAACGTGAGTAAAGCCGTGTTTTCATAATGAATTTATCTCGCGTAAGTTTTAATATTATTATTTATAAGTAGTTATATAATTAAGAAATTTTGTATATACTGTTTAGTTTTTCAAATAAAATAAATAAATACTATTATCACGTCTTTATCCCTTGCGGGGTAGACAAAGCTTAAGGTTTTAAAACTCAAAGGCCACGTTTAGCATGTTAGTGGGCGTTAAGGTGAAAAGCGGAATCAAAATAGTAATGGGTTGCTAGCCGCATCGCCTATTGACGAGATGCCTTATATTTTAGCCCAATCCCTTGACCGGCTTTTACGGTTTGATCGGTAAAATAAGCAGCTTGGTATTCTATGTATTTCCTATTCTCCAGTATAGTAGTAGGTATATATAAAAGGAAGAATATGTGGTGGAGAAGCTACAATGAAGGGAATGCTATAAAAACGAACAAATCGAGTGTTTCGCGAGTATAACTTTTAATTGGATCCAGTTACCTCCCCGACTATAGGCGAACTTCTTTAATAATTACTGTCTACAGATCAAGGTGTGGGCCAAACGTCAACTTTTATTTTGAAGGAAAAGCAATTTAAAACACATTGAGATAGAAAGGAAAAAATCCACGTGGGCAGTATTTGAATTGGTTCTGTTTTTTTTTGTCGTATAATAGAATAGTGTTGTGAATGCATAACATCTTGAGATTATCTGTCTAAGTGATATCTCTCCTTTATTTGCTTTTGATATAAAAAATGTGAATTTTTGTTTGTTAATTTCTTTGGATTACTGCTAATCATTTCTGGATTGGTGATCGATCAGTTTTATGACACTTGGCTAAATAATATGAAAGTACATATGATATATCGTAACATGCTTCTTTGTTCCTTTGGGCAATTATTGGGGCAGGGTAGATTTTATTATTAATATTTTGACCCAGAAAAATAGCCTATTACTACCCGGCATCCATGAAGTTGATACCACTTTGTATGAAATATGACATTTTCTCGGCAGTCTATTAGGTTGTGGGCGTAATTGGTTGAACCTAGGATAATAACTTCTACCCACTGTTTGGCTATACTACTTGTGTCTGCGTAATTGTTGACCCGTCCCTAAAAGAAATACGAGAACTAAAGTCATATTATTTGTATACTTTTATAACGATGTCGCATGATAACTTCATGTTGCATCTTGATTTTCACCTCATTTCTTAATTACCATCATACTGTCCACTGTTATTTAGAAACCTAATTAATTTCAAATTTCCAATTTCATTTTCAAATCTCCATCACAGCCCTTCTTCATCAGTCAGTCATTCCATCACTATTTTTGGTCGTAATCACTTGACCTCTACCTTTGCATAGGCACTCGCGTTCTATATTGTTTTATTAATTGTACTTATTTTTTACTAGTAACAGTGTAACAGTATGAGTGAAGCATAATATAATATCGAAATATATTTGAATAATTGTAATCTGAGTTCTCTCTGTCTCTCCGCTAAGCACCTACATCTATTATTTTGTATTTGGGCCTACTCTAACAAGAGCTGGGTGAGTAGGACACACACCTTTATGCCCCACTTACACGCTTATCGCGCCTTTGGGTTTCATGACCTTCGACTCTGTCAACCCCGCGAGGGATAACGACGTGGTTATATGTATACTTGTATGTATGTATTATTTTTGTTTTAATTTCATCACGAGTGTAACCTGGGTTCGACAATTAATAAGCGTTTTGTATATTTTTGTCATTTGATTATCTTTGGTTAAAAAATATATTTTTTACTCTTTAAATTAATTTTAGTAGATATTTAATACTCTAGTGTTCAGTTCCAATATAATCTCGATGTATTGAAGGACGACATAACAAGCTTCAAATAGTAGAAGAAAATTCTTTTTTTGTCGTTAAAAAACCATTTCAGGGTGCAACCGCTTCCTCTTTTATTTGCACCATTTTCCTGAGGCAGGTAAGGTGATATCACAACCTGAGCAGCAATTAAATTTTCTTCCTATCAGTATCTTATTAAAGCTTCCGAGAATTTCTTGCAAAAGCACGCAATTTCTTTTGTATTCGTTAGTAATTATGTCAGTATTTATGTCATATTTAATAAAGTAATTATTTATTAATAAAAATAGTTTGCAAAATAAGGTCTCATCTTTTAAATTTAGATAACTGTCTACGATTGAAAAGAGTACGATATTGAACAAGGGAAAATCTATACTAATATTGCTATAAAGAGCAAAGATTTGAATATTTGTTTGCTTTCATTGAATAGGCTCTGATACTACAAGATAAATTTTTTAAATCTTAAAGTATGAAGACAATTTATCTACGGGTAATAAAATTTACGCGGAAAAGGTCTCGGGAAAATTCCTAGTAGGTATTTTAATAAATTGAACAGAAAGACGGGTCACAGATAATTAAGCAAATTTATAATGGACAAAAATTATAGAATTGAAGAGACCCTGGGCAATATTCATATGATATAGTCGTCAACTATTTATTATCAGCCAAATAACCACGAATTTGTCGACTATTCAAAACAACACATTGAAATATTAATGCCATGCTAATGACATTCAGTGGGTGACGTCATTGCTGAAATTCGGGTGACGGCCATTTTTCATTATTCGCGTGTCAACTGCCACTTGGTTTTCACGGAGTACCAAGTAAGCGTGTCGTCATAATGAGAGGTTTTCAAAGTAACATGTAAAAATAACTACTAACTTCTTCTTCTGTTTTATATTATGGCTTCCACCGCGATTTCAGTGATTCTGCTAATGTCTAGTATAATGAGATACTAATTATCGGCGATGTCCGGTAAAGTTTAACAAATAGCATAAAGATGGCCTAAGGAAGGATAGATGAAGATCTTTGATGCCTCGTGGGAGCTACTGGTGACAAATCTATACGATTCTATACAACAATCACCTATTTCACAAATTGTTCATTAGCACGAGCATTCATAACACCAAACTACACCAATTTCATATTATAAAGTTCACTAAAATAATTTGTGAAATCGTCTAAGGTTAACCACAAACTCCAACTACTTACTATTTTTCAAACTAGATTCGTTGATGCAAGCCAAGTGTAAAACAGGGCTCCAATCGGCCCTACTATAAAAAATAACGTCAAAATAAAAACTTTGTCATACATAACATTGAAAGTTGCCTTTGTGTCAACGCCATTTAGCGAACTTGAACTTATTTGATTTTTAGATGCCTCTTTGAAAACCCCTCATAGGAGTGCACTAGTATTCCCAAGACAGATAATATATATATAATAGACCGGATTATTTTTATTTATTTATTTAATTTTAAATTGAATAAATATATATGGACATATCACACAAATTGACAGACCCCCGTATCGCAGGCTGGCGTGGTGACCGCTGCGCCACGGAGCTCGTCAAATACTCATACAAGTGTAATATACGGACTTAAAGCCTATAGCTTTATCTGCCACTTAACCAACTGATGATGATGGGTTTATGACGTAATACCTATTTGTAAAAATAATACGCAATTAATGTATAGTGATACTAAGAATGATTGTGACGATCGATTTCATTTGCGTTAATAACGTAATGGACATGTAGTCCCCGTAGACCCATTTGTAAAATAACTGACAATATAAGATAAATGGGCGATAAAAGACGCCACGCGACAAGGTGACGCGTGTCATGAATACGTCGCCCTTCTGATGGGCGATAGCGGTTAATTGGTCGGAGAATGTAGCTGAAAACCGAATATATCTATAATAAATAGATAGATAATTTACATGACTACCAAAGTAGAAAAATACTGTGTTTAGAGCTTATTATGTATATATTTAAGTATGTGTGTCTTCCATGCTGCTTTGGAAAAAAACACCTTTATGCGCACTAACACGCTAAACGTGGTCCTTGGGACCATTGGCTCTGTTTTCTTAACCACGTAGGAGCAATGTAATAATATGTATGTATGTACCTATTTGTAAAAGGAATACGCAATTGATGTAAAGTGATATAAAAAAGTGATGATCGAATTCATTCGCGTTAATAACGTAATGGACATGAAGTCCCCGTAGTACCGTTTGTAAAATAACTGACACTTTGAGATAAATGGGCGATAAAAGACGCCACGCGACAAGGTGACGCGTGTCATGAATACATCGCCCTTCTGATGGGCGATAGCGGTTAATTGGTCGGAGAATGTAGCTGAAAACCGAATAAGTTTGTCATAAAAAGATAAATTAATTACATGACTACCAAAGTAGAAGAGTACTGCTTTTAGAATCTATGTAAGTATGTGAATCTTCCATGCTGGTTTAGGAGAAAAAATAAATAGAATATACTAGCAACATAAGCCAACAAAACCAGCAACATAGAATATACCAGCTGCTTTTCTTCCTGCGCAGACCATAATAGTTCTTTCTGCGCAGATCGTAAAAGCCCGTCAAAGAATTGGGCAAAAATAACTGCTAGCAACCTATCACTATTGTGAATCCGCTTTCCATCTTTACGCCAATTACGCTAAACTTAACCTTTGGGTTTCATGGCATTGGGCTCTGTCTACCCCGCAAGGGATAAGTAAGTACGTGACAATATGAGGAATACGCAATTGATGTAAAGTGATATAAAGAAAGTGATGATCGAATTCATTCGCGTTAATAACGTAATGGACATGAAGTCCCCGTAGTGTCATTTGTAAAATAACTGACACTTTGAGATAAATGGGCGATAAAAGACGCCACGCGACAAGGTGACGCGTGTCATGCATACATCGCCCTTCTGATGGGCGATAGCGGTTAATTGGTCGGAGAACGTAGCAGAAAGCCGAATATTTGTATTATAAAAAGATAGATAGATAGAAGAAAGATAGATACATCCTGGAACGCGCTCAACGAGCTGTTCTTAAGGTAATGTTACAAAAACCTTACAGATATAGCACAGACAGCCTCTATATGGACGCGAAGGTTCTCAGAGTACGCCAATTGTTTATTTTGAGAGCGGCTATATCAACACACCAAAAAATCCTTAACTCAAGCGGGTACGACGCTCTCATTCAACGAAGAGTCCATAGAGTAACTGTTCCTGTCGTGCACACTACTTTTGCCCAAAGACTTCCACCATTCATCTTTTCTTATGTGTATAATCGGGTTTGTGGTAACATACCTAACCTGATGGCATTTACAACTTTTAAAGCAAAACGCGCAGTAGAAGCTTGGTTAATGACGTTAGATTACCTACAAACGGAAGACATCATGCCATATTAGTGAGCAAACGCCATCATACTACAAAAATTGTCAATAATAGAATCTTTTAGTATTGTAACTGTGACAGACTATTTAGTTTTTATATGACTTTAGTTATTATTTGTTTTTATGTATTTTTATGTTCAATCTCAGTAGTTTTTTTTTTTTTATGAACCGATGTTATAATCAAAAAGTGTAATCATCCAGAAAAGGGTAATCTTATGGACTTCTGCGATACAAGCTATGCTTAGTGCAGGGTCTAATGATAAATCAAGTGTTTCCATCATGTTAACTTTATGTAAATACCAATTTGTATATTTACCATTTAGTTAAATAAATATATTTGTATTTGTAGATTAATTACATAGTAAGAGAAAGATAGTGAGAATATGCCGTGTGGTTCCCGGCAGAGTAGAATGGGACCACTCCAAGACTTCCCGTGGATGTCGTAAAAGGCGACTTAGGAAACACAAGCTAAACAAAGCTTACAAACATCAAAAAGACCTCTTCAACCCGTCTGGCCAGCGTGGAGAGTGTAGGCCAAATCCTCTGACTACTCTGGCTAATATATTGCTGTGGTAGTACAGAGAGGGTCGTGCTGCAGTGGAGACTAAAAAAGACCTGATGGATGGAAGAGAAAGAATACTGTTTTTAGAGCATAGTATGTATAAAAGTAAGTATGTGAGTCTTCCATGCTGATTTAGGAGAAAAAACATAGAAAATACCAGCTGCGTTTCTTCCCACACAGATCATAAAACCCGGTTAAGGGATTGGGTGAAAACCTAAGGAATCACGTTATAGGTGATAGGGCTAGCAACCCATCACTATTTTGAGTCCCTTTTCCACCTTTATGCCCAATAACACAGTTAACGTGGCATTTGAGTTTTATGACCGTGAGCTCTGTCTACCCCGCAAGGGCTAAGGACGTGATAATATGTATGTATGTATGTGAGTTCCTTTCATCATCATCATCATCATGTCTTTCTAGTCTCCACTGCAGGAGCACGACCCTCTCTGTACTACCAGAGCCATATATTAGCTTGAGTAGTCAGAGGATTTGGTCTACACTCTCCACTTTGGCCAGACGGGTTGGAGAGGTCTCTTTGATGTTTCTAAGCTTTGTTTAGCTTGTGTTTCTTTAGTCGCTTTTTACGACGTCCACGGGATGACTTGCAGTGGTCCTATTCTACTATGCCAGGAACCACAAGGTGAGTTCCTTTATTTCAACCTAACTTTTAAATGCCTCCACCGGGTCGGACGTATGGGCAATTCGGTATTTGCCTAATGTTAAAATTATATAAAATTTGTTTCTAATGAGACTAATTTCTATCTAAAAACACTATAAAGAACACTTTTAATTTGATATCGATTCGTTAAGTGATCTTAAAGCTTCTTTAAAGTTGGGTGAATAGGACCATTTTTTAAAGTATGAAAATCTTTAATTACAATTATACTGTATTTTAGTCTGCAAAATTTGTAGCAACTTTTATTATGAAACCATTACCATAAACGAAATATTTCGTATAGCTACCAAACAAAGTTCTCACGCCACCCATACAAAATACAAGCTTGTGACGTCACAAATATGTAGGCATTTCAGCAGCGCGTTTTCACGTCTAAAAATTTACGTTTAAAAACATGTGTCTTTAAAACTTTTATAACTGAAAGAGTTTTTTGTTTAGAAATGTATTTCTGTCACTATTGTGTTTATTTTTGGCAGGTCTTTACATAACAACATGAAAAAAATTTTAGTCAACATGCCCATTGTTTAAGTGCTCAATCCCTTCCGAGTAACATGGCTTATGTATAAGGCAAGACAGTCGTAATTTGAGTGCACTTACTTTTTCATCACTCCTGCAAAACGTTAAAAAACAGGGCTAAGATTCGAAGATAATTAATCAACCCCTATTAAGCAAAATCAACTGAGCACCGACAAAATTGAGGCTAACACCAAACTACCTATAATTAATAGAGGCACTAAATTATGGCGAAACTGAAACGCTCCGTCCGAATAATCGCTCTAATTACGGGGAGCCGAACGAATTACAAATTAAATTGGTTATAAGTACTCGTTGTTGGTTCTAATAGTGTTCATAGACTGTGGTTTTAGTATCTATAATAAAGTTTTCCTCCTTAGAACATTGATAGAACTGTTTCAATTTTTAATATAAATATATAAATTTATAGGGACATATCACACAAATTGAGCTAGCCCCACATTAAGTTGTGAACTTGTGTCGCAGGATACTAACTCAACAATACTATATTTTATAATATATACGTATATAGATAAACATCCAAGACCCAGGTTAATCTGAAAAAGATCGTTTCCCATCATGACCTGACCGGGATCGGACCCGCGACCCCCGTGTCGCAGGCTGGCGTGGTGACCACTGCGCCACGGAGCTCGTCAATATGCGATATAGATTCTTATTAAGCTTGTATTATAGAGCTTAATCCTGTGCAAAGATTAATGGCTGACCGTGAGATGGAAATACTACAGGTTGGTGTCTCACTCGCACATATGGAATAAAGTTAACAATTATATTGGTTTCAATAGTGTTCATAGACTGTGGTTTTAGTATCTATTTAGTAAGCATTTTCTCCTTGACCTGTCTGTTTCAATTTTAAATTTGCGATATTAACTCTTATTGCTCTTGTTTTAGAGAGCTTGATGCTGTGCAAAAAATAATGGTTGACCGTGAGATGGAAATACTACAAGTTGGTAATCCACTCGCATATATGAAATTGTGTATAGCTATATACCGCCGTGTGGTTCCTGCAGAGTAGAATAGGACCACTCCAAGTCTTCCCGTGGATGTTGTTAAAGGCGACTTAGGGAACACAAGCTAAACAAAGCTTTTTTAAACATCAAAGAGACCTCTTCAACCCATCTGGCCAGCGTGGAGAGTGTAGGCCAAATCATCTGACTGTTCTAGCTAATGGGTGGTTGTGATCATCGGAGAGGGTCGTGCTCGTACAGTGGAGACTAAAAAAGACCTGATGATGATGTACTTATAGCTATAATTGTTATACAATGTCATAAGTGCGAGCGGGACACCAACCTATGGTTTTACAGTCTCTCTCTAAGCAAAAAGTTCTATGGGTACTCAGTCCTTCTACTAACATATAAGGCCCATGGGTTTCAAGCAACATGTACGCATATTGACGTCCTATCAAATTTGTGTCAGCTTTCGTATTTAAAACTTCATTTTATCTTGGGGGCTGGCTCAATTTGTTTTATTTTTCGGTATATATTTATTTCAAATTCTGAGGATGCCACAAGTAACACGCTACAATGAAAATATATAATTTTATAGAATTGAAACTTTAATACAAACAGCAGCACCTTTCCTAAATCTGTCGAAATATAATATCGTTGTACTTTACTTCCTATCTGACAGTTTGCGTCTGATATATTGTTTTGTTGCTAACGTCACATAGCATATGACACTCCGAGGACGAATACGAATATAGTGACACTTCACAAGCCATTTAAGCCACTGGAGGCGACAATTAAAGATACATACGTACACACAAAACATTTCCCTCCTTCCGAGTGAATCAGTATGGAAAAATATTCAAAAATACCGTGGAAACTACTTTTTAAACCATATCAACGATAATGTTTTCTTATGTTTTCGCGATTGTTACACATTTAAATAAAATTATTTTAATACGGTTTTTATCGCGTTTATTACATTATTTATACACCTAACGTTTCGAGCACTTTACAGTGTTCGTGGTCGCAGGTAGTCTACCTGCGACCACGAACACTGTAAAGTGCTATAAATAATGTAATAAACGCGATTAAACCCTATTAAAATAATTTTATTTACATATCAACGATATTAAGCATCTAACTATTGGTGTTCATACCAAACTAGCGATCTACCGATAATTAATTAATATAACCCTTTAGCTAGCACAGAGGTATAATTTACCCGAAACTGAAACGTTAAGAATATTTACTCGAGTTACTGTAAGCCTAATGAATTACAAATTAAATTGGTTACACTCGAAATTGGATCTAAGTGTTCATAGGCTGTGGTTTTAGGTAGTACGTACGCATAATCAAGGTTTCGCTCAAGAAAATTGATGTATAGCACATACATTTTGTATTTAATTTAACGATAATAATTGTCGAGGTGCCATCTAAAGTAGTATTCAAATAAATTAAGAGGAGCAGAGTTTTTAAGCTATATATGTCCCCAAAAAAACAACGATAAAAATTAAGAATAGATTCGAAAACTTTTTATTGAGAAACAAATTTGCTTTCATAACACGCGAGCAAAGCCGCGCGCAAATAATATTATCAAAAAGCTGTGAAACTGTTCACAAAGTAACAATTTATTATTTTTGTTATTTAATAAACCCTGTTAAGAAAGATTACTACTCTATAAAGACAGATCAGATATCCAAAAGGGAATAATAAAAGTTACGTCAAAAATAATATTGGCAACCCTATTCTCTTAGAGCCCATTGCTCTTTTCGACATCATCACAGATTTTCTCAATTTCGCCTAGCCGCCAGACGGGATCCGTCAAGTATGTAAATACGTCACTATTGATGCAAGCTATGTGGATGAATTCATCTTGGTTCTGTATATTGCAAGATTTTGAAGTATATCTTTACGTGCATACTAAAACTTCCATTAATTTACACAAAACCTGTGTACACCTGTGGATGGTTGTATTAAACTGTGTAAAATAAAAATTGCAAACCCCTGGCTATTTAATAAAACTCTGTGTACATACATTAATTTCTCTATAAAGGAAAATATATCCGAAAAGGAATTTTGAAAGTTGTTTCAAAAATAATATTGGCAAGCCTTTTCCCAGAAAGCCCATTGTTCTTTCCGACATCATCACAGATTTTCTCAATTTCGCCTCGCCGCACCGCCAGCCGGGATATGTCAGGTATGTCAGTCAGTTGTCAACCAGTACGTAAGTACTGACGCGAGGCAAAATTTTGATCATTGTATAATCTCTTAAAGGGATGAGTCAGCCCATCGATATGAATCCCCTTTGGGAAAGAATAAAATTTCAGGCGTGCATCTAAATTACTAAGTGAGCGACTAGAAATGCATAAACTTTGGGCAAAAACCTCTAATATTAAAAAACAATTAGGCCACAGAGTGAAGGTTAGGTTTCCTTGTGACTAAAACAGGAGCGAGCCAGCAAAGCGAGCGTCCCCAACTTAGGACAAAAATCAAATACATATAACAAAACTATTTGGCCTCAGAAAGTTACCTAACCTAGCCCTTCTTTCTGATAGGAAATTAATTTCACGTCACTCTCAGTTAGTCACTGGTTTTTAATAAAGCCCTGTTTCCATAGGTAGAAGAGATATCACAGAGAGATATCATAAGTTGTTCATCGAGCAGTGATATTCATAAAGGAATAATATAATTCACGTCAAATATTATATTGGCAACCCTATTCCCTTCAAGCCCATTGTTCTTTCCGACATCATCACGGATTTTCTCAATTTCGCCTCGCTGCGCCGTCAGCCGGTATACGTCAGGTATGTCAATACGTCACTATTAACGCAAGCTATGAGGATGATATACTAACAGATATAATATGATATACAAATATGATATACTATTAACTAGTTACCTACAATACAAGCACTGCCTAGTGCAGGAACTAGAGGTACATGATTTATTTTCATTCATTTTGCTCCCTCTACCAAATGTTTTGTGTTTTATAGATTTATGTGAACTATGTGTGGAGATAAATAAATATTATATTATTATATAATATCAGTGATAAATTAATCTCGGTTCAGTATTTTGCAAGATTTTGAGGTGTATTTTTACGTGCACACTAAAACAACACGAAACTATGCGAAATCTGTACGTACACTAGTGGGAGGTTGTATTAAATTGTGTGTAAAATATAGAAAAAAATGGCAAAATGCATTCTTCGATTCTATTTTTAGGGTTCCGTATAAAAAACAAAAAACGTGCAAGTAGTAATTTTTTTTCAGTCACCAGCGATCGATATAGACTGTTTTCTCCTACAACAATCGTAATTTTTGAGCAGTCATCCTTTCTTAAATAACACTACACTACAAGTAATGATCGATGAGAGGAAACGTTTTATTCATCATCATCATCATCATCTCAGCCACAAGAAGTCCACTGCTAGACATAGGCCTCCCCTAAGGATTTCCAATTTGACCGGTTAGAAGCGGCCTGCATCCAGCGCCTTCCTGCGACCTTTATCAGGTCGTCTGACCACCTGGTCGGTGGGTGTCCAACGCTGCGCTTGCCGGTACGTGGTCGCCATTCGAGAACCCTTCCGCCCCATCGGCCATCGGTTCTTCGCGCTTATTATGGAACGTTTTATTATGGAATTGAAATACAAAACTCAAACACAAATTAAGCCACGTAAATACATATATCATTCTATCAAAAATATATTAAAACAGTTCGGTGGTCAAAATCGGTACACAGTTTAAAAACCAGCGCTGCAAATGTTCAGTGAAATTTCTGAAATTACGAACAGCGACGTCACTTGTCGATTAAAATGGCGTTAAAATGAGCGGGAATGACGTCGGCCATGGTTGACAAACGTGCTCTTTTGTTGTAAAATTTAAAATGGGGTGTCGTGTCTGGCGGCTGTTAATACTTTAGTGGATATTGTGAAAAACGCCTGTTCACAGGAACATTGTTGATAAAATGTCGAACACATAAATTTAAACAGGTTATTTCCTTTTTAAATACACTGCCGCAGTTTGATACTGATTTACTGCAGCTTTATATTTTTGGAGGGAAAATTAAAAATCGGTTGGTCATAGTTTTGTGACGGTTCTTATTGTAAATGATTGCTGTCATGTCTAGCTGAATGTCGTATTTCAGAGCCTTGACTGTACTTTTTAAAATAAAGAACTGCCTCCGGGGTCCAGTGGTTAAGGCGTTTGCCTTGTTGACCCGGGGGTCGTGAGTTCGATTCCCACGGGAAGCATACTTTGTTAAGTTGTTTCCAGTTTGGTTAGGACATTGCAGGCATGAATTACCTGATTGTCCGATAAGAAAGATGATTCCGTGCTTCGGAAGGCACGTTAAGCCGGTGGTCCCGGCTACCATCTGGTAGTCGTTGAAGGAACCACGTCAGAGGCCGAGAGGCGGTTCCGAAGAACTCTGACACCAGGGTGTGAATGGTCAACTGACCGTATCACCTACACGAAATGATGATGATGAAAATAAAGACAAAGTAAAATTAGTTTTTAAGGCATATTGATGAAAAAAATTGCTTGTTAAATTAGTTTTGCTGCGATATGACGATATATCTAGTTAGATAGTTACATGATTTGTACACAAAAATATCGTTCCGGTCCCAAGGTACAACTATATAGATTAAATGTATGTTTAATAAGTATGTATGTAAGTTTTTGGCCTTAACCATAAATAATAACTGTCCTTACAGCTATTATTTACGGAAAAGGCCTCGGTTCATAACAATAAATCGCGCGCACCATAACTCCATTACGGGAGCAATAACCACGCCATGTTGCATCTCTTTCAAGCGTAAGATGATCCACGGTAGGTTATGATTTGTACATAATGTCACGTCGTTTTCCCTTGCGGGGTAGACAGAGCCAACGTCTAAAAACCTAAAGACCACGTTTAGAATGTTGGTGGGCTTGTACGTTAAAAACGGAATCAAAATGATGACGCATCGCTTATTGACATAATTCCTAAGATATTCGCCCATTCTCTCAATCGGTTTTACGATCTGCGCGAGAAGAGAAACTTACATATTAATGCCGTGTGGTTCCCGGCAGAGAAGAATAGGAATATTCCAAGTCTTCCCGTGGATGTTATAGAAGGCAACTAAGGAAACACAAGCTAAACAAAGCTTATTAACATCAAAGAGACGTCACCAACCGGACAGTGTGGAGAGTGGAGGCCAAATCCTCTGACTGCTCCAGCTAATATAGGCTTTGGTAGTACAGAGAGGGTCGTGCTCCTGCAGTGGAGACTAACAAAGATGATAACTTCTTCGTCTTTACACATTACGGTGTAGAGAGTGCCTAGAGCTTAGGCATAAATGCAACGTACAGGTGGAAAATGGAATCGACATCGACTTTGACTTTGACTTTGAAAATATGATGGTTTCGGGTTCGTCGGGTAAGCATAGCATCTAGCATCACTTACATTTTTGAATTGAAAACTTCTTAAGCGGCGCTGTGCACTTTTTGTGATGGGGAAAAAATTTAACTCGCGACAGGTCACGTGACCGACAGATTGAAAATTCGTAAGACGGCTCAAGGCGCTTGCGCGAATGTTGTGTTAAAGCGTGCTACGCACATCCATGTATAGTGACTGCTGTTAGGAAAGGTATTAAAATATAAGTGATTATTTAAGTTTTCTTATGTATTCGCGATTGTTACACATTTAAATAACATTATTTTAATACGGTTTTTATCGCGTTTATTACATTATTTATACACCTAACGTTTCGAGCACTTTACAGTGTTCGTAGTCGCAGGTAGACTAAGTTGACATTTGTCTAGTATTTTATAAGAACTGCAAAATCTACCGCCTAAAATATTGATAACGTTCCGGATGTACGCAGTATTGGCTCACGGTGTCTGAAGGTCTTGCAGTCTTCTGCTTAGCTTGAGATTTGATTAAATTGATGACTGGAT
The DNA here is from genome assembly GCA_963082605.1 of Rhodophaea formosa. Taxonomy (NCBI): domain Eukaryota; kingdom Metazoa; phylum Arthropoda; class Insecta; order Lepidoptera; family Pyralidae; genus Rhodophaea; species Rhodophaea formosa. The sequence goes on along the minus strand of OY720205.1, from coordinate 20,730,417 downwards.
CCCAAGCTGGTGGTAACTGCCATCCTCTCTATTGAAATTAGGATGTTTTTTAATTTCAATAGCCTCACGAAGCAATTTCAGTTCAATGCAATTCAATTTCTGCCGGCACTTCCAGATTGCAACCCGTTGTTTTTTTTTTCAGGTACTAGTTGCAGATTGATTGTCTATTTTAACAATGCTCGTATCTAGACGTCACTGTTCAGTCAATAAATCAAGCTGCTCGCGATTTATGGGGCATGACTAATTAATACAGCTGTATCGATGCCCGCGACGGTGTTTACACAAGAAACAGTACGTAGGCCTACTAATTACAGCTATAACAACATGCATTGTACGTATGTGTGTTGTGCCAAATTAGACTACGCGTGAGCAAATATATGGACAAATCTTTGAGTGTTTGAACGAACATGCAATACTTTTATGAATTAGAAGAAAATAGATATGTACCGTGTGATGTCTTCGAACGAGAACAGTGTAGGTCAAATCCTCTGATTCCTCTGGCTAATATATGACTTTGGGAGTAGAGAGGGTCGTGCTCCTGCAGTGCAGACTGACAAGGACCTGATGATGAATCGAGTATGATGCATATAATGATAGGTGATTTATCAAAGAACAAACCTGCGTATTTCAAATCTAAGTCGAGACTTGACACAAAATTAATATAAAAGTTTTTAAATAGACGAACATTATGGTAACCTGAAAACACAGTTTTCCCTGTACCGAAAAAGCTTTTCATATTTGTGAAAAATCATTGTAACAAAAGTTTGTATATTCTAATAAAAGTGAATATTTTATTGCATTGAACGATATTGCACAATACGGAAATCCAACGAGACCTATTTAAAGCCTAGGTATTCCCACATCTAGGATTACTCAAAGCCAATCAATGCAGCACGCAGAAGACAATGGAATTCGACTGGCATCGCGCCAGGTTTTCGTCACTGTGTAAAAAACGCACGCCGAACTAGTTTCAACCGGTCTGACAGTTGAAAAGCCAAATATATCAGGAACAATATACATAATTATATAGAATACATATACTATCGTTGAGTTAGTAGCCTACGACACAAAATTGCAACTTACTATTGGGCTAGCTCAATTTATGTGACTTTTTCTTCTTCTTCTTCTTACTCACTTTACCCCACTTTATGTAGGGTCGTGACAGCATGTCATGATTTGTCCCTATATATTTATAAATGTTGATTGAAGTTAATAGTCGCCTGGAAGCGCATGTCTCCATACAAACGGAAAAAAGGAATTGTGGCAATATTTGATAATTTTAGGGCAAAATTTTGCATCCAATCAATTAATCTCATTATAATCTACGTACGTTCCTATACAGTTTGGTTAAATTATCAAATGTATGAGAATTATAAGCCTCTCAAGATTTCCATACAAATTTGAAAAGGCTTGTAATCCTCAAACCATTGGTATTTTAACCAAGCTGTATAGGAACGTACGTAGATTATAATGAGATTAATTGATTAAATGATTAATTTTACTCCAAAATTATCAAATATTGCCACAATTCCCTTTTTCCGTTTGTATGGAGACATGCGCTTCCGGGCGACTCTTAAGAGAATAAAAACATAAAAAGCTTCAAATCACTTTTTGATATTTTTTTGAGTGTCCCACATTTACTCTTTTTAAAGCTAGGTATTTTCACATCTCGGATTAGTAAAAGCCAATCAATGCAGCACGCAGAAGACAATGGAATCCGACTGGCGCCGCGCCAGGTTTTCGTCACTGTGTAAAAAACGCGCGCCGAACTAGTTTCAACCGGTCTGACAGACGAAAAGCCGAATATTAAGGGTTTGATATTTTTATATAAAATCATGTGTAATCGTATTTTTATCAGAAATTACTGACTGAAATATTTGGAACTAGGTACATATACGTTATTTATCATATTACAAAACACGTGCGGCTACTCATCTGGTCTGACATATGAAAAGCTTAATATCATCGCATTCAGACATGAAAAGAGCTATGGCCGATTTTTAGTTCGGGGCACCAAAAGCGTCTTAAAAATGACGTCTCATTTGAGGACTGTTTCATAGCTTTAAGATCTAATGTAAAACCAAATGACGCAATAAAGATACAATACAATACAGTACAATACAATACAATACAATACAATACAATACAATACAATACAATACAATACAATACAATACAATACAATACAATACAATACAATACAATACAATACAATACAATACAATACAATACAATACAATACAATACAATAAAAAACTCATTGTAACCAGAAAGAATATAATATTTTAAACGATTTTTAGTTTTATTCTTTATTATATTTACATTTTTACTTTTATAAAGTAATAAAAAAATATTGTTACCTTTGTACTAAATACATAAAAATGTTTACTCGTAATACTGATATAACCTATAAAACTTCTAAGCATCATAACTAAAAACTCTAGAGTTCTATAATCATGATTTTTAGGGTTCCGTACAAAAGTTGAAAAACGGAACCCTTATAGGATCACTCGAGCGTCTGTCTGTCCGTCCGTCCGTCTGTCACAGCCGCTTTTCTCCGAATCTACTGAACCAAAATAGATGAAATCTGGTAAGATAGTGTAATCCTATGACCCAAACACGGATGTGCAAAGTAAATAAAGATTTTTTTGAAATAAGGGTCATTTTGAGGGGCCCAATTACAAAATTAAAAAAAAAAGTTTTGCAAACCTTACTGTGTCATATATCAAATGAAAGTGCTTATTATGAGGATCTCAAAAATATATTTTTTTGTTCGGGTAAAATCAATACTTTTGATTTTATTCACGAAAGAAGGCAAAAATTGACCATTCCCCCCCCCCCTGATCTCCGAAACTACTGGGCCGAAAATTTTGAAAAAATTACAAAATATAGTTCATTCCTTGAAGATTACAGGAAAAATAATAAGAATTCTATCACTTGAAAATTAAGTGGTAAACTCACAATAATAAGTTCATCTAGGGAAATAGTTTACTGAAACACCACTAGATGGCGCTAGTCAATTGAATAAAACATTTTTTGCACATTGTGTGTGTGTTCACGAAGCATATTGTACGGAACCCTCTTTGCGCGAGTTTGACTCACACTTGGCCGGTTTTTTTTTTTACTTATACAATCAGCAATACTTATATTTTCTTTAAAACAAGTTATATATCATTCATAGACACTAACTTTGATTATTAACTAAAATGATGTATGGGAAGCTGCCATAACTATTTCACGTTATATTTCTGAATTTAAAATACCCATGTTGTAGTGATTTGTATCAAACACAGTTTTATAAAAAAATATCTAACTTTATGAATACTTAATTAATCTTAATCAACCATACATTCCAATAGAGGCGTCTGAATTATTTAGCCACTTAAACTAAGTATGATGTTGGTACTAGTAATGTTGTTTATTATAATAATTTGTTTACTAATTTACTGTTGTATATCTATTTGATTAATGATAATATTTTTTTAAATGTCATATTCAATTAATCGTATTTTTCTTAAATCTTGTTCATTTGTTCTACGTACAATCGGTTATTCGTTACTAAAAAGATTCTGTACTACTAATGCGAATATTTTATCACGCGTAAATAATAGACAAATTATGAAAATGCGTAAGTACGTAAAATAACGAAATAAAATTAAATTCCACGAAGAATACGAGTCATACAAATGGCCGTCATTAGCATGATATATTCGTGTGTCGTATTGCATAGGGATGGTCGGACCAGAAACGTGATACGCGATCCATACTCGTTAATACTCGAACGCATATGTAATCACATCACTGGTTTTGTTCCACGCTCCGGCAAATTAGTTTGAAATAGGAATATGTTCGATTTGAAATAGGAATAGGTTTAATGTGTGTGTTCAATACCTTTTACCAATGTCATCACTGGTTTCTGTTCTATATTCCGGGTGTTTGAAATACCAATAGGTTTGATGTTAAGTAGAGTATTTATACAGCATGATTTTGAAGCGTTGAGCTATATTAAAGTATTGAAATCAAGATCTTGAATAGATAACGGAATCTCAATAAACTGGTGAAATAAAAAAGAAATTCAACCAGCTGTGACTGTAATATGTTTATAATTTTTCTACTGAAGAATTTCTTCTTTTTCGAACCGGCCGAGGGAATGAACGGAAATCTAAGGAATCATGTAAATAAGCGGTGCGGCTAGCAACCCATCACTATTTTTTCCGTATTCACTCTTTAAGCCCATGAACATGCTAAACGTAGCTTTTCGGTCTTATTGCCTCAGGCTCGGTCTACCCCGTAAGGGTTAAAGACGTGATAATATGTATATGTATGTATGTATGTGACCGAATCGTTCCAAAAATTTACCAGAAACCATTTTTTTACATAAAAATGGAAAATCGTAAATTTAAAATGTGGGGTTAAATGATTTGTGCTTCATTTAAATGGACCTTATATACGTCTTTATGGAACAAGCTACGTTAGTGCCAGTAGTCGCCATGTAAACACATCAGTCGTTTTCTTTTTTGATGTCGGGAAAGATTATGAATCACTGTAACGTACCGTGACTTCGAAACGTCAGTTGGTTTGATTAATGCCCAGTTTCATGACACAGTCCCTTGAGAACTAAAATAAATTTTATGAGACAGTGAACCTGCTTGTTTAAACGATTTTAGTAGAGTTTGTTTCAGCATACGTAACTTCGGGTTACGAGATAGAGGAGCGATCTCAACAATGAAACTTTCCCGGCATAATTTCACAAAATTAAAAAGTTGTAATTCCTTTAATAGGGACTTTGTGCTGAAATATGTACTGGGCTGTCGCTAAAATATTTTAAATTTCTATCAAGAAACAACTGTATTTCTATGCTACAACTGCTCAACTATACACCCACCAAGCCCTACCGCCACAAGCGTGAGCTTTGGGTCTGATTCCCTTTGGCTCTGTCTACCCCGAAGGGTATAAAGACGCGATAATATGTATGTCCTCGTACTTGATTTTCCAAGCCGCTGAAAGGCATATTACTTATACTAAAATTTACAAATTGCCGATCTATCAATATCATCGCGATCGGTCACCGATATCACATACTCGATACTCAAAATACTCGCGTCACTCGTCACTAGCTCAAAATACTTTAGAACGTACCTAGACAGTGACTAGACTAGTATAGGTATTCATGCATATGCCGCTTTATTTATAACGTGTATTTGCGTGACTATTTGTGCGGTAAAATAGACATATACTCGTCGTTTCCGGCCTAGAATAACTGCTCGGTCTCTAATTCTCTATATACATTACTAGCTGACCCGGCGGACTTCGTACCGCCTAACAGTCAATGATTAAGTATTCATTACACATATCCAGTTTTCATTGTTTTTAAGATGTATTCTGCTCTTCGGGGCGGAGACAAATCCAACGAATCAATAACCATGAAAATTGGTTCAGCAGATCTCGAGTTATAAGTGTTGTAACAAACCCGTCTTTGTTTTATATATATAGATTACTATATACATTATTACATCATCATTATCATCATCAGGTTCTTTTAAGCCTCCACTGCAGGAGCACGACCCTCTCTGTACTACCAGAGCCATATACATATAAGCCAGAACAGTCAGAGGATTTGGCCTACATTCTCCACGCTGGGTTGAGGTCACCTTCATAAATATATATAAATATAAATATATAGGGACATATCACACAAATTGAGCTAGCCCCACAGTAAGTTGTGAACTTGTGTCGCAGGATACTAACTCAACGTTACTATATTTTATGACATATACTTATATAGATAAACATCCAAGACCCAGGTCATTCTGAAAAAGATCGTTTTCCATCATGACCTGACCGGGGATCGAACCCGGGACCCCCGTGTCGCAGGCTGGCGTGTTGACCGCTGTGCCACGGAGCATGATTAAAAGCTTTGTCGAGCTTGTGTTTCCTAAATCGCATTCTACGACATCCACGGGAAAACATCATCATCATCAGGTTTTTGTTAATCTCCAGTGTAGGAGTACGACCCTCTCTGCACTACTAGAGCTATATATTAGCCAGAGCAGTCAGAGGACTTGGCCTACACGCCGGCCAGACGGGTAGAGGTCACCTTCATGTTTAAAAGCTTTGTTGAGCTTGTGTTTCCTAAGCCTTTTACAACATCCACGGGAAGACTTGGAGTGGCTCTATTCTACTCTGCCGGGAACCACACGGCTTACATTATTACGAAACTCAGAACATTCTTGGTAGTATACCATTACTTCTGTAGGAAGCAATAGATAGACTGGCATGGTTTGGTCATGCGATGACAAGAGACGAAGAACACCTAACCAAAAAAAAAAAACTATGAAGTAACCGATAAGTAAAGCGAAAAACCCAAGGCAAAATAGAGTCAAATTTTTTGCTTTAAAAGAGATATGGATGAGTAGATATTGTAAAAGTGCGGGTAGAGAATTATAGAGGACATAGACATAGACATTTATTTGCTAAAAATATGGTTACAGAGATGTTAGAGGTGCACAAACAGGACTCATATTTTACCAATTTTGGCATGCAAATATATAAATAGTCATTTTTAAATTTTACTAAAATGTCTGTAAATTTACAAATATTAATACATTCAATTATCGTCAAATATTATCAATTACATCATCATCAGTCAGAAATCTGAAATATGTTGGACACAGAGTAGAAACATTTTTCTCTAAGCCAATAAGTCAATTTTTTCTTGAATTGAGTGCTTGGTAGGTCTTCATATCATTTGGAATAGCATTATAAATTTTTATACACATGTAATAACATTGTCTGTGATAAAGACTTAATTTTGGATCTTTATCCAATGTAAGTTTATTCGGGTCTCTTCTACTTTTAGGATTTATATCTGACATCTTCTTGAAAAGGTCAATATTAGTCTTGACGAAACAAGCTACTTCTAGTATATACAAAGAAGGGAGAGGCAAGATACCCAGTGATTTAAATAAATTTCGACAAGACTCCCGGGGTTTTTTGCCACACATGGCACGTATACATTTTTTCTGGGCAATGAACAGTTTATTAACATCAACCGAGTTGCCCCAAACCAAAAGTCCGTATCTTAGAATTGATGCTACGTAGCCGTGGTAAGCTGTTAGTATCGTTTCAATTGCGGCTGTATTATGTAGTCTCCTTAGAACGTACACGTAACGATTAAGTTTATCACACAATGTCTTAATATGTTGTTTCCAATCACAATTCTCATCAATTACAATGCCGAGGAATTTTGTTGAGGTCACGTAAGACGTATTGCCAAAGTATTGCGCAGAATCCAATTAAAGGGATAAGGTAAAACAGTTATGATGATAAGTTTGCATACCAATCCATTAGATATTTCTAATGGATTACGAATATAAATCCATTCTGAAAAGAAACCCCGCCCTAACCTTTTAGTGGAAAAAAACAATATCTACATTCCGTGTAAGCATTGGCATTGAGAAGTTTGTTTTCTGCGGATTTTCTTTGCTTTGTGACTCGCCAAAATTTTATTGCATTTTGTGGATTTTTGGATCGTTAGAATTTATGAGCGTAAGTTGTCAGTCATAATACGTTTCAATATATAGGACGCTGTCGAAATTTCAATTTTTATTTTAAACCATTTCTGCATTTATGTGGTGCAAATAAATCTCTGACTAGCCCAATTTAGGTTCACTATATATCATATAGTATATTTATCTCTCAGACTTAGCTCAAATGCTTGAAGGTTTCTTCGAAAGAAAAAAATACAAAGTGACAAAAAACTTTTTCAGACATATAGATCGATCATTTTTAAAGATTTTACGTACCTACTTACAACAAAAACACCTATATATATTAGCCTCTTTTTCTGTTACCTATACCCCTCTGATCAAAGATTTCTCCTATGGATTACCATTTATCTTGATAGTTGTCAGAAAATACAAGACCATTGGTCAGTATGACTATCCTGAGGAGCCCGATGGTCCAGTCGGTGTGAGCTCTATGAGCGCTTACGTATGTTAAGCAACCCCTGGTGCAGTCCCTACTTGGATGGGTGACCGCAAGTGGCATAAAAATATCTCGAGCTCCTCCGTGCTTCGGAAGGTACGTCAAGCCGTTGGTTCCGGCTGTCATCGTTGATGGCAGTCGTTAAGCTATGTCAGATGCCTTAAGGCAGCTTGAAAAATCTGACACCAGTGTTGGCCACTTACACATACGAAAAACAAACAAAACTATCTTGGGATACAAATACATTTTTTTACGGACAAATAATCTCTACACTTACAAATACGAAACTACATTAAACAAATGGCAAAATGCTTGCATTAGTTTTCAAATACGTACAAATTAAGATTTTTTGTTCTATCTAGTAACATCCATACCAAAACGTTTGTTTTATATCTATAATCAGAGACAGAACCTGGCGCCCTAACTTTTCCACTACCAAGTATCGAAATGGAAGTCAGAGGCTAAAAGGAATAATACAGTTTATGTTCCCGAATGTAAAACAAAGCAGTTATATCCAGTTCACGTTTGATTATATTCATTGACGTATACAATAGTGTGTGGCCATTTTTTATCGATACTATATATCGATTATTATTTTTTATTCTAATGTAAAAATACACATATACGATACATTTTTTTATGAACAATTTATAGTGTAAAGTGCTTTTTAAGACAAATCAAATGAGTCTACACCCGATGGGTTTAACTACTTTCGTTTATAACAGTACCCATGGCCAATTTCCGACTCCAATATCAGATCAATTCTATAGTATTATTGTTGTCATCCAGTCTACATAATTTTACAAAATTTCAGCTCAATCGGTGACGGATAAGCGTCAGCGATAAATTAGACCCACACAAAATAACCGGGCAAGTTAAATAAACGTTTGTTAAAAAATATACAGTAGGCAGTTTATTCATAAAAAATTAAATACATCAAGTGACCATAAAAAAAATATTTAAAGTTCAACTGACTGAAGTGACTTTTTGTGCTTTTATAATAAAAAAATATATTACTAATTCTTTCCCTTTTGCTAAAATGTATGAAAAACTAAACAAATAAAAAACCGGCCAAGTGCGTGTCGGGCCACGCGCAGTGTAGGGTTCCGTAGTTGCGAATGACAACTTTGAGTTCACACTGTTTACACTCACACCTCACAGTCTAACGACCAAAAACATCTAACAATGAAGATTGTATGAAATTTTACATTTTCCAGTACATTTTATAAGTTGGTTGCCTATAACTTTTTAGTTTGCACTTAGTACCCAGCTCTGATAGTTTTCCTTTCAACTTCAGTATATATACTATTGCTGTAATTTTTTTCACGTATCCATATATAACCGTCTAGCAGATAGAGGGGGGGGACACGTACCTCTAACAAAATTTAGCACTTTAAAACCAAATATTTCGGAAACGGATCCCTAAATCGAAAAATGGTGTTCTTAACCTCACAATATTTTTGAAAGACCTTTTTAACGATACCCCACACGATGGGTAAATAGAGAAAAAAAAATTACTCCCCCACTTTACTTGTATGGGAGCTACCCAAAAAAAAATATTTTTTAAAGTTTTTTTTCTACGACTTTTTTGCCATGATTAATATACACACTCATACCAAATTACAGCTTTCTAGTACTTATAGTCTCTGAGTAAAACCGCGAACGGACAGACAGACAGACAGACAGACAGACATGGCGAAACTATAAGGGTTCCTAGTTTACTACGGAACCCTAAAAAGGCGTGTCTCGACTTCACCAAACATTTTGTGCAAAACACCTATCCCAGCACTAACCCTGCCCATCCATATTACGAGTACGTCACGGCGCGTGTAACAGACACGAACGCAAGGCGTGATTCGTACGTGCGGATCACGTGGTTTGGACGCGGTCCATACCGGAGTCGGGAGACTTTTTAAAACGCCATAAATCATTGTCGATACTGTGACGTCACTAGTTCATTCAGGAGACGGCGGCGCTACTACAGTTTCTCGACCTGAGGCACGATATTTGAAATTTCGCTATTCGCAAACGAGCGATATTTCCATAAAAAATCCTTCGGAGACTGCAAAGGCACGCATAAAAAAATGTTTTCCTTATTGCGTTAAATTAAAAGTTCATCCAATAGTCACATATTTTATCAATAGTTTTAAAATTAGACTTGTCATAGAAAGTCTAAAATAATAAAGCGTATTTTAAGTGAATAACAAACTTACTGAGAATGAAATCGTACATAAAAATTAGATTACATTGTTCAACCGATCCGATCAAAGTAGTCTCCGAATTTAGTTGTTTTTTAGTATTGCGTAAAACAAGATGGCGATAGTCGATTAAAGTTATCGCGCGTGCCATGCTACGGGGACTGATGATTTCTTTGTGACCAGAGGGCTGGTCTATGTATTCCAACCCTTGAAACGTTGTATTGGATGATTTTATCTCTATTCTCGTTTTTCATTCATGATATGTAAAAATTGCAATATAAATGCAACAGTGCGTAACCACTACGCTAGATTTTCTCGATAGTCGTCTCAGAAAACATGAATTCCAGTGGTAATGAGACTCGACTCGCAAGTAAACAAATTCTGAATCCAAATCACTTGCTCGCTCAAAGTGGTCTCGTGAAAGCTGCAATCAATGTGACCAGCAGTCGTCCATTTCTGCCATCAATGAGTCTCTTGCAAACGTATACGCTAAAAAAAGGAAAAGCTCTCGTTTGAGCCACGAAAAGCATTTTCGTAGTTGCTTTTTAGTGTTCCGTACCTAAAGGGTAAAAACGGGACTTCATTCACGGGTCTTCTATGTCCGTATGTTTGTGTGTCTGTACTGTCAAGTATCTCATAAACTGTGATAGCTAGACAGTTGAAATTTTCACCAATGAAGTATTTATGTTGCCGCTATAACAACAAATACTAAAACCAGAATAAAGTACATATGTAGGGGGTCCGATACAACATACGTGATTTTTTTGCCAGGTTAGCTCGATAGTCTGACTCACACTTGGCCGATTTTAATATTCGTATTTCAGGCGTGAGAAATCATATTCATAGGTGATGCGGCTAGCAACCCTTCCCTATTTGGATTCTGTTCTCCACCAACAAGCCCACCATCATGCTAAACGTGGCTTAACAGACCTGAGCTCTGTCTACCCCGCAAGGGAAAAAGATGTGACAGTATGTATATATGTATTTATTTTTGCATATATTGCTAAAAAATGTTTTTTTTTTTTACTTATTTGTTTGTTTTTCCAACGTTCGCGGCCAACACTGGCGTCTGATTTTTCAAACTGCCAAAAGGCATCTGATATAAGTAGCTTGACTGGACTTACCGGACTTAGCTGGGACCGACTTCAAAGTACGGAGGAGGTCAAAATATTTTTATGCCACTTGTGTTCACCCATCAAAAGCACTCAGTCTGTCAACATGAACAAGTTTTTGTATGAGACTAATGCAAGTAATTCGAAAAAAAAATACAACTTTTTTATACATAACTGCCCGGACGGCTGAACAAGTTTGTCATCATCATCATCATCCATATATTAGCCGGAGCAGTTAGATGATTTGGCCTACACTCTCCACGCTGGCCAGAAGGGTTGTAGAGGTCTTTCTTGTTCCATCTTTGATGTTTATAAGCTTTGTTTAGCTTGTGTTTCCTAAGGCGCTTTTTACAACATTCACGGGAACACTTGGAGTGGTCCTATTCTACTCTGCCGGGAACCACATAGTGTAACAAGTTTGTTCACATACAAATTAATCTTTTTTCGTCTTTCTTTCCCTTTTTAGGGTTCCGTAGTAAACTAGGAACCCTTATAGTTTCGCCATGTCTGTCTGTCTGTCTGTCCGTCCGCGGTTTTACTTAGAGACTATAAGTACTAGAAAGCTGTAATTTCGTATGAGTATGTATATTAATCATGGCAAAAAAGTTGTAGAAAAAAATCTTGAAAAAAAATTTTTTTTTGGGTAGCTCCCATACAAGTAAAGTGGGGGAGTAATTTTTTTTTCTCTACTTACCCATCGTGTGGGGTATCGTCAAAAAGGTCTTTGAAAAATATTGTGAGGTTGAGAACACCATTTTTCGATTTAGGGATCCGTTTCCGAAATATTTGGTTTGCAAATTTTTGTTAGAGATACGTGTCCCCCCCCCCCCCTCTATCTGCTAAACGGTTATATATGGATACGTGAAAAAAAATTACAGCAGTAGTATATATACTGAAGTTGAAAGGAAAACTATCACAGCTGGGTACTAAGTGAAAACTAAAAAGTTATAGGCAACCAACTTATAAAATGTACTGGAAAATGTAAAATTTCATACAATCTTTATTGTTAAATGTTTTTGGTCGTTAAACTGTGACGTGCAAGTGAAAACAGTGTGAACTCAAAGTTGTCATTCGCAACTACGGAACCCTACCCTGCGCGTGGCCCGACACGCACTAGGCCGGTTTTTTTGTTTTCTTATATAGAAAATTCTAGAGTGGAAATCGAGAATCACAAGTAGGCGCATATATAACAAGAGTTGATTATACCAAAATATGCGGTATAAATATTTTATAGCACATTTATGTATCACTTTGGCATGCCAGAGTTATGATATCGCGAATCATAAATACTCAAACGAATAATATGAATCAAATCTATATCTACATGAAGATGCATGGCCGGAAGTCTGTCGGGATGTTTGACATTGTTTTTGATAAATGTTTGGTTATAAAGTGTAATAAAAATATTATTTTTTTAGTTTGTTTCGGGTTTATGAATACGTCATCAAACCGATTTGTTTTATGTAAAAATGATATCTGACGTAAGCTTCGAATTTTTTTATTTTTTTATTTAACCTTTCTTGTCCCACAGGTGGGCAAAGGTCTCTCTCATCTCTTTCCATTTATCTCTTTCTTGTGTTGACTTCAAACAATCCTTTCTTAAAACATCTAATTCGAATCTAATTAGATGTTCGAAAATATTATTGGAGAATAAATTATGTTTAGAATAAAGTGTGAAATAGTATAATAGGTACTTTTCACCTCATTTTGAATCTTTGGGTAGGAGATGACTACAGAAATGAGCACAAAATGAAGATGAAATGAAATAAAATTGCAATGAGAAAAAATTTTGATAATGTAAATTTCTTAGCTATCGTAACGTTTTTTTTTTTTATATTTGCAACGTCAACAAACTACTATGGATTCGATGGTATTACATTTGACAATGATGTTCGATACTTCTCTTTTTCCATGATCTCTAAGATGCCTCTGAGAGTTTGTGGTGGGAAGTCAAGGGGTACAGTTGAAGTTTGCCTTAGAATCACTGAAATTTCGGTGGAAGCCATAATATAAAACAGAAGAAGAAGAAGAAGTAAAATGTCTTTACAAATTGCTACTCTTTTTTTTAATGACTGTGTAGCTAGCGCCAAGTGAACTTTTGCTACTTTACCGGACTTTTGAGGTGAAGGCAGAGTGCCCTCAACCTGTAAGGCGAACCAAACCAAAGGTCCAACCTGGGACAAATTTCAGGTTTGGGCGTCGCTTGTATGCGCAAGGCCGCCGATAGGTGATAGGCCGCCCTTTGCATGCATAGCCTGAACGGGCGAATATTAATGCTCCAAAACAACCCCCAATATATAGGGAAATACATATATATTTAATGATAAAATTTAAAAATTGTTTATATCGTTTACAATCTGAATACGGTTCATCGACCTCGGCATTGTCAGCGAGACAAGGGCAAGGGATTAACACAGTTTAAAGAGGCATCTGCCGACCTATTTCTGTACGGGTGTCGTTTTTGCCCAACAACCGATTGTTCAGGGATGAAATCGTTACTGTTTGGATTACATTATAAAATATTACAATTTACATAAAGAGCCATTTTATATGTAACCGTATTTATTATACCTTGAGGATATAATTTATTCTCCGATTATATATATGTTTAAACAAGCGCGAGATTTCTTTTTATATAAAATGAAAGGTTTCACTCACCTACTGATTAGGCTGATAACCGATTTGCCCGCTGAAACCGTTTTGTTTAATATAAAAATGAATTATTCACATTACAACATAGAAAAAAAAACTGAAAAATACTACAATTTTATTGTGTAAAGAGCTTGAAACTATGAAGCTTGTCACGAAATGTAAAATTAGATTTTTATCCGGGTCTGTAGCCAAATAAAATCATTAATATTGATATGGAGGAATCATCTGAACGTACATATTTTGATTTATATCGGATATTACAAATTATATCTTACTAGCTGTTACCCGCGGCTTCGCCCGCCTTATCCTTCTCAGTAGCCTAACCTATGTGTATGCCAAATTTCATGATGATCGGTTCAGTGGGTAGAACGTGAAAGCGTAACAAACAAACAAAGTCACTTTCGCATTTATATTAGTTGGGATTTAGTTACCATTTTTATCAATATATAACACAAGGGAAAGCAATGAGTCTATATCATCATTGAGAGCACTGCTTTCAACGATATAATAACTTTTTTCAGAACGGCAAAAGTTAGAGACGAGCGAAATTCGAGAAAATCTCAACTCAAATTGCTAATTAGCAGCGGACGGCCGCTAATTTAAGGTTTATTTACTGCTGTAAATGCAGAACAATGACTAGAGTGTACTCTGTGGTATACGGTCGAATATTTAAAAAAAATCTACTTAAATCTTCCTTTAAAAGTCCCACGTAAAGCCGCAATCCCATACAAACGTAGTTTCGTTTTAGTTTTACAACATTTAAGCCAATCTCCACCAAATATCGTACATACGACCGGATAAGGCATATTGATGTTTTTAATCAGATTTCAATTTTAAAAACAATACCTATACAAAATTACAGCGAGTTGAAGTTTCGTATCGAAAACTTGTAGATTGGCTTAACTGTTGTAAAACTAAAACTAAACTACGTTTGTATGGGATTGCGGCTTTACGTGGGACTCTTAAGAACGTGTAGTTTCTGTCATTGTTTGGATCACGGGATTGGGTTTGTTTTTATCCGACTGACCCATAAAAAAGAAGAGTAGTGTATTTTGCACAAACAAGTGACCGAATTCGAAGGCTTGTTAAAATGTTACCACTGATCTTGATCGCTGCTCTGGGAAAAATCTAAGAATGTACCAGCAGTTTCTATTCCCACACAGATCGTAAGTCGATCGAGGGAATGGGCGTGAGGAATCATGTCAACATGCAATGTGGTTAGCAACTCGTAACTATTTTTTTTCCGTTCTCCACCTACAAGCCCACGAACATGTTAAATGTGGCCATTAGGTTTTAAAGACCTGCCCCCCTATTTACTAACTCGGATGACAGGT
This sequence comes from Rhodophaea formosa, assembly GCA_963082605.1. Lineage (NCBI taxonomy): Eukaryota > Metazoa > Arthropoda > Insecta > Lepidoptera > Pyralidae > Rhodophaea > Rhodophaea formosa. Next base: position 20,715,135 of record OY720205.1, on the reverse strand, counting down.
GTCGATGCCTATCAATTGAGAATTTACAGTTACAATGCGGGTTTTGCTTGCTCGAACTTTTTATTTGGAATACAAAAACCGCATTGTAACAGGAAATTCTTGATTGATAGGCATCGACACCTGTCATCCGAGTTAGTAAATAGGCCGGCTGGGCTCTGTCAACCCCGCAAGAGAAAAACACTGTGATAGTATGTCGTACCTATTATGTTGAGTATAATGATTCCTCTATTCTTTTCCGTAGCTTTTTTTTTTTTTTTTAAATATATACGGACAAATCACACAGATTGAGCTAGCCCCAAAGTAAGTTCGAGACTTGTGTTATGGCATACTAACTCAACGATACTATATTTTATAATAGATTACTTATATAGATAAACATCCAAGACCCAGGTCAATCTGAAAAAGATCATTTTCCATCTTGACCTGTCCGGGGATCGAACCCGGGACCTCCGTGTCGCAGGCAGGCGTGTTGACCGCTGCGCCACGGAGCCCGACTTCTTAGGCTATGTGCTATGTAGAACTTCATAGGCTATGTGTTGTCAGTAGTGGTTTTAAATTTTTGAACTACTTGTTGAGTCTCCAATCAAAGTCTCAGAATTTAGTGTACAGTAAAAAGTCGATAGCATAACGAACTTAGTAACTATATTATTTAGTTGGCTGGTTTGCATGTTCTGTTCATTCGTTTATCAATGTAGTGCAATCTGGGCTAGAATTTGTTGTGGATTTTATTCTCGATTACACTTCTATAGTTATTATTTTGCTGATATCTGCCTACCGCATGATTAAGAGACGTAAAACATATTTTAATGAAAAGACTAGACTGTATTTTATTTTCGTCGGGCTATACTGTAAATGGTGTTGCCATAAGATTTGACTAAAAACTATTTAATGGAACTTCCTACTGAACGTTCTGTCTAGTTCCATTCGACACTAAATAAATAATAGGTATCACGTATTTATACTTATACAACAATTCTATCAGAATCGCGGATGGTGTCAAGTTTTGGGTTTGATTCTTTTATTACCAAGTACTTTTATTTTTTATATCAATTTATTATTCTCATAGATATCTGATTATTTTCAACTAAAATTTTCTGACACAAACGCCTACAAAAATAAATGGCTATTTAAACATTTTAAAAATATTTTCTCTCTCTCTCTCTCTCTCCGAAATTGAAAAATAAAGAAACATCTATCAAAAACAGTATGTACCTACTACTTAACATCTATTATTAAAAAATCAACTCCATTAGGAGGCTTTGGACGTATCTCGTCAAAACAACTTTAAAGCAACATTTCGTAAATCCTTCCCAAAGATTCCGTCATCCTTTTAAGATATAAAGCCGAGATTCGTTTTTAGCGTACCCTCCTCAAATAAACAGATTTTATGAGATGTCTACTATTTTAGGGTTGACTCCGAATAAAATTGTACAATACGGTAGTTGCCTAATGTTAAGATTACATAAAATTTGTTTCTAATGAGACTAATTTCTATCTAAAAACACTATATAGAACACTTTTAATTTGATATCGATTCGTTAAGTGATCTTAAAGCATCTTTAAAGTTGGGTGAATAGGACCATTTTTTAAAGTATGAAAATCTTTAATTACAATTATACTGTATTTTAGTCTGCAAATTTTACAGCAACTTTTATTATGAAACCATTACCATAAACGAAATATTTCGTATAGCTACCAAACAAAGTTCTCACGCCACCCATACAAAGTACAAGCTTGTGACGTCACAAATATGTAGGCATTTCAGCGGCTTGTTTTCACGTCTAAAACTTTACGTCTAAAAACATGTGTCTTTAAAACTTTTATAACTGAAAGAGTTTTTTGTTTAGAAATGTATTTCTGTCACTATTGTGTTTATTTTTGGCAGGTCTTTACATAGCAACATGAAAAAAATGTTAGTCAACATGCCCATAGTTGTAATGTGGCTTCACAAATTCTTTAGATTTTGGCAAAGATTCATAAGTCTGTGGAGTTGCCTGCCTCCGTGGCGGAGCGGCGTGGCACACCAGCGATACGAGGTTCGATCCCCGGTCATGTCATGATGAAAAATTACCATTTTCAGACTGGCCTGGGTCTTGGATGTTTATAAAATATAGTATCGTTGAGTTAGTATCCCACGATACAAGTTCACAACTTACTATTAGACTAGCTCAATTTGTGTGATGTGTCCCTTTATATTTATTTGTACAAAATATCAGCTGTATGTTGAATGTGTCTATCAAAATGATCAAAACTTGAACTGGCGTCAAAATCCCACAATCGTGAGAGATCTAAAAAAGAAAGTAATACATTCGTTTACTCTGCAGTATAGGTTAATATAAAAATATAATGATATCAACAGAAGATCGCACTTCAACGTCTCTTAAAAAATTCCTTTTAAATAATATTAAGCTGTTTCGAAAAACATATGATCCATTTGGTTGTTGTAGTAGTTAAGATATACTTTTACCCTTCCATGTGGCCTTGCCTCAAACAAAGAATAAACTCTAGAGTCAACCAAAATTTACGCCCTCTGAGGAATAATTTGTTCATAAGGTAAAAGAAATCCTTAATATAACTAGACGCCTTCTGTATAGTAAGTAATACAGGACATAACAACAATACTTACTACAAGTATTTGTTAAAATGGGTCAGTTGGTAACCCTGCACTATTCTTTGAGCCTTTGAGAGCCCAGACAAGGTGTTTGAATAGGGGACATCAAAAAGATTCTTTGCTGATTGACCAACCGAGTAATTCAGGGGTTTGCTTATTTGAATAGTGAGATAAGTAGAATCAATCTCGAAGAGAAAATGTCCATATGAGAAAAAGTATCGAATTATTTTAAGAAAAATTGTTCCATTAGTAATGCCTATACAAAATTACAGCGAGTACAAGTTTTCGATACGAAACTTTAAATCGCTGTAATTTTGTATAGGTATTTTTTTTAAATTGAAATCTGATTATAAACATCAATATGCCTTATTCGGTCGTATGTAAGGAAATTTGGTTGAGATTGGCTTAACTGTTGTAAAACTAAAACGAAACTACGTTTGTATGGGATTGCGGCTTTACGTGGGACCCTTAAAAGACTGATCTGTTGCTAGCCACATCGTCTATTGACATAACTAATTCCTAACTACCTCCGTGGTCCAGTGGTTAAGGCGTTTGCCTTGTTGACCCGGGGGTCGTGGGTTCGATTCCCACGGGAAGCATACTTTGTTAAGTTGTTTCCAGTTTGGTTAGAACATTGCAGGCATGAATCACCTGATTGTCTGATAAGAAAGATGATTCCGTGCTTCGGAAGGCACGTTAAGCCGGTGGTCCCGGCTGGCATCTGGTAGTCGTTAAAAGAACCACGTCAGAGGCCGAGAGGCAATTCCGAAGAACTCTGACACCAGGGTGTGCATGGTCGACTGACCGTGTCACCTACACGAAATGATGATGATAACTAATTCCTTAATTTTCGCCTACTCCCTTGGCCGGCTTTAACGGACTACGTTCTTTCCCTCAGACAGGCATTGAGAAATTCATAATTCATTTATTAATCGCTTCCCACACGGAAAAGCCGTGTTGCTCGAAGCTTCACAGACATACAATAAATACTTACATATAAACTGAAAAACAAACAATAGTATTTCAAACGCCAAAATATTCATTACTTTTTTTATTTTTAATCATTATCTTTTTATTTGTAAGCCAGTTCGAATTTTAAGGAGGTAATTTATCAAAGGTTTTATACCTTTGATAAATTACCTCCGCGGTTGCATCATCAGAGCAAACCAGAGCAAACCCGTCGTTCCATTTTTTAAATTGGCTACTTGACTAAAAAAAAATTTCGTGTCGCTATGTAAAGACCTGCCAAAAATAAACACAATAGTGACCGAAATACATTTCTAAACAAAAAACTCTTCAGATATAGAAGTTTTAAAGACACATATTTTTAGACGATAATTTTTAAGACGTGAAAATGCGCAGCTGAAATGCCTACATATTTGTGACGTCACAACTTTGTATTTTGTATGGGCGGCGTGAGAACTTTGTTTGGTAGCTATACGAAACACTTAACGAATGTTCTTAAAGCTTCGATATCAAATTAAAAGTGTTTTTTATAGTGTTTTTAGATAGAAATGAGTATCATTGGAAACAAATTTTATATGATCTTAACATTAGGCAAATACCGAATTACACAACCGATACGAGGTTTCATAGTATTGGCGTGAATTTATCCAGCACAGCAATAATAATGTTCAAATTTCCAAGCATGTTAAAAAAATCTGTTTCGCACCAACTGCATTAAGTACATTAGAAAATATGTATACATTAATTGTCTTGTAATAAATAAATAAATTATTGATTTTCTTCCAGCGAATCTTTGGGTACACTAAGATTTGATCTTGTAGGGTGAGTACTTCAATAACTGCATAAATTTTATCGTAAGTTCGATGGGCAGCAGCGTCGGAACTGAAATAAGCCAAATACACTGCGCTCACCAACCCATCTGCCAAGCGTGGTGAATATGGAAAAACCCCATGATGAAAATTATTGGGGAGCCCCATATCCAATAGTGGACTTCTTGCGGCTGTGATAAAATAAATAAATATATAAATATCTATAATATATAAAAGTAAGTTCGAAACTTGTGTTATGGGATACTAGCTCAACGATACTACAATCTATATCAAATACATATATGTCTAGATATAAATCCAAGACCCAGATTACATGACCTGACCAGGGATCGAACCCGGGACCATCCGTGTCGCCTGGCGTATTGACCACTGCGCCATGTAGCTCGGAAATGATGATGACAATGAAATTCTATATTGATGAATCTATTGTTTGCTGCCGTTCCATGATTTCGAGCATCAGAAAGATTCAATCGCGGTCATTAAGACAACCTCAAAGAGTTTTTATGGACCATTTAGCAGCGGGATGTGGCTCGCAATGATTTATTTTCAGTTTGTTACGTACGTTCTTGAGCTGTTTCTAATAAACCTTAGTGATTTGACCCCATTTTTATTACAGGTTTTATTAACCGACTCCAAAGAAAAGAGGTAATTTAGGTATTGTACCAGTATGTATGGTTTGCACGGCGCGTTTTGGACGTGAAAACGCGCCGCTGAAATGCCTACATATTTGTCACGTCACAAGCTTGTATTTTGTATGGGTGGCGTGAGAACTTTGTTTGGTAGGTATACGAAATATTGCGTTTATGGTAATGATTTCATAATAAAAGTTGCTATAAATTTTGCAGGCTAAAATACAGTATAATTGTAATTAAAGATTTTCATACTTTAAAAAATGGTCCTATTCACCCAGCTTTAAAGAAGCTTAACGATCACTTAACGAATCGATATCAAATTAAAAGTGCTCTTTATAGTGTTTTTAGATAGAATTTAGTCTCATTAGAAACAAATTTTATATAATCTTAACATTAGGCATCTACCGTATTATAAGCCTCTCAACATTTCTATACAAATTTAGAGAGGCTTATATTTCTCAAACCATTTATATTTTAAGGAGACATGCGAGTTCAGGACCCTCTTAAGTCAGTTTTATTTTTTTTTATTAAAACTTTTATTTTGTATAATAAATCCGTTGTTTAGATAATCGAAAAACATTTGACACGTATTATTTCTTTTGTCAATCTAACAAAAAATGGCAAAGATCTATCCCGTGGGAGGTTACCAGTCACTGTCCGATAAATTTTTCAGCAAACTGTGATGTTACGAGCCCTTATGAACTCATGAACTTAACGCGCTTTATATTTATCATTAATTGTTCGATTAACCAAGAAAGAAAAACGTGTCCAATATTTTTTGATTATCTAACTGACAGATTAACTATTATTATTTCAATCAGGAAACTAGCATATTATATATATTTATTTATTAACATGGTTTTGTTTCACTGAATGTTACACACAACGTTTTATAAAAAGGAACTTTTTGTTTATATTATATTAACATAGTCATATTTTTTCAGTACACCTATATTCTTTGCTCAAAAATGAATGAAAGATGGAAAAGTTTTTTGTGCGTAGTTATAAAGGGAGTCCACTTATACTAATACTGTTTGAGGCAGAGCACTAATATTTAAGTACGTCGATCTAGACCAAAAATGTTTTTTCAATAAACGGAGCGAATGATTGATGTAAAAATTTGTTACGTTTGACGGTAAAGGAAAATATAAGTAGAGATCTTGTAGAGATGATGAAATGTAAAAACAACAAAGTACCTAACAAATAATCGACGAGCTCCATGGCGCAGCGGTCATCACGCCTGCCTGCGACACGGATGGTCCCGGGTTCGATCCCCGGTCAGGTCAAGATGGAAAAACGATCTTTTTCAGATTGACCTGGGTCTTGAATGTTTATCTATATATGTATTTGTTATAACATATAGTATCGTTGAGTTAGTATCCCACAACACAAGTCTTTCATTAGAACTTACTTTGGGGCTAGCTCAACCTATGTGATTTGTCCGTATATATTTATATTTATAAACAAACTTTCTTTCCCATTTATAATATGACTTGGGGGTGTGGATTACTTACATGGAGGCAAATATATTTTCAATATAAATTTCGAAAACCTACCAAAACAATACTTACTTATTTTTTGGGTTGTAATGAAAAGAGCTATGGGTTCCTAGCCGCAACGCTTACTGTCTACACATACGGCTTTTACTATCTGCACATATACTCTCCACGCTTGGCAGACTGGTTGGTGAGCGCGGTTTATATGGCTCATCTCGGTGCCAACGCTGCTGCCGAAGCGAAACAAGAGCAAGAATTTTTGGACTGGGGACATAATATAGTATTTGAGACTTACTACTATCACTGGCTCGGAAAGATTGGAGATGGGATGATAAATAGCAGCTCGAGAGGCCGGGTGCGTACCCAAAGTAATACCTTGAACCATCAGACAGACAGTAGACAATGACACACTTAACACAAAAACTCTCTTATTCACAAGACATAATATATAGAGACGAATCTGTAAATAAACAAAACAATACATTTGATTGTGATGTATCGTCATAAATCTGAATCCTCGATGATATAATACAAATGACTGGCGAGAATCGACCGGCGGGCGTTATTGAAATTGTTGGACTGTACCATCTGTTGACAACTGATTACCAACGGTTCTCGTGCACAACTCACACTTTTTTCACGCACTAGAGCAGTAAGTTAGATAGAAGCTGATTTCGTCTCATGTCTTTTTTATACTGCTAAGTAGGCAAACAGGCATACGGCCCACCTGTTGAAAAGCAGTTACCGTAGCCTAGGTGCCACTCGCTCGTTGCTGACCCTGAATAATTATTTCATGCCCTCTTCAAAAGACCCCATGTTGTAGTCACTCGGTAAAACCATAGTAGGGAGTTTGTTCCATAACTTTAGCGTCCGTGGAAGAAAGCTCCTTTCTAAAACGTACCGTGTGTGTGAAGTGTTTGTCATAGTGTCAGTTTATTTATTTGTCGTATCTTTTGGCAAAATATGGTAAAATTTTAATTTCGCAAGACTTTTTGAGACAGAATTTCGTTTTCAAAAAATGAAAGATGTCTGGAAAGACGTCTTTCATTGTGGATGGAAATCCACAATCGACTTTCTCGTAGTTGTATTTGCATAGATCAGATGTCTATTTAAAGTGGAAAAATATGAATTTATTTTAAGATTTCATCTGCCGGTGGCCATCTGTTGACAGCACATTATCAGCGTCCCTGGATTCGCCCCCACGTAGGCATATTTGCTCACTTGCAAATAGCTCTCCAAAACACGAACCCTTCATAAAACGTGGCTAGAATAAATGGTCAGGAGTGTGCCGATGTTATGTATAAGGTTCCGTAGAGATTCATAACTAAGCAATTTTTTTCATATTATAGAGATTGTTTTAAATTTAAGTTTAGGAATTGACATTACCTAAGTCTATCCATCTTAAGCATCTCAAAATTATGTTAGACTGATAATCTGGTCATGCATAAAAAAAAATGCCTTAAAAGTTACAATAGGTGGACTTAATGCTAAAAGCATTCTCTCCCAGTCATCCTTTGGGAAATAAAAAAAAAAACAGATAACATAAATAGGTGCCAAACAATAAATAGGCACGAGCCATGTACAAAACCTCCAGTGTGCAGGTCTCTGGGCACGCTGGGCACAGAAGGAGTGTCATGGTCTGGGGATAAGCACCACAGTCGCAGCTATTGCAGCTGGATTCTATTTAGCTCCACCTGACTAGGTTGTCTTTGCTCTTATTAGGAAATTTTCAATCTGGCTGGACCCAAAAACTGTACAAAAATATAAGTTCTGTTTTTTGTATTTGGATCGGGAACCCTAAACTCCGAACTCAGAGATTTTTCAGTGTAATCTCGTACAGATATGTTTGTCACGTATCAAATTGTAATGAATCATGTCGACATGACAGTCACGTGGAAACTATGCTATTTTCAGAATTTCTGCCACTCAGTATGCTGGCGTTCAAATAGATATCTTCGAATTCATCTAAATGTACGACATAAATAGATCTGAAATTGATCTCGTCAATTTATATGAAATATTGCAGTTAAAGTTCATGATTCATGTTCAAAATAGATGGTTATTTATTACTCACGATAAATAAAGTAATTTTGTTGTTCTTGTTTGTCGTGTGTGTAAGTGGCTAATACTAGTGTCAGAAAATCTGCTTAACAGCAGTCGTTGCTGTCAGCCTTGAATTAATATAGTCTAAGTTGTCCGCCTATTAAAGAATAAGAGAAAGAGAATGGAAAGCAAGTACCATCGACTTGCACTGCTGCTGGCATTCAACCTGCCTTCCGAAGCACGGAGGAGAGGAGATATTTTTATGCTACTTGCTGTCATCCATCCAAGTGGGGACTGCGACCGGGGTTGCTTAACATGCGTAAGCGCTATAACGCCAACGCTAAGGGCCACTGGGCTCCAAAAAAATTATTAATAATTTTCAGTACTAATTATGTAAAAAACACATCATACTATATAGCGGTAAATTAACCCTTGACATTCCATTTACGGGATGTGAACATAAATGTGAACAATTTTTCTTACGGGACCAGTAGTGGAAACTCATTTTTTTTTTGGTCATTTTAATGCAATTGCCGGCCAAACATTTTTGAATGAAATTGACGAATTTTACAATCGTGGATGGAAAAAATTACAACTTTTAACACAAGAACTGGCAACGCTCCTGTAACACCGCTGGTGTTGCAGTTTTCCATGGGCAGCGGTGTTCACTTACCATCAGGTGATCCGCTTGCTCGTAGTCGTCCTATCTTTAAAAATAAACTTTAAAATAAAGTCTCTTGTACTCAAACGAACTTTGAAATTACTAATAACGCACCCTAAACATATTACTACAAACGGACAAACGTTATTGCCAACGTAGACCATAAAACTATTCGGTAAGTCAGATTTCACAAACAGATATCGCACCTTTCATACAAAGTTCGTGGAAGCCATACAAAGCGCTCAGAACTTAAGTGAAGGCCTGTCAGTGATGTTACTTGAGGGGAAGATGCATGAATGACGCGTGAACATTATGACAATGATGACAAAAGAAACGCTGACTGTTAAAACATATTTTTAACATAAAACAAAAACTGACCTCAACCCTATCAATTTGTCTGAACAAGATTAAAATGGAAATAAGTGTAAACCGAACGGCATCCGTGTATATTTTTTTAGGTTTCTTGAGATTTTTTTCAAAAGTGCTCGACACATTTCGATAAAATTTTATGGGACCATCTGTAAAGTATTACCTGACGAACAAAAAAAGCATTTCTTTAATAGTTCAGGCGTCTTCGCGAAATCGGGATACATACATAAAAAAAGATTTTGACGAATTGAGTAACTCCTTCTTTTTTTGAAAATAACAAAACTTCTCTTGTACTAGGATGGACTTCTAAAAAATTTTAACTATTTCGTTAGTTAGGTGATCTTATTTTTTATGTACTTAATGTAATAGTTAGATTCATAATCTGTAAATATCATTAGGTCTTTTTAGTCTCTACAGCAGGAGCACGATCCTCTCTGGACTACCAGAGCCATATATTAGCTAGAGCAGTCAGAGGATTCGGCCTACAGACCACGTCAACACGTCTGGCCAGCGTGGACTCTCCTCTCTGGCCAGACGGGTTAGAGAGATCTCTTTGATGTTTATAAGCTTTGATCACAGCCTCCGTGGTCCAGTGGTTAAGGCGTTTGCCTTGTTGACCCGGGGGTCGTGGGTTCGATTCCCACGGGAAGCATACTTTGTTAAGTGTTTCCAGTTTGGTTAGGACATAGCAGGCATGAATCACCTGATTTTCTGATAAGAAAGATGATTCCGTGCTTTGGAAGGCACGTTAAGCCGTTGGTCCCGGCTGCCATCTGGTAGTCGTTAAAGGAACCACGTCAGAGGCCGAGAGGCGGTTCCGAAGAACTCTGACACCAGGGTGTGCATGGTTGACTGACCGTGTCACCTACACGAAATGATGATTATGATGATGACAGCTTGAGTTTCCTAAGTCGCCTTCTACGACATCCACTGGAAGACTTGGAGCGGTCCTAACTTACTTTTCCGGGAACCACACGGCATATTTTAAACACTGATGTTGTATTTATCATGCAAAAAGTCTTTATCAAGGAGCGTATTCAATACTGTATTTAGTACCTATATGTATTGTATAATATATTTGTTTTGTACATTAGCAGCCTTTTAACTCAAAGCATGCGTCATCTTCCCTTAATATCATTGGATGCTGTCAAATATTTCTTCGAGTATATCCGAAAGTTGTAATGCAAAAGTTTTGGCTTCCAACCTTCACTTGAATTTACTTATGACTCTTCAGGGACAGGTATTTCGGTGTTGAGGTAGAAGGGAATCATTATGTTGTTTGAAAACTTGAAGTGTGTTGCCGTTCTTCATAGTTTAGAAATGAACTGCGAACGTTATACTTACATAATATTAATAAAAATATGTCGAAGTCCGATGACGGCAGTTGGTCGAAATAACTATAAACTTCTCGACTGAAATTTTTGTAAAATTTTCGGGTGTCGTATTTTCTTACTTACGGAAAAAAATTTATACTTTGTTATGACCCAAGAAACTAGCCAATGTCATGGACCCCAACTCTCATTGGGACTTTGTCACGGCATGATGTCGATCTGATTCCAATGGTACGTCCATCCGTATAGTAATTCAATACGCCATGATTTATGACATGGAAAGCCATTTCTCCTTGTTATGTCCGCGTATTTTTCGCTGTTACTCGATACATGACTTGTAATTTTTTTGATGAATCGCAAACATTGATTGATTCTACACATATGTGTTAGTGATCAACACCTGACTCAGCCCTACGTTTGCCTTCTGATTGTCCGTCTGTCACCATAGGCTGTATCTCTTAAGCTGTGATAGCTAGACAGTTGAAAATTCCACAGATGACGTATTTCTGTTGCCGCTTTGCAGTAATTATTAAAAGAAGAATAAAATAAATATTTAAGGGGGGCTTCCAAACAACAAACTTGATTTATTTGCCGGTTTTGCTAGATAATCTAATGTTGTTTAAATAATGGTACGGAAGCCTTAGTGCGCGAGTCCGACTCGCACTTAGCCAACTACAACACCAAGAGTGGGACAAGAGTTGCCAAATCTTAAGCTTACCCTGCGTATACACCCTTGGAGTACGACTTACTTACTTGTAGTACTTCGTCCCTACCAAATCTTAAGTTTTCCCTGCGTATACACTCTTGGAGTACGAAGTACAACCACTAGGCTATCGATCTCTATCTACTTTATGATTTATGATATAAAAAACGATTTCTTTCGTATTTTCCCTATGCTCTACATGACTTGTGATTTCTTTTGTGAATGGATTGTTAGCTAAATACATAGTTTTATTAAAGACTTTGTTGCACGTTTTCAAACTGTCTTATGTTGTAAAATATTAGGAGATTGATTGAGGATATGATACAGGGGTAGCTGATGCCGTGCGGTTCCCGGCAGAGTAGAATAGGACCACTCCAAGTCTTCCCGTGGATGTCGTAGAAGGCGACTTAGGAAACACAAGCTAAACAAAGCTTTCAAACGTCAAAGAGACCTCTCCAACTCGTCTGGCCAGCGTGGAGAGTGTATGCCAAATCCTCTGACTGCTCTTGCTAATATATAGCTCTGGTAGTACAGAGAGGGTCGTGCTCCTGCAGTGGAGTTTAAAACAATCCTGATGATGATGATGATGATACAAATGGATGGAGCTGAAGATGGTTTGTTTTTATTAACGGTTTTTTTTAAACATTGCCGTGTGGGCTGTTGTAAAATGTTTGAAGATTGATTGAAGATATGACACAGCGGTAGCAAATTTTACCTTAATTAAAATTAAGTATTGTGCTTCTCAAAAAATGTGAAATGCGTTTTGATATGATTATACTTTAGGATGGTTTAGTGTATTATTTATATTTATTATATTACAACCATCTTATACAATAATATTTATTTTGCATTGAATAGGCTCCCAAACTACTGGACCAATTTTCAAAAACCTTTTACCAGAAGAAAGCACATTTATCTATGGTTGACATTGGCTATAGTTCACGCGTATGAAGTCGCGGGCAAATAACTAGTTACTATATATAAAAGTTGCGGTTATGGTCCCTAACAGGCTTAAGAAGGTATACTAGCAGTGCGTTTTCCATACAAATGTATTTCTCTATTTTCTCGCTGAAAACTGCTTCTAGAGGCACAATTCTTTTTACATACAATCTATTACTAAAATAGGTATGTCCCTGTGTTTTTTTTTTCTAAAAACCTGTTTAAAAGAAAAAAAAATTGTACAAAAACAGTTTTTTTGGAAAAAAATTAAAAAATAGTGGCATTCCTATTTTAGTACTAGATTTTATGAAAAAAGAATTGTGGCTCTAGAATTCGTTTTCAGCAAGAAAATGGAGAAATACATTTGTATGGAAACCATATTGAAAAAATACTGTTAGTATTCGCTCTTAACATGGCGAGAACCGTTGTCTGTGTAATAAATTCAAATAAGGTTCATAAAGCGCGATAAAACTTTCAAATAGAGTGATTCATCTTCAAGAATAAAATATTAAATTTTATTCAAGCTCCAATCTATGTTCTCAACAAAAAAAAACTTGTGAACATTTTACACAAAGCGATTTCAAAAGAAATGTTTAACCTTTTTCTAACGCAGCTATCGCTCAAAGTAAATCTAGATTGACATAAATCTAAGAAATGTAGTATTAAAATTCCCACGCGAATTGAATTATTTTGAGCTAAGACTGTTCCCGAGGGATTACTGCGGATTTAACTGAAGGATTACAATCATCCAAGCGTTCATTGTTTGAAAAGATATTCAAATAATTGAAGCACTGTCAGTGTTACATCTGGCTAAAAGGATAAAGATTGTTGTAGAAATTTAAGCTGATACAAATGCGTGACTTTATACAATCTATCTATCTATGTATCTATCAGTCAGGGACGTCCACTGCTGGACATAGGCCTCCCCCATAAATCGCCACAAATTGCGATCTTGTGGATATTGAGTCCACCGACTCCCGGCGACCCTAATGAGATCGTCCGTACACCTGCAGGCCTATTTGCTAACTTTTGACAGCTACGGTGTACATCATTTTCATGGTAACTTCAATATTCATTATGGCTTCAGTATGAATGACTATTTTTATTTAATAAATGCTCATCGTCCTCCGGGCTATGTGTGTGTATTAGTACAATAATAACAACTTATTTATTATAGCTTCCAATGGTTGTCGTTCCTTCTATAATTGCTTCTATAATTTTTTTTGTATTTATATTCTGTTCTTATAATTTTGTTTCTGTTTTTCTGTTAATATTATATATCATTTTGGATGTCGTAGAAGTCGACTAGGAAACACGAGCTAAACAAAGCTATTAAAATCAAAGAGACCTCTCCAACCCGTCTGGCCAACGTGGAGAGTGTAGGCCTATGAACGCCCTGGCTAATATATGGCTCTGGTAGTACAGAGAAGGTCGTGCTCCTGCAGTGGAGACTAACATAGACCTGTTGATTGATTGATTTATATTCACATGAAAAAAAAAATATCTCACTGCGCCCGCACCTGCTTTGACAGCGATAACTGAATATCAATGTTTTTGTACCTCGGTAGGTACACAGAAAATCGACGTTTGAGTAGTAGCTTTCCAGCTTCTATGCTTCGTTCGGTGAGTGAGAACGCCGGAGGCCCATCCCCCCTTCCCTGGGGAGGGAAAAATAAAAGGCCAGCAACGCTCTTGTCATACCCCAGGTGTTACATTAGTCCATGGGCAACGGTGATCACTTACCATCAGGTGACCCGCTTGCTCGTTTGCCGTCCTATGACATAAAACAAAAAATACTGTTAGAATCAATATACAAAGTACGGAAATATCTTAAGTAAACGGTTTGAAAGCAAAAAGCTTTATTGAGTTTGCTATTTGCTTCTTCTTCTGCGTAAATCGTAACGGCAGTCTATGGAACAGCTAGATACCTGTAAAATATATGGTATACTCGTGTCTGTATGGAAATTTGTAGTATAACCGCCAGTGTATACTACTTTTTTAACCGACTTCAAAAAAAAGGAGGAGGTTCTCAATTGGTCGGAATCTTTTTTTTTGTAATGTATGTTCCCCGTTTTCTCAAAGATGCCTGGACCGATTTAAGAAATTCTTTTTTTGTTCAATAGGTAATAGTTTACAGATGGTCCCATTAAAAATATAGCGAAATGTATCAAGCGTTTTTTGGAAAAACATACACAAAAACAAAAACAAAAAAGTTTATACGCATGCCGTTCGGTTTACACATCGTCACATTACTGCAAAAACCGCTAATGTGACATTTTATCGAAATTGCTTTTCTTACAGTTTAAGCATCAGTTTTTAATGCTCTACAAACTATTAAAACCCATTTTTACCAAGGAGCATCCGTTACAAAGATAGCTTTTGTATAAGGTTACTTAGTGCTAATTTTTTGATTCGATATACAAGTAAAAACTAAAATATGTATGATAATTTTTATGTTTCATGTTTTTTCTCCAAGTAAAACCAGTTATCTGTACATTGCGTTTTTTTGCAATATCACTTAAGTTAATAATTGCAAATTTTGCACTGGAAATAAGTTCCAATGTCCAATATCTGATATTTGCAAAAGGTCATAGTTACTACATCATTTGTTATATAGCCCGAAAAAAAATGAAAAACATCTTTAAAACTTTTTTCCAGACAATATTCGTTTCAATCAAACTGCAAATTATACATCCAATAAAGCATGCAGTAACTTTATTGGTTTTACCTGTTACCTTATTTCTATTGAAGAGAAACTTTATACAGCAGAACTGACTAAGTGTGCGTTCGAGCTTCACTCTGATCACTAATACCTAACTTCATTCAGTCGCGACACACGCGCCTCAATTTGCGGTTGATGCGCACATGATTTTTTGATAAATTACTATTTATTATTAATTTCCAAAGTACAACAACTGCCTGCCCGGTAGATGCAGTTATCAGGTCGCTATTTTCTCATCCCCAAACCATCCAAGCAAGGGGTGGATCCCACTATTTCCATTATGCATTTCCATTATGCATTTCCATTGATAGAAATACTGTAACAGAGTCTCCCACTATTTCCATTGCAGGCAGCAGCGGCAAAAAAACGCTATACACCTGACGTGCACATAGAAACTATTTATTTAGTTTTAGGAAGGTTTTGCTCCCGTTTATTTTCAAGTAATTTTATTAATCAGTAATTTATCAGGCTGTCAATAAATGTTAAGTTGGAAACAGAGTCTCAAATAATACAGCTGCGCGTTTTTTTTTGTCGCAATAGAAATAATGGTATATAATTTTTGAAAAACGTTAGTCCCACTATTTCCATTTTGTATTTCCATGGAAATAGTGGGATCCACCCCAGGCAAGTAGCTTCCCAAATACCTTCATCCCGTCCCTTCAATCCAGCAAACTCCTACTCTTCCCTCGCTTAAGATCGGTTTTGATGGGTAGCAGCGTTGAAACCGGTAGTTGCCTAAAACACTGCGCTCACCAATCCAAGTTAGGCATTAGCATTCAGCTTAGATAAGGTGAAAACGTTCGATAAGGTTTAGAACCGGAATCGTCTATCGAAGTCAACTTCTTACGGGCTTTTTGATAGATTTTGCAATTGGATTTATTGCTTTTTGTCCGAAAGAAGTATTAGAACATTAGTCACAACAGTGATGATGATGATGATGTTATGAGGATAATAGTACAAGTAACAGGTCTAGCACGGGTTATTGTGCGTTCCCCACCAAAGAAACCCCCTATTTTCCAAGGCACGTTCCTTAATTTCTAGCAAAATTGGGATTCCAAGAGTCGATACTTTAGTTTAGTTCTTCAGTCATTTGGAGGATATGGCTAAGTCACAAGTCTATCCACACATGGAGTACTGAGCAGGCACATCCAAATATCATGATACTATTTCCACTTAAATCGGTCCAAAGGATCTGGGAAGTTTCAGTTTCAAGGATAAGGTCTTTCGACGAATCTGACTCGGCTAGGCAGCGTTTAGGAATCTCCGCAGTGTCTTCTCGTCCGAAATACCTCAGTGATTAAAGTGTCTATAATCAATGTGTGTTACCAGTTATCACATACGGGTCCGAAACGTGATCCCTTACTATGGGTCTCATAAGAAAGCTCAAGATCACTCAAAGAACTATGGAGAGCGCTATGCTCGGATTTTCTCTGCGAGATCAAATCAGATACGAGGAAATCCGTAGAAGCATTAATGTCACCGACATAGCTCAGCGGATCAGCTCTTTGAAGTGGCAGAGGGCAGGGCATATAGCACGCAGAACCGATAGCCGATAGGGCAGAAATGTCTTTGAATGAAAACCACGTACCGGCAAGCGCAACGTTGGACACCCATCAACAGTTGGTCAGACAACCTGATAAAGGTCGCAGGAAGGCGCTGGATGCAAGCTGCTTTGATAAGAGGGACAAGATAATAGACAATCATAAGTCAATAACATCTTGACGAGTTGTAAAATGGCGCAGATAAAAAGTTAGGTTAATTCAGTTTTCCTTTCCATAGTAATAAAAACTGTGTGACAAACTAATGTCAACTTCTACAGCAAAAAGGAAGTATTTGATCATCACCTTTGGAAATCTTGAACAATATCACGGATGCTTTCACTCTTTTTAGAGCAGAACAGGGCGTAATTGGGTTTTATATGACAGCATCTTAATCGGAACCTAGTGATGAAGAAGAGTACTCAGAAAAAAATATTACAATGTTTTTTTTTTTGTTTAGTAACCTGCTCTTGCTGAAAAAAAAATGTTTTTTATAATAAACATACCGGTTTTAAATAATTTAAATTAGTTTCTATTTAAGAAAACAGTTAAAAAAGTTAGTCTTATGTACTTACTTTAACAAAATTAGTACTGTCACTAATTACAAAAGATGTTAAGCTACATTTATCAGGTTTTTTTTCATTTTTCGTACAGGTAAAACCGGATATGTTACTGACAAAGGCGTCAAATCTCGAAAACTAACGATATTTTTTTATTATTTTTGGAGACTTAGTTAATTTGCATATAAAATAAAGCTTAATTAGGAAAAAATGCAGGAGTAGATGCTTTACTTAGTGAAATATTCGAAAATGTAGTTATACAGCCAAAACCAGTTAAGTGACATAAATTACGAGACATCACATTTTGAATTGCGTTTTTATTGTCCATTAAAATAGAATTGAGTATGTTTCATGAAATAATTTTAAACAATGATAAATAAAGCTTCAAATGACATTAAATAACTATATAAATGTCCAAGCTTTCATACAAAAAATTATTCTCAAACCTTTAAATTAAGTTTTCTCAAAATGTGATTTTTGCACATTAGCGGTTTTTGCAGTAATGTGACGATATTTCCATTTTATTCTTATGCTTATTCAAACAAATTGATAGTGTTGAAGTCGGTTTTTGTTTTTTTTTTTTGTAAAAATTATATTAAATTATTTTAATTTGTAATATCTCTATTGAGTTGATTTATGTACGAGTAAGTGCTGAATGGACAAAATCTTTCGAAGCTCAAACTTTATGAATTCGTTTAAACCCACAGTTTGAAATGTCGGCAACGCCAGAGTTGGAATTAAATCCATTGTGAATGCTTAGACAGCTGTAGATTTCACAACGGCTCGGTGTAAGTACTCATTGTTGGCGGTTTAAATTTAGGATTGAGCATTATTAGGTTTTTAATAGGATAGGAAGATTTTCTCTTTACAATAACATAAACTTCTCTCTTCTTTTTATTTGGAAGATATTTAAATATTAATCACGTCTTTATGCCTCACGGGGTAGAAAAAGTCTAATGTTTTTAAACTTAAAGCAGTACCCCGCGGTTTGAAATGTCGGCAACGCTCGAATTGGAATTATATCCATTATAAAAGCTTAGACAGGTGTAGATTTTCGCAGAAGCTTAATGTAAAAGTACTTATTGTCGGTTGCTTAAACTTTAGGATCGCAGCATTTCTTTATTATATTTCAAAATCCTGCCACAAACCAACTTTCAGTGGCATAGATTTGCCATTGAATAGCATAATCATCGTCATCAGGTCTAATTTAGTCTTCACTGCAGGAGCATGACTCTTCCTATACTACCACAGACATATTAGCCAGAGCAGTCAGAGAATTTGACCTACACCCTCCACACTGGCCAGACGAGTTGGAGAGGTCTCTTTGATATTTATAAATTTTGTTTACCTTGTTTCGCCTTCTTCGACATCCACGGGAAGACTTGGAGTGGTCCTATTCTATTCTGCCTGGAAACACACGGCCAGGGTCTTCGAAATCCTTGATTGTGAGACCATTGACACGAATATAACGAGCTCCGTGGCGCAGCGGTCAACACGCCTGCCTGCGACATGGAAGGTCCCGGGTTCGATCCCCGGTCAGGTCAAGATGGAAAATGATCTTTTCCAGATTGACTTGGGTCTTGGATGTTTATCTATATAAGTATCTATTATAAAATATAGCATCGTTGAGTTATCATCCCACAACACAAGTCTCGAACTTACTTTGGGGCTAGCTCAATCTGTGTGATTTGTCGGTATATATTTATATTTATTTATCCCTAAAGAAATCCAGACAGTATTTCTTGGGTTGTTTTAGTCCAGATGTTTGGTAAATAAGCTATGTGATTTAGTTTAGAATGTTTCGGCTGATCGTAATGTTTACACTAGGATCAATTTCTAATGGATTTTTTTCATTTAATCTTTTTATCGCACGCTTGGCCAGAAAATAGAATTGAGTTCATATTTATTGAAATAACATTTGAAAAATCGGCAAAGTGCGAGAGAGTGTTGCGTATATGTCACTGCACTTGTGTTTTTCAGTTTTATTTTTCAGAAGTCCGGATTATAAACTAGGAGAGTAAAAAATATAATGTTGATATTTTCTGCGTCCTGCGTAGTTTTAAGTCAAATAACGAAAATAAAACTCTTTTTAAATTAAGTTAACAGACACTGGATCAACAAACACCTTATGAATACGAGCTCAATGAACCAACAAGTTAAAACATATTTATCCTTAAATTGTATCTTCCCACTTAGGAATAATAATGTGATTTTATTTTTAAGACACCGATTCAAAAGCAAAAAACATTAAGAAAACGTTAATTCAACGATAAAATCGTAAAGGTGACGTCATGAAAACGTGAAGAACGTGATAAGAGTCCCTTAAATAATTTGAGAGCGGGGGCGGTAACTGAATTATCATCCCTACTCGGCTCGTGTATCTCAGCATTGCTGTACAGTACAGTGTAAAAATAGCATTTTACTGCTCCAATTCAATTCAAAATGTTTATTTTATATAGGTTTCTTTGAACACTTATTAATTATCATAAATAAAAAGGGTTATTTGTAAAACATCAATAACTTCTTAATATCGGAATCAGAATCCCTAATATAATATAGACCTACAAGAAATAAAACCGGCCAAGTGTGTGTCGGGCCACGCGCAGTGTAGGGTTCCGTAGTTACGAATGACAACTTTAAGTTCACACTCGCACCTCACAGTTCAACGACCAAAAACATCTAACAATGAAAATTGTATGAAATTTTACATTTTCCAGTACATTTTATAAGTTGGTTGCCTATAACTTTTTAGTTTGCAATTAGTACTCAGCTCTGATAGTTTTCCTTTCAACTTCAGTATATATACTACTGCTGTATTTTTTTTCACGTATCCATATATAACCGTTTAGTAGATAGAGGACCCCTCCTCTATCTACTAAACGACACTTGCCTCTAACAAAACTTATTTCGAAAACGGATCCCTAAATCGAAAAATGATGTTCTCAACCTCACAATATTTTTTCAAGACCTATTTAACGATACCACATGATGGATAAGTAGAGAAAAAAAATTAATCCCCCACTTTACATGTATCGGAGCTACCCTAAAAAAAAATTTTTTTCAAGATTTTTTTCTACCACTTTTATGCCATGATTAATATACATACCTACCCATGCCAAATTACAGCTTTCTAGTACTTACAGTCTCTGAGTAAAACCGCGGACGGACAGACAGACAGACATGGCGAAACTGTAAGGGTTCCTTGTTGACTACGGAACCCTAAAAAGGCGAAAATCGGTGAAAAAAAAACCAGTACTCCCGTACAAATTCACCGATTAGCTCTGATTAGGTCGAATTTCTGTGGGAAGTCGAAATATGTTTTCCGATTTTCGCCTTTTTTCTTGTGGGGTTATAACAAGTTAGGGATTCCAATTTCGATATTAGGAGGTTATTAATGTTTTACAAATATCCCTGTATATAATTTACCACTGAAAACTTGTTGACGTCAGTAATTTACTTAAGGCTAAGTTTAACGCCGCTCCTAAAGCGGAGTGCAGAATAAGTGGAAACAAACTGCACAGCGCATTTTCTCCAATCGACGTCAACTTACAATCCCATCCCAACTATCCCAATCCCAACTATCCCAACTTCCCAACTAATATTATAAATGCGAAAGTGAGTTTATTTGTTTGTTTGTTACGCTTTTACGCCGTATCTACTGAACCGATCATCATGAAATTTGCATACACATAGGTCAGGGTACCGAGAAGGACAGTACAGTTACAGATAATTTTAAGAACTACACTCAAGAACAAAAGTACCCTGGGATTATAACTTCGTGAAAATCATTCACTAATAAGTAGGTACTTATTATTTTCACTACGGGACTTAACGCGATTAGTCTAGAGTGTCGTCTGATATTTCATCAAAATTGCAGCTACCTTTTTTACAGACTTTTTTTTTATAAAGGGTCATATCACACAAATTGAGCTAGCCACCACCACAGTAAGTTGTGAACTTGTGTAGCAGGATACTAACTCAACAATACTATATTTTATAATACTTATATAGATAAACATCCAAGACCCAGGTCAATCAGAAAAAGATCGTTTCCCATCATGACCAGACCGGGGATCGAACCCGGGACCCCCGTGTCGCAGGCAGGCGTGTTGACCGCTGCGCCACGGAGCTCGTCCTGACTGACTGACTGGAGATTGCGGTTATGTATGTGAGCAGTCAATAAATCCATATCAGTCTATTTGTATTTACAGAAATCTTTATTGACCACTATGGTACAAAGGTACCAGTCCACCTACGGAATAAATAGTTATGAGTATTGCGATAGGCGGTTAAAGACTGCTAAAAATACAGATTAAATAGTATTTATATAATTATGAATATATATATACTATTTAATATATATATATATTTATATATATATAAACGGTGTCGTCAAGAGTCGTATGCACTTTTTACACAACTCAATCACTGGATTCCATGTACCTGAAAGCTTTTAGCCGTCTTCCCGATAGAAATTTGGATGCTTCTTAATTTCGATCGTATATTCATTAAAATTATTTTAATTTATATTATTATTTAAGATCAGTCAAACCCGGCTCCACTGACGTTTATCACTATAAGATCCTTAGTGGTTTAACCTTTTTCCATAAATAAATTATTTCTTCAATGCAAAGATTTGACGAGATCCGTGGCGCAGCGGTCAACACGCCGGCCTGTGACACGGATGGATAGTCCCGGGTTCGATCCCCGGTCAGGTTAAGATGAAAAATGATCTTTTTCAGATTGACCTGGGTCTTGGATGTTTATTTATATATGTATTTGTTATAAAATATATTATCGTTGAGTTAGACACAAGTCTTACTTAAGAACTTACTTTGGGGCTAGCTCAATCTGTGTGATTTGTCCAAAAAAAAAAAAGATTATCATCAGCGGGAGAACTATTCCTTTCCTTTTTTCAATAACCTTAGAACCAATTCCAATTTAGATAGCTTTATTAAATATTCACTTACCTATCAAATATAAAATACATTCATCACTTAGTATCTAACTCGAAACTTTAACCAAAAAGGGTCGCAAAGTGAAAAAATGTGTTTGTTTTTGGGTCATTATATTAAGGTCACATGAATACCGCGATAAGAGGTCCGCAATATTCAGCACGTGAGGAGGGCAAGGGGTAATAAAATTATCTTCGCTGTCCGGTGACACCAGTGCCCTTATAAAGTAGCGTTAGCAAAAAAGAGAATAATTTCAAAAGGTATTTTATTTTTAAATTAACTTCATCTTAAAAATTACAAGTAAAACTGTCCTAGTATTTCTTCTAAAACTCTGGCAACACAATACTGACTCTCATCTGTATAAGGATATTAGGGAATAGAACAATTTATTTTTGATTTGTTGGCCCTTATAAATCTTACAAGTGGATAAGTTTTTCTTAATACAAACCATGGTAGCTTACATTACACTGCGCACGGGCTCACGCCCTTGTATTTTAACTGATCAAAATAAAAATAACGATTAAAAGGATTTTTTTCAGCTGACTGTACCACTTTGGGATACAAGGCACGCTCGCCACCATGTTACCTTAAACCGAGCGATGAAAGCCAATTCGTATGCATCATTTGTGTTTATTTAGTTTTTACCTGGTTGCGAGCAAAATTTTATTAAAGGCGTAGTATTTTTAGGTCTACATTTGATAAAAAGCTTTGTGCAACGTGTTAACGAAAGAACCATACGCAAAAGAAGAACATATAGCCAGAAATTTAAATTTAAGTATTTCAAACGAAATTCATCCCTTACTCATTTAAATCTGTGTACCCTACAGATCCAATGGTCACAGGACAAAGGCAAAGATTGCAGCTGCCATTTTCACACACTGACAGTTCTTCAGTGAAATTAACAGGGATTGTGACCGCGAAAGCTTAAAATCATATCTTTTCATAGAAATATTTTACAAATGTTTGTTTTCCGAGCCAGCTGTCCCAGTTCGCGCTAACAAGTTGTCTGCAACAATGAGAGCTGAGAGCGTGTGCAAACTTTTTGCAAATCCCTCTGTTGTTCATTGGAACTAGCTGTTGCGCTTCGTATTTATTCAGTTACATTTGTTCTAAGAATTTATTTACTCATATTTGTACAACGTACGTTGTAGGAAATGTTGACGAATCTTCGACCAGAAACTATGATTTTTATTGTTTGTTTATTTATATTTTTTAGGTTACTCATTTATATATTGGATTTAATTTATTCGAACACTAGCTGTTACCCGCGGCTCCGGCTCTTACTGGCTCCGCGTGATATATAGCCTATGTCATTCTTAGTAGCCTAGCCTATGTGTATGCAAAATTTAATGATGATCGGTTCAGTAGATACGGCGTGAAAACGTAACAAACAAACAAACAAACTCAATTTCGTATTTATAATATTAGTAAGGATTAGGATAATGTAAATTATGCTACGACCTAGATGCCTACTCCAAAGACTGGCCAACCAAAGACCAAGCCAGAGATGAATGGAAAGCAGGGAGGGAGGCCTTTGCCTAGCAGTGGTATTTAACAGAATAGTAAAAAAATAAATATGCATTGCTCTTTTATTCTTCTTTCAGTCTTCTCGTCCAAAATACCTCAGTGCCTAAAGTCGAAAGTCTTTGACCAATGTGTGTTACCAGTGATGACTTACGGGTCCGAAACGTGGTCCCTTACTATGGGCCTCATAAGAAAGCTCAAGGTCGCTCAAAGAGCTATGGAGAGGGCTATGCTCGGTGTTTCTCTACGAGATCGAATCAGAAACGAGGAGATCCGTAGACGAACCAAGGTCACCGACATAGCCCAGCGGATTAGCACTTTGAAGTGGCAGTGGGCGGGGCACATAGCGCGACGAACCGATGGCCGATGGGGCAGAAAGGTTCTTGAATGGCGACCACGTACCGGCAAGCGCCGCGTTGGACACCCACCGACCAGATGGTCGGTCGATGGTCGGACGACCTAATAAAGGTCGCAGGAAGACGCTGGATGCAGGCCGCTTCCAACCGGTCATATTGAAAATCCTTGAGGGAGGCCTATGTCCAGCAGTGGACTTCTTGCGGCTGAAATGATGATGATGATGATGCTCTTTCATTAATAAATATAATTAAGACAAAGTAAACTAACACCTCCAAAATGGATATATATGGGCAAATTATAAAAATTAAACCAGCCCCACGTAAGTTGTAAATTTCTATCGTGGGATACTAACTCAACGATACTATATTTTATAATAGATACTTATAGAAATAAACATCCAATATAACTAATGAATAAATATTAAGAGACTTCCAGTTACAATCTATTTATCTTTGCAACAAAAAGCTTTTTCCGCTTGCTTTAATAATGAGATACTTAGTGAGCCCCAGCAGTACATTTCCTGCAAGTTATTGTTATTTTTGCCTTCAGCTCCCGGACTGTTTCCAGGAAATTTCAAGAAAAAGGACTAGGTACGTACATTAGCTTTGTATTTTATTTGGAAATAGGGAAAAATAACAAAACTCAGTGAAGTCAATAACATCAGCAAAATTGTGAAACTAACAAAAATGCTATTTTTTTAGCCATCACTAACCTATTTTGGTAATCATGATCTACGGTGCTTAGCTTAGTTACCTATACTTCTATGCTGGTTTGGGAGAAAACGAAAAACATAGAATATACCAGATGCTTTTTTTTCCCGCGTGGACCGTAAAAGCCAGACAAGGGAGTGGACAAAAATTAAAAAAAAAACACAATAGACGATGCGGCTAGCAACCCATCACCATTTTGCTTCCGCTTTTCACCTTAACTCCCGCTAACCGTGGTCTTTGTGTTTTATGACCTTGAGCTCTGTTTACCCCGCAAGGGATAAAGACGTGATTATATGTATGTATGGATTCTTCCAATTAAAATTGTTTATTTTTGCAACAAAAAACTTTTCCCGCTTGCTTTAATAATGAGATACTTAGTGAGCCCCAGCAGAACATTTCCTGCGAGTTATTGTTATTTTTGCCTTCAGCTCCCGGACTGTTTCCAGGAAATTTCAAGAAAAAGGACTAGGTGCATACATTAGCTTTGTATTTTATTTGGAAATAGGGAACAATAACAAAACTCAGTGAAATCAATAACATCAGCAAAATTGTAAAACTAACAAAAATGCTATTTTTTTCGCCATCACTAACCTATTTTGGTAATCATGATCTACGGTGCTTAGCTTAGTTACCTATACTTCTATGCTGGTTTGGGAAAAACGAAAAAAATAGAATATACCAGATGCTTTTTTTCCCGCGTGGACCGTAAAAGCCAGACAAGGGATTGGCCAAAAATTAAAAAAAAACAGATTATAGACGATGCGGCTAGCAACCCATCACTATTTTGCTTCCGCTTTTCACCTTAACTCCCGATAACCGGGGTCTTTGTGTTTTATGACCTTGAGCTCTGTTTACCCCGCAAGGGATAAAGACGTGATTATATGTATGTATGAATTCTTCCAATTACAATTGTTTATTTTTGCAACAAAAAACTTTTCCCGCTTGCTTTAATAATGAGATACTTACTTAGTGAGCCCCAGCAGTACATTTCCTGCGAGTTATTGTTATTTTTGCCTTCAGCTCTCGGACTGCTTCCAGGAAATTTAAAAAAAAAAGGACTATATACATTAGCTTTGTATTTTATTTGGAAATAGGGAACAATAACAAAACACACTCACTGACTCAAACGGATAGAAATGATAAATTTAAATATCAATTACTTTATGTAATAGGTACAGCTCTTCCGACCGTAAATCCGGGAAGAAAGTTAGATATAAAATGCATCAGATGATGAAAGGGATGTGTTTGACTCAGAATTCAAAGATAAAAAAATATTATTATTTTTATTCATCATCATCATCATCATTAGGTCTTTCTAGTCTCCACTGCAGGAACACGACCCTCTCTGTACTACCAGAGCCATATATTAGCTTGAGTAGTCAGAGGATTAGGAATTATAATATTTTATATTGACCATCTCAAAAAAAAAGTTGCTCCGCCAAAAAGCACTGATCTAACCTAAATGACAGTTTAACCATTGTATAAGTAAAAGATAATAACATGAAATACTATAAAACTCAAATACATTCACAGTAGCATCTGTAATAAATCAATATAATTTTCATTGTAGTTGAGGATTTGTGGAGCTCGTTCCGCGGTAAGCTATACACGAGAAGCTAGCCAACAATAACTTGCAACTAGGCCAGTATAGAAGTTGTGCTGGCTCCCCTACTAACTGTCTTCTACATACTTTCCTTGTAAATCTGAGTAATGGAACTATTAAGATGATTCATCCCATCCCAACTATCATAACTAATATTATAAAGGCGAAAGTGAGTTTGTTTGTTAGTTTATTACGTTTTCACACCCTATCTACTAAATCGATTATCATAAAATGTGCATACACATAGGTTAGGGTACTAAGAAGTACATAGGCTATATATTTCGCGGGCGCAGCCGCGGGTAACAGCTAGTCCCAACTAATTCTATCCTATCATCATAATCATCATCATCATCCTATCCTATTAATCCTAACTATCCTAACTAATATTATAAATGCGAAACTGAGTTTGTTTATTTGTTTGTTTGTTACGCTTTCACGACGAATCTCCTGAACCGATCATCATGAAATTTTGCATACACATAGGTTAGGGTACTGAGAAGGACATCCTAACTAATATTATAAATGCGAAAGTGAGTTTGTTTATTTGTTTGTTTGTTACGCTTTCACGCCAAATCTACTGAACCGATCATCATGAAATTTTGCATACACAAAGGTTAGGATACTGAAAAGGACATAGGCTATATACCACGTTTATTACGCTTCCAAGCCAATGCAAAATTGTATTATGATTGGTTCAGTAGATAGCTACTGAACCAAACTTAATAAAATTTTGCATACACGTTTTCCGGAGTACGGAGAAGAACATAGGCTACCTTTCATCCCGAAGGAAGGTAGTGTTCCCGAGGGATCGACAACAACGCGAGTGGAGCTGAAGCAAAAGTACTAGTAATAAAATATACGGTCAGGGTTGTCGTCCTCAACTGCAAGGGATAGGATTAGGAATGAGTATGTGAGAGGTAGCACAAAAGTAGCTCCAATAACAGAAAAGTTTAGGAGTAATAGATTGGGATGGTACGGCCATGTTATGCGGGGAGAAGAGAGCCATATTACTAGAAGGGTACTGGAAATGACAGTTACTGGACACCAGAATAGAGGAAGGCCAAAGAAAAGATGGATGGAGTGTGTGAAGGAGGATATGGAGAAAAAGAAGGTGACGAAGGAGATGGCTCGTGATAGAGCGAAATGGAAAAGGCTTACATGCTGTCCCGACCCCACATAAGTGGGATAAGGTGAGGAAGAAGAAGAAGAAGAAGTTGTCGTCCTCAACTGCCTGTCACCTGGTTGCCCGTATGGTACGCACAGCCTGTATTTCAAGCTGCTACTTCCTCATCCCCAATCTATCTGAACAAGGAGCATCCCAAATACTTGTACCTAGTTTCCTCAGTCCAACCAACTCCTACCTTCCTTTTGCTTAAAAACTGTTTTATGGGCACTAGTGTCGGAACCGATATAAACACCCCATCTGCGCTCACCAACCCGTCTGCCAAGCATGGTGAGTATGGCAAAACTCACAAAGCAAAGCCCCCGACCCCAAAGATTCCTATCATGGGTATGAATTAGTGTTAAATTTCCACTACTGGATAAAGATCCAGTAGTGGAAATTTAACACTAATTAAAAAAAAAACACACATACGTCACTTAAATGACACGTATTTTTAGCTATGATTCTGAATCATCAAAAGGTCTCTATTCCCGCCAACCAGAGTCAGTTTTTTACACGCTCTAAAAACTATTTTGACTGAGCCAATCAGTTCAAAATATAGCTGTCAATCAAAAAGGCCTAAAGCTATTTATTTTTGTCTTCGAGCAACACGGCCTCCGTACCGGACGGACGGAGTGGGCAAAGCGACAATTTACTATGACAATTTTTCTGGCGTTTTTTGCGGGGGGAAATGTGCACACAAGTTTAGTTCCGCACACCTACATACAAAACTTAAACTGTCACTTGATAGTAATTATGACATTGTCACAAAAAATTACATAAAAAAGAAAAAATAATTTGTGTACAGATGAGTCACACACAACTAACACAGACATGCATATGCCTAATTTTGGCTTGTACCTTGACAGAGGGGAATGCAGCGTATGGCTACTCCCTTCCGTGTTGCTCGAAGGTACCGGACATTTTTGTTTGTGTGTCTTAGTCCGTCGATTTTACTTGATTGATTATCTTATTATAGACAAGAGCAAGGCAAATACTAATTAGTGTATTCAGTGTTTAGGTGTCTTTTCAAATATTAGACGGACGACTTTTGGTTTAGTTTAGATATTGTTTGAAGTGTGAATTTCATATTGTATAGAATGAAACTGAAAGTTTATCTACATCGATATTGTTTTACATTAAATCCTCTAAAGAAACTTTTTTATACTTTCTTACTTTTTCTTATAAAATTTTGCTTTGTTAACTGTTAAAAGGTATTTGCAAGTAATGATGCGATTGACAATCAGCATCATCATCATCGTCGGGTCTTTTTAGTCTCCACTGCAGGAGCACGACCCTCTCGTTCTACTAGAGCCATATATTAGCCAACGCAGTCAGAGGATTTAGCCTACAGTCTCCACGCTGGCCAGTCGGGTTGGAGAGGCAATAGTATTATGTAATCTAGAGAGAGGAAAGATTTCTGAGAAGCAGCAGACTTGCTTGAAGAAGAATAAAAAAAAATACTTTAAATTAGCCTTAAGACATTTCTTAAGGAGAAGCACAATTTCTTTGGGGTCTAGAGCTGCCATTGGGGAAAAAACGGAGATATCAATTTATTGAAATTGTATGAACAATGTTTACAATTTAAAGCGAGAGCTTAAAGCTTTTCTTAGCATTTTTGTCAAAAAGCACTTTTATGGGGACCAGTTCAGAGTACGAAAAATTTACGTATCCTGTATTGATACTGCACCCAACCGTTATCCATCAGACAAAATCAGTACTTCGGGTGATAAAAACAAAAAAGAGACCAACTTAATCTGTGAACGACCTGAACCGAGTTCATAAATATGCTTTTAATAAAGTTTTTCCGTCGGAGTCCCAGCAAAGTCTTTTAATAAGATAGGAGATTTTAAGTGCGAAGTTCGTTGCTAAGTTAGCGATTAATCCTTATTAAGTCAACTTTGGATGTTGAGTTTCATAGGAATCCTTATGAGTTTTTTGATTAAAAGTAACGTGAGATACTAACATTATTAATTTGATTAGGGCTCAACTTTGTGGAAGTTGAATTTACATGCACTTACTTTATGTGCTTCCGCCACTTCCATGTTGGCTTGGAAGAGAAGAAAAAACGTAGAACGTACCAGCTGCTTCTCTTTCCACGCAGGTCGTAAAAGCCGATCGAGGGAACGGGCGTGAAGAATCATGTCAATGGGCGATGTGACTAGTAATATCACTATTTCGATTCCGTTCTAAACTTACAAGACCATCAACAAGCTAAACGTGGCCTTTAGGTTTTATAGACCTGGGCTCTGACTACCCCGCAAGGGAAAAAGACGTGATAGTATGCATCCGACACCAGTGAATTCATGCAAACTATTGCTAGACAGCACATACTCACTGATGAAGTAACATCATGCCCCCCAAGGATTAGTTGATGCATTCAACCCTTGCCAATGAAGACACGTCGTGTCATTCGTTGTTTGCCAGTTAAAAACTAATATCTACATAGGTTCACTGCCTCGTGTAAAGGCGAAACAGTGTGGTGAGCAAGACGGTGGATGCTGCTGAATCTGTTGAGGTGTTACCATTAGCTTAAGTACTTTTAAGTATGTCTAAGTTATTTATTGTTGTAATCTAGTAACTCATTTTTTGTATAAAATAAAATCATTTCGTTATTGCATATTTGTTTTTATTTTTTTCACAAGCCTAGATTATAAAAATGTTCCCATAGGTGCTTGTTCATAAATCAACATCCCAACTCCCAAACATATAGTAAATTTAATATATATGTATAGAACGTATTTGTCACTTCGTATCGTAACTTAACAAACATTTCAATTAAAAAATAAATCTATCTAATCTGGTATCAAACAAGTTTTTTTTTTTAATCAAGTGTCAGGATCCTATGATGTTATATAAATCTGTAGAGGCATGAATAAAAAACTCACATACACTCGTATTTAAATACACAATTGAACTCGAAATTCAATAAACGCATTTTTGGCAATCTTATACTAGCACTTACTTTCATACCAAAACATACCTTTCAAATATGTCATGTCAAATCACCAAAATATAACAGACCTTTAAAAGAAAAATTTTAAGTGGTACTCTATATTCCCAGAAATATTCAAAGACTTTGACTACTCTCATATTGGTCCATCCCGATCGTGTGTAGGACAATTAATACTTGTTTTTACTCATGTCAGATGGATAGTTTAGTAAGCGCAATAAACCACAATATCGCATTGTTCGACCGTTAAAATAGATTTCTATCTACCTTACCATTCGCACACGAAACAGGTAATGCGGCATGAAGAGACTAACAGTATTGGTCAGGCGTTATAAAATTCCAAACTAAAGGGACAAAATAGTATATCCCATCTAAAGAGTTACCTTCGGGATCTAAAGAAACATGGGTTACATGAAAAAGTATTTATTGCCTACGAACTGGGGTAGGTCGATGTAAGCACAACCTAGCCAAGTGAGGTTACATCGACCAGAATAGCGTTTAGTGTGAATGTGGTCAAAGTGGACCAGACCGCCACACCTTTTGTCGTTCCCCATGTCTCCCATTACCTGTGCAAAGTTCGACTAACTTAGCCTCAGCGAGTGGCGTGGCTGGTGCAACATACTGGATGGATAAAATATTTTTTTAGACTTTTTGAGCCACTGACACGATGACAAGAAGAAGAAGTATATAAACAAAACTATTGTTATGTGTTGTTATATGTTTTGTGTTTCAGATGCCAAAAATCTTCAAAGAATGTGTGATATCATGCTGGGAAGCAGCCTTCGCAGAGAATTAAGCATTCCATGCCAGGAACAGCACGCTAAACCATCTCAAAGTTATGTGAAAAGCGTTTACTATCATGTTGAAACCACAAACAATAAAGAATATGCTATTACTAGTATCAGACAATCGACTGGCTTAATGTTTTCTCTAGACAATAGAGACCACAGACAAATATTGGAGCAAGGTTAAATATGATTAAAACTAATGCAATTAAGTTGGAATTTGTATTGAGGGGTTCAAATTCAAACTCAGTTGACGCGTGCTCTTAAGGCACAAAATATTTAAGTATAGTATCACTTTTTTCAATATCGTCCCATGAGATTCAGAAAAAATTTACACTTATGAAACTATTAATGTCTGTGCATGAGATATTAAAATAAGTGGCCAGTATATCTTTATTGTGCATACAAACAGCACGTATACGTATTTAAATAAATAATTCTGTACATAAATGGGACTACACACAAACCGTGTAATTATTAAGTGCTTCAGTAAATGTATTCACTTAAATAAAATAACGTACATTGCTTGCAAAAACGTAGCAGTTGTTACAACAAACCTAGAATTAACAAATCAACTTCGCGCTTTGTTCAAACGCTAATGTACAACAAATACATTAAAATCGCGGAAACCCCAATACGTTTTGCATGTCAAAGTCTTAACGATGGACTCTTGCCAACTGTCAGGTGGCTTACGGCTGCCAAGGGCGAGTCAGACTATGAAAGGAGAGTTCCGTAGCTAAATTTATTGTTAGATTAAACCAGGCCAAGATTGGTAGCTATTTTACCATTCGGACCATCTCGTAATAAGCAGGATAACTTAGATTATATAAATCCTACACAGACTTTATTAGCTTAAAAGAGTAGAAAAAAATTGTAACCCACAGTCTATACCAATTTGACGGATTTTGATGGCATTAATTGACAGGACGCGTGCTAACACAAAGCTGTCATGCACACAAACATGCAAAAATTGGCGAGTTTTTGAATCATTGAAATAAAGGCATGACTGCGTCTAGAGAGAATATACAAAAAGTATTTGTTTATTTTTGACTAGAAGTGGAGTGAATAGTACGGAGTAAGAAGGACTTGCAATTAGGCTCACGGCCTTGCCTTGGCACTTTCACGACAGGAGAATTCGGTAGCGTTGACCGCTTTTAAACGCACGCGCGAGCGGCGCGTTTGGCCTGTGTGATTATGTTATCAACTTAAATGGTTCGACCCATTTGGTGGTTTGGGATATCGTTAGAATCCTTTAAGATAGCCTATATCGTATTGATAAAGTAGATTTTAATTTTTTCTCGAATGATCTTGCGGAGCGGCTATTTGCGCGCGTCCAATCGCTTCATCTGAATACGGCCTCACTCTATAAGTATGTTAAGTCGTGACCTGGTATTGGTAATGGAGAACTGTTGAAAATTTATGAGGCTTTGTTGTCGAAATAAATTTGATTCTAATTTGCTCAAAATAAAGTTATTTCGTAAAAAAACATTCATAAGGCAGTCATAAGTAAAATAACACACAAGCTAAAAAAAAATTTTAGCAAAGCTATGTTTCACATTATATAATGCTGATGATAAGCAGTTTAGTGTCCGTCAGAGTAGAATAGGACCACATCAAGTCTTCCCGTGTATGTCGTAGAAAACGACTTAGGAAACACAAGCTAAACAAAGCTTATAAACATCAAAGAGACCTCTCCAACCCGTCTGGCCAGCGTGGAGACTGCAGGCCAAATCATTTGACTGCTCTGGCTTATATAACACACTGGTAGTATAGAGAGGTCATGCTCCTGCAGTGGAGACTAAAAAAGACCTGATGATGATGTTGAATAAGCAAATAGATTGCCCTTGGTCAACAGTTTTGTATACCTAAAACGCTTATTCATGAGGTTTTGATTTTACCAATAAAATGTTTGGCGAAACCCTAAAAATCGCGCTAATGGAATATTCCGAGGAATAGATCCCAAATGGAAATAGGGAACTTTACTTTTAGACGGCTCACATTGGTCGATTTAGCGACTTGTTGTGTTGCCATTCATATTAATAGATACTTTGGTTATGTAAGACTAGACTTACATTTAGTGAGTGTACTTTTAGAATAGTATTCGTACTTCTATTTGACGATTGACGAATTGAATTGAATTCAAGATTCAAGATTCAATCGTTTATTTAATATAGGTTTCTTTGAACACTTATTAATTGTCATATTTGTGTTTACAATTTTTACAACAAAAAAAAATTGTTGACGTCAATAATTACTTATGGCTAAGTTTAGGCCGCTTCCAAAGCGGAGTGCAGAAGAAGCGGCAACAAACTGCACAGCGCATTTTCTCCAAGCGACGTCAACTCACAATTCTAGTTAGACCTTATAAACTACTTATATATATGTGGACTGAGTGTGCATTGTTTTAATTAAATGTCATGATAAAAATTGAATTGGAAAAAATTTATGTCATCATTGAAATGTTAAATAGGTAAAATTTAAATAGCTAAATGTCAAATTATTGAAATTAAATAAAAATGTCATTATAAAATATTATGTACCGAACGTACCAAACGTAATATTTCTGTGCATACAGAATTACGAGGCGTCTGCGCCAAGCTCAAGCCAAATATTGCTATCAGTAAGGTAATCTTCAGTCCTGTAATATGCCTTTTTACATAATAATCGTTTCACATAACTTTTGAATTTACTATCAGGCATATCAAGGACTGACTTTGGCAAATTGTTATAATAGCGTATACAGTTCCCCATGAACGAATCACTAACTCTGCTTAGCCGAAACCGCGGAAGAAATAATCTATGATTGTTACGCAAGGGTCTATCAATTAAATCACTTACTTTCTTAAACTTAGAAATATTTTTTCTTGCGTACATTATATTGTCAAATATATACTGTGAGGCTACAGTTAAAATATTTATGTCCTTAAATAACTCTCTGAGTGAGTCCCTCGATCCTAAGCCGTAAATGGCACGAATTGCCCTTTTTTGTAAAATAAAAATAGTTTTAATATCGGCTGCCTTTCCCCACAGAAGTAATCCATATGACATTAAGCTATGAAAATAAATAAAGTATACGAGCCTAGCAGTTGCCTCATCTGTCAATTGTCTTATCCTCCTCACAGCATATGCTGCAGAACTAAGCCTATTGGAAAGTTTAGAAATATGGGCACCCCATTGTAGTTTAGAGTCGATTGTGATCCCTAGGAAGGTAGTATCATTTACAAAACCTAGTTTTTGACCGTCTACTAGAATATCAACGTTGGTCTGCCTCACGTTCGGGAGAGTAAATTTAATGCATTGGGTCTTAAGAGCATTTAGCAATAGATTATTGGCTGAAAACCAGTAAGAAATTTTAGTCAAAATGTTATTTGCTGCGACAGCGTCTTCGCTTTGTCGATCTAACTTGAATATAAGAGACGTGTCATCAGCAAACAACACAATGCCCGCTTCATTCTCAACCATGTAAGGCAGGTCATTGATATAAGCTAGAAAAAGAAATGGTCCTAAGATCGATCCTTGGGGCACGCCAATTTTCAAATTAGTACCGTTTGACTTGACACCGTTAATTTCTACAGTCTGAGGCCTATTTTTTAAATACGATTCAATCAAATCTAAAGATTTATTTTCAAACCCGTACTGACTGAGTTTGAGCAAAAGTGTTTGATGATCAACGCAATCAAATGCTTTAGACAGATCACAAAATACTCCAATAGCATCTTGTGAACCCTCCCATGCATCGTAAATATGAGTAATCAGTGCTACTCCTGCATCGGTGGTCGATTTTCCGCCAGTGAACCCGAATTGTTGGCTATGGAAAAGGTTGTTAGTTTTAGCATTTGGTTGAGCATTATCTTTTCAAACACTTTGCTCAAAACTGGCAGTATAGAAATAGGCCTATAATTTCCAGGGTCTGTTTTTTCTCCTTTCTTAAATAATGGTATTAGCTTACTAACTTTCATTAAATTAGGAAATATGCCTTCATCAATGCATTCATTAAATATAAAAGCCAAATCAGCGGCAATAACATTTATAATATGACTCACTACAGTAACAGACATACCCCAGTAATCTTCAGTTTTTTTTAAGTTTAGCTGTTTGAATGCATCGATTATGTCTCTGGGGTTAATATGATTAAATTTAAATTTGGAACTACAAGGGGGGATATTATTTTTTAGTAGCTCCTTAGAACGCTTTGGACAAGAGTTAGTATTGGATGTTATTTTTAAAGGAGTGTTGGTAAAAAAATCCTCAAATGTATTTGCTATATCTTTAGTTGAGGTATTAATCTATTTATGACGCTCCAGGTTTCCTTAATTTTGTTTTGAGCGCTATTTATTTTCCTATTAATGTGATTGGCTTTTGCTTGTTTACAAACTCTTTTAAATATTTTGGAATAATTTCGAACATACTCAATAAAAGTTATTTCAAAATTATATTGCTTCTGGGCATACAGATCAAATAACTTATTTCTACTTGTATAAATACCAGTGGTAGCCCATTCACTGAAAGTTAATTTATTACGAAACTTGACTTGTTTTTGTTTCAATGATTTTACATATTCAGAAGAGACCGTATTAAATAATGTGTTATAGTGGTCATCCGGGTCGATTCCTGTGTACATAACCGAACATAATTTGTTTTCTATATTGCTTTTGAGTTTACATAAACTTTTGGAAGTAATAGGCCTACACAAAACTATGTCCTCATTTATTGTTTTAATCTCTTTGACAAAAGATGTGAATTGGCCAGTATGATCTGAAGGCAATTTATTAATAATAGATTTACTTAAATAACCATTTTCACAAAAAAAATTATCTAGACAAGTTGCAGATGTGGCGGTGATCCGAGTTGGTTCACAAAATACATTAACTAAATTATAACTTAGAAATAAATTCAAGAATTGAATACTTTTTGGAGTCTGTTTTAGTATGTCTATGTTAAAGTCACCGCATACAATTAAATTTTTCTTACTGTTTGATGCAACTTTTAGAACTTGATCCATTATTTTGAGAAAACCCTTAAAATCGCTATTGGGTGGACTGTATACGCAGATAATAATATGATCCTCTAGCTCGGCACAGGCTAACTCAGCACACCGCTCAACAGAAAGTCTGACAATGTCTTTCCGTTCTTTACAGCGAAGACCATTTTTTGTGAATACTTGACGATATCCGTGGCGCAGCGGTCAACACGCCTGCCTGCGATACGGATGGTACCGAGTTCGATCCCCGGTCAGGTCAAGATGGAAAATGATCTTTTTCAGATTGACCTAGGTCTTGGATATTTATCTATATAAGTATTTATTATAAAATATAATATCGTTGAGTTAGTATCCCATAACACAAGTCTCGAACTTACTTTGGGGCTGGCTCAATCTGTGCGATTAGTCCGTATATATATTTATTTATTTATAATTATGATTGTATGAACTTCCACGCTGGTCTGGAGGTAAAAAAAAAACCGGCCAAGTGCGTGACGGGCCACGCGCAGTGTAGGGTTCCGTAGTTGCGAATGACAACTTTGAGTTCACACTGTTTACACTCACACCTCACAGTCTAACGACCAAAAACATCTAACAATGAAGATTGTATGAAATTTTACATTTTCCAGTACATTTTATAAGTTGGTTGCCTATAACTTTTTAGTTTGCACTTAGTACCCAGCTCTGATAGTTTTCCTTTCAACTTCAGTATATATACTATTGCTGTAATTTTTTTCACGTATCCATATATAACCGTTTAGCAGATAGAGGGGGGGGGGGGGACACGTACCTCTAACAAAATTTTGCACTTTAAAACCAAATATTTCGGAAACGGATCCCTAAATCGAAAAATGGTGTTCTTAACCTCACAATATTTTTGAAAGACCTTTTTAACGATACCCCACACGATGGGTAAATAGAGAAAAAAAAATTACTCCCCCACTTTACTTGTATGGGAGCTACCCAAAAAAAAAATATTTTTTCAAGGTTTTTTCTACGACTTTTTTGCCATGATTAATATACACACTCATACCAAATTACAGCTTTCTAGTACTTATAGTCTCTGAGTAAAACCGCGGACGGACAGACAGACAGACAGACAGACAGACATGGCGAAACTATAAGGGTTCCTAGTTTACTACGGAACCCTAAAAAACATACTCGTAGAATCTACCAGCCGCTTCTCTTCCCGCGCAGATCGTAAAAGCCGATACGAATGGGCGAAAATCTAAAGAATCATGGATATAGGCGATGATTTTTTCTAACAAATTATACGGTATAACTTATACATAATAGTAATATTTACCTAAGTAGTAATAATTCCAGCACAGAGCTTTTTCTTTATATCAGTATGCAAGAACTCGATAAATATGAACTCTCCATTAAGTATTCCGAGGAAAACTGAGCGGTCGGAACTCAGAACGAATCTTTTGTTGTTCGCAGTGTTTTTATTCGTGACTTTAATTTCCCGCTATCTGCATCGGACAAGATCACTTGTTTGAACTCTGTTGTTTGGAAGTTTCTTCTGTTGTTCGCGAGAAAAAAGTAATTTTGAATCCTAAATAATATTATAAATGCGAAAGCGAGTTTGTTTTTTGTAACGCTTTCACGCCCTATCTACTGAACCGATCATCATGAAATTTTGCATTTACATAGGTTAGGTTACTGAGGAGGACATAGGCTATATATCACGTGGGCGAAGCCACGCGTAACAGCTAGTTTTTAATATACTAACTATTGTAATGGTGGACAAATAGCATTTATTTAAAAACTGGTAATTGATTACAACCAATAGTTCATTTGTATATGTGTGATGTATTTATTTTAGAATGTAAAGCTATATCAGCGACGGTTTTTTAAAGTATCACTCATAACTGTAAGAAGAAAAGAGGAGCCTGGCCAGACCGGCTAAACGACGCGAGAAAAATAAAACATACGTTCTCTGTTGATCACAAATGTGTAAAAATTAGTATTGTCACTAGTTTACACTTGTTAACTCATTCACGGTACCTGAATCAAATACATAAGATTTACAGCTACAGGCGGGAGTGTTCCGGAGATTATTGACTTCAATAAGTACTTCATATTAATATTTATATGCTTTGTATGGGAAAACAGAACGATCTTTTACTGTTTATTCTATCATCTGTACAATCGTATCTATATTTAACAAATATAAATATATTGTTGGTATGTGGTCTTTAATTTACATTGCAAAAAACCGGCACAAAAGAGTAAATTTAGAATGGCGGACTTACCCCGAGATTGTGTTGATCTTCCAGCCAAAAATAACTCAATTAAGTATTAATTATTGAATGATTGATATTGCCTGTAAGAAATTGCTTTTGCGATAAGGCCGCCATTGTACATAACAAAGTCTCTGTATTGTTAAATCTCTTGTATGGAATCTTGGTGCAATAAAGAGTTTTTATAATAATTATTATTATAGTTTACTTAATCTGGCACTAGTGTGAGCAAATTAAAACGCAAGATAACAGACCAGCCAAAACAGCAAAAGAAACCTGATAAAATATGAATTCTCCATAAAGTATTCCGAGCCGAATCGCACGGTCAGAACGAATCTTTTGTAGTTCGCAGTGTTTTTATTCCTGACTTTAATTTCCCACTGTCTGTGGCAGACACGCTGTTTTACAATCACTTGTTTGAACTTTGTTGTCCGCAAACTTTATTCTGTGGATTGTAAGAAAAACGTATTTTTATTATTCTATATAAAGATTGATTAATAAGATAGTTTACTAAGTCTCACAATATAACAGACTTGAAACTTGATAAAATATGGACTCTCCATTGAGTATTCCCAGCAGAATCACGCGGTCAGAACGGATCTTTTGTAGTTCGCATTGTTTTTATTCGTGACTTGACTTTCCCACTGTCTGTGGCAGACTCGCTATATCACTCGTTTGAACTCTGTTGTTTGGAACTTTATTATGTTTCGTGAGAGGAACGCAATCATATTCTTCCTTCCAGTATTTTATAAGTATAAAATAAAGCACCTATTTAATGTTTGACACAAAAGAAAAAAATACCAACTATTTTATTATCAGAGTAGAGTAACATATGAGATTTTTTTGAAAATTATGTGGATATATTCTATCGTATATAATGTATAATATTTTGTTGATTCAAAATCCCATAAAAATTGAATACTAGCACAACTTTTGCATGTTTTTGCAAATAAAGATACATTAAGTAAATATAACATTTGACCGTATACATATATTTAATTATTACTTCGCAATACTATATTTATATAACGCTCTACCTAGAGCAACTAGTTTCCGAATAAATTTAAACATTAGTCGTAAACTCGTAATTCGTAATACAATACAAACTTAATATTTTACCAGCCGCCGCAACTTCATGAAATAGTCATATTCTGTCTGCGCACCTGAATGTGCTTTCAATTTTCATTTCTAAACGATGAATTTCTGTGTACCTACCTCTCCAACCCGTCTGGCCAGCGTGGATAGTGTAGGCTAAATCCTCTGACTGCTCTGGCTAATATATGGCTCTGGTATTACAGAGAGGATCGTACTCCTGCAGAGGAGACTAAAAAGAGACCTGACGATGATGAATATCTGTGTTGTAGTAGGTTTTGAGGTAAGCAGCCGTTTTTAAGTTTATCTATAATTGTACGTTGACGTAGTAACAACAATAATATATTTTTGTAAACTAATTGTAATCACGAAAAAAATTTACGTTCACTAAATGATATTGAAATATCTTACGATGAATAAAATGATTGACTTTGACTTTGTCGATTGGAGAAAATGCGCTGTGCAGTTTGTTGCCGCTTCTTCTGCACTCCGCTTTGGAAGCGGCGTTAAACTTAGCCAAAAGTAAATCACTTAGGTTAACAAGTTTTCAGTTGTACATAATATTATGTATGATAATCAATAAGTTCTGAGAAACCTTTATTAAATAAAACATTTTTTTTTTAATTTTTTTTTCACCGTCTGTAATGTAAATTCATTGTGGATGTTTACTCTAGACATTTATTATTTAAGCCGATTTCTCTTTTTATTTGGGTCTACTGTAAATGTATCATACATTATTAAGACATCAAATAGTTATGAGTTCTAGTATAGTTCTAATATAGTCTAAGTATCTTAATTTTAGGCTCCGCCACACATGAAAACCTATCACGTGTTAAAATTGTAGATACGTAAATATAAATTCCTTCCACATTAGCTTTATAGTCAGAAACCTCGTTAAATCAATACAATAATAATATATTTAATGATCCAGGTTTGATGTTTCAAAGCTCTTTATTAGACTAGCTGAATATACGGTTTCCGAGAACAGAAGTCCGATTTCAATATTCACGCAAATTTGTATTGTTTTCGTCTTATTATTCTACAATATTGTGTGAGGTTGTCTAGACAGCACGTACATTAGATACTTTCGTATTTTCTTATTAGGACGTTTTATGTGTAGTAGAAAACTTAATATCATATAAAAAATTTGCTTGACACAGCTCCAGGAACCCCGGTTGTGCACTTTACAATCTATTGCAGAAAACTATATTAAAATCCGTTGAGGAAGCGGCTTCATTTTATATTGTGTAAGGATGAAATATGGACAACATTTTATTCATCTCGAAATTAATACAAGTTACAAAATTAACTTATATTTTTTTAAGAATAAGTTTTATAGAAAAAATAACAAGAAAACGCTGGAGAGACGAACTAGATGTTTTTACAAAGGATTGGTTCAAGTCAACACGGGAAAGAGATAAATGGACCTTTGCCCAGCAGTGGGACAACATAGGTTAAATTAAAAAAAAAGCTTTATAGAAACAAAAAAAAAATAATTACTTCAAATTTACATGGAACTAATAACCACAACGACGACAGGCTCAGTGTTGAAATTGGGTTCGATCTCCAGCCAGGTTATGTTGGAAAACGGTTATTTTAAGATTAACCTGGTTCTTGGTTGTTTAAGTTATCAAATATCTTCTTTACAGTGTAAGTTCGTTCAGTATCCCACAACTCCATTTCACAACGATTTGAGGAACTAGTTTAATCTATGTGATTCATTTTTATTATATAACGAGAAAGTAATAAAAAAGCAAATGGCGATAACTTGTCTACCAATATGATCAAAGCGGCCACGATCATAATCAATGAGGGAACGCATCAGAGAGAGAGAGAGAATAAAATTAAAAGATAAACCTTTTCACACATTTTTTCTTTGTAAAATTGATAAACAAATTCAACTTTTGAATGAAAAGATCAGGTTATTTATCCACACCAATAAATTCGGTAGTTCCCTAATGTTAAGATTATATAAAATTTGTTTCGAATTATACTAATTTGTATCTAAAAACACCATAAAGAACACTTTTTATTTGATATCAATTAGTTAAGTGATGTTAAAGCTGCTTTAAAGTTGGGTGGATAGGACCATTTTTTAAAGTATGAAAATCTTTCGTTACAATTATACTGTATTGTAGTCCGCTCAATTTATAGCAACTTTTATTATGAAACCATTACCACAAACGAAATATTTCGTATAGCTACCAAACAAAGTTCTCACACCACCCATACAAAATACAAAGTTATGACGTCACAAATATGTAGGCAAATCTGCAGCGCGTTTTCACGTCTAAAAATTTACGTCTAAAAACATGTGTCTTTAAAACTTTTATATCTGAAAGAGTTTTTTTGCTTAGAAATGTATTACTGTCACAATTGTGTTTATTTTTGGCAGGTCTTTCCATAGCAACACGAAAAAAATTTTAGGCAACATGCAAATTCTCGTAATGCGCCACAAATGGCGTCGACTAATCAGCCTCGTACTGAACTTTAGTTCGCAAATGAACGGAAAATGTCGTCTAAGTACTGATCGCGGCTATAAATACCCGATGGATTGGAATCGCGAGCATTTTCAGGGCTTTCACTTCTTCTGATTGTACAGGTATATTGTTGACAAATACTCCTACTGATCAGCATAGAACCGAACCTCAGTTATCATATCAAAGAGAAAAGTAATTATAAATACCCAATGAAATCGAATCGCGAGCATTTTCAGGGCTTTCACTTCTTCCTATAGTATTTGTTACTCACTAACACTATTACTAGGAAGCGCAGTGTTGTACATTAATTTGCAAATTAAGGGGAAAAGTCGTCTGCTAATCGCAACTATAACTACTCGATGGACTCGAATCGCAAGCATTTTAAGGACTGACACTTCTTCCTATAGTATTTGTTACTCAGTAACATAACCACTAATCAGCGTAGTACTGAGTTTTAGTCCACAAATGAACGGGAAATGTCGTCTACTGATCGCGGCTATAAATACCCGATAGATTGGAATCGCGAGCATTATCAGGGCTTTCACTTCTTCCTATAGTATTTGTTACTCACTAACACTATTACCAGGAAGCGCAGTGTTGTACATTAATTTGCAAATTAAGGGGAAAAGTCATCTGCTAATCGCAGCTATAACTACTCGATGGACTCGAATCGCAAGCATTTTAAGGGCTTACACTTCTTATTATCGTATTTGTACTACTAGTCAGCACAGTACCAATCCTTAGTTTGCAAATTAAAGGGAAAAGTCGTCTGCTAATCGCAGCTATAATTACTCGATGGATTCGTATCGCAAGCATTTTAAGGGCGTTTTACTTCTTCCTTTAGTATTCGTTACTCAGTAACATAACCACTAGTCAGTGTAGTACTGAGTTTTAGTCCACAAATGAACCGGAAATGTCGTCTACTGATCGCGGCTATAAATACCCGATGGATTGGAATCGCGAGCATTTTCAGGGCTTTCACTTCTTCTTATAGTATTGGTTACTCACTAACACTATTACCAGGAAGCGCAGTGTTGTACATTAATTTGCAAATTAAGGGGAAAAGTCGTCTGCTAATCGCAGCTATAACTACTCGATGGACTCGAATCGCAAGCATTTTAAGGACTGACACTTCTTCCTTTAGTATTTGTTACTCAGTAACATTACCACTAATCAGCATCGTACTGAACGTTAGTTCGCAAATGAACGGGAAATGTCGTCTTCTGATCGCGGCTATAAATACCCGATAGATTGGAATCGCGAGCATTTTCAGGGCTTTCACTTCTTCTTATAGTATTTGTTACTCACTAACACTACTATTAGTCAGCGCAGTACTGAACATTAGTTGGCAAATAAAAAATTAAAGGGAAAAGTCATGCGGCTATAAATATCCGATAGACTCAACATAAGTCCGATAGATTCAACAAATCGCAAGCATTTTCAGGGCTTTCACTTCTTCTCATAGTATTTTTACTCACTAACACTGCTACTAATCAGCGCAGTACTGAACATTAGTTTAAGTAACAAGTGATAGAAAAATGTAGCGGATCCTGGTTATAATAAATACCCGATGGATTCGAATCGCGAACATTTTCAGGGCTTACAATTTTTCTTATCGTGTAAGTTACTGACTACAATACTAGACACGATTAGATCTTCAGTTACTAT
Source organism: Rhodophaea formosa (assembly GCA_963082605.1). NCBI lineage: Eukaryota > Metazoa > Arthropoda > Insecta > Lepidoptera > Pyralidae > Rhodophaea > Rhodophaea formosa. The sequence goes on along the minus strand of OY720205.1, from coordinate 20,671,218 downwards.
ATTATTTACAATAGACTCCTGACGTAACCCGTAGTACACCTTCGATGCTACGATGTGACATCACTTTAAAGGGAAGGCGCTGTTTATACTTTAAAAAGAAAATCTGTTCAAAAAATCCCTTAAATGAATGACAAAACTGTTTTAAATCTTAGTAAATATATCTTAAAGTCAATGCAAGGCAATCCTGAACACGACAGAATCGAGACGTCACCGTAGTACGCCGCCGACGCTTTGACATGACATCACTATGAAGAGTGTTTATTGTTAATAAAAAAAATTCCCGTAATAGTGTGACATAACTGCATTTTCTCTAAGTAATATATGTTAGTAAATAAATCTCAAAGGCAATTCAAGGCAACCCTGAACACTATAGAATCCTGACGTCATCCGTAATGCGCTTTCGATGTTCCGACATGACATCACTTTGAAGAGTATTTATTCTGAACAAAGGAAAACACGTTCAAAACAATTCCCTTTAAAAAAAAGACAAGACCGCATTGTCTCTTAGTAGTACTAGTAAATATATCATGGCATGGCAACCCTGAACACGATAGAATCCAGACGTCATCCGTAGTACGCCGACGCTCCAACGTGACATCACTTTGAAGAGAAGACGTACGGCGTGCGCGGCGTTCCAGCCACAGTGTAGTTCATTGCTGTCGTGACTTTTTAATTTTATCTCGAAACTTTCCGTGACGTAATAGCTAATCTTAGATTATATAAAGTCTAAATATACGATAGAGTAATTATTTAAAAGTGCTTTTAAAGATTGCCACATTGGTTTAGTTAATACGCCAGCCTGCGACATTCACAACACAACTGCATTTTCTCTAAGTAATATATGTCAGAAAATATATCTTAAACTCAATGTAACGCTACCCTGAACACGACAGAATCCAAACGACATCCGTAGTACAGTAACAAAAAGTAAGTAATTCTTAACAAAAAAGAGGTGCAAAACAATTCCCTTAAAAGAAAGCCATAATCCGCATTGTCTCTTAGTAATATTAATAAATATATCTTAGCAAGGCAACACTGAACACGATAGAATCCAGACGTAGTACGCCGACGACGCTCCGACGTGACATCACTTTGAAGAGGAGACGTATGGCGTGCGCAGCGTTCCAGCTAGTGTAGTTCATTGCCAGTATTCATTGCTGTGGTGACTTTTTAATTTTATCTTGAAAGTTTCCGTGACGCAATAGCTAATCTTAGATCATATGAAGTTTAGATATACCATAGAAAGTTATTCTTTAAAAGCGCATTTAAAGAATGTCAAAATTGCTTATGTAATATTAGTAAATGTATCTTAGACTCAATGCAAGGCAACCCTAAAAACGATAAAAATCCCGTAATAGTGTGTCATAACTGCATTTTCTCTGAGTAATATATGTTAGTAAATATATCTTAAAGACTATGTAACGCAACCCTGAACACGATAGAATCCAGACGTCATCCGTAGTACGCCGACGCTCCGACGTGACATCACTTTGAAGAGAAGACGTACGGCGTGCGCGGCGTTCCAGCCACAGTGTAGTTCCTTCTTAATTTTATCTTGAAAGTTTCCGTGACGCTATAGCAAATATAACGTAATATAAAGTCTAGATCGACTCTATTAGCCTAAATGCGAAGAAAAAAATTGGGTCTAACTCATAGACTATAACGCAAATACAGAGCTGAAGAAATCTTTGCACGCCCTTTTTGAAAAACCCCATGGAGTAGTCTCTCGGGAAAACCATGATAGGGAGTTCATTCCATTAGCGCACGTGGAAGAAAGTTCTGTTCAAAACGGATATATTAATGGAATGATGGATGACGGAGAATAAGATCTTAAAATTTATTTTGGCATAAAAATGTATCAAATAAGAATTTCATAGAGTAAAACTTACGTTTCAACTGTAGACAAAATATTACAATCTTTTTCGTAAGTTTACATTAATTTACACCTCTCTTTTTTTAATATTTAAGGCGGACAGTTAAGATTCAAGATTCAATCGTTCATTTAATTTAGGTTTTTTGAACACTTTCTAATTGTAAAACTTGTGTTTAAAATTTTTACAACAAAATTTTTTCGTTGACGTCAATAATTTCACATATGGCTAAGTTTACGCCGCTTCCAAAGCGGAGTGCAGAAGAAGCGGCAACAAATTGCACAGCGCATTTTCTCTAATTATAACGTTTCTTTTCGTCAACTCACAATTTTTGTTACACATTTTAGTTTACATAACACTCATATCCAAACGCAATTCATACCTTTAACGTTTTGAATAGAAATTCCTGAAAAACGGGTAAAATAAACAGCGATTGGAATATTGCTGTCGGCAATCGAGCTTTGATTGTGATTCAGTGTGATATAAATCAGCAACGAAATGTGATTCACTCGAATATTATAAATTATGTGTTGACAGATGCGGGCATTCATTGTGTTTTTATTTTACTTTATTGGTTTGGATTTGTATGCCAAGTTCTAACACATGTTTGTCAGCAAATGCGCCAAATATTACACTTTTTTGCATGGTTTTGATAAAACTTCATTGTGAGTCTCAAATTATTTTGAATACCGCTGTTGTTAAGTTTCGTGTTGTCTTTGCACATCAGGTTATTGTTTTGACAGTTATAACACGGCTGTTGAAAAGATTTATAGTATTTTATGCAACGGTTTTATAATAGGGGTCTTAAAAGGTGAGTGGTGCGGGTAGCGAATATCGCGAATAAAGGTGCCACGAGCCTATTAAGAACTAATTATAGACCTTTGCATACAACATTTTTCTACGACTTTAAAAAATGCAAAACTAGTAAAACATAAATTTTGAGTTTGACAACTAAATAACTCGCGGGTAATATAAACATGTGTCTATGGTTACAAAATTTTGTGTCTATGGTTACCTTTTCTTTTTAAATTAATGTTCGCTAGACTCTGAAAAAACTATGTAATAAGTTTTTCTTAAGTTGGCAGCATGCATTTAGTTCAAAAAAACTTCTTTTGCAATCACGAAATCTAGGTTTAATAGTCTGTGGCTGCTAGCCGTATCGTTATAGCTACATTATAGTACGGCTGTGCCGTACTGTTATGAACAATAGAGTATAGACTTATTATGGATGTTCTTATGTTTGTGTTCTTGACCACATAAATGACAGATTACAGTACAGGAGTAGAAAAAACCTAAAATGCGTTTGACTTATCTCTTATCTAAATTTGAGACGACCGGTTATCGCTATACGCAATCGTTACTTTTTAACATTCACCGATTCATTAAAAATACCCAAAAAGCGGGCAAAACAAATAGCGATTCCTACGCTGCCGAGGTCTCTTTGATGTTAATAAGCTTTATTTAGCTTGTGTTTCCTTAGTCGCCTTTTACGACATCCACGGGATGACTTGGAGTGGTCCTATTCTACTCTGCCGGGAACCACTCTCCAACCCGTCTGGCTAGCGTGGAGAGTGTAGGCCAAATCCTCTGACTAGTCGGCTAGTATATTGCTCTAGTAGTACAGAGAGGGTCGTGCTCCTGCAGTGGAGACAGTGGCGGATTTACCAATAGGCTTAGTAGGCTGAAGCCTAGGGCGGCATATTTAGAGGGGCGGCAAATTTAGCCCAAATAATAAAAAAAAATATAATTATATTTATACACATTACGTTCGTAATCCGTATATAAAAGACTAGCTGTTACCCGCGGCTACTTCACTATATCACCTACTTCACAATCATACTAATAACGGGAAAAAGTCGATGTAATGAGGACGATAGAACACATCATAAAGTAGCAATTTCTGAATAACTAAATGTAATTAATATGATTGTGAACTAAACTAACGTATTGAATTTCAATACTCAGTAGGGGCGGCAAGTTTGAATAGACTACTAGCGGCAAATTTGTAAATCCGCCGCTGAGTGGAGACCAGAAAGACCTGATGATGATGATGATGACGCTGCCGAGAATTGAGATTTGATTGCGATTCGATGTGTTTAAGATCAGCAACGAAATGCGATTTTCTCCAATATTACAAATTATGTGTTGACGTTTGCAGGTAGTCGTTTGATTAGATTTAATTTTTTCTTATGTTTTTGCGATTGTTACGCATTTAAATAAAATTATTTTAATACGGTTTTTATCGCGTTTATTACATTATTTATACACCTAACGTTTCGAACACTTTTCGGTGTTCGTGGTCGCAGGTAGACTGAAAAGTTTTCGAAACGTTAGGTGTATAAATAATGTAATAAACGCGATAAAACCGTATTAAAATAATTTTATTTAAATAGATTTTATTTGTTTTGATACGCCGAGTTTTTACACATTCTTTTCAGCAAATGCGCCAATGATAACACTTTAGTGCATGGTTTTATTAAGACTCTAGTTAATCCTCAAAAGAATTTGAATACCGACGTTCTTAAGGTCCGTGTTGTCTAAACCTCATTAGGTTATTGTCTGGACAGTGAAAGCTCGACTTTTGTGAATGTTCTTAGAAAAAATATTTTCAAGTAGAATAACTACTTTGAGAATGTTCTTAGATAAAACATTTTTAAGTTTTGAGATTAATTTCTTATCTAAATCTGAAACGAACTGTTATAACCAAATGCACTTCCTACGTTTCACCAGTTACCGTTTCAGTAGAAATTCTCTAAAAGCGAGTAAAATAAACGGATTCGATGTGATTTAGATCAGCAATAAAATGCGATTCACTTGAAATTACAAATTACGTATTGACAGTTGCGGGAGTCGGCTGATTGGTTTTTATTCGTTTTGATTCATACGTCGAGTTTTTACTCCTCCTTATCAGAAATGCGCCGTATATTACACTTTTGTGCATGATTTTGTTAAGATTTTAAAGTGTAACTAAAAGTATTTTTGAATACCGACGTACTAAAGTGTCGTGTTGTCTTTACGTCATTAGGTTTTTGAATATTAAACCTCAACCAGGCAGAGAATATATATTGAACTAAAATTGAATGAAAATGAACCTTCTATTCTCTACATAAAATGTCAAAGGAATTGACAATTTCTACCAACGACATATACTAAGTGTAAGGGTTAATTACTTATCTAAATCTACCGCTATAACCAAACGCACTTCCTACCTTCTAACGGTTTCCGTTTCAGTAGAAATTTCAGAAAAGCGGGTAAAACAAACAGCTAGCGGCAGCACTGCTCGGAATCGGGCTTAGATTGCGATTCGATGTGATTAAGATCAGCATCGAAACGCGATGACATGAAATTACAAATTACGTACTGACAATTGCGGGAGTCGGTTGATTGGATTTTATTGGTTTTGATTCGCACGCCGAGTTTTTACACCACATTGTTAGAAAATGCACCAAATGTTACCCAATACTGCCTGATCTTCTTGAGATTTCAAAGTGTAATCATCAAAAGTATTTTGAGTATCATTCTTAAGTTTTGCGCTGTCTTTGCATCTTTAAATTATAGTCTAGGTAGTGAAAGCACCACTTCTGAGAACGTTCTTAATTAAATGTTCTGAGTTTTCAGATTAGTCACTTATTTAGATATATAATTTGATCAAAATCAGATCTAGATCTGAAACAAACTTGTACAACTGAACGCATTTCCTACCTTTAAACGGTTACCGTTACTGTTTCAGTACAACTGCCTCCGTGGTCCAGTGGTTAAGGCGTTTGCCTTGTTGACCCGGGGGTTGTGGGTTCGATTCCCACGGAAAGCATACTTTGATAAGTTGTTTCCAGTTTGGTTAGGACATTGCAGGCATGAAAAACCTAATTGTTTGATAAGAAAGATGATTCCGTCGCAAGAAGTCTACTCTCTGCTGGACATAGGCCCAAGAATTTCCAAAATGACCAGTCAGAGATCTGGTGTGTTCAACACTGCGCTTGTTGGTATATGGTCACCATTCAATAACCTTTCTGCCATTATTTGTCCATTTTTAATCAGATTTTTCCACAGTTTTCATATAAAAAAGAATTATCACCAAAAAACAAGAAAGTCTTGACAAAGAACACAATTTTGGCAATAAAAAAAAAAACACTTTTTTTAAATAATGATCCATCAAATGTGTAAGCATTAATTTAAATAGTTACTTAATAAGTCATAACGTGTGTCCCTACCATAGAGATGTAACCACTTTAGTAGAAATCCTTATCAAGAGAGTGAAACAATCATCGATCGGGTATCGAGCGTTGATTGCGATTCTATGTGATAGAAACGATATGATTTTCTCTCAAATGAAATAAATTACATATTGAAAGTAGCCTCCCGGCTAGTTATTTTATTCGTTTTGATTTGAGTTGTTGATACATGTCTTATAAACATGGTAAAGTATGCCGATTATTACATATGTATAACTCGATATCAAATAGATTTTAAGGAGGTATGGGTAATTATTTTTTGCAAAAAAAAAAGAGGAAAATAACGCTACTTTTAATCTATGACCCCCGAACTATCAAAACGTCATATCAAAGACGCCGAAAGTCTACGAAAAAAGTAAGATAGCGAAAACGTATTGACAGAATAAATATTGCGAGAAGTGATTGGCAGATATACCGATTGGTTTATTTCTAGCCGTATCAACAGGAAATGGACCGGATTGAATCGTGCCCAGGTGATTCTAATTGGGATATTGGCATAGATACGTGGGTTATTTTGGAGGTCACTTTTATTGCTGCTCGACGAATGAAGGACTGACTTGCTACTTTCTTTTGAATAAAGAATTTACTTACTCGTTTTCAATATATGAAGTTAAGCAACAAAAGACAAAAATGGCGATACGTGTCGCGGCGATAGTTTTGGTGTGAAGTCAAGGGATTCAGTTGGGGTTTGCCTTAAATGATTTTGCAATTTGATTTTAGTGGACTTTTGAAGTGGCCGTGTAGTTCCCGGCAGAGTAGAATAGGACCACTCCAAGTCATCCCGTGGATGTCGTAAAAGGCGACTAAGGAAACACAAGCTAATCAAAGTTTATTAACATCAAAAATACCTCTCCAACCCGTCTGGCCAGCGTGTAGAGTGTAGGCAAATCCTCTGACTACTCAGGCTAGTATATGGCTCTGGTAGTACAGAGAGGGTCGTGCTCCTGCAGTGGAGACTAGAAAGATCTGATGATGATGATGATGGACTTTTGAATATGAAATTGTTGTAAATTGGCGTGATAAATGACGTGCTTCTATCAATGTGTGATATAGTTAAAGTAGATTGTTATATAGACACTATAGATTGACTAGACTGTCGTATCGATTTGTCAACAGAAGCACTCATAAAGCAATCAAAGGACCTACGCCATTTTTGATTCCTACTGGTTAACTTTATACCGTGCAGCAACTTTGTATCTCTTTTAATTGGACACTGGCAGAATCATCAAAACGTTACCACTGACGTCATAATTTTTTTTTAATAGAATAGAATAGCTACTAATGCTATAATAATAGAATAGAATACTATTTTGATTCCATTCTCACGTAGAAACCCACCAACATGCTAAACGTGGCCTTAAGAGCGTATACTAGCAGAATTTTTTCAATATGGTTTCCATACAAATGTATTTCTCTATTTTCTCGCTGAAAACTGATTCTAAAGCCACAATTCTTTTTTCATAAAATCTAGTACTAAAATAGGAATGCCCCTATTTTTTATTTTTTCCAAAAAAACTGTTTTTGTACAATTTTTTATTCTTTTAAACAGGTTTTTAGAAAAAAATAAAACATAGGGACATACCTATTTTAGTAATAGATTGTATGCAAAAAGAATTGTGCCTCTAGAAGCAGTTTTCAGCGAGAAAATAGAGAAATACATTTGTATGGAAAACGCACTGCTAGTATATCCTCTTAAGGTTTTACAGACCTGTGCTCTGTCTACCCCGCAAGGAAAAACACGTGATACTATGTATTTGTGCAAGAGGCAGCAGCTTACTTTGTTAGAAAATATAAGCGTAGTACCTCGCAAACCTGTTTGTTTTTTGTCTTTTTCCATAAGCTCCCTACAGGTTAAATACGCGACCGTATGCAGAGTCGTATAACTTGCATAATGGGCTTTCAAAGTTTATGAGATCATATCGTAAATGTTTGTTTGTGATAGGATCTATTCTCGGCCCGGTTGGTGCGTTTCATTGCTTGTTAGTTTGATAACAATGTCAACTTCGGTTTGGTTTGGTCTGGTTTGTTGTATGCCAGGAACTGTTTAGCAAATAATTTACTATACATATGAACTTTTTGCTAAATCATTTGAATCTAAGCAGTGAACAAAATTATATGGACAAAGCACACTGATAGAAATACCCTAAAAGTAAGTTCAAGACTTGTGTTAAGAGATACTAACGCCATTGTTCAGCGAATTAGCTCTTTGTAGTGGCAGGGGGCAGAAAGATTTTTTAATGGCCACCATTGTCGACTACCCACGGTCGATCATATGTCGCAGTAAGACGCTGAATGTAAGCCGTTCCAACCGGTCATATTGGTAATCCTTGGGGGAGGCACAGGCCTGGATCCACTGCTGGATATAGATCCAGCAGTGGATTTCTTGCGGCCGTGATGATAAAGATGATTACATATTAATAAAATAAGGTGTAGAGACTGATTGTTTATACGCCAGCAAACAGATTTTAAAGAACAAAATGTGTTGCTTCCTTGCTTTGCTTCAGAAATATTTAGTTCCAAACAGAACTTACTCCAACTACGTAACATACGTATTTTTCCGCTGTAAAGGCAGTGAAAAACTTAGTAGAACGTTCGAGTTGGGGCGAGGCTGTGAATAAAATGCGGCTAAACTTTCTAGATTCGAACACGTGAACTCTGCGCGGAACTTTGGTGCTTATCTCTTATTTTTCGCTCTTGTTTTTAGGGATCGCATCTTAAATAGAACCCTAACTATAATAAGTTTATGCCGTGTGGTTTCCGGCAGAGTAGAATAGGACCATTCCAAGTCTTGCCGTGGATGTCGTAGCAGAGAGGGTCGTGCTCTTGCTGTGAAAACTTACAAAGACCTGATGATAATGATCTTAACTGGAACCTTTAATGGTTACTAGCAATATTTTTATAAAGGCAAAGGTTAGTGCCGCTTCCAAAACGGATCACAAAAGAAGTGGCAAGAAACAGCACAGCGCATTTTTTCCAATCGAAGTCAAATCTGAATTTAGAGATAAACTACTAAAAGTATTGCGTACACAATATACCACTCATAAAAGTCTTGTTTACAGATTTACGAAACGTTCGCGATATTTCTATTATTAAGGTAATCTTCAGTCCTGTAATAATTGCTATCACATAACCTTTGAATTCTATATCAGGCACAACAAGAACTGCCTTTTTCAAATTGTTATAACAACGTATACAGCTCCCCTCCCCAGCATTAAAATGTTAAAAAGTTTTTCTTTTGACATTTCCAACACCAGATTTTCACCGAAAACACAACAAAATCCAGAAAATGAAAATGTGGAAATACAATTTACAATATTAGAGCTGAACGTAGCGTCTCTTGTACGAAAATAAAATATTAAACTTACTTTTGTCCAATCCAACTTATCTTTTCTCTACGTTCGCTGCTTCCAGAGCCTTTAATACCCCCGGTGCTCGCGTCACTCTCGCGCTTGTCCGTTTTTTTTAAACCAGCTTACCTGAAACAACATGAATACTAAGTTAGACTGGAGCAAACAAAAAATAACACATGCTGAGTTTACGTGAAGTTTTTCTGGGTAAGGGTATTAAAAGTCTTTGTTTACAATGTGTTTGGTTTTGTACTAGCGATAATTTGAATTCTCGTCGACATGAAAACGAATAACTTTCATTCTGTGACTAAGTCTGAAATCGAGAAAAAATTACTTTTCTATAGAACGTAGAATTTCTACTGATCCAAAATGTATGGGGCAGGTGATATTTTTTTCTCGATATCAGGCTTGTTTACAGGATAAAATTTTTCGTTTTTATGTTGAAAACGTGATTCAAAATGATCGCTAGCTCAATACCAAATTAAACATTGTAATAAACTTGCTCACTGATTACCATAATCAAGACCAAAATCTTAATCGAACCTTATTACAGTGTTCGTTTTTATCGCATTTATTAAATTATTTATACACCTAACGTTTCGAGCACTTTACAGTGTTCGTGGTCGCAGGTAGACTAAGTTGACATTTGTCTAGTATTTTATAAGAACTGCAAAATCTACCGCCTTCTTATAAAATACTAGACAAATGTCAACTTAGTCTACCTGCGACCACGAACACTGTAAAGTGCTCGAAACGTTAGGTGTATAAATAATGTAATAAACGCGATAAAAACCGTATTAAAATAATTTTATTTAAATACTGAACTAAGTATCATATAACTTTACATACTCATAGTCTAAGGTACAGAGAAGGACGGAAGCTACCTTTCATTATGAAAAAGGACTGTTCCCTAGGGAACATCATTAACGCAACCAGAGCCTCCAAACCTTTTTATCCCAAAAGTTACATTATAGTTGGAATTTTTATCAAATTCCTTAAAATCTGCTCAAGGTGAAACGATTTCTACAAACTTACAGCATAAAGAAATCTTGTACCAAATGAGGAATTTTAATCCTTTATCTCAAACCACAAACACATCCTGGCTGAATCACCTCATATTCATCATCATTTCGTGTAGGTGACACGGTCAGTGAACGGCACATCCTGGTGTCAGAGTTCTTCGGAACCGCCTCTCGGCCTCTGACGTAGTTCCTTTAACGACTACCAGATGGCAGCCGGGACCAACGGCTTAACGTGCCTTCCGAAGCACGGAATCATCTTTCTTATCAGACAATCAGGTGATTCATGCCTGCAATGTCCTAACCACACTGGAAACAACTTATCAAAGTATGCTCCCCGTGGGAATCGAACCCACGACCCTCGGGTTAACAAGGCAAACGCCTTAACCACTGGACCACGGAGGCTATCATATTATAAAACAAAGTCATCAGCCGCGTGTGTCTCTCTATCTAATCACGATTAACTCTTAAACTTCTGCACCGATTTGCCTGCCGACAGATAAGTTGATTTATAAGAAAGGCAAGAAAGGTTGCTGTGACGTTTAAAACTTACAAAATCCATCTTTTTAGTGGGGGTATAAACAAAATCCTAACATTTGGCTTAAGATCATAGACCGCAGCTTGTATATCAAAGTATTACACTACCTTATTATCATATCATAACATAATCCTATTTCCATTCAAAACTAAGAGCATTTCAGGAAACAGTAAAAGCCATACAGAAGCACTAACTCCATCCATAAATTACTATATTATCGTCGGTACATTCAACAACCACTAAATTTATGAGCACACGCACTGACGTCACAAATTAAAGTACGCTTCAGATGAGACACTGTGACTGTACCAATTTGACATATGTATACTATAACATGTAAACCAGATTTGTCACTCTGCTACCCATGAGGTACAGGTAGTAAGCCAAATATTTTTACAGTAATTTTCATTCAAAACAGTAATAGTCGTTCAGAAGCACTATTTCCACCCACAAATTACTATTTATGTTCCTACATGAAATTTATGTTACGAAGGTAAAGTCCTAACTGACTATGTGATAAATGTCCTATTGAATAATTGAGTGTTAAGTTCATATTATTGTTAACGCAATCCTACTTTTTGACACGGTAGATTTAGCATTCTACTACAAAGCAACAATATTCTACTTACGATGCCGTTGTCACGTTAGTTTTCAAGAACCAATTGTTAGGTCAACCTCTAATTACATATATCAAAATCGCGTTTTAAATTTCATACATATTATGTATTACAAGAGCCAAGCTCAGGGTGGTTAGTCTGTCGTTAAAAAATTGTTATTCCACAATTAAATATCAAAAAGACTTTAAGTTCGAGTATACCTTTATGTTTGGTTCTTCTTGTACTCCCTTATTTTGTGATTGTTCAGTGCAGTGCTGTACTTGCAGCGTGCTAATATTTCATGCAATCTGATCACCTAGCTTAAACGGTTATAAAAGCTTATTTTAGACTAGCTGTTACCCGCGGCTTCACCCGCGTGATATATAGCCTATGTCCTTCTCAGTGCCCTAACCTATGAGTATGCCAATTTTCATGATGATCGGTTTAGAAGATACGGCGTGAAAGCGTAACAAACAAACAAACTCACTTTCGCATTTATAATATTAGTTATTATAAGTTATATTATATTATTGCTAATGCAATCCTACTTTTTGACATGATAGATTTCGCATTCTACTTTAAAATAACAGGCTATTATATTCTACATACGATGTCGTTGTCACGTTAGTTTTCAAGAACCAATTGTTAGGTCAACCTCTAATTACATATATCAAAGGCGCGTTTAAAATTTCATACATATGTATAACAAGTAGTTAGTCTGTCGTTAAAAAAATGTTATTCCACAACAAAATATCAAAAAGACTTTAAGTTCGAGTATTACCTCATGTTTGGTTCTTCTTGTACTCCCTTTTTTTGTGATTGGTCAGTGCAGTGCTGTACTTGCAGCGTGCTAATATTTCATGCAATCTGATCACCTAGCTTAAACGGTTATAAAAGCTTATTTTAGACTAGCTGTTACCCGCGGCTTCGCCCGCGTGATATATAGCCTATGTCCTTCTCAGTGCCCTAACCTATGTGTATGCCAATTTTCATGATGATCGGTTCAGTAGATACGGCGTGAAAGCGTAACAAACAAACAAACTCACTTTCGCATTTATAATATTAGTTATTATAAGTTATATTATATTATTGCTAATGCAATCCTACTTTTTGACATGGTAGATTTCGCATTCTACTTTAAAATAACAGGCTATTATATTCTACATAAGATGTCGTTGTCACGTTAGTTTTCAAGAACCAATTGTTAGGTCAACCTCTTATTACGTATATCAAAAGGGCGTTTTAAATTTCATATATATGTATAACTAAGCTCTTAAATATCAAGGTGGTTAGTCTGTCGTTAAAAAAATGTTATTCCACAATTAAATATCAAAAAGACTTTAAGTTCTAGTATACCTCATGTTTGGTTCTTCTTGTACTCCCTTTTTTTGTGATTGTTCAGTGCAGTGCTGTACTTGCAGCGTGCTAATATTTCATGCAACTGATCACCTAGCTTAAGCGGTTATAAAAGCTTATTTTAGACTAGCTGTTACCCACGGCTTCGCCCGCGTGATATAGCCTATGTTCTTCTCAGTGCCCTAACCAATGTGTATGCCAATTTTCATGATGATCGGTTCAGTAGATACGGCGTGAAAGCGTAACAAACAAACAAACAAATAAACGAACAAACAAACAAACTCACTTTCGCATTTATAATATTAGTTAGGATTAGGATTAGTATAGGGAAGAGAAGTCTTTTAAAAGAAAAAAATATTAAACCGACTTCAACCAAACTACTGATTTTGATGTATAATTTAAATGGGACCGGTCCAAATGACAGAGTTATCGGGGAGCATGGGGGTTTTCAGAATCGATTTTTCCCCCAGGTGGCGGCACTGTCTCGAGAGGTCGAGGCTATCTACTTCTGCGAGGTTACGGTGTATTACAGTAGCCTTGTATATGTATAATACAAGCTTTTAACTTATTGTTGTTGTTATTCGTGTGTGTAAGTGGCCAACACTGGTGTCACGACTGCCATCAATGATGATATAAAGCTTTCAAAAGTACCTATTGTTTAATATTGTGAAGTTATATCCAGAGGCGCATGTCTGACCTGACATTGTGTAGCAAAACAAAAGTCCAGTCATAAAAGACGTAACAGCCATAACCCTTTGTCTCGCCCGACACGTTCCAGGCAGTTATTGTGACATAAACTGTCAATACAATACATCCATTTCTGTCTTTTTCTAGAAAAATCTTGACGTAGCAAAAAGTTTAAGTTCAAATATAATTACTTTTGATATGGTTTTATCGCGTGTATTACATCATTATGCAAGACTTTCAGACAACATGAGCCAATACTGCGTACATCCGGGACGTTTCAATAACTGCCTCCGTGGTCCAGTGGTTAAGGCGTTCGCCTTGTTGACTCGGTGGTCGTGGGATCGATTCCCACGGGAAGCATACTTTGTTGTTTCCAGTTTGGTTAGGACATTGCAGGCATGAATCACCTGATTGTCTGATAAGAAAGATGACTCCGTGCTTCGGAAGGCACGTTAAGCCGGTGGTCCCGGCTGCCATCTGGTAGTCGTCAAAGGATCCACATCAGAGGCCGAGAGGCGGTTCCGAAGAACTCTGACACCAGGGTGTGCATGGTCGACTGACCGTGTCACCTACACGAAATGATGATGATGATCATCAGGTCTTTTTAGTCTCAACTGCATATGCACGACCCTCTCTGTACTCCTGGAGCCATTTATTAGCCAGAGCAGTCAAAGGATTTGGCCTACACTTTCTACGCTAGCCAGACGGGTCTTTTTGACGTTTATAAGCTTTGTTTAGCTTGTGTTTCTTAAGTCGCCTTCTACGACATCAACAGGAAGTCTAGGAGTTTAAATATATACCTACATTACTTTTAATACTTACGGTTTATCGCGTGTATTACATTATTATGCAAGACCTTCAGACACCGTGAGCCAATACTGCGTGCATCTGGACCGGAACGTTATCAATTAATACTTTAATTAGACAAATTTCAACTAAGTCTTACTGCAAACATGAACGTTGTAAAGTGGTTTCAACGTTAGAAGTATACCTAAATAATGTAATTAACGCGATAAAACCGTAACAAAGACTTGGTCAGTTTGGTCAGAATTTTAAGCTGTGAATGACGAGGAATCATATGAAGAAGGTTAACTCATTCTGTGTGATTTGTTCGTATTTATTTATTTGATTTTTAGTTTCCACTTAGCACGACAGTCGGCGACACGGCCCGTTCCATGCCCCGCGCGCCTCTCAATGCCCCCACGCACATCCAGACACCTCCACATAGCCGCAAGTTAATATACCTACGTGCACTCATGCTGAAGTGTCATTTCTTTTCGCGTAATGTATATTCTTTGCCTGCAGTGCAAGCCGTGCGAGGAAGCAAGCACACCACAGACAGCCCTCGGCCAAGACAGTCGGCGACGGCCCGTTCCACGCCCCGCGCGCCTCTTGATGCCCCGCGCACATCCTTACTCCCACACATAGCCGCAAGCTATTTTACATGCGCACATGCTTATGTGTCGTTTCTTTTTGCGTAGTCTATATCATCATCATCACCAGGTCTTTATTAGTCTCCACTGCAGGAGCACGACCCTCTCTGTACTACCAGAGCCATATATTAGCCTGAGCAGTCCGAGAATTTGGCCTACACTCTCCACGCTGGCCAGACGGGTTGGAGAGGTCTCTTTGATGTTGTTTGTTGAGCTTTGTCCACGGGAAGATTTGAAGTGGTCCTATTACACTCTGCCGGGAACCATACGGCAATATTTATACATTCTTTGCTAATGGGCCAGGAAATCCTCAGAAAAAACACTGCTTGGCCAATTTATAAAGGCGCACGTTAATGTTACGAGCGTCCCACTAAACCAACAATAAATCATGGTACGCTTGCAGTAACAACTTCATTGAAACGCAGTAAAACGGTATACGGCATATGAATTGTGTCCAGGAATAGCTGTTTACCCATTTATTTAAGCGTATTCCGTTATAAAATATTGAACATTCTGCGATTTACATAAGGTAGGTATTAATAACAAAGGGCTTACTTAGAATTTTGCTATACGAGTAGCATATCTTCTCTTCCTGTTCTGATCTTGAGTGTATTAAAAACCAGAGCCCAGGGTTCGCTTTTGAGTATAGATTGTTTTTAAGGAATATTATTTTCCTTGGCCATGTCAGAGTAAGACAGGGTCACTCCAAGTATTCCCGTAGAAGATGACTTACTTACGAAGGAAACACAAGATTACTAAACCAGTCTGGCCAGCGTGGAGAGTGTAGGCCAAATCTTCTGACTGCTTTGGCTTATATGTATATGACTCTAGTCTAGTAGTATAGAGAGGGTCGGACTCCTGCAGTGGAGACTAAAAAGGACCTAATGATGAATATTATTCTAGATTATTTATAATATTTTAAAATAAATTAATTACCTTTTTAAATAAAAAGGGAAGGCGACATTTTCTGACATCAGCATAGTTTATTATAAATCATAAACAGAAAGAACAAAGACTGAGTATAAAACCCAACGTTTCTAAACACTATTCTTTGTGCTACCGTC
This sequence comes from Rhodophaea formosa, assembly GCA_963082605.1. Lineage (NCBI taxonomy): Eukaryota > Metazoa > Arthropoda > Insecta > Lepidoptera > Pyralidae > Rhodophaea > Rhodophaea formosa. Next base: position 20,655,075 of record OY720205.1, on the reverse strand, counting down.
AAAGTTATTGTTAATGCCAATGCTATTGTTGTGGGAAACTATTAACTGATGACACTATAGAAAATTTTTATTATAATATGTGTGATGTAAATTGCAATCCTTTGTTATAGATATTACTACGGAGTCAAGGTATGGATACACATGCAAGTTTTAAGCATGCTTATAACCATGCTACTCATGTGCATGCTCGTGTTCCAAACACGACCTGCACACACGTGCTTAAGGCCCCACACTAGGCACACTAGCGACGCCAATAATTTTATTCTTAATACTTTATAAATAGAAAGAAATTAGAAATCGTAAAACATATAAGCCTTAGTAAATAACCTGAAGTATTTTTGGAATCATGTTTTTTGTTTTGTTTTTTTTTATTCGTGTGTGTAAGTGGCCAACACTGGTGTCAGATTTTTCAAGCTGCCTTAAGGCATCTGACATAGCTTAACGACTGCCATCAACGATGACAGCCGGGACCGACGGCTTAACGTGCCTTCCGAAGCACGGAGGAGCTCGAGATATTTTATGCCACTTGCGGTCACCCATCCAAGTAGGGACTGCACCAGGGGTTGCTTAACATACGTAAGCGCTCATAGAGCTCACACCCACTGGACCATCGGGCTCCTCTTGGAATCATGTTTTAATATTATGAGAATCAGTCATTAAGAGAACTAGTGTTTACTGCCAAAAACGGTCGTTTTTGGCGGTAATCTGATTCTCATCATTCTAACTGATTCTGATAATATTAAAACATGATTCCAAAAATACTTCAGGTTATTTACTAAGGCTTATATGATTTACATTCTTGAATTTCTTTTTATTTGTAAGGTATTAGAATTAAAATTATTGGCGTCGCTAGTGTGTCTAGTGTGGGGCCTTAAAATAAGAATGCTTGTTTGCAGTAATAGTACATTACTGCAGCGGCCGGCAATAGACACATTGATGGACGAACGTATGAATGTGGGCCGAGGCGGAGCCGAGGCACACATACGTAAGTCCATCAATGCCTGATTGCGGCCAAGGCTTGTATAGTACTTTTCTCAACACAGAGAGGCACACTAACTGAACAGGTGAAATTAAATAATATATACAAATAAATCACGTCTTTTTACTTTACATGGTAGACAAGAAATGAAAGGCAACGCTGAACGTGATTGTAAACGTGTACGCAGAAAAAGGATTTAAGTAAATAGTGATAGGTTGCTCGCATCGCTAATAACATGATTCCTGAGATATATCCCAATTATTTATAATTATTATATTAACTTTTGGGATAAACGCAAGCAGAAAGGTTTTATAATTAAAGTTTTCTTTTCACACAAACCAGCATTTGGACAATTATCAGTTGCTTTTCAGGGTTCCGTACAAAAGTTGAAAAACGGAACCCTTATAGGATCACTCGAGCGTCTGTCTGTCCGTCCGTCCGTCTGTCACAGCCGATTTTCTCCAAATCTACTGAACCAAATTAGATGAAATTTGGTAAGATAGTGTAATCCTATGACCCAAACACGGATGTGCAAAGTAAATAAAGATTTTTTTGAAATAAGGGTCATTTTGAGGGGCCCAATTACAAAATTTAAAAAAAAAGTTTTGCAAACCTTACTGTGTCATATATCAAATGAAAGGGCTCATTATGAGGATCTCAAAAATATTTTTTTTTGTTCGGGTAAAATCAATACTTTTGATTTTATTCACGAAAGAAGGCAAAAATTGACCATTCCCCCCCCCCTGATCTCCGAAACTACTGAGCCGAAAATTTTGAAAAAATTACAAAATATAGTTCATTCCTCGAAGATTACAGGAAAAATAATAAGAATTCTATCACTTGCAAATTAAGTGGTAAACTCACAATAATAAGTTCATCTAGGGAAATAGTTCACTAAAACACCAGTAGATGGCGCTAGTCAATTGAATAAAACATTTTTTGCACATTGTGTGTGTGTTCACGAAGCATATTGTACGGAACCCTCATTGCGCGAGTTTGACTCACACTTGGCCGGTTTTTTTTTAAAAATTCCCAAACTAATACGAAATTCACTTGGGACTATAAACACTCTACAACAGTTAAGAACACAGAGGCTTTAAATGTAAAGGTCAGAGTACACGAGCGACGGCAACTGGGATTTACTACGGCCATGCTACACGCGATTACGAAGTCGGTTTATGGCAGTGCTAAAAAGTACATTGCGGAGTTCTATAGCGGTTTAAACTACGACGAATTAATTAAAATGAAAAGGACCTACTATTTACAATATATCCATAAGTCATAGGCTAGACTGCTAACGTCTATTTTAATTTTAAAAAAAAATACAATTTTGAACTAACTTTTGAGTTGAATGCTGCATACGAGCTGCCCTTTCGGTTGCACCCGGGCGTGAATCTTATTATAAAGCTTGCATATGAATAATAAATAAAAAAATCCGTAAAAACTAATCTCAAGTTAAAGCTTGACCAGGAAAAATAGGGTTTCATTTTTATAAAAATAGATCTCGAGCTACAAATCTCCGCTCATTAGCCTATCTTCCAAAAAGAGTTGCATGCGGCATATCATTCCTTCTAATTATAATGCAACCTTTTTCACTCCATTTTTGCCAACAATCCACGTCCTGGTTTAAATTGGCCGAAGTTTATTACATCCACTTGAAACTACGAATTATAAAGCAAAAGTTTACGGCAAAAAGTAAAAAAAACAACATGCGATTCCAGTTTATGTATTGCGGCGGTTGATAAAGCTCTGATTTGAAAATTAGGAGCTTAAAATAGTACATTACTGCAGAGGCCGGGAAGTAAGGGATTGCCGGACGAGTATAGTTTTCAAGGCCGAGCGTCAGCGAGGCCTTGACAATAGTTACGAGTCCGGCAATCCCTTTCCCGCCGAGGAAAGTATAGAGATTTTCTCAATAAATGTGAGGAAATTTAACTTAAAGTTACACATAAACTTACATGCCTTAAATATTTCCCCTTACTAGGTATTTGCCGGTAGTAATTTTTCCACTTTCAAGTTTCAAATTAGGCGAAGTAGGTACTTAAAATCCATTGCAGTGTTGCTTTCATCACTAAAACTCATTTTGAACCGTTTCATTTCGAATAAATAACCAACTTTGCACATATTTACCGAAAACAATCAATGTCAATCAATTACTGCAAAGCGTTAATCACAAACTACGAAGAAGATACTATTACTAGTATCAGACGACCGACTGCCATATGTTTTCTCTAGGCAATAAGGATCATAGACAAATAATGGAGTGAGGGTGAAAATGAAAAAAATGCCATACAATTCCTTTTGAGTTTCTATGGCCCCCCATAGAAACTCAAAGTCATAAATTATATATTTATACATAAATTCAAAGTCAATTGACGTGTGTTCTATGCCCTAAAATCCGTAAAGGCAGTTTTTCGGCAGTGGCGTTAATCACTACGGGTATAGTGAAAATAACAGATCTCCCGAGTTTTTAATTTTTTTATTTTCAGTTGTCAATTCCAGCAAAGGAAACAATGCCCATAGAGCCCAGTCATATTTTTCACAAAAAATTTAATAGATCATAGATTATTGTTTTCTTCTCTCGCAACGAAAATTAAGCATATTTTCGTATGATCACATATCGATATTTTAATGAAATTGTAGTTATATTCACGTATTATATGCATTTTTTAAAAATGCAGTGGTAGTAAACTGGCTGTATGACAAGTGACATAATTTACGTTACATAGATTAATTAAAAAGTTTTGAGCAGCGGCCGGGAAGTAATTTTCATACTTATTTCCTGGCCTAGGCCGGCAATGCGATGAATGAGCCAAGAATTACAAACTTCCGGTCTTCTTTTTACTACAGTAATGCCTACATTTCCGAGCATGTTTGAGAAAAATAATATTCATTTTACTTTTTCTGTTATTTCTGTAGACAGATGATATTGTAACTTCATGCTGTCAAATAGTGGACCCGAGTTCCAAATCATTCTATCTGAAGGTGTAAGCAGAAACACTCTACATTGAAAATTAAAGATATCACAACGAAATAACTATTAAATTATTATAGCAAATGTAAAAATTCAAACAAATCTACCAATGATCAAATACATTGTTCGTTTGTTGGGTGGTTAATTTATTTGTAATGTTTTTCTGCCTTAATAACCGAACCAATAATCATGAAATTTTGCATACGCAATGTGTAGGGTACCAAAAAGAACGTTGGCTGCCTTTCATACATAAAAAATAATAATGAAAAATAAAACATTGAAATTGCTAAAAGCATTTTTGCTCAAAGACAATCGTTTGAAAAGTAGGCACTTCCAAAGTGGTAAAATGTGGGGATACCCGGTCTGGGCAAAATGTGTATTTTGCCCAGACCGGGTATCGAATACCTCCCGTTTGCTATCCTGGTGTAATCTCTCTCCCTCTCTCTTCCTCACCTTATCCCACTTTATGTGGGGTCGGCACAGCATGTCAGTTTCTTCCACTTCACTCTATCGCTGGTCATACTCTCTGTTACACAATTCTTACACATGTCCTCTCTCTTACGCATTTCATCCACCTTTTCTTTGGTCTTCCCCTATTTCTTCCTTTCTATTTGCTATCCTAATATTATGACCTCAATCTATTCTCACGATTCTCTATATTTTGCAAACAAGCTACGGGAAAGCGCTACAAATCGAGTTAGCAAGCAACTTATAAACTTAAAAGTCCCGTCAAAACATTTAAGAGCATACTTAAAAAGCTTACAACCAGGAATCTAGTCTAGGATTTTATAACAGCACAGTGGCGGTTCGTTTTATGACTGCGACGGTTAAGGAGATAACCAACCTGTAGAATGACCATTTATATCCATGGAATTAACACTTTATTAGGAAATTTCGAAAGATATGTTCGAGTCACAGTCTTTTTCGAATCAAAAAGTAGCTTATGTCCTTTCTCAGACTCTCGACTATCTGTATCATCATCATCATCATCAACACCAGGTCTTTTTTAGTCTCCACTGCAGAAGCTCGACCCTCTCTGACTATTATAACCGTTTATTAGGCAGAACAGTCAGAGGATTTGGCCTACACTTTCCACGCTAGCCAGACGGGTTGGAGAGGTCTCTTTGAAGTTTAAAAAAGCTTTGTTTAGCTTGTGTTTCCTAAGTCGCCTTTTACGACATCCACGGGAAGACTTGGAGTGGTCCTATTCTACTCTGCCGGGAACCACACGGTATCATCATCACCTGATCTTTTTTAGTCTCCACTGCAGGAGCACGACCCTCTCTGGACTATCAGAGCCATATATTAGCCAGAGCATTCAGAGAATATGGCCTGCACTCTCCACGCTCGCACGTCTCTTTGATGTTTATGAACTTTGTTCAGCTTGTGTTTCCTAAGTCGCCTTCTAGGAAATCCCACCACCACTACACGGCTTCACTATCTGTGAACCAAATTGTATTTAAATCGGTTCAGTAGTTTTGACGTGAAATTGAAACAGACAGACAAACAAAATTACTTTCGCATTTATAAAATTATTTGGGATTATAGTCAGTGAGCATCAACCTGCCGACCGGCGACACCGTTTCAGACAGCACTTATAGAATAATACATAACGACACTTTAATATAAGGGTCAATTCACACCGAGACGCGACGCGACGCGACGATACTCAAAGAGGCCAATGATTTCGCGCTGCGCCGCGCGTCGTTGCGAGACGCATCGCAACGTCGCGAGGCGCATCTTAAAATCGTAGCAGGACGACGCCTCGCTGCGCTGTACCGCGAGACGCAACACCGCTCTTACACGCCGCGCGTCCGGCGATGCACCGCTGCGTCACGATACGTCGCGCTACGCCGCGAGGCACCTCGAGGCGCAGTGCTGCGTGGTGCAACGTAATCTGAATTCTCACAATGTAATGTGTATCTTTTCGTGTAGTGAATAAAGTATATTCTGAGTCGCTCTATGAAAAATGTGCGCGCAGCGTCGCGCCGCGTCGCGTCTCGGTGTGAACTGACCCTAAGAGTACAGAATAGAATTTAAATACATAATGTCCTTTTAATATATAAAGTACATTACGACGTTTTAATATAAGTACGATAATATGTTTAACATTATCAAAACAAACTGAAATTGTAATCTTCTTATAGAGTACATCTCTGGATAGCACTAAATTACAAGTAAACATCAAAATTAGGCATTCACAGCGACGCTCGTCACGCATATACAAATATTGAGATACAGACGTACAAACATACGTAACAAAAACATTGCCTTGAAAGCTTTGGTGCTACAAACTGATTTGGACTTTATTCTGCGTTGAGTAAAGTTTGTAATGCTATGTTTACTGCATTTAAGTGGAGGAGAGAAGACTAATTTTGGTTTATTTACTGTTGACATTATTTGTACTGGAAAAAATAGCTTTGGCTTAAGAGTCCCACGTAAAGCCGCAATCCCATACAAACGTAGTTTCGTTTTAGTTTTACAACAGTTAAGCCAATCTCAACCAAATTTCGTACATACGACCGGATAAGGCATATTGAAGTTTATAATCAGATTTCAATTTTAAAAACAATACCTATACAAAATTACAGCGATTTGAAGTTTCGTATCGAAAACTTGTAGTCGCTGTAATTTTGTATATTAATAATACTAATATTTATTCTGTGGGTAAAACTCAACCCCTGTGTGCTTTAATAGAGATAAATAGGACTCGAAAGAAGCACAGACGAAACTGCTTTCCTCACTGTCATTATTTAAGGATGAAAAAAAATATTTCTCGGACAAAAATTGGCCTAAAGTTTTAAAGGTCAATCAAATAAAACTAAGGGTTGAAATTATAAACCGGTTCCTTTTAAAATAAGTGAAATTTTGCACTCCGGGAGTGCTGGCAGAAGTTAAAACTTAAATACTATCACTCATACTTTAATACCTTTCCTAACAGCAGTGCATCCATAGAAGTGCATAGCACGCTGTAACACAAACACACACGCACATTCGCCCAAGCGCCCTGCGCCGTTTTACGAATTTTCCACGTGACGAATATGTCGGTCACCTGATCTGTCGCGAGTTTAACAATTCCCTATCCCCATCACAAAAAGTGCACAGTGCCGCTGAAGCAGTTTTAACTTAAAAATAAATACGACTGCCGTTTTTGACAGGATACGTCCACCATATTGATTTTTTGCTGACTGTTATATAGCTTATGTATGACACTCCGGGAAAGAATACCTAGTAATCTAATGACACCTCTAATATAGAAATCGGTCGAGCCGTTTGGGCTATAGAAGGCAATAATGGAACAGACATGCTTAAATACATAATAAAAACATTACCCCTCCTTCTGGGTGGGTCGGCCGGATAAAAACCACTTTCGTTTCGAAGTCGCATTTAAAAATAGTACTGTTCAACCCACAGGTAGGTAAGGTAAAAGAACCCTATAATCAAAATCGCTTTCCAGTAAATATTTTATTTCCCCGGAAATATCCAATACCTGCCAATTTATTTTATTATTCCACCGCTGTCAAACAGTTCTCCGTGTTCCTCGAAATAATATTAAGATATTGCGGAATTTTGGCATTATATCTGTCAAATAATACCTTTTTACTCATTTATAAGTCGACTTTATTATATTAGCTTTATTTTACAATAGGACACAGAACGTTTAGTCCATTCATTAATAGATTTTTTTATTCCGTAAGAATCATTTCTTTTTTAGTCTCATCTGCCTGAGCATGACCCTCTCTGTACTACTAGAACCATATATTAGACAGAGAAGTCAGAGGATTTGGCCTACACGGCCTACACCAAAGACAATATAATACCCTACACTCTCTACGCTGTCCAGATGGGTTGCGGAGATCTCTTTGATGTTTATAAGCTTTGCTTAGCTTGTGTTTCTTAAGTCGCCTTCTACGACATCCACGGGAAGACTTGGAGTGGTTCTCTTCTTCTCTGTCTGGCCAGCGTGGAGAGTGTAGGCCAAGTCCTCTGATTGCTCTGGCAGTACAGAGAGGGTCGTGCTCCTGCAGCGGAGACTAATAAACACCTGATGACGATCACGTACCTTACGGGGTAGATAGAGCCCAAGGTCATGTTATGGTGAAAAGCGGAATCAAAATAGTGATGGGTTGCTAACCACATCACCTTTTGACGAGATTCCTTAGCCCAATCCCTTTTACGGTCTTAAGAGTCGCCTGGACGCCCATGTCTCCATACAAACGGAAAAAGCGGCCAAGTGCGTGTCGGGCCACGCGCAGTATAGGGTTCCGTAGTTGCGAATGACAACTTTGAGTTCACACTGTTTACACTCGCACCTCACAGTTTAACGACCAAAAACATCTAACAATAAAGATTGTATAAAATTTTACATTTTCCAGTACATTTTATAAGTTGGTTGCCTATAACTTTTTAGTTTGCACTTAGTACCCAGCTCTGATAGTTTTCCTTTCAACTTCAGTATATATACTACTGCTGTAATTTTTTTCACGTATTCATATGTAACCGTTTAGCAGATAGAGGGGGGAGACACGTACCTCTAACAAAAATTTTCACTTTAAAACCAAATATTTCGGAAACGGATCCCTAAATCGAAAAATGGTGTTCTCACCCTCACAATATTTTTCAAAAACCTTTTTAACGATACCCCACACGATGGGTAAGTAGAGAAAAAAAAATTACTCCCCCACTTTACTTGTATGGGAGCTACCCAAAAAAAAATTTTTTTTCAAGATTTTTTTCTACGACTTTTTTGCCATGATTAATATACATACTCATACAAAATTACAGCTTTCTAGTACTTATAGTCTCTGAGTAAAACCGCGGACGGACAGACAGACAGACAGACAGACAGACATGGCGAAACTATAAGGGTTCCTAGTTTACTACGGAAGCCTAAAAAGGGAATTGTGGCAATATTTGATAATTTTAGGGCAAAATTAAGCATCCAATCAATTAATCTCATTATAATCTACGTACGTTCCTATCATCATCATCATCAGGTCTTTATTAGTCTCCACTGTAGGAGCACGACCCTCTCTGTACTGCCAGAGCAGTCAGAGGATTTGGCCTACACTCTCCACGCTGGCCAGACGAGTTGGAGAGGTCTCTTTGATGTTTATGAGCTTTGTTTAGCTTGAGTTTCCTAAGTCGCCTTTTACGACATCCACGGGAAGATTTGGAGTGGTCCTATTCTTCTCTGCCGGGAACCACACGGTTCCTATACAGTTTGGTTAAATTATCAAATATTTGAGAATTATACGCCTCTCAAGATTTCCATACAAATTTGAAAAGGCTTGTAATTCACAAACCATTGGTATTTTAACCAAGCTGTATAGGAACGTACGTAGATTATAATGAGATTAATTGACTAAATGCTTAATTTTACTCCAAAATTATCAAACATTGCCACAATTCCCTTTTTCCGTTTGTATGGAGACATGCGCTTCCAGGCGACTCTTAACTTTAACGGTTTTAACTGACTTTTACGGTATGCGCAGGAAGAAAAGCAGCCGGTATATTCTATGTTTTTTCTTTTCTCCAAAACCAGCATGCAAGCAGCATGGAAAAAGAAATCGATTCATGGTAAAAACAAAGTATTAAAGTTAGCTTCCTCGTTATATAATAAGACGGATTAGGTTCGACCAATGACAATGCGATAATGTAAATGAGATACGAGTATATCAACAGTTGACACATACTTCTTTTTCAGCAGTCGCGTACCAAAAAGCTAGATGAATATATCAGTAAGCAAGAGATGTCACGAGCCACGGCTGAATAATGAAGGAGGTGAAATATTTTGGGTTTGTTTTGCACGTGAGGGACGAAGCGGGCCGAATGTCGACCCTGTATAATTGACGATGGACAGTTTGCTTTTTGGGGATCCGTAACTAAAATTGACACAATCAAGACACAGAAATAGAAATGGAGATTGCACATAGCTATAGATAATTAACAAAGGAAAAGAAGTGGACATGGCTCAAAGCTTAAATAAATCAGGATAAAATGTATACCCAACAAAACTTGGTTAACAAATAAAGCAGCTGAACTATTTTGGGGTAAGAACGACCCCATATTATTGACGATAGACAGTTTGCGTTTTAGGGTTCCTTAAGAAAATTGACACAATTTTAAGATAGATGAATATGTCAGTAAGCAAGTGATGTTACGAGCTACGGCTGAATAATGAAGGAGGTGAAATATTTTAGGTTTGTTTGCACGTGAGGGACGAAGCGGGCCGAATGTCAACCCTGTATAATTGACGATGGACAGTTGCTTTTTGGGGATCCGTAACTGAAATTGACACAATTTGGAGACAGAAATAGATGTGGCGCTGATTCATAGCTTTAATACAGGCAAATAAAGATAAACCATAATACCCACCAAAACTGTTTAAATAATAAAACAGGTAAAGTATTTTGAGATACGAACGACCCTAATACACAGTTTGCTTTTTAGGGTTCCTTAAGAAAATTTACACAAATTTGAGACAGAAGTAGAAGTGGAGATGACTGATAGCTATAAAAAATCAAGTACTTAAACAAAATTGGTTCAAATACTCAAAACAAAATTGGTTAAGAAATAAAGCATGTAAACTATTTTGCAGTACGAATAGGGTCAAAATGTCGACCTTGTATAATTGACGATGGACAATTTTGCTTTTTTGGGGTCCGTAACTGAAATTGACACAATCAAGAGACAGAAATAGAATCGAAGATGACTCATAGCTAAAACTAAACAAGATAAACCACCCATAATACTTGGATGAGTGACCGCAAGTGGCATAAAAATATCTCGAGCTCCTCCGTGCTTCGGAAGGCACGTTAAGCCGTTGGTACCGGCTGTCATCGTTGATGGCAGTCGTTAAGCTATGTCAGATGCCTTAAGGCAGCTCGAAAAATCTGACACCAGTGTTGGCCACTTACACATACGAAAAACAAAAATACACAAAAAAATTGGTTAAATAATAAAACAGGTAAACTATATTAAGGTACGAATAGGCACAAATGTTGACCCTATATAATTGACGATGGACAGTTTTCTTTTTAGGGTTCCTTAACTGAAATTGACACAATCTCCTGTCAGAAATGAAAATGGACATTACGTGTAAGTTGAATAAATGAAAATCGATAGACGAGAAGTTCTCTCTTTTATATTACCCCACTAGCGGCTTATATGTACAGTTTGCAAACCATACAATTTCAAGATAAAAGAATGTTGTTGAATTGCAATCTGTTAATACGTGATTGGATTTGGCCTACACTCTCCACGCTGGCCAGACGGGTTGGAGAGGTGTCTTTGATGTTTATAAGCTATGTTTAGCTGGAGTTTCCTAAGTCGCCTTTTACGAGTGTAGGCCAAATCCTCTGACTGCTCTGGCAGTACAGAGAGGGTCGTGCTCCTGCAGTGGAGACTAATAAAGACCTGATGATGATGATGATGATACGTGATTGAATAGCTAGTATCCAAACTCCGATTCAAACATTAACCCTTCTAATTTGGGTGTGATACAAAGTCATCAATCACTTTAAAAAAATAATTGGTTTATCTGTACGACCTTTCGTGGGTTAATTATTAATGAAATAAAACATAAAATTGTTTGAATACAAAAAACCAATTCGGGACTCCCATGCTTGTATGATTTTGTGTGTGTAAATATCCAACACTGGTTATTAAATGCAATGCCGACACTATGCAATACTGAAACAGTCATCCAGTGACCACGGTCGGTGTAACCCGGCTGAAACGTCTGGAGAAAAACGGTATGTTTTCGCGTTAATTCCCGACATTGCATTTAATAATCATGCAACGCGAAAGTTTAAAAGTAGTTCCAACACTGGTGTCAAATTTTTTAAGCTTTGAAAAGGCATCCGACTTAGCTTTACGACTGCCATCAATGATAACAGCCGGGACCAACGGCTTAACGTGACATCCGAAGAACGGTGAAGCTCAAGTTATTTTTATGTCACTGCGGTCACCCATCCAACTGGGGATTGCGCCGGGGGTTGCTTAACATGCGTAAACTGGCCTTTACTAACGCCGACAGTGCCATCAGGCTACTCATTTTTTATAAAACACTCCAACTCATAAAATTATTGCACGAAATAAGTCCAAGACTATTGCTCGTATAATACTACTCGTAGACATATATAGCCAAAACCATTTATCTCCATCTGGGCCAGTACTATGAAAATAAAGCTGAACAATATTTTATCCCAGCTGCCCCATTTATTCATTCCTTGCTGACGCTCCCACGAAATCCTTGCGGGCACTTAATTCTTTGCTGATTTGCAGATTCAAACTGTTGCTTTATACACTATTCTCCGTGCCACTGATTTGCATCACTACATATTATAAAACAAAGTCCTCCGCCGCGTCTGTCTGTCTGTTCGCAATAAACTCAAAAACTACTCCACGGATTTTCATACGGTTTTCACCAATAGATAGAGTGATTCACGAGGAAGGTTTTAAGGTATAATACATGCCCGGGCGCAGCCGGGTAGGGCTACTAATATAGAATAGATAAGACTTGCTGAAGGCAAGAATTGAGTTTGAGCTTTTCACCTACTTGAAGTGTTTTTATTTCATTTATATTATTAAAATTATCGTGCATGTCGTAGAAGGCGACTTATGGAACTCAAGCTAAACAAAGCTTATAAACATCAAAGAGACCTCTCCAACCCGTCTGGCCAGCGTGGAGAACAAATCCTCTATCTGCTCTGCCTAATATATGGCTCTGTTAGTAAAAAACACCGGCCAAGTCCGTGTCGGGTCTGGATTTGGTCTGGATTGGTTGGCCTATTTTTGGTTTTCCACATTTTTTTCTGGGCGAGTAGGGTTCCGTAGTTGCGAATGACAACTTTGAGTTCACACTGTTCACACTCGCACCTCACAGTATAACGACCAAAAACATCTAACAACGAAAATTGTATGAAATTTTACATTTTCGAGTACATTTTATAAGTTGGTTGCCTATGACTTTTTAGTTTGTACTTAGTACTCAGTTCTGATAGTTTTTCTTTCAATTTCAGTATATATACTACTGCTGTAATTTTTTTCACGTATCCATAAATATAACTGTTAAGCAGACAGAGGGTAACAAAAATTTGCACTTTAAAACCAAATATTTCGGAAACGGATCCCTAAATCGAAAAATGGTGTTCTCAACTTCACAATATTTTTTAAAGACCTTTTTTAAAGATTTTCAAAATTCTTTTACCTATAAAAAGCTAATTTATCTGCAGGTGACATAGGCTATAATTTACATGGATGAAGTCGCGGGGAAATTACTAATGTTTTCAATTTATCTTTACTAACTTGCATGATTTAACCAATAATCTTTGCATTAACGATTTGAATCATAAATACCACCTCGGCTCAGAGGTACCCATTACACTAGCGATGTTACTACATACTTAGACTAGCAAAAGATAAGTGAGTTTTTAATTGAATTACAAAGTAAATTTGACACGCCTAGTTCTCATACTAATCAACATTAAACAGCATCTAGTTAAATATATCCGTAAGTATCTCACAGTGTCGGATATTTCATGAGGAAAGCCTTCGTCTGCGAAAACTCTCATATGCAACGCTGCATTCACCATGTTGGTCGAGATATTTAGCTTATTTTTATTCCGTACATTTGTGACTGTAACGTATGGCTTACGACCGCGGCTTCTACTGCCATTTGCAATGATGTTGCTATAATATGCTCTGAAAGAACTACTAGCTGAAAAGATCTGTGATAAGATTCTTTGGGTTTTTTATATCCTTTGCTGTTTAAAACTGTATGTTATACATGATAGCTACAAGCTTCTACAAGTATTACGAACGTATTCATTTTTCTTCTTGTCGAGTCGAAATAGTTTCCTTCACCATAACAGGTTTAACATAATATTTGCGGGTACTTTATTCTTCGCTGATTTGCAAATTCAAACTGTCGGATTTGTAAATTGTATGCAATAGTTATCTCAAAATGTTGGAAATTTCATGAGGAAATCTTTCGTCTGCGAAAACTCTCGTATGCAACGTTGCATCCGCAATGTTGGTTGAGATATTTAGCTTATTTTTATTCCGCACGTTTGTGACTGCAACATATGGCTTACGCCTGCGGTTTCAGCTGCCGTTTTCAACGATGTTTTATACGCTTGCTTCAATATGCTTTAAGGGATCTACAGGCGATTTAACAAGAATCCGTAAAAAGATTAAGATTAGGCATCCCTTACTTTTAAAACTATGTTTTCACAAAAATAGATGAATTTAATTGTCATTTCATAATCGAAATATATATCAGTATTATATATTTTAAAGCTGTTTAAGTAATTACATTCTTAAACTTATAGTATCTATACAATAAGCTAGCGAAGCCACAGAACGAAATGCGAGAATGTAATTAGTTAAAATACTTTTAATCATTCGGGTTTTATAGTCTTTAAGATCATCGATGATTTCTTTTAAGTTTTTGATAAAGCAATGCTACATAAATACCAATCAGCGAACATGATTTTTTTGCTCGATAGTCTAATATTCGCGAGTCCGACTCGCACTTGGCAGATTTTTGGTTTTTAATTTATTCATACTTTTAAAACGAACTTCTCTGACCAACTTTTAAGCAGATTTAACAAACCAATATCAAATTGAAAGTTTGCTAAACATTATTTTTAGATAAACGTAGGCGTAGGTATACGAAATCAAATATTTTCTACACATCGTGCATCTTCCCAATTACAACATTCTGCTTCATACATAATATACATGGAATGGAAACGAGTTAATCAGACTCAAAGGATGTTTCAATAATTCTGTTTGTAAGAACTTCCGGTCGTCTCCCGACACATGGGCAGTTAAAAGTTTACGGCTCGGTTGCAAAATCACTCGTCTCTTTAACTGCGTTTGTAACGTAAATATTTGTATAACAAACAAACTGATATTCCCGGATGCAGCCTCAAATGCAGTCTAAGTAATATCATTTGACTTGAGATATCTCCTTTATTATATACCTCATACTTCAAAATCGGTCAAGCCGTTTAGGCTACAGGATGCAACGATGGAACATACACAGTTACAGAATATACTTACACGCGAAAGACATTATCCTCCTTTTACAAATGGAAGGAGATAGGACACCTTTGCCTAGCAGCGGGACTGTAGGATAACTGCGTAATTTATGAAAGAAAAAGTAAAGTCGTTACAACGGTTCCAATTTAGCTGGCCAGGCTGCTTTTTAACTTATGACTTTCTATTCCAGGAGCTTGAATTCATCTTTCAAAGCAGCGGTAAACAGTTTCGGAGAAATGACGTCTCACTGTTTTTTTTTTAATGATATAGGACATAAAAAGTGGCATAAAAATATCTCGAGCTCCTCCGTGCTTCGGAAGGCACGTTAAGCCGTTGGTCCCGGCTGTCATCGTTGATGGCAGTCGTTAAGCTATGTCAGATGCCTTAAGGCAGCTTGAAAAATCTGACACCAGTGTTGGCCACTTATACATACGAAAAACAAACAAAACAAAACAAAAATGATATAGAACGGCAAACGAGCAAGCGGGTCACCTGATGGTAAGTGATCTCCGCTGGCGATGGACAACTGCAACACCAGGGGTGTGTCAAGAGCGTTGCCGGCTTTTAAAGAGAACAAAGACTCGTTTGCTCTCCCCAGAATACGTAGGGCAGCCCAAGCAAGAATGCTCAGAGAGGGATTCTCCTGTACGTAATGAACCGGTACCCTCCTGGGGTACGCTGTTTCTTTTGAATTCCACTGCTTTAGTAAAAGGCACACCTGACTCTGACATATATCAATGCAAAGCCGAAACTAATGTATCAAGAAACTTGAAATTTGGTACAGGAGTTCCTTTCATAATGTAAGTTTTTTTTTTATTCATGATGATCCAGCGATTGACCACGATTTCACCTGATGTTAAGTGAAGATGTAGTCTATGGTGCAGCTCGCTGGCTCATTAAAATCCTAATTACTCTAGCTTTAAAGAGACCCAAATTATACGTGCCAGGGAAAACCACCGGTGGCAAGAGGTTCCATTCCCTAGCCGTACACATAATAAACGAAGAGGAAAAGCGCTTCGTGCGAGCTGGCGGTGAGCACTAAGAGAGGATTTTTGGAAATTCAACCCTTAATGGGGGAAAAAGGGTGATCTTATACGTCGACGAAGTGGGAAAAGTGCTAGTATTGATATATAAATACATGGCGAAGGGTTACATCAAATGAAGAGGTGTCGCGTATAGAGATGTAAGAAAAAAGCTCCAGAGAAAAGCTTTTCACAACCAAAATCCCAAAGTGCGTGCTCAGCTTACGGCGAACGTAAAACTAATACATTTTCATTTACGCAAAGTAATATCGCAAAAGCGCTGACATTACGCAAAATTGTAAGCATAACGACGACTTTATGCGTAATTTGAGCGAGACATACAAAACCAAATCGCGTGTCATACGCCATTTGTAAAAGGGCGTAACAAGACGCGCGGATTGAATAGATACAGCCTTTTTATGTGAGCTTTGATGTGCATACGCTGTTGTGATTTCAGAGCTTTATTCTTATGACGATGTTTAGAGTTACCTTGGTGTTAGATTATGAAACATTTATTTGATAAAGTGTTTCATTTTTCACCATTTTAGAGTTCCGTAGTAAACAAGGAACCCTTATAGTTTCGCCATGTCTGTCTGTCTGTCCGTCCGCAGTTTTACTCAGAAACTATAAGTACTAGAAAGCTGTAATTTGGTATGGGTATGTATATTAATCATGGCAAAAAAGTAGTAGAAAAGAATGTTGAAAAACATTTTATTTAGGGTAGCTCCAATACAAGTAAAGTGGGGGAGTAATTTTTTTCCTCTATTTACCCATCGTGTGGGGGGTATCGTTAAATAGGTCTTTAAAAATATTGAGAGGTTGAGAGCACCATTTTTCGATTTAGGGATCCGTTTCCGAAACATTTGGTTTTAAAGTGCAAAGGAGACGGGAACTTTTGGGCCCAAATGTTATCAAATTGAAAACCATCCTAAAAAGTCGGTTATATTTTAGTAAAGAAACTTACAAGAAACTTACAAAATACTGTATTATTTTACAATACAGAAAAGAAGAAAACTTAAAAATATCGTATGAAACTTGAATATCGATTAAAAATGAATAGATGAGTACAAAAAAATCGATAAGTTATATGAAAATCGTGTTACACATTAAATACGATTACTGAATATATCGATTTAATTATTTTCAGTTGGCAACACTAATAACGGAACAGTGACAAATGACATCTCGTTGACAGCTGACAGTTCAAAGACAAACAAATCGGCAATTCGGCATCAACCGACACTCATTCGTTTTCTTTCGTTCGGAGTGCGCTTGTTTTTCATGTTTTCTCGATTTTCTCACGACTTTGGCTTTAATACGGACTGTTCGATTGATCTTGCAATTGTGAATTACCTGGCTTTGTATTTTGGACTATCGATAACGCTCAACAATTGGATTCCGACGACACGGATCGCTGTGTAAATTGCAACATTGCGCTCGCTCACTGTCGGCGGCTGACAGTCAGTTTGGTCTGAACACGGCCTTAGTGAAGTATAATAAAAATGTCATACATATGGGTACAGTATCATGTTTTTACCTCTTAGGGGATGGAAAGAACCTAGGGGCGCAAGACTTAAAGTCACATTTAAATAAAGATTAGGCTTACAAGCGGAAAGCAATATCAGATTTGATGTGTTGTAGGATGATAGTTCATTATGCGACGTATAGGTACCTATGTAGAGTAGGTGTAAGTAGAGAGTAACAAAATATAACAGCTACTTGCACTTTATACATCAGTAATATGTCTATAATAGACTAAAACATTGTACAGACACCATTTTAAAATAGTCGTTTTAATATAACATCACTTTTACTATAATTAAAATATCTCGATTCCTGGATTGCCTAATATTCCCAAATTTTTTGTGGCGAACTGTTATTATGAGTCCTTTGAAATAAGGCAACTTTGATTTGTATAATACTTGGGCCCACAAATGTATGAAACGGTTGCATCTCCTTTTTGTTAGAGGTAAGTGTCTCAGTGATAATTTTGGAGTAAAATTAAGCATTTAATCAATTAATCTCATTATAATCTACGTACGTTCCTATACAGCTTGGTTAAATTATCAATAGTTTGAGAATTAAACGCCTCTCAAGATTTCCATACAAATTTGAAAAGGCTTGTAAACCACCAAACCATTGGTATTTTAACCAAGCTGTATAGGAACGTACGTAGATTATAATGAGATTAATTGATTAAATGCTTAATTTTACTCCAAAATTATCAAATATTGCCACAATGTCCTTTTTCCGTTTGTATAGAGACATGTGCGTCCAGGCGACTCTTAACTACTCTCAACGCTAAAAAAAATAATACATATTTAAGCAAGTAAATACAAAATGAAACAACAGACGCTTCCACAATATCAGCCATCATCCCACTTTGGACATTTAATCGTTTTACGCGGGCTGCATACCGCCTAATTACATTTCATTTTGCTCTGAATACATTTGCCGTCATTTCATTCCATTTAACTTCATTTGACAGCTGAATGTCATTTAAACGGTTAAATGAATTACGCGAGTCTTTTTCAAAGGATACTGTTTAACTCAATATATATTGTTTTGTAAGTTTACCACTAGATGGCGCTGGAGCAAGATTAAAACTCGCTATGATAGTTTTTTCCACGTTTACTTAACCAAATCGATCCTCTGGCGCCATGAGTGTTCTTATACAGTGTAATAAAGTGCTTAAGTATAACAGTGTGAATATTAATTAACAACCAGATACATTTATTTAGATTTCTCTAATTTATATAAAACAACAAGCAGTGGTTTATGTTTCAACTTGTTTTAAGCTTGTGGTAGTTTGATAGTCAGGAGTGTCATCATTAAATATGTAAAATGCGGGTCACTAATATATGAAGTCAGCTAGAGGCCGACAAGCGGAGACGACTTCGTGCTCGCGTCTCGGTTAACATTCGCCCTGAGGAAAACCTCCGGATAAGGTAGAAACATGTCGGCCTGTAGCTGATTTCATACGTGAGTGACCCATGTTTTACTTATTAATAATGTTAGTGTCTCATGTTAGGGGTGTCACCCTCAACTGCCTGTCCGGTTGTTACGGGTATGGTATCGGGTACGCGCGCCCATAGTCTCACGAGCTGCTACTTTCTCATCTCCAATCCAACTGAGCAAGTAAAGCTGTGGTGTATGTGCGAAGAGTACATCAAACACCCTTATTATTACCCTACTTGAACCATACTCATCTTTCAACATATGATGGATGTCTAGAATACCTGAGAGGATCATATCATAGCACTTTTGTATATCATGTATTAGACCATGCTGTATTTAAGCCATGAATATAAAAATACAGTACTAAACAGACATTCAAGTACGAACCTCCACCGAGTGTGTTACTTTAAGTACACCTCATCGAGTACCATCATATGGCGACCCTGCCAGTGCCATGCCTCGTCAGTACTGGCAGTACGGATTCCTTCCTCCATTCTTAATCCCGTTTCTTAGTCTATCAAAGTCATACCCTTCACTCGCTTAAGAAACGGTTGCAATGGGCAGCAGCATTGCAAACGCTATAAGCCAAACTACTCTCACAAACCCGTTTTCCAAGCGTGGTAAGTATGGCAAAACTTCTTTGAACTAAAACGATGGAAATCCTTGGTTTGTGTCCAGCAGTAGACTTCATACAGATGTGATGTTGATGATTGTGGTAATTTGATAAATAAAACTTAAACTAACTCGAAAATTGAACAACTCACGATACTTGTTATATTCCGGTGACATATATAGATTGTATGTAGGTAATTCATAAGTAATTCGGTCTTTCTACCGGAATATTACATATTATTATGTACGAAAAACTTACTATGTATTTAATGGGTATTTAGCCTAATACTATTAACTTAACATTGTTGTCCCAGAAAAGCGTGGGGCGATGAAAACGACTGTTTTGCCAGATTTATTGCGCCTTCAAAATGTTTTATGTGCGTTCGGTATTGACGTCGGTTTATTATAACATTCACTTTGATCTCCTACTCGCGTATGTCAGGTCGTTGTATTGGCTGTGTAATTTGTGTGGGTAATGTTGTAATATGCTGTATTTTAATGTGAAATATTTTTTCAAGTTGATCGTACGGCCTATCCAGAAAAGAAATTCCGATATACTTCTTGGGAACTTATATGCGCGTGGCTCTTTTACTTTGAATTTAGATTAGTGTATGCACCAAAATATCAATTAATCAAATCATCTATTAATGGTATGTCTCCGTAAGAGGCTAGAGAACGCATCCACCGGTTAGGGCTGTTTCTCGACTGCCTGTCCGGTGGTAGCTTCCCAAATACCTTTGCTCGTTCTTTCAGGCCAATAAATTCCAACCTATGGGCAGCAGCATCGGAAACAAGACAAGTAAAATTGTGTGCTCACCAACTCATCTGCCAAGCGTGGTGAGTATGGCAAAACCCCCCTTTGATGGAAATCCTTGGGGGAGGCCCATGGCAGTGGATTTTCTTTCGGCTGCGACGTCACAATACATCCAGTACTTCGAGCTTTTATGGTCTAGATTTATCGACCAACTAGTGCACTAGTCGTCGTAAAAGTAATTCAGATCACAGCTCAACATACCAGTGGAAAATTCGAATGTCAGCAATAGAAAAGTGATCGTTCAAACAATTGATCATAAGAACAGTTCAAAAGAAGGCTCCTTAGGCTCCAAGAAGGCAACTGAAACCGACTGATTTGCAAACCATGTTATTCAAACTTTGAACAATAAGGGCTTTCAGAAATACTCACCATCAGATGGCAGCACTGAGGCGTTGAGCTCGATAAGCATTAGACAATATTTGACAAGGAAAATTTGACCAATTGTGGCCCAATAAATAAATAAATATATACGGACAAAAAACACAGATTGAGTTAGCCCCAAAGTAAGTTCGAGACCTGTGTTATGGGATACTAACTCAACGATACTATATTTTATAATAGATACTACTTATATAGATAAGCATCCAAGGCCCAAGTCAATCTGAAAAAGATCATTTTTTTGACCTGACCGGGGATCGGACCCGGGAACATCCGTGTCGCAAGTTGGCGTGTTGACCGCTGCGCCACGGAGCTCGACAATCACAGCTTATCGTATCCAACGTTTCAGTGCTGGCGCCACTTATTTCAAGACACCTTCATTATGCAAGAATTTCGGAAAATTTATGACAACACAGAATACCAGTGGAAAATGCGAAAGCCAAAAATAGAAATATCGTTCAAACAGTTGAATGTGATTCGAGTGCTTACTTCGTTCGAGTACTAAATCATACGAACAGTTCAAAAATTAGGCTCCTAGTAGGCAAGTGAACCGACTGGCTTGCAAAATTGATGGTGCAGCATCGGGCGTTCCCGGCGGCGCATGAATATTTCGCCGATGTTGGCGGCAGGAGAATTGGATAAATAACATGAGGGAATAAATCAAAAGATGTCAGTTTTCTAAAATTTCGTTTTCGTTTAAAGTTTTTCTTATCAGTTATTTGTTGATAATGATAGTGACCGGGCTGTTCAGCTTGGAAGAGTTCATTATTTCCTCCCTGCATCGCTGTTTCCCGACTTGTACAATTTAGGGATGCCGTGTGGTTCCCGGCAGAGTAGAATAGGACCACTCCAAGTCATCCCGTGGATGTCGTAAAAGGTGACTAAGGAAACACAAGCTAAACAAAACTTATAAACATCAAAGAGACCTTTCCAACCCGTCTGGCCAGCGTGGAGAGTGTAGGCCTAATCCTCTGACTACTCAGGCTAGTATATGGCTCTGGTAGTACAGAGAGGGTCGTGCTCCTGCAGTGGAGACTAGAAAGACCTGATGATGATGATGATGACAATTTAGGGATTTTCAAGGCAAGGATATGAATGAATTACATGATTTTACCCAAACTGACATACATAATCAAGTATTACATAAGCAGAATTTAGGCTATTTCCCCCTCTTGTCAGCAAAAATAAAAAAGCTCTTGTCCCTTCCCCAAGCTTTTACGAAATGTTGCTGATTTAATCACTGTGTAAACAACGATGTCATCAAAAATAAGCCAACGCCAAACCCCCTACCTCCACTTTCGCTGATTACGTTATATTTCAAAGAATCCTAATAAAATAACTTTAATTTTCCTATTACTATTAACAGTACAAAAAACAATTCATTGACAGATTTATTTTACGGTTTCAAAAGTTTCAATGTAATGTATTATAATATTAAATTTCCAGTACACTTCCCTCGCTGCCGTAAAACCAAGTGTTCAAGCTCTTCAACTGTTGACACGAGCACTTAAGAAGTGAACTTCAAGAATTTATTATAATTATAAACAAACGAATTTGCGGAGTGAACCGCTTTAATGAGGTTTCGGGATATTATCTTAACTTGTTGTTATGTTCTGTTAACTTTCATAACGGCCGAGCAATTTACAAGGAAATTTTACGTAGAAAGTCAGCCCATATAAACTACTTTAGAAAATAAGTAGAGGAATAATTGACGATACTCATCATCATCATCAGGTCTTTTTCAGTTAAAAGTTTTTCTTATCAGACCAGCGCCATACAGCCAGAAAAGTCAGAGGATTTGGCCTACACTCTCTGCTCAGGCTAATGGATCTGGTAGTACAGAGAGGGTCGTGCTCCTGCAGTGGAGACTAACAAAGACCTGATGATGATGAATAATATTAGAGTTTTTAAAACTTTGTAAGAGCCGACATAGATTTGAAATATCTTTGATATTAAATAATGTAAAATGGGTCTAACGACTTAACATGCCATCTAAAGCACGGAGAAACTCAAAATGTTGTGCGCCATGTGGGCGCTAATTTAAAAGCGAACCAAACCTGTGTTTGCTTTAATGCAACTTAAATAAAGTTTGGCCTAGACTCTCCACGCAGGCCAGACGGGTTGGAGAGGGCTCTTTGATGATTATAAGCTTTATTTAGCTTGTGATTCCTTAGTCGCCTTCTACGACATCCACGGGAAGACTTAGGGTGGTCCTATTCTACTTTGCCGGGAACTACGCAGCCATCTAACATAACTGCTCTGGCTAATATATGGCTCTAGTAATGCAAAGAGGGTCTTGCTCCTACAGTGGAGACTAAAAAGACCTGATGATGATTAGAATCTACTGTACAGAAAGTCATTCAGTTTTCACCAATAAATAGAATGATTCATGTGGAAGGTTAAATGTATATTTTATTTGTATTGCCTGCCGTCGCTAGTTATATTATAACTGAGCCATAGCAACATCTGGCTCGGTTTGCTACTAATATTGAAATTTTCGGTTGATTTACTGTAACAGTCATCAAATTGGTTCCTTGTTACCTCCGACTTGAGACCGTGTCGCTTAATGGAGATCCCCATTCAATGCGTTTAACAAGTTTGATTCATTAAAATGTCCCCTTGCAAGGTTCCGCTTTCACGGCGAATCCTTTAGCTAAGTTGGAAGGCATAAGCGATGGCGTTTACCAGAATGCTTTTTCTGATAATTTTCATTTAATTTTGTAGTCTTAGGTAGCTTACTAAAGTTACCTATTAAAGTAGTTTCATAAGTTTGATTCATTAAAATGTACCCTTGGAAGGTTCCGCTTTTACGGCAAATCCTTCAGACAAGAGGGAAGGCATAAGCGATGGCGTTCATCAGAACAATTTTTTAGTTTTAGGTCGTTCAGTGGAGATAACCGCAGAAAAAGCCATTGGCTTTAAGTCCGCCTTTACTCTGTATTGTGTATAAAGTTAAATAAATAAAAAAATAACTTCAACAACATGGTTACCAAAATAGTCGAGTCATTTTTTCGAGTTCACTGTGTAGTGTTTTGCAACCAGTGTTTCTTGAAGAACTAGATCAAATGATACATATTAATGAAAGCTGTGTAATGTACGAGTCTCCTTTTAAACATGACTTGACAACATTTGAATTACACGAAGTCTACCTCAACACTTTAAGTGTCCTCTACAAAAGCTCGTTCTTAAATTAAAGTCTTGACAGTGCTTGTCTCCAGTGCCTTGGGCCAAAACCGCGCGGCTGTAAGGGGCCATAGAAGGTCCGTTAGGCACGCTCCAGCGCTTATAGTTAACGAGCGTGATTTTCTTTCTACATTTCTCACATATAATTCCATAGCTGGGACCTAACCCTCTTCATTTTTTTGAGGACGAAATCCCTAAAATACACCTCGTTTTTAGGAATTTTCAGCTTGCCGTACTTGAGTTTACAAGTGGGTAAGTTATTTAAAGTAATTATTACTGGCTCTGTTGAAAAAGAGGACTAAAAAGATTATTATTGTAGACTTTTGTGAATATATTTGACTAAATTATTAACTCCCACGTCAAAAGTACGCGTCAAATAATGTTACTGTTAAAGGGTCTGGTTGAATAATTACGAAAATATTAGTCCCAAATTAAAATTATTTATGCTTTTATAGCAATTTACCCGCGATCTTGTCCGCGTAAAACTTCACTCTCTTTACACTCCCTCTTTTAATTGTGTTTAAGAGCATATACTAGTAGCATTTTTTCAATATGGTTTCCATACAAATGTATTTCTCTATTTTCTCGCTGATAAGTGATTCTAGAGCCACAATTCTTTTTTCATAAAATCTAATACTAAAATAGGAATGCCCCGTTTTTTAATTTTTTTCCAAAAAACTGTTTTTGTCCAAATTTTTTTCTTTGAAACATGTTTTTAGAAAAAAATAAAACATAGGGACATACCTTTTAGTAATAGATTGTATGTAAAAAGAATTGTGCCTCTAGAAGCAGTTTTCAGCGAGAAAATAGAGAAATACATTTGTATGGAAAACGCACTGCTAGTATACCCTCTTAATATTTCAAATTACAAAAGTCGGTCGGTAGTATTATAGATATCACTTTTCTTATAACAGGGGTTAAAAGCAAGACCAGAAAAAGAGGACGTACTCCCGACAAGAACACTCAGCCGAGAAGTGGCCGGCAGGCGGAATGTCACGCTAATTACTGCAAAATTGTTGCTTAGTTTTTCGAAAAACGGTCGGTAATAGTATAAATACTTTAAATATCACTCTTTTATAACAGTAGCTAAAAGGAAGTTGGAAAAAGAGGACGAACTTCCGACAAGAACACTCAGCCGAGAAGTGGCCGCAGACGAAATATTGCGTTAATACCACAACATTGTTGCTCAGTTTAAAAAAAATATATAATAAGATATTCGGTCGGTAATAGTATAAATAACACTCTTCTTATAACAGGAATAAAATGCAAAGCAAGAAAAAGAGGAAGTACTCTCCACAAGAACACTCAGCCGAGAAGTGGCCGCAGACGAAATATTGCGTTAACTACCACAACATTGTTGCTCAGTTTTAAAAAAATATATAATAAGATATTCGGTCGGTAATAGTATAAATAACACTCTTCTTATAACAGGAATAAAATGCAAAGCAAGAAAAAGAGGAAGTACTCTCCACAAGAACACTCAGCCAAGAAGTGGCCGCAGACGAAATATTGCGTTAACTAGGTACCACAACATTGTTGCTCAGTTTAAAAAAAAATATATAATAAGATATTCGGTCGGTAATAGTATAAATATCACTCTTCTTATAACAGGAGTAAAAAGCAAAGCAAGAAAAAGAGGAAGTACTCTCCACAAGAACACTCAGCCGAGAAGTGGCCGCAGACGAAATATTGCGTTAACTACCACAACATAGTTGCTCAGTTTTAAAAAAATATATAATAAGATATTCGGTCGGTAATAGTATAAATAACACTCTTCTTATAACAGGAATAAAATGCAAAGCAAGAAAAAGAGGAAGTACTCTCCACAAGAACACTCAGCCGAGAAGTGGCCGCAGACGAAATATTGCGTTAACTACCACAACATTGTTGCTCAGTTTTAAAAAAATATATAATAAGATATTCGGTCGGTAATAGTATAAATAACACTCTTCTTATAACAGGAATAAAATGCAAAGCAAGAAAAAGAGGAAGTACTCTCCACAAGAACACTCAGCCAAGAAGTGGCCGCAGACGAAATATTGCGTTAACTAGGTACCACAACATTGTTGCTCAGTTTAAAAAAAAATATATAATAAGATATTCGGTCGGTAATAGTATAAATATCACTCTTCTTATAACAGGAGTAAAAAGCAAAGCAAGAAAAAGAGGAAGTACTCTCCACAAGAACACTCAGCCGAGAAGTGGCCGCAGACGAAATATTGCGTTAACTACCACAACATAGTTGCTCAGTTTTAAAAAAATATATAATAAGATATTCGGTCGGTAATAGTATAAATAACACTCTTCTTATAACAGGAATAAAATGCAAAGCAAGAAAAAGAGGAAGTACTCTCCACAAGAACACTCAGCCGAGAAGTGGCCGGCAGGCGGATATCGCGCTCACTACCACAACATTGTTGCTCAGTTTTTCATGTTCAGTCGGGAGATACTTTAACGAGAGCTTTATTTAATTAAGTGAGCTGAACTCTAAGTGTCTGACCTCATTCCTACTTTATTCGTTAGTGTGGAATTTGTCTGATCATACATATGAATTGTTCGTAAAATATTTTTTTACTTACTTTCGCTCGATTTGCTTGCGTTAATTTCGTTTCCTTCAGAAACAGGTCTTTTTTTAAATAATTAGCGCCTGTTGTTCTCAGTATGCAAGTTTTCATAATGATTGGTTCAATAGATAAATCGTGAAAGCGTTAAAAAGGCACAAACTATTTGTTTGTGCCTTTGTAACGATTTCACGATTTTACACGACGCATACACAAGCAATTTTCATATATTAATTATTGCTTTTGCAAGAATGTTAAATAAAATAACAATAATAGTAATTATGTCATAAGGTATACTACAGACATAAAAAGTACTGGAATGGTTTTGCGAATGTTACACATTTACATAAAATTAATTTTATGAACTATTTATTTATTTAGAAAGTACTTATCAGCCAAAGAAAAAACGGTGGAGTTTCTCAAGTTGACACGTATTTGTATTATTTTTTTTCTATGTCTACGCCTAACTGCAGAGTAGTACGATTTTCATAATTCTTTTTTACAGAAAAGGATATACCCCGAATTCAGTTTCATGTAAAAAGGCAAAAAACAAAACTTGAGGTTAGAAAACAAAGCGGTGTGCGGTATATCGGTGGTTTAATTTTTTTGTTGCATAGTAACAACGATAAAACTTAAACCGTTATATGGTTACCGCGCTCGCTTGACTTAAAGAAAAAATTTCAACTTTTTGTCATCCTCACTATTCATAGATAAAATAGTTTATGAATAATCTTTACAAGACCGAAATAAAGTGGCCACTATCCTCCTTCAAAATGTTGATCGCAATATTTTGGGAGGTAATGAACTAATTTGTCCCGGCCATAATGGCCCAAATCTGCCCCTCAGCAAATGGGCCATACATAATAATGTAGATTAAGTGGGGAGTTGTGAGGTGTGCGGAATGGCGGGCCGTTGAGAAAATCGTGTCTTGCTTTCAAGTAATGAGTTTTTCAAATGCCTCGCGCTAACGACCAATCCCATTTGGTTGGTATTCATGTCATTGTGGCGGGTTGTTTGGTTTTTAGAATGGGGCATGAGATAACGCTGATGCATGTCATTTTCTTCACTTCAAAGCAGTCTATTGTAGTGTTTACACAACGATATGAAGGAAGGATTCCATATACATGGCGTCATGACATATTGACTAATTTGTTCTTTTTCTTTCTCGATAATATGTAAAAAGCGACAAGGCTACATCACAGTGCGACATAATCTTTTATTTCTTTCTTCTTTTTAATTATGGCTTCCACCAAGATTTCAGTGATTCTGCCAATGTCCAGTATAATGAGATACTAAGTATCGGTGTTGTACGGTATGTGGCATCAAAGATGGCGTATGTTCTTTGGCAGCGTCGTGGGAGATTTGGCGACAAATGTATACAAGACATTTAACAGTCTACTTTAACTATTTCACAAATTGTTCTCGAGCACGAGCATTTATAACACCAAACTACACCAATGTCATATTATAAAGTCCACTTAAATTAATTTGCAAAATTGTATAAGGCAAACGACAACTGAACTCCTTGACTTCCCACCAAAAACCTCCGACATAATCTTTGACTGTGGTTTATCGATGTATACTGAACTGTCAATCCTTTCTTCGTTTGTGTATCATTTGTTTAAATCCCAATTTCAACTAATATTATTAATGCGAAAGTGAGTTTATTTATTTGTTTATTTCGCTTTCACGCCGTAGCTATTGAACCGATCAAGGATGTTTTTCCGTCAGACGTAATAGGAATATATTGGAAAACCCACAACATTTCCTCGCAGATTTCTCGGCCACCTGATGAAACCTTATCTCTGTTCGGATAACGGAGCACGCCCAATATTGGAATCTAGACTAGCCTTCGGATCGAATTTGTTTGTTGACAGTATAGTATGCTTTTTTGCGATATATTTTTTTGGTATATAACGTAGTAATATTTCGTCAATGTCGTTCTATGTATGTTTAGTACTTGACCTGGTTGTTGACGTTTACAAGAAGGACAGAAATTATGAAACTGAATTTTAAAGATAGTGGAAGTTTTTTTCTCTAGACGTATAGGAACTTTGGGGCTAGCTCAATCTGTGTGATTTGTCCGTATATATTTATAATTATGTATTTATATTTATTTATATATTCGAAATCCCACAACATTTCCTCGCAGATTTCTCGGCCACCTGATGAGACTTTATCTCTGCTCGGATAACGCAGCACGCCCAATATTGGAATCTACTTAGACTAGCCTTCGGATCGAATTTGTTTGTTGACAGTCTAGTATGTTTTCTTGCGATATATTTTTTTGGTATATAACGTAGTAATATTTCGTCAATGTCGTTTTTTGTATGATTAAATAATAATGATACAATTTGAGCAGATCAAATTTACTTTTTGTCTGACCTGGTTGTTGAAGTTTACAAGAAGGACAGAAATTATGAAACTGAATTTTAAAGATAGTGGAAGGTTTTTTCTCTAGACGTATAGGAATATATTGGAAATCCCACAACATTTCCTCGCAGATTTCTCGGCCGCCTGATGAAACTTAATCTCTGCTTCGATAACGCAGCCCACGCTCCGTATTGGAATCTAGACTAGCTTTCAGATTAAATAAATTTGTTGACAGTCTTGCTTGTTTTTATGTGACACAATAAAATTTTGATACAGTACCTAAGCGGAACACATATTTCTAAAATGATATACTATGTTTTAAAGATAAACCAAAGTGCACAATCGTTTTAGATGTAATCAATGATAAATATCATAACGATAAGATTTCATCACATAGATATATGTCCTGTGGATGTTTACCTTCAGACGTAATAGAAATATATATTGGAAACCGCACAACATTTCCTCGCAGATTTCTCGGCCGCCAGATGAAACCTAATCTCTGTTCGGATAACGCAGCCCACGCTCCATATTGGAATCTAGACTAGCCTTCTGATCAAATTTGTTTGTTGACAGTCTACCTTGTTTTTCTGCTAGGTAATAAATTTGGAGGAATATGACATAGTAAAATTTCGTAATAAATCTTAGTTTGGAAGTTTCCATTCGATAAAATGTTTTCGACAAATAAAATAACGTAGTTCTAACTTGTACATTTACTGTTGTCTGACTACTTCGTCTGCGTTAGTTAAAGCTTATGGTTATGGCCTATATAGATTCTTGACGTGAAAGAATTATCAAAATTGAGTTACTATTTTTAAATTCTTCCATTACAAACAAACCATTAAATATGAATGCAATGTTGCAAGATATTAGAAAAATATAGAAATCTTCTTCTTCTTCCTTTACCCTATCCCACTTTTTTATGTGGGGTCGACACAGGATAAAAGAAAAAAAAAAGAAAAAAAAAGAAAAAAAAAATAGAAAAATCAGTAGAAAATATAGAAATATTGACCGCAAAAGCATTGAATTGTTAATTTAATATTTTCTTTTAATATTAGTATAGATATGGATAAATCATGTTAATGTCTATAGACTAAGCTAAAAGTTATCATTATCCAATAGGCACGTAATTTTTTTATTTGCTTAGTATAATCCTTAATAACCACAGTAAAAAAATATAAAAGAACTTTTAAAATATCTTAATTAACGACGAAGATGTGAAACTTTAAAGTTTAAATAAGTAAGAGAAGTCCGATATGGAGTAGTGACGTCATAGTCTATGTCATGCATACATTTGCCATATAAAATAGTGTTTTCGCTTGTGAGATAGACATATTTTCGTAAAATCATTTTATCTCGTTCGTTTCTCAACCAAATTTTATTCTGTTTTCACCTTTAATACTTTACTATCGAATATTTTTGGATAAACTGGTAAGATAACAGATATTTTTTTCATGCATATTCCCTATTCATAGAAGGGTTTTATGTTAGCCGCATAAAGTGACAGCTTGAAAAATCTGACAATAATGTTGGCCACGAGCACACACACAAGCAAAACTAAGTTAAATCCTGTCTTAAGTGACTTATTTTAAGTAACCACGTTGTTAAAATTGGAAAATTTTATAGGTTTATAATATACAATACTTATATAACATGTTAGTTTATATACCGGTACCAGGCCCAACGTGTCTTTGGAAACACCATTAGCAATTTATATCTTGTGTTTTTTTTGTTTTTCGTATGTGTAAGTGGCCAACACTGGTGTCAGATTTTTCAAGCTGCCTTAAGGCATCTGACATAGCTTAGCGACTGCCATCAACGACGACAGCCGGGACCAACGGCTTAACGTGCCTTCCGAAGCACGGAGGAGCT
The DNA here is from genome assembly GCA_963082605.1 of Rhodophaea formosa. Classification (NCBI taxonomy): domain Eukaryota; kingdom Metazoa; phylum Arthropoda; class Insecta; order Lepidoptera; family Pyralidae; genus Rhodophaea; species Rhodophaea formosa. The sequence continues at coordinate 20,624,297 of OY720205.1, read as the reverse complement.
CGAGATATTTTTATGCCACTTGCGGTCACCCATCCAAGTAGGGACTGCACCAGGGGTTGCTTAACATACGTAAGCGCTCACAGAGCTCACACCCACTGGACCATCGGGCTCCTATCATGTGTGATTAACAATCAATATATAAATATATGTAAGGACGCAAAATTATTGAGTACAAACACAGTTATCGAATAATACCCCACATTTACACACGAAAAACCTATAAAATATGTAGAATATTTCGCAGAGAGGCATTGAAAGAGCGATATAAAATCTGACGTCTTTACAAAATTCCCGCATACGATTCGGAATCCATCTGCAGCGAAGGTATGAGCTCAAAGCTGAATACGTATTCAAAAATACACCGAGTGTAAAATACGCCGTATGCGATTGGTATTCAATTCAACTCGCGTTCACTATTTATATTTGTGCTGTGAATAAAGTTGTTAAAATAAAAGCAATGCATTGCAAACCTACGGCTGATACCGAGTGTAACTCATGACCCGGCAATGTTATATTTAAAAACATAAATATTATAATATCACGTCTTTCTCCTTTGCGGGGTAGATAGAGCCTAGGTCTAAAAAAAACCTAAAGGCCACGTTTAGCATGTTGGTGTTCTTAGTGGGGAACGGAATCATAGTAGTGATGGGTTGCTAGCCGCATCGCCTATTGACATGATTCGTCACACCCGAATGGGTCCTCAATCGGCTTTTACGATCTTCGTGATAAGAGAAGCAGCTGGTACATTATATTTTCCTCGGAAAACAGTCAATTAGTAAGTAAAGCAACATGCAACATCGTTACAATGTGATTCCTCAGATATTCGCCCCTTCCCTTGATAGGTTTTTACGATTTACACGGGAAGAGAAACGAGTGGTACATTCTATGTTCTTTTTTCTCCCAGACCAGCATGGACAACTCTTTGTTTCCTGTCTTAAATTTTAAAAAGCTCAAGAACAAAAATCCTATGAGAGACGAAATCAAATTTAAAGCAGTGAAGCTCTCAAATGAACAAGAATAGTCGAAGTTTACAAACATCTCCCAAATTAGATGTTACATTCACTCAAAATTCCGTCGAAATGCTAACATTGTGTTCGGTAACTACATTATCTAGGAGACGGGATGCTGCAAAATAAACAAACGAACTTTCACGAATCTTAGATGAATATTTTGTCCGGGATACAGTGTTTAAGATTCTAGATGCGCCAGTGATTCATATTATAAGCTTCTTTAAACTGCTTGGACAAGTTAGTTAGACGTAATTATTGTTGTAAGGGAAAAAGAAAAATGATAACCTTCACGGATAATCAAAAAGCCAGACTAACGCAAAGTCATGTGAGTTCTTTTTGAATGTAAATGCTTCAGAAAAAACAAAAGTATGTATTACATAGTTCCGTCTAGACAATAATGTTTTCGGAATTAACTTAAAATTGGAATAAATCATGCTTTGAACGACACCAAATTCGTCGGAAATAGGCAAAGTTCCACAGAGTAACCAACCACTTCCAGTACACAACGTCCTCGGAACGAACTTTAAATTGGGATGTAACGGTGTGCATACAGCTCCGACGGTTTAATCTCCGCTGCATAATTTATGCCACGTGTTAGCAGATGCCATTAATTTTTGGTTTGAATTTCAAGTTGTATCGAGTTCGTCAATTTTGAACGCAAATTTTCTTAAATAGCGAGTGAAACAACATAATATATTTTTTCAATACATTAACTAACTAGCTGTTACCCGCGGCTTCGCTCGCGTGATATATAGCCTATGTCCTTCTCATTACCCTAACCTATGAATATGCAAAATTTCATCATAATCGATTCAGTAGTTTGGGCGTGAAAGCATAACCAACAAACTCACTTTCGCATTTATAATATTAGTTAGGAAATTAGGATTAGGATAACAATTTTCAGCTAAAAGTAACGAAAAAATTAAAATGATATAACACATTTGGGTAGGATTGTATATCACTCGTTTCTTGTATTTAAATTGTTTGATATGGATAGGAGACCTTGTTCAAAAAGTGACGCAAAAAAGGCTTGTTATAGTGATAGTTATTTCATAAAAAATCTCAAGATTTGCATCTACAGGAGAGAGCCTAGAAATATGCATCCGCATTGGAAGTAGCGGTCGTGAAAAAATTGGCGTCTGCCATATGATATTCTCTATACACAGAGTCATTAAAGTGATTGTACCTAAACAACACTCAAATGGAAGCTAAACTTTTTCAATTTGCGGTAGCTGTAGTGTATCAAAAAGTCATAGCCACATGACCTCATAACCGGACGTCATATGAAATGCAGCGCAAGTTAGATTGAGATGTAACTACAAAATCTGCGGCAACGCCAGTGTAACTAACAGTGATGAAACTGTATTTCTATAAGCGAAGTCGTTTACGTTAGGACGTAAACGACTTCGCTTATAGAGATATTTTTTAGTTTAGTTTGGCTATTTAGCTCTAAAATTTATTATTTTAGAGCTGAATAGCCAAACTTGTTAAATAACAGCAGCTCTGAATTATGTATCAAAAAGTCATAGCCTCATAGCTGCCTCAACCCGACGTCATATGAAATGCACTTTGACTAGATGAAATGCAGCGCAAGTTAGATTGAGAAGTAACGAGATTGTGGCAACGCTAGTGTAATAACATCTTCGCTTCTAGATACATAAATAACATTGATGTATCTAGAAGCGAAGTAATTAAAAGATGTAAAACTAAAATATCTGTTAAAACTGTAAATTGATAAATTTTTAAAATTACAGCAGCTATAGTGTATCAAAAAGTCATAGCTTTACAACCCCACGTCATATGAAATGCAGCGCAAGTTATATTGAGATGTAACGAGTCTCCAACGCCAGTAACGCCTAACATTGATGAGGCTGTATATACCAGCGACATAATTCAATCAAAGGTGTAAAACTACAATATCTCTCTCTTTTAAAACTGTAAACAGCTAAACTTTTTCAATTTTGCGACAGGTGTAATTTATCAAAAAGTTACAGCTACCTTTACCCGTCATAGTATGAAATGCAGCACAAGTTAGATTGAAATGTAACGAGTCTGCGGCAACACCAGTGTAACTAAAATTAATGAAACCGAAATAATTTAAAGGTGTAAAACCGAAATATCTCTTTAAATTGTGAATTGCTAAACTTTTTCAATTTGCGGTAGCTGTAGTTTATCAAAATGTCATAGCCACATAACGTCATCACGCGACGTCATATGAAATGCAGCACAAGTTAGATTGACATGTAAGGAGTCTGCAACGCAAGAGAAACTAACATTGATAAAACTGTATCTACCAGTGAAATAATTTAAACGCGTAAAACTAACATATCTCTTAAAAATGTTAATAGCTAAGCCTTTTCCATTTGCGGCAGGTGTGTATCAAAAAGTCACAACCTCATAGCTACCTCACCCCGACGTCATATGAAATGCAGCGCAAGTTAGATTGAGATGTAACGAGACTGCAACGCTAGTGTAACTAACGTTGATGAGACCGTATATACAAACGAAATAATATATTGGTGTAAAACTAAAATATCTCTTTAAATTATAAATGGCTAAACTTTATCAATGTGCGGTAACTGTAATAAATCAAAAAGTCATAGCCACAACCAGACGTGATGTGAAATGCAGCGCAAGTTAGATTGAGATGTAACGAGTCGGCGGCAAGCAGCCACTGTAACTAACATTGATGGAACTGTATGTACCTACATCCATCCATCCATCAGGTCCTTTTTAGTCTCCACTGTAGGAGCACGACCCTCTCTGTACTACCACAGCAATATATTAGCCAGGGTAGTCAGCGGATTTGGCCTACACTCTCCACGCTGGCCAGACGGGTTGGAGAGGTCTTTTTGATGTTTGTAAGCTTTGTTTAGCTTGTGTTTCCTAAGTCGCCTTTTACGACATCCACGGGAAGACTTAGAGTGGTCCTATTCTACTCTGCCGGGAACCACACGGCTACCTACAAGCGAATAAAAGCGGTAAAAAGCTAAACTTTTAAAATTACAGCAGCTGTAGTGTATAAAAAAGTCATAGCCACATAGCCTTACAACCCGACGTGTTATGAAATGCAGCGCAAGTTAGATTGAGATGTAACGAGTCTGCAACGCCAGTGTAACTAACATTGATGAGACTCAGACTCGTGTTTGGGAAATGGATGGGCTGAAGAGCGTATACTAGCAGTATTTTTTCAATATGGTTTCCATACAAATGTATTTCTCTATTTTCTCGTTGAAAACTGATTCTAGAGCCACTATTCTTTTTTCATAAAATCTAGTACTAAAATAGGAATGCCCCTATTTTTTATTTTTTCCAAAAAAACTGTTTTTGTACAATTTTTTATCTTTTAAACAGGTTTTTAGAAGAAAATAAAACATAGGGACATACCTATTTTAGGTATAGATTGTATGTAAAAAGAATTGTGCCTCTAGAAGCAGTTTTCAGCGAGAAAATAGAGAAATACATTTGTATGGTAAACGCATTGCTAGTATACCCTCTTTTTAAATTTATTACTCGACTGACCTGCCCAGAAAGAGGGTAATGTTTTTCTCGTCGTTAAATGTATGCTGCTGTATAAATATTTGTGTATGTGTGTAATACTATGGTACATTGTCAAGTTATCTTGTAGAACTATAGTTGAGAAACAAGACAAATTTATAATTATAATGAATGTAGTTTCTCACAAAATATATAATTTATACTGCATAGTTTAACTCAAACATTTTTTCTGTACTTACCATAATTTCTTAAAACTAAGCACTGTTCTGTTATTCCAACGTCTTATTCTCCAAGTCTTATCCAAACGAGACAGGCCTGTGGTGATCGCTAGTAAACGTAATAGATCTTTATTCAACAAAAAGCTTTTACCAAAACTTTGTAGTTGATTGGAGCCTCCTTTTAAGCTATACGCCTGTGCCAGGAGACCCCGCTCTTCCATACCATTGTTATTGGAACACACTAAAATAACTAAAATAATTATGCTAGAAAATCCCCATGAAATTTGTATGTCTGTCAAGTGTGTATGTTGGTCTTGTATGTCAGTCGGTCAGTTTATTTTAAGAAACCCATATGAAATTTGTCCGTCTGTCATGTAGGTATGTTGGCCTTGTATGTCAGTCGGACACTATCTTGTAAATGGCTGACACTATCAAATATAGCGAAGAATTCGATGAATTCTTATACCCCCTCCACAAATACAGTTGTAAAAAAATAATCACCGCTTATCTAAAAACTTTAGATTATACAGCCACTGAAAATTTACTTCAACCTAACATTTGACTGCAAAAACCCCAATCAATCCACCCACCACTACACATGATACAAACAACCCTCACACAATCACACACTACAACTCATCCACCTAACAAACACATCACACATACACATACACTAATTACTTTCACTCTTGCTCCCAAGTTAAGATGTAACAGCTATATAATTATTACAATTTAATTTAGATAGGATAGATTAGATAAGATATAAGCTCACTCAATAGAACTATACGAATGTTATTAGCAGTTAATGAAATGTCAGATATTAATCATCTACAATTTTACTGGCATAATCACAACTTTACTTTACAAGCACCAGCGACTAAAACATGTACTCCAAGGGTGGGGCCTAGTTACCTGTGGTACAGGCTCTTAGGAGACCTATTCAGGGACTAGACTCTTCACAAAGCTTACTAGGTTTAGTCAAAGGACAGCTTATCAAACTTACAAATGTTTATTTAGTATTAAGAACTCCTTTGTATTAGGTACCTATTGTGAAGAGTAAATAAAGAATTTATTTATTTATTTATTTATTTATTAATTAGCCCTGCAAACATAATAGCACAGACAGCCACACGAAAAGATACGTGATTCTTTTGGATTTATTTATGAAATCTCTGAGATTAGATACTGAATCCATATCGCTGAATTCGCTCACTAAAAACTTGTGACAAGATGATTTACTTTTAAACTTACCGATTCATTTGAGGTACACATACACAATACGAGAGACATCTGTAAAGCAAACCAATCGATTTCATCCCCCTAGCATTGTGCGACCTCCCCCCAAAGTCATTGTTTCAGTCGTTCAAACAAAAGTCCTTAGCGTTTTGTCTATCCTAACACAAATTAATGCCAGTATAGATACATACTTCACTTATGTAATTCTTATCTTGGTAAATACAATTTTGTAAATATTTTAAAAGTATATTATTGTCAATGCAGGGTTAATACACTAGTTATCTCGCGTGAGTATTACTGATAATTTGTTAGATTTTACTGCCATGCAAAAATATTAATTAAATTTTCCGGTCCAATGTTAACAATTCCATACGCAGCGCTTTTGCGCGCCAACATCGCGTCATCCTTTCGTACGAATGAAACATATACGTACAAATGTCACAACAAAACAATAAAAACCGGATATTTAAATAATTTAATGTATTGAGTTAGGTTTTATGTTAGTTATGTTGTTGTTACAAACATCAAAAGTTCTCTCCAACCCATCTGGCCAGCGTGGAGAGTGTAGGCCAAATCCTCTGTCTGCTCTGGCTAATAAGGCTCTGGTAGTACAGAGAGGGTCGTGCTCATGCAGTGGAGACTAAAAAGACCTGATGAAGATGAAGAAGAGTTATGCCACTCTAAGAAGCTTCTTCCTCTGAGCTATGTCAGTGACTTTAATTCTTCTACGGGTTTCCTCATTTCTGTACACTCTCATCTCGTACTCTCATTCTGTGTTTCTTAGAGAAACACCAAGCTAGCCCTCCGATAGTTCTTTGGGCGTCCTTGTCTTAATCTTGAAAATCGTAGAACAAACATTGCTGTCCATGACGTTAACTATCTACTCCTTAGAGGTTACTAGTGTCTATCTATGTACTCTAAGCATCCTCAGACGACAAAATAAGCCTAGTTACGAACATTACCACCCAATAACATTACTTGACAAAATATCCCCAAGAAGTTCGGGTCTTTCCGCTCTATCTGTATTCTCATTATTTGTTGTTTGAACGTACAAGTCCTTTGTTTCTTAATATTTTGCATTAACGAAATGAATGTAGGTATTAACTTTTGTCTCGCTGAAATACTACATTTGCAATATTTTATCAGGGACTCTAGCTTGCTTTGAAGTTGTTTGCTATTTTTTTAATTTTTTTTAATATATACAGACAAATCACACAGATTGAGCTAGCCCCAAAGTAAGTTCGAGACTTGTGTTATGGGATACTAACTCAACGATACTATATTTTATAATAGATACATATATAGATAAACATCCAAGACCCAGGTCAATCTGAAAAAGATCATTTTCCATCTTGACCTGACCGGGGATCGAACCCGGGACCTCCGTGCCGCAGGCAGGCGTGTTGACCGCTGCGTCACGGAGCTCTATTGAGTTTAATATCGTAATTTCTTATAGAAAGAAATTGTCTCAGAAGTTTTGACAAATAAATATAAGCTTTCAAGGTTTCTGTAGCTGAATGGAATAAAACAGAACCCTTATAGATTCGTCATGTCTGCCTGTCCGTATATCACTGCCATTTTATTCCAAAACTACCTTAAACTATTTTTTTCTCAAAGCCTGAAATTCGCTAGTTCGTGAAAGTGCTACGATTCGCACATACTTAGGGTTCCTTACAATATTTATTTATTTAAACTTTATTGCACAGTAAATAAAAGTACAATTGGCGGACTTAATGCCATAAGGTTTTCTCTACCAATCAACCATCGGACCAATCAGAAAATAAAGTGTGGCTGGTGCGTGGTTTGGTGATAAAAAATAATTAAAAGAGAAAAAAAAACAGTAATAATCAAACTGGATACATACGTAATTTTATAAAATTTAATTATAAATATTGTTTATTGATCATTAAATAAGCAAAGTATTAATAAATATTTACAAACTACATAATAATACTGACATATAACAAATAAAAATTACTTATACTACATTATATACTATTTAACTACAAAACCACGTGTCTTTTACTGATGTAACAGGCCGCATGAAGTAAATCTCTTCCATGCGACCGCTTTTGACCTCTTGTGAGGTTAACTTTACTTTTTCTTGCAAGTACCTACACATTTTTTTTTCTCAATTATCTGTGGTTTGAGGTTTTAGTGACAGACGGATATAAATGACGATTTTTTTTATCTATGCGGATATCAAAAGCTAACCTTAGGTCCTGTCACAAACTACGAAGCAGACACAATCCTTCCTAATCCTAATCCTATCTTAATCCTAACTATCCTATCCTAACTAATATTATAAATGCGAAAGTGAGTTTGTTTGTTACGCTTTCACGCCGTATCTGCTAAACCGGTCATCATGAAATTTTGCATACACATAGGTTAGGGTATTGAGAAGAACATAGGCTATATATGACGCGGGCGAAGCCGCGGGTAACAGCTAGTATACTATAACTAGTCTCAGACGACCGTGCCTTTTGTTTTTTTTTTGGCAATAGAGTCCATAGACAAATACTGGGGCGAGGGTAAAAATTATTATAAGTAACACAATTAAGTTTGAATTTCTATTGGGGGCCACAAATTTAAACTCAATTGACATGTAATCTATACCTTTAGGCAATGTTTCGGCAGTCAGTCCCTTTTGATTTTAAGTTATAGTAAACCTTAGAAGAAACGTTATTTATACAGCGTTGTATAACATCATTCGTTACGAAAATACGAAATGACTTAGAACGAAGCTACGGGGAAGCAAAAGATTGCTTTGTTTAGGAGGACACAATAGAGAGAAATTGAAAGACGTCGCGATAAGATAATGTTGACTGCTGGAATATTGCGAGTATACAATATGTTTAAACATTGGATAAAAAAGGTATCTATAGTAATGTTATAAAGAGAAAAGATTTGTTTGTTCGTTTGCATTGAATACGCTCTGAAACTACTGGACCAATTTTAAGATAGAAAGCTAATTCATCTGCAGGTGACGTAGGCTATAATATACGCGGACGAGGCCGCGAGAAATTTTCTGGAAAAAATTAAAATGAAAGTACAATGGGCGGGTCACGTTTGCCAAATGCATCAGGGCCGATAGGCCACTTTAGATCGAATGGACTCCTGAGTGTGGCGTGGTAATAGAAATTTGAATAGGAATGGTCAGATTAAGCGAAAAATAGAAAGGTATGGAAAGGAATAGGGGATATCCCTTATCCTTTCCCTCCATTGCCCAAAGGGGGACATGTAAGTTAATAAAAAAATAGCCCTACACACAAACATCCCGCTATAAATTGTGAACGGCAATCGATTTAGACTGCGATCAAATACAGTAACCCATTATAAACAAAATATGTAAATCGTCATTGGCAAGTCTTTCTTAGTCTCCACTGCAGGAGCATGAGCTCTGTATATATCAGCCAACAGTCAGAGGATTTGGCCTCCACGCTGGCCAGACGGGTTGGACAGGTCTCTTTTATGTTTGTGAGCTTTGTTTAGCTTAAAAATCTAAATGCTTAATGGATATTCTACACCATATTACAGACGAGCTCCAGGTAACGGATGAAAGACGATTGCATGCAGCGGAGATGAGAATGTTAAGGTGGATGAGTGGGGTGACTAGAAGGGATAGGATAAGGAATGAGTATGTGAGAGGTAGCACAAAAGTAGCCCCAATAATAGAAAAGCTTAAAAGTAATAGATTGGGATGGTACGGCCATGTTATGCGGAGGGAAGAGGACCATATTACTAGAAAAGTGCTGAATATGAAAGTTACTGGAAACCAGAATAGAGGCAGGCCTAAGAAAAGATGGATGGAGTGTGTGAAGGAGGATATGGGGAAAAAGAAGGTAACGAAGGATATGGCTCAAGATAGAGCAAAATGGAAGAAACTTACATGCTGTCCCGACCCCACATAAAGTGGGATAAGGTGAGGAAGAAGAAGATTACAGACGAGCTCCGTGGCGCAGCAGTCAACACGCCTGCCTGCGACTCGGATTGTCCCGGGTTCGATCCCCGGTCAGGTCAAGATGGAAAATGATCTTTTTCAAATTGACCTGGGTCTTGGATGTTTATCTATATAAGTATCTATTATAAAATATTATATCGTTGAGTTAGTATCCCATAACACAAGTCTTACTTTAGAACTTACTTTGGGGCCAGCTTAATCTGTGTGATTTGTCCGTATTTATTTATTTATTCATATTTCTTTTTGAAGAATATATAAATCTTAACTTGGATAAAAATGGTACATTCGTAGGGTTTCAGAAAACAACCCCGCAAAAATGCTGATCGTCGATCGCGACGTTTGGGAGTATGAAACAATGATGCGGGACAATAGGGAAATGAGGGAATCGGGGCGGATGGGCAGACGGGAGATTCGGGACAGATGATGTCATGACGTAGGGATTTTATTTACATACAAATTGGGTGGTTAGCAACTGATAAGATTTTGAGGGTTTTGTGGAAGAAACAAATGCGATGTGAAACAAAAAATATTCTTATAGTTCAGCTGGACTATTATGATGCTGCATCAGGTGTTCCATTTTTCGAAATCATTTCTACCTTATATGTTGCCCCGGTAACAAAAAAATTTTCATTCGAATTCGTCCAATATTTCCGGAGATAAACGTGAACATACATACATACAGACAGACGGACAAGAATTTCTAAAAAAAATTTTTGCTTTCTATTATTCTTTTTAAGTGTTCCTCTATCCATTTCAGTCAAAAAATACTAAATGTACAGACAAAATATTTTTACTGTTTTATTATGTGTATAGATTAGACAAATGTCAACTTAGTAACGACCACGAACACTGTAAAGTGTGTTATTTGTATAAATAATGTAATAAACGCGATAGAAACCGTATTTAATTAATTTTATTTAAATATGTGTTAAAATAAGTAGAAGTATTTGCCCGCGCCCGAAATCAAACCTAGTGCCTATCGTGTTACAGACACGTGTTAAACCACTGCGTCATGGGGATTGTCAATCAAACGAATCCGTCGTATGACAGACTAAAAAAAATAACTATATTGAATATTTTTACTATATCACATTTCAGGTGATCATTCATATCAATTACAACATCGAGATTTTTTCACTGGTTTTGGCTATATGCCAATAGGAATACATTGATTGGCTTTTTGCCAAATTCAGATTAAATGTTCCTCTGAACGAGTAAAACCTGACTTTTTTTTTAAATGTCTGCAGAAACCGCTATGTATGCGGATATTTATGAATGTTCTAAGAATTATTTTATTGGAATAAACTAAGACTTTTGAATCAAAATATGAAAAATACTGGATTCTCTGGTATTTACAATAAACTTCTTTAAGTAATCAATAGTTATAGGTATTATAGACCTCTGTATGTTTTGAGGTATGGAATTCTAAAGAATGTTATTCTTTTCCCACGGATTGTAAACGCCAGTCAAGGTAATGAGCGAAAGATTCATGTTACAAATGAGGTGTTGTGTTGTAAAGGGTTTGCTAACCGATGCAATTAGCAAACCCTCTTCATTTATTAGATTCTGTTTTCCACCTACCTATAATTTAATCGACCGCCATTAAGTCTTCCTCGGAATAAAATCGGTTTAGAGAAAGACGCGCGTACACCATCAATAAACCACCATCCGTATAAAAAATAAAGTATTAACCACAACCATAAACTACCGCCTCAAACTGTTGCGCGTTAGGATACACGCACATCAAACGCATTCGGCAATCGAACAAATAAGAAATTCGTTAGCCAAGAGACGCCAGAATCACCTGCCAATAAATTACCACCTATATTAACTACGCATAAAATAAAATAATCACAATCGGGTCAACATCAAATGAATAATATTAACCGCAACCGTAAAGTATATAACGCTTCAAATTTTCCTAGATTTTTCGTAGTCCAGTGAGGCCCCACTTAAATTTGAAGGAAAACGGAGAGATCGTTTAGAAAAATATTCTACGGGGCCTTAAATAAACCTACTATTTTATGAACAACTGTTTACAATTTAAAATAAGAAAATTAAGCTTTTCTTAGCTTTTTTCTCAACTTCCTTTTTATGTAAAATTCTAAGTAAAGCTTCTCGTCAATAATGAGAGCAGTTAATTAAAGGGTTATTTTTTATATTAAATAATTGATTACATTTTTTAATCATCAAGTTTTGTTTTTATAATCATTACTTTAAATATGTTTTCATTTTGCTATATTTCTGTTGACTTATGCGATAGATTTTTTATTTATTTATGAGTGGTACAACGCAATCTTTTTTTGAACCGGCTCCACGGTCCCATTTACCGTTACCGGAATCCTCGTTTCGTGTGCGATTGCTATGTATTAAGTGTCCGGAAGTTTTTATTTAATAAAATAAAAAAATTATTACGTTTATTTCAGACTTATTTGTCCGATTATAACATATACGAATATCAAAAAATATTTATTTGTAGACATCCGAAATAAATAATTCATTTGAGACCTAAATAATATAAGTAAGTATAAAACGTTATTTGCATCTGGTGAATGCACGCTTTTACTAATACACTGCAGGAATGAAGAATAGCCCGTGCTCGATCATCAGAGCTTAGACATTATGCGTTTTTATGACAGCTTTTATTTTATAGTAGGTACCTATCTGATTTAAAAGATTTACATACTCTTAGGGCATTTATACTTTAGGAGAATGTTAATTATCTCTGTTAACAGATAATCGTTTTACAGCTTTTGATACAGCGCAATATTTTATGCTCGTACTTCGAGCATTATAAGATTTAATTTTATTAAGATTTTATAAACTATTCCTCTAAGCAATGATGCAACTTTAATATTCTGCAACGTTATAGCGTGTATTCTTAGTCATTATTTGTTGTATATAAAAAATAATGACTAAGAATACACGCTGCCCAACCGAAACCAAATAATAATAAATATATAGAGACAAATCACACAGATTGAGCTTGACCTACAGTAAGTTTTTTCATATGGATTGGATGCTGAAGTCTGTTTTTCAACTTGTATGCTGTTCTCTATAGCCATGTACAGGTCTTTTCCTGAGGGACTAATGCTAGATTTTCGAAAAAAAAAACAGTTTTTTCTCACCGTTATCATCATTTCGTGTAGGTGACACACACCGTAAAGGATGGACAGGATTTCACTAACATATTGTGTATGCTTATAATTAATTTTGATAAGAGCCAGCTTCTGACTCTACCATTAAACTACGAGTAGCTTAACGAGATAATAATAATACGAAGAGTCTTGACCAACATCTAAAGAGGCTTTCGCTAGATGGCTGGATCAAGGGACAGATACAGAAGGCAGTACTCTTGGATACGGCACGTATTGTCAGAAGGTTTCTTTCTCTGGTGCCCTGACCGCTGGTAGCTTGAGCCTTGCTCCGCTGCTGGCGGCACTCTAGGTTTAGGTTTTTATAAAGTTTTTATGTTTTGTATTATATTTTTATATTTTACTTTTTATGTCAATTTTATTAAAACCTAAATTTAAGATAAAAGAAATAACTAAAGAGAATAATACGAATATATTATTTGATTTATTTGATTGTATACATATGAAGATCATAATAATATATTAAATTTATTATTGTTCCATTACTCTCATGATTTAACGAGGTTTCCATTGATTTAGCGAGTCTCCTCACCTTCCAATTATTTGTAAATAAATGTGAAATGTCATAGTTTCCACCCAAATAATTTGCTTCTTGTTTTACTTTGAGCAAAACCCAATTGGCCCAACGCCACATTCGCTATCCAATTGAACATTAATATTAGTTTATTATCAGTAAGCCGCGACTGCGTATCTTCAATCTATTTACGATACACGTCTAAAAACAAAAAACTTTTCATCCTTACCTCTTAAAATATAAAGGTCAGAATAGTTAAAAGTAGTAAGTTTTTAGACGTGTTGCCGTACAATAACAAATGTCATATATTGTTATAATATTAATGTGCTGTCGTTTCGAAATATCTTAAATACATTGTTTGTTTATTGTTTAGGAGTAGGTTAAGTGCCGTTTGTGTTAAGATTAAAATGTATTTGACGGCCTTCCTAGTGCATTGTTGTAGCATGTTATGCTAGATTCCGGATCCGCTCTTCATACTACATACAGACATACATACAATTGAGTCTTTTCCCTTGCGGAGTAATCAGTACCTAGGTCTTTAACCTCTAAGAGCTATTTTAGCAGGTTGGTGGCCGTATAGTTAGAAAGCAGAATCAAAATGGTGGTTGCAAGGCGCATCAAGGAATTTTTTTTGTTCTTCGTTATCGCCTCATAGCATAGTCATTGAAGAGGGATTATTCTTCAGCGACATAGGTAAAGCCCTCTATGCGAATATGGCATTCAATATAAATCTTATTATAGCAAAAATTCAACCGCCAAAATCCAAAAAATCAAACATAGTTTTCTGGGTGGATTTTTTCCCAATTTATATGTGACCTACTTTGATATAACCTTTCTCATAAAGTAATGCGTAGTCGTAGATAAAAAATATACTTGACTAGGCTTGACTACCACCTCCATTTTTTCGTCGGTTAAATATCATCATAACGTTTGTATAAAAAATACGTTTTGGTATCAACTGTCTTATGACAGTAGCAGTTTTTGCGATCCTCTCCTATACAGTACTTGTACTTATGTACTTGTATTAATGACTTGTACTTGCATAATTGTATTATAAACTATCAATCAACTTTTGTAACAAGAATAAAGAACCAAGATTGTATTTTAAAATTCATTCATACGCTTGTCTGAGAATGTAGACCATTCTGGTGCCGCACAGGGACACGTATTTCACAACGAATCGCGATACAACGAATCTTCTGCATTTTTCTATGTCATGCTTGTTTACCGGTACATGAGAGTTTCCTTGTCGCGCAGATACGAGTATTTTATTCCAACAAATCGTTTATAGTCAATCATTTGAAAAATATTCTTTCTTCCGTGAGGCGACGCCTTGGTTGTCTATGCTAGTATCCAATTTACACATGTATGTTATTATCTCTTGAATTTAAAGCAAAATACTTTGGAAATCAAGGGTCAAAACTTTTAGTTTCAGCTGTGTGGAGATATTTAATCACCATCATTCTTCTAATATACCTATATAACTAACAGCCCTCCCCGACTGGGCCCGGGCACGTCTTATACCTAGAAAACTTCCTCATGAATCACTCTATCTATTGGTAAAAACCACATAAAAAATCAGCGCAGTGGTGTTTAAGTTTATCGCGAACAGACAGACGCTTTCTATTATAATATATGACATATATATCCATATATGTCTTTGTTTTCTTATGATTTCCCGTTGCAAAGACAGAACAGATTGTTATGAAGGACATAGGGAACTTTAACTAAAATAATGTGACGAAGGGATCTCATTCAGTTTTCAGCACTCAACAGTGCACAATGTCATTATTTTCTTCTTTCGAGTCGTAGATGGCTAGTTTTATATTTGCTTTGACCAGAAGCTTCCAACTGAGACTGCCCGGTCATTTGCCTGGTTTAGGTATATTTGGGTGCAGGAAGCTGAACATTCAGGACACACCGATATAATAGATCCTTGGACGGGCAGCAGAAAACCCCCACCTAACTAAGTTTTCCTGGCATCTTGCAGACACCAGCGCGGAGTCTGTTTAAAGACCTCGAAACTGGCCAGGGCATATCGCGTATAT
Organism: Rhodophaea formosa; assembly: GCA_963082605.1. Lineage (NCBI taxonomy): Eukaryota > Metazoa > Arthropoda > Insecta > Lepidoptera > Pyralidae > Rhodophaea > Rhodophaea formosa. The sequence goes on along the minus strand of OY720205.1, from coordinate 20,608,657 downwards.
CATTATCGTTGGTTGCTGTTGTTCGCTACATCGAACCCATTGCATCAAAGGTTTTTAATGTTAGTCCACATCGACCCCATCGGCCCCCTAACAATATCGTCCTTGCAAAGGTACAAGCAAGACCCCTAATATCCCTTGAGAGTCAATTCCAGTTGTGTAAAAATCTAATTATCAACCAAATTTTCCAGCAAACAAAATCCCTTCACCTTAAGTTTTTAACTCGCTATCAAATTAATGACCCGCTTATCAGGTCCATCTAAATCGGTTTTATGTTCTAAATACAATTAATTAAGGAAAAATGCTGGAACCGGAAAGCGTTATAAATAACGCGACTGTTGATAAACATCAACACTTGTTTCGGAAAAGATTGAAGTTTGAAATGGTTGTAGCATTCTTTAAAATAATCCATTTATAGCTTGTCGCCCTTCGAGCAACACGGCCTCCGTACCGGACGGAGGGAGTGGGCAAAGCGACAATTTACTATGACAATTTTTCTGGCGTTTTTTGCGGGGGGAAATGTGCACACAAGTTTAGTTCTGCACACCTACATACAAAACTTAAACTGTCACTTGATAGTAATTATGACATTGTCACAAAAAATGACATAAAAAGAAAAAATAATTTGTGTACAGATGAGTCACAGAACTAACACATAGACATGCATATGCCTAATTTTGGCTTGTACCTTGACAGAGGGGAATGCAGCGTATGGCTACTCCCTTCCGTGTTGCTCGAAGTTGTCGCCCTGTTATACTTAGGCATCGCCTCCACAAGTAAGAGAATCGCGACGATTTTATCGACGTGCCACCTATTTCCATACATTCCCTTAGCATGTGTCTACACTACACACGGCGATGTTATCGCCGCGATGCGACGTGTGGCAGAGTGCGAGCGAATGTCAATCTTATCACCTCTATAATAGACTATTTAAATAATATAAGAAGCGGGGACTCGTCGCGATTCTTTCGCTTGTGGAGGCATTCCCTTACAAATTAAAATCCTCTAGATATAGAGAAGAAGTAAAGTTGTAATACAACTTCCCTAAATTTCTTCAGATTTTACGTCTCGAATAATTATAGTCAAACTTCACTTCAAGCAGGTTTCTTAAACCAAAAATTATACACAGAATAAGAATTTAATGAAGCAGAAGCGGCAACTGTCGCACATTTTGTGTAGTGACCGCGACAACAGTCGTGTTGCGACCTGTCATTTTATACAAAATACGCGACATTTGTCGATGCCACCAAACTTCAGTGTTGTTTTTCATTGACAGTTATGAGAAGAAGGTCCACTTAACTGTTTTTTGGACAAAAATAAATAAATTCGGAGCTTAGTCAATGCAAACAAACAGACAATAATTTTTTTCCGCTTTATAATATAAGTATGGATTAAAATTATTAAATGAAGGCAGCGTGCGTCGTGTCTAGTAGCTGTTATTGAGATACAAGATTGGCAGTTCTTGCTGCTTGTCAAATTCTCTCATGGGACCCACAGTTCACTGCTGTCAATTTGTGGCAAGCATTTCAGAAAACCCACTCAATAAATGGTATTCAAAGGAGCATAAAATATTTCTTCACTTGAAGAAAAAAAAGATTTGTCAAAAATAAATTTATCGTTACATTCCTAGACACTGTTAACCTAAAAGCAATAGCTCAATCAACGCTAAACCAAACAATTAATTAAAAGAACAAAAGCACCTGTTCTAAACTTTCAATACATTTGGCACAAAACTCAGACCGCGTCCGATCGTATTTCCGAATAGAATACTAATAACAGACATTTTATTGTCTGTCTGTAAGTGGGTCGGCCACAGCTGACGGCGATAATTCTTAGCCGAGACTTAGCTATTAGGTGATAAGCTTCTGGGTTTAATTATCTGTGACGCTTTTGTTTTTTAGTGGCCTATTGTCTTTGTTTTGAGCAATAAAAGGTGAATGATGTGTGACTGATGACTGTAGTTTAATTTGTTGGCGACGCATTAAAACAGATAGATAACAAAATTTAAAAATAATATAAACAAAAAGTATGCACTTTGAGTTAAATTATTTTGTGTGCTTCCGCCACCAGTAATTCGTGCAAACTATTGCTGGCCAGCGTCCACCCACTACTGTTAGTCCCGTCGTGCCCGCCACGCATGCGACCCTTGCCGATGTTGCTGCATCTGTTGAGGCTGCAGCGACATCGGCCGTCGTGTTTGCGACACGTTTTTCACTCAAATTCAACTTAAAGTGCATGTAACTTTGACTTTCGCAAAGTAATATCGATCGTTTATTAATTATACTTATAAACGATCCTCATAGATCACTCTATGTATTTCTGAAAACTGCATTTTAATCCATTGAGAGTCTAATCAAACATACAGCGGAAGCGACTACAATTTACACTATGTTAGGAAAAGGACTTACTTAGATAAACAACTTAGACCCAGGCTAATCTGAAAAAGATTGTTTACCCCATGATCAACTGAAACTTATCGTACCATATCATTCTAAGAGTTCCGTAGATGTGAAAGGACATTACTAATAATAGAAAAGTGCCAAAATGGGTTTTATGAATATTGTCCGTATCGAGGAGAACGTAAGATCGTACCGCCTAACAGTAAATGATTAAGTATTCACATATCAAGTTTTCATTGTTTTTAAGATGTATTCTGCTATTCGGGGCGGAGACAAGTCCAACGAATCAATAACCATGAAAATTGGTTCAGCAGATCTCGAGTTATAAGTGTTGTAACAAACCCGTCTTTGTTATATATATATATATATATATATATAGATAATTATCTATAGACGAAAAAACATACAAGGGAGGAGAGTTTTTTTCTCTGTGGACAAATTGAAAATATATATAGTATATATAATATATAGTTCGAAGGAAACATGGATGTAAAGTGCAGTATTGGATTCGCAAATTCAGAGACATTGTACAGCAAAATACTTAGTAGCTATGTTGCCGATTCAAAGTCTATAATCATGAGTTGTTTGAATTACAAAATGCGAACAACGTAAAAATCGTTACTATTGATGTTGATTGCGTTTTAATTACAAATAAAAAACTGGCAACTCAAAGTAAACATCACATTTGTTTCAGATTTATGAAGACCTCTCACGAGTTTGGCCTCTAAAACCATAATAAAATTTGTTAAAACTATCGCAAGAACTATTAATGATTCGAAATAGGCAGACACTAATAATAAAGAAAAAAGAAACTTCAATGGAGTAGAAATGTACGATAAAAAGATAAAGGCATCTTAGGGTGAGTCGAGACCAAGTACCTAATTTAGATTTACAAAATTTTGTATGCGATGCGAATATTTAAAAACATACATATAAATACCTGTTAATGCATATAAACTATAAAAAGCATTTACCGTCATGATATGTATTGAAGTATCAATATTAAACCTATACAAATACAATAAATACCTATAAACATTATGTTCTATAAAAAAATTTAAAAAACAACTTCTAATAAATCAGCGTAATCAGCTAATAAATCATTCAATACAGAATGCGTATAATCTAGGTTTTGGTACCTCTACAAAGCTAGGAATGTCTTATCGCTCGCAAACTGCAAAGAATTTTTATAAACATTAAGACAATAAAATATATAACAACGGGTTACGCATGTAAATAGTCAGCTACTGGCTGACATGTTTCGACCTCATCCGGAAAAAATATTTAGGCAGCCCTCACTAACAAACCTAGCGAAACTGACATATATCATTCCCTTCTTCTTCTTCTTATTTAAGAGCTTTGTAGCTCTTGTCGATGGAGTACACGCCAAACTTCTCTATCCTCTGCTTTAGACTTTAGTTCTTGATACGACATGACACCAGCCTTTTTCTTTAGTTGATCAACAAAACTTTTTCTTGGTCTCCCAGGACCTTTCCTTCCTTTTACCTTACCCTCCAGTATGTTTTTAAAGAAGGCATCATGTCGTATCAAGTGACCAATCATCCTACCCCTCCTATTCTCTATTTCGTTTATCAGTCTTCTTTTCTCTCCTACAATTTCCAGCACCTCTTCATTACTTTTTCGTTCTATCCAACTGATTTTTTCCATCCTTCTCCAGCACCACATTTCAAAGGCAGCTAGCCTTTCATTGTCCCTCTGTGTGAGTGTCCACGTTTCACATCCATATAAAGCTATGCTCCAGATCTAGGTTTTTATAGTTTTTTTATCATTCCCACAGTGCAAAATACATGAAAGTCCCCAAGCCCAGCGCCATCTGTGTGTGTATTTAGGTAGCGTAGTGCAGAATAAAACGGTCTATTCACACTACAAACGAGGCTAGTAAACAGCTGACTCCATACATCATTCTCACAATGCGAAAACCATGAATGTCCAGAAAGCAATTAATTAAGCTAATCTATTTCATTTCCCGCCATTGCTACCACGTTTTTCTATCGATAAAAGGGGGTACAATAAAACGCCTTCATAAATTAAACGCACGAGCATTGAAGTATTCGGTCCAGTTTATGAGATGTGAGCGGACGAACACAGCTATGAGCTAGGGAGATACTAGTTTTTTAAAGCGACTTTAAGATAAGCAAGTATTTTTTTATAATATACTTATAAAGAAACGTTTCATAAATTTATCGCAAGAGCATTGGATCAAAGGGTTCTGTAAATAAATATACTTATGAAGAGTAGAGGCATCTGGTCCCAAAATTTTTCCAAAAGTGAGCTTGATGTACAATAATATAACCAAGAGCTAGGTCATTCAGTACTGAAAGGCACTCAGGTGGGGTCGAAGAAGGAATGTTTAATTATGATGTCTCGGGTAGAAAATAGTTTTAAGTCAACTAGGCAAACTGCAGTTTATGTTATTAAACGCAAGTATTTGATAACATTTTGTTTCAAGACAATATAAATTCCGCTCACGCTACCGCTCAACTTCTGTTCTAAAAACACTAAAAACGAAATATTGGCCCAGATATTGTCAAAGTTAAAAATTCAAATGTTAATTTAATATAAGTTGCTCAGAACACTTATTAATTGTCATACATATATTATTTACAATTGCCAAATTAAAACGATTTTAATGGTGGAACAGGAATCGGAAACGGATCTCGAGAAATTCTATTTAAATATGCAACATAATTTAGTAATTCAGTCGAGAACCCTATTAATAAAGCCATTGGAGGAGGTCTTACAGTTACAATGTTAAATTTGGTATTAATCATAAGTTAATAAATCTTTCTAAATTTTATGTACTGTTCCAAACGCTCGTAACTAAAACCACACCGATTATTTAGATTAGGCACGTGGAAAGACAAAAAACTAAAAGATTGGCCAAGCGACTGCCGAATTGAAACACTTTGAAGAGATTTAACGACGAAAGAGACACGAGATACGCTTTGTTTCATTACAATCAATACAATGTGAAATTTGATATAATTCATAAGTTAATAAATATTTCTTTGTTTTATGTACTGTTTCTAATCAATCATATGTATGTACTTGTAAAAAATTGCTCCCGCTACGCTCGTAACTTAAGCCACACCGATCATTTAGATTAGGCACGTGGAAAGACGAAAAACTAAAAGATTGGCCAAGCGACTGCCGAATTTAAACGCTTTGAAGAGATTTAATGACGAAAGAGACACGACATACACTTTGTTTCATTACAATGTGAAATTTGATATAATTCATAAGTTTAGCTCCCGCTACGCTCGTAACTTAAGCCACACCGATCATTTAGATAAGGCACGTGGAAAGACGAAAAACTAAAAGATTGGCCAAGCAACTGCCGAATTTAAACGCTTTGAAGAGATTTAACGACGAAACGAGATGAGGATACGCTTTGTTTCATTACGATGAACTGAATGTGTCATTTGTTCGGTTTTATAGATCTTTGGACGGATAAAAGGCTATCGGAATTATTTTTCACACGACTGCCCAAAAAAAGAGAGTTATGTTTTCAGAGTTAATGTACGAAGATACATAAGCAAGGTTTATTTTATTTCTGATCAACTTCATAGATCTTAGAATAATTAGGATAAGCCCTTGAGAAATATAACAGTGACGCAAATAACAATCCATGCAAACGTGTTACGACACTAGCCCACGCACACATCGGCAGTAAAAAGTCCATGCAGTATTCTGTTTGAAACCCACTCTTCCAACCTACTGTTGCCGTTGCCGCACACATAACGTAAAAAGTAAGCGTCACTTGTGAAATAGATAGATGCATTATTTATTTGTTCTCTGCAACACACAAGCTGCATGCAAAATACAATATAGATTTGAAAATGGTACAGTTAAATATGACTCAATAAGTACCGGTCCAAAATATTCCTAGAGTATACATGATGTACAAGATGCCTTTAAATAAATTTGAATGTAATCGTCTCGTCTTATCCCGAGTAATGATCCAAAATGATAAAATGTTTAAGGCTTTAAACTTAAAAAGCAAGTGTTTTGAATTCACTTAGATTTTTATGAACTAGTGAGAATGAGGCTTTTTGTCTCATCATCATCATCAGGTCTTTCTAGTCTCCACTGCAGGAGCACGATTCTCTCTGTACTATCGGAGCCATATACTAGCCTGAGTAGTCAGAGGATTTGGCCTACACTCTCCACGCTGGCCAGACGGGTTGGAGAGGTCTCTTTGATGTAAATAAGCTTTGTTTAGCTTGTGTTTCCTTAGTCGCCTTTTACGACATCCATTTATGACTTGGAGTGGTCCTATTCTACTCTGCCGGGAATAACACGGCTTTAAGTCTCTATTATAACTATTAACATAAGATTAACAGTTAAAATGCTATGCACAATAGTGTGCCATAGTAAAAGTAATTAATGTTGTATTGAATTTGACTTCGGCCAGCCGTACCTTTTCTAACATTATTTTCTATATCTATTATAACTATTAACAGAAGATTAACAGTTATATTGCTTTGCAGAATAGTGTGCCGTAATAAAAGTAATTAATACATTTAAGTGATGTATTGAATTTTACTTCGGTCTGCCATATCTTTTCTAACATTATTTATAATCTGATAAACAACGTATACTCATTTATTAGTCTTGAGAGCTACAACAAACTTTCTTATGTTTTCAATTTTCAACATGAATGAATCTTCATTACCTACATCCCATTCACTCTCTCTGCTATCAAGTTCAACAATATAAAATCTGATAAAAACTTTCCTCCAAATGATAAAAAGTTCTAGCGTCTTACTTGTAACGTATTTTAAAATTTTGCAACCAGGGCCATTTCATTAATTGGGCGGCAAATCAATAGATTTGCCACCCAATTAACGAAAGAAAACGCTAAGGTGCTTTGGGTAAAAACTATAAAAGAGACTTGACTACAATAGCGACCGTGAATTCTGCTGTCTGCTGTATGTAAGAGTCAGCAAAATGCCAGCACTAAAAACTTAACGAAATGCTTAGCTAGACTCCATATCCGCTGACTTTAGTAACTATTAAAAAAAATTTCACCGATAAACTTTTGACCTGGTTCTGCATACCTTATTTTTAATACTTGTTCTTTTTAAAGCCTGTCACTGCATCAATGCCTACCTTCTGCTAAGTTACTAAAGGAAATGGGAAAGACCTTTACCAACCAGTGAAACAGACCATGTTGAATAAATAAATCATACATAAATAACCATAACGATTGTTTAATACCAAAATGTGTCAGTCACTAAATATGACTATGCATTCATTTTAAGCACTTATAAGCCACTCTAGAATTCCATTCCACCCCGGGTCATGTACTCTATGCTAAATACACCCCCAGGCTTACTCTCGACACACAAATCACGTAGAGCAAAACAAAGAACACTTACCAATTCACGTTTGGACACTCGACCTAAAAACTGTCGTTTACCTGCGAAGAAAAACACAATTTATTGCTTCTGCGAACTCTCACAGTATTTTAACTTATTTGTGCGAAAATCGGGATTTTTGTGCAAAAGAAATAAAAGTATCGCGCAATATTTGCTGAAGGACAATTTACGTTTGCTCGAAAAATTATGATGTGTGGAAATTTTACTTTCCTGAATGAATTTGTTTGATTACTGTGCCCAAATATTTTTAGAATGAATTTTTACTTTGGTGTATCAATAAGACTTTAATTACTTTTAACGCGTATTTTTGAGGATTACGGCAATAGGTATACAAGAACACAATTCGTAAATAGCATTATACTTATGGCATTAGGCTCAATCGATAGGTGCTGAAAAAGCCATGACAATGTTACTATATTGTACTACCCAACGGGATAGATACCTATTTCCAGAATGAACTAAATTTCTACACAAGTTCACGAGATTCGAGTAATCGATCAAAAGAAACCATAAATCAGGCGAAATGTAGAAAATCCCGTATTCCCGCCAACGCTTAGACGGGAAGATAGACTGGTGTCACAACCAAATATATTGTTTTAGCACCAATTTTATTCGTACTTTTCCTCGTTTTTCTACGCAGGATCCGTCGGACAATATTTAAGTGCTAAGCTCTCGTCAGAGTCATTGAGTGGTAAGAAACGCCAACAATGGCTAGTTTTGGCAGGAATAATAAGAGAGAAGTTTGCTATCTCCATTTCACTCACTAATGATCACAGAGCAGGGAATGGCCCGCTCGCGGGCTTCTAGAGACGCCTTTTTGACACATATCATACGAAACAAACGTGTCAGGGGCGCTACCGTTTACACAGTACTGGTTACACGTTTACCGTTCTCACAGCACATTGGGCATTTTTACGTTTTTTGAGCAGTTAAATAAATAAATATAAATATGGTAAACGATAGAAGATTATGGAGAAAGTCCAGGCGACCCCAAATAGGGATAAGGCGAGGAAGAAGAAGAACTGACAGGCCGAGTATGCGACTTTTGCCTACTACCCAGGCACGGGATGACACGCGCTTTTCTTCTTCTTAGCGTTTCGATGGCAAAACCATTAAATTGTTGCAGCCCAGAAATTAGCCACCCCAATCGCGTTGTCGGTGGCATCCATTAGGGCCTGCTGCGTGCAGTTGTTCGGGGACGCAGAGCACGAGGTCAGGTGGGCCATTGTTTGCAACACACAAACAGCCCAAGTCTGTGACATCAGAAAACCTCCATCTGGACATATTTTCTTTGCTCCGACCGACCTGTGTCCGAAGTCTATTTAAAGACTTCCAGGTTAGCCATGGTAGTTTATGCCCAGGAGGAAGGTTCTCTTCTGGTGGAACAAATGGGTTTGGCAGAGAGACTCCTTCACTCCATAGCTTGCACCTAGCTTTCGATGGCTCCATGGACAAAGGCTCAATACACTTGGTGAAACTGTAGCGACTTTTGAGCCTTGGTAGCACAGGGATATGCCCATGCAAGGGATGCCGTGTGTCGGTTTCCATTTTGGTCCTCTCTGAGGAATTTGCCACAGACCTACGGACGGATGGCGGCGCTATACCAGCCAGTGGGTACAGCAGCCTTACCGGGGTCGGCTTTTATGAATACTGTCATGACTAGCAGGGCGCGAGCAACATTCCGTGTTCTGAGCTTATGATATATCCACTATTGCGCGGGTTGATAGCCTCACGATGTTTTTCTTTATCAGCGCAGTAGCGGTCGATCAAATGACCGCACGTAAGTCTATGCGTTACAAATTCTAATGTACAGCTATACGTTTACGCTAAACGTAGCCTTTGGATCTTATAGCCATAGGGGTCTGTCTACCCCGTAAGGCGTTTAACGTGATATTGTGTTTGTAAATCCATCACTATTTAGATGCCATTTCGTACTCCGCTAAACGAGTCTTTTGGGTTCTAACGCTTTAGACTCTGTCTCTGTGTGTAGAGACATTATATTAAGTATGCATAGTGGCCTAACAGTGAATTCATAACACTGACATACATACCCTGCCTCGCCGCTTTGGCTGCAGGCCAGGTCACCTGTTGCGGTTCCTTTATCTAAGCCAACTGGAGATCGTCCGATAAATCAGCTGACATTATAGTGCATTGGATTTTTTGACCGATTGAGCACGTAGCGTCTCCGCTTCAGCTTTAATAAAAATCTGTTCGTATAAAAGGCAGCCGGTACTGACTGATCTATCAACACTCAGCTGAAACCACTTAAAGGATTGCGCTAAAAATTTGGCACGCAATAATTACTATGACATTTGCTAAGAAAGAATTTTCCAAAAGTCATCCTAAGGGAGTGAAACCAAAGTTTGTTAATATTGACTCAACTGTGATACCAGCTACTTAGTTATTGTATATGACCGGCTGTTCTCCTCTACAGGCATTTGTTAACCGATTCTCGATAGGTTTTGAGAGCAGCTTCGACGGTTAAAAATAACTTTTCCTCGATTTAGTCTTTAGATATCTTTCATATTCGCAGAAACAGGCACAACAGACATAATTATCATTTGGTCTGACGCTTACGATAATTCTTATTCATATGTACAAGTCAGCTCATCTGTAGCGGTTTATTCATCTAAACCAACTGAATATCAACCGATAAATCTACTGATATTATACATGCAGTGGACTTTTTGACCGAACGAGCGCGCTGCGCGATGCGTCTCAGTTTCAGATTAGGCAAAAAAAAACGTACTGGTAGTCTATTCTGGCTATTCTCTTGTACACGTCGCGTTGTTCAACCGATTCTTATTTAATTAGAGCAGCTTCGATAGTTAAATTTAATTTTTCCTCAAAGTTACATAAATTTACGCGAAAAAGTTTCGGAATATCAGCAAATTTCTGATTTATATTGTCCTCAATTTCTCTTGGAAATCTGGTCGATGTCATAACTTCAGCCATACTTTAAACAGTTTCAGTATTTTTAAATCATACGCTGAAATTAAATCGTAACAAACAAAATTACTTATTGTAACTATTTATCAAACACACATTTCTACCTACCTTTCATCTCCAACATCTAATTAATATAATATGATTTATGAATAAATTAATCATACCATCCTTCAAGACAGATTGCCCACCTCAACAGATAAGTATCAACCTGACTTTTTCTAGCTCTAAAGTCCAAAGTCCGTCCACCTAGTTCTTTGGACTGCAGCCAGGTCCGGACCTAGGACGGTCGTTCCTAATGGGCGTGTCAATTTGGCCGTCCCATTGTTCTGGGCCAATCGAAAACGAATGGTTATCGAGACAGTTATTTTAAACGTGGGTGGGACGAAGCTATTACCATGTCAGTGACATTTGGTGTTCTCTATTTAACGATGATGTTGACGGGACTATTGGAACGGATAGTTTAAAGATACAAATGTAAGCATGACCTGAAGCTTTGATTTTATCCATTGCTGTAGTAAATATATTTTAACTGGTAAATCCGAAGGACCTTTATACATAAAAATAACTTCTAGACCTGGCTCCCAATATAGCCACTCGCAATGGAAACGACTGAAAAGGAGGAAGGAAAAAGCGATTCTGTGCAGCCAGATGTATGTAGCTGTAACTAAAAGTGGCTCTGTGAGCGGTAGGTATAGCAAGTCCGGCTTTGGATGTATTAAAATGAATAAATATTCGCCACGCACTTTGATACAAAAGCGTAGACATATGATAATATGGAATCTATAGCAGTTACTGTCGCAAACTAATGAATAAAAATAAAAATAAGAAACCTGAAAAAAAATCAGTCGAAAAGTAACGTAAAACAACGCGATATTGAAAAAAATCCATTACCTTAATCTGCTCACAAAATTTGAAAAGAATTGGTTCAGATAGGTAGGTATGTGGGAACAACCGAACAGGCATACCAAGAAAATAATTCCCAAACTGAATAAGAGATGCTTTTGCTCGCTCTTCGCGCTCGCTCGGTCAGTTATTCATAATCAAGTTGCACAAATAATAAAATAAAACTACGACACATATTTTACTCGTTCTTTCCCTCACCACAAGATCGTATAAAAACAATTTTATATTCATTGCACTCTTCGAGGAAAAGATGAGATCTTCATGACGATTGCCACTCGACAATCTTTTTTGTCGGTTTATGACGCATCAACACTAGCTCCATCCCACCCTGCCTCGTGTGGATTTATGACCTACGTGTATGAACTTCTGACGAGTCTGGAGGTCGTTGTGTGTGAGAGTACAGAAATAGGGAAATATGGTGAAATATGATGTATTCAAATAAAAATAATTTATACGGTTTTATCGCGTTTATTAAATTATTTATACACCTAACGTTCCGAACACTTTACAGTGTTCGTGGTCAACCTGCGACCAATCAATTTTTCAATATAACATGCATTTTGTAATATTGAAGAGGTCAGACAAGAGATTGGAAGAAATATGGCAGGTAATTAATTCTGGGCGATTACAAGTTGATAGATAAAATTGGCATTATTTAAGTGCAAAATACTCCAATCCCTACTATTTCCATCCCAAGTAATATTATAAATTCGAAAGTGTATATTTGTTTGTTACTTTATTTGTTTGATTGTAACCTCACGCTTTATTCACTGCACCAATTTTCTTGAAATTTGGTATACACGTAGGTTAGGGTAATGAAAAGTACATAGGTTATCTTACACATCGGAAAAAGTACTATACCCGTGGGATTTGCAATAAAAAATGCGCGAACGAAGCCGCGTATAACAGCTAGGTATAAATAAATATACTGTTAAAGTTCACTGCAAGGGAAATAAGAGGTCAACGTGGAAGTCAAATTCAAACGAACATCAAACCAATGCGCCATATATTTTCATCCATATTTTCTTTTTTCTTTGATCTTTATAAATTGAACTTACGTCCCATCACTGTATTAAAACCGGATTAACCTACTTACAGTATGTGAAAATAAAAAGTAATTTATTCTTATTCATCCAACCTATCTAGCCAGCGTGGAGAGTGTAGGCCTAATCCTCTGACTTCTTTGGCTAATGTATGGCTCTGGTAATAGAGAGGGTCGTGCTCCTGCTTTGGAGACTAAAAAAAGACCTGCTGATGATGAAGAAAATTTAAATTATAATATTTATAAAATTAAATTTTAATTTATGACACGATAAACATGGATTATTCTTTCTAGTTCGAGATCTATTAAGCAATATAAAAGAATTACTTAATAAGTTTTAAGTGTTTTAGCAAATACATGAAAAATAAGTTTGAATTGTTATTATTAAGGGAAATGACTGATATTCACCTCTCTGAATCAACTGATAATCATCACTCGGTCTTAGTTTGTTGAAGGTTATAATAAAGAGGTGTTACTATATTTGTTATGATCACAAACGTATTTATTTTCACGATGTCTTCTAATTTTCTATTATTTAGGGTCTAGCGATACTTGTCAGTAGTATTGGCGTACACCTTTCTCGTAAGAGCCTGAATGCAAAGGATCAAGCACAATTTCTGTGACATTATCTTATTTAATGTTTTCTTATGTTTTCGCGATTGTTACACATTTAAATAAAATTATTTTAATACGGTTTTTATCGCGTTTATTACATTATTTATACACCTAACGTTTCGAGCACTTTACAGTGTTCGTGGTCGCAGGTAGACTAAGTTGACATTTGTCTAGTATTTTATAAGAACTGCAAAAATCTACCGCCTAAAATATTTATTGATAACGTTCCGGATGTACGCAGTATTGGCTCACGGTGTCTGAAGCTCTTGCAGTCTTCTGCTTAGCTTGAGATTTAATTAAATTGATGACTGGATCCCAAGCTGGTGGTAACTGGCAACCATCCTCTCTATTGAAATTAGGATGTTTTTTAATTTCAATAGCCTCACGAAGCATTCTTGGAATGTATCTGTTTTTTTTGCAAGGACTTGAGGATTATCAAAACGCATATAATGGTTGGGTTTGTCTATGGCTAAAGTGCTCGAAACGTTAGGTGTATAAATAATGTAATAAACGCGATAAAAACCGTATTAAAATAATTTCATTATCTTATTATTAGTGTTAAGATTTCTTTGATTTATAGTAGAAATTGCCATAAGGCTGAATGTGTTTAGATGCTTTTATCAATATTTTTGTAAGTTGGCAACACAGCTTTTTTTGACATTGACATTACTAAAATGTAATGTGTTGATCCTAATACTTTCGATTATTATTGGATTTCTATAGAATATTGTGGCTAAGCATCGTGATATGATTGTTCAATAAATAGCTGATACTAATATGAGTTTACTTAATATTAGTTAAGTACCAGACTTTTTGTGGCTATATTTGTTGTGGCTTAAGAGTCCGACGTAAAGCCGCAATCCCATACAAACGTAGTTTCGTTTTAGTTTTACAACAGTTAAGCCAATCTCAACCAAATTTCGTACTTACGACCGGATAAGGCATATTGATGTTTAAAATCAGATTTCAATTTTAAAAACAATACTTATACAAAATTACAGTGATTTGAATTTTCGTATCGAAAACTTGTACTCGCTGTAATTTTGTATAGGTATTGTTTTTAAAATTGAAATCTGATTATAAACATCAATATGCCTTATCCGGTCGTAAGTACGAAATTTGGTTGAGATTGGCTTAACTGTTGTAAAACTAAAACAAAACTACGTTTGTATGGGATTGCGGCTTTACGTGGGACTCTTAAGACGATGACCCCAAATCTATTTTCTTGCACGACGTCCTTTGATTTTCTATTATTCAGTGAGTAAGAGATTATCGCAAGAATCAATAGCCAGTGTATTTATAACTCACTTTGGCTTTTATATACAAGGAAAAGCAGTGTTTCTATGTATATCTTTGTTATCTGTATCTATCTTTGTAATTAGATACTTCAACGACCCCAAACCTATTTCCTTACACGACGTCCACTGATTTTCTTTTATTCCGCAAGTGGATGGCAAATGAGGAGCCCGATGGTCCAGTGGGTGTGAGCTCTATGAGCGCTTACGTATGTTAAGCAACCCCTGGTGCAGTCCCTACTTGGATGGGTGACCGCAAGTGGTATAAAAATATCTCGAGCTCCTCCGTGCTTCGGAAGGCACGTTAAGCCGTTGGTCCCGGCTGTCATCGTTGATGGCAGTCGTTAAGCTATGTCAGATGCTTTAAGGCAGCTTGAAAAATCTGACACCAGTGTTGGCCACTTACACATACGAAAAACAAACATTCCGCAAATAAGAGACAATCGCGAAAATAAATAGCTTGTATCTACAATACGAAACTATGGCTTAAATATAAAAAGAATCATATTTTCTATGGTTAGTTACTTCGACAATCCCAAACATGTTTCCTCACACAACGTCCTCTGATTTTCTATTATTCAGCGACTTACGTCAAATAAATAAATAAATATAAATAAATATATACGGACAAATCACACAGATTGAGCTAGCCCCAAAGTAAGTTCGAAACTTGTGTTATGGGATACTAACTCAACGATACTGTATTTTGTAAAAGATACATATATAGATAAACATCCAAGACCCAGGTCAATCTGAAAAAGATCGTTTTCCATCTTGACCTGACCGGGGATCGAACCCGGGACCTCCGTGTCGCAGGCTGGCGTGGTAACCACTGCGCCACGGAGCTCGTCCAAATGGAGGCTTATGTCCAGCAGTGGACCACGAAAAGTTGAAGATGATGATGATAACCAATAGATCGCATCTACTATTCTATACTTTGGCTTTAATACAGATAACAAACAGACTTTCTGTTTCTATCCTTTGTTGTTGTTTACTTCAACGGCTCCAATCTTATTTCCTCACACGACGTCCTTTGACTTTCTATTATTCAGCGACTAGGAGACTATCACCAAAATCAATAACTTTCGTCTACTCCACCACACTTTGGCTTTAATATAGGAAGAAGCAGACTTTCTGTTTTTATCTTTGTACTTGGTTACTTCGACAATTCCAAATCTATTGCCTTCTATTATTCAGCGACTAAGAGACTTTCACAAGAAGCAATAGCTTTTATTTCGGTACTCTACCACACCTTGGCTTAAATATAGGAGAAAGAAGCAGACTTTCTGTTTCTACTTTTGTTATTGCTTACTTTGACGACCCCAATCCCAATTTCCCGCGTAATCTTCTGTTTTTCTATTATTCAGCGATTAAAGGTCATTGCAAAAATCAAAAGATTTTGTCTACTACACCACCCTTTGGCCTTAATATAGGAAGAAGCAGATTTTTTGTTTCTACCTTTGTTATTGGTTACTTCGATGACCCCAAACCTATTGCCTCACACGACATCCATTAATTTTCTATTATTCAGAGACTAAGAGATAATCACAAGAATCAATAGCTTTCGTCTACTATACCACAAATTGGCTCTAATAGGAAGAAACAGACTTTCTGTTTCTACCTATGTTATGGGTTACTTTGGCGACCCCAAACCTATTTCCTCACACGACACCCTTTGATTTTCTATTATTCAGCGACTAAGAGATCCGTGTTTTAACGCTCTCCGAGTACTGTTCGAAAACAATGCCCTAGTGGAAGCAATATTGAAGAATTAAATTTAAACCTTATTGAACAAGCCGACTACAATTTGAGGCGTTTGAACCGCCTATTGCTAGTTAGAAATAACACAATTGGGTTACATTTGAGTCTATTAAACAGTCTCCTTCTCTAATGATAAGCAATATTTCTTATTAATTAAACAAAAAAGAAACATTTAAAGAAAATGTTTAAGTTTTAACTCACAAGGAAGGAAATGAGTTTCGAGTCATCTCTGCTGATGATGTAACCGGGAACACACCTAAATTAAAGTGAAAAATAATCCAAAAGAAGGAAATACGTGGTTTTATGTAATTTAATAAAGTGGTATAAAATATATTACTTAAATGTATCTCACAATAAGAGTAGTTCACAACAGATTTCCAGTGCGAAAATGACTATTTTCTTCCTTTCATACATTGGTGCCTTGTATTGGCGCCGTCAGTTCAAATAACAAAGGCTTATAGTCTAAGAGCTGACAATTTTTCCGAAGCCTCAATTTCCTTTGTCCGCCGCTGGAGTGCAAAATAAAAAAAGTACAAAGATTTACCTTTTTTAAGACAAATTGGAAGGCGGAACCAAAAAAGGTAAGTATGTAAAACTGGCGCCTTCATAATTCCTGGTGTATCAACGTACAAATCTCTAAGTCTCCGCTAACGCCGCCAGAATACATTCCGTTCGTATTTCTCCAATATTTATTCAGCTTGACTTGAATCACTCTATCTATTGGTGAAAGCCGCATGAAAATCCGTGAAGTCCTATAAGAAAAGTCCTGAAGACCTATATTAAGGTATAGTTAAATCCGTACTGTGGTATTTGAGTTAATTGCGAACGGACAGACACGGCGAAGGACTTTGTTTTATAAAAAGTAGTGATATGGTTTCCCTTTTCCTCTTTTTGTATTTTGATACTACAGTCAGCAGAAACTGTTCTGTTCCATTGATAATAACGAAATATGCCCTTGCGCCAGGAGTGCGGATCGGAGCGGGCCGTGACGGGAATGGAAACAGTTTCATTGTAAGTTTGATGAATTATTGCGTGATTTGTCAAGAATTTAACGAAACGAAGTTTTCACATTTGTGTTGAGTTAGATATCCCATCTATGTATAACTAGGCTTATTATACAAAATTTAAATGGTGATTTCTTAATTTGAACCTACATCTACCCGGTTCTAAGCTATATAAAATGAAGGTTGGGAACTCCATAATTTATCTTTAGAAAAAAAAAATATCTTTAGAAGAAAATCTTCTTTTTTTGGTGTGTGCGACGTTTAGGCTGACAATGTCTGGTGTCCTACAGTGTCCAGTTGGTCTCATTATAATTTAATATTATTCGGTTGGCTGAAATATTATTAATAGTTAATACACATGAATAGTCTCTGTGATTACATGCAGAGTTAGATGGAAAATTAGGTCCGGTAAGGATAGAAAAAAATGTATTTTTGACGATTTTGAAAGTAGTCTTTAAATTGTAACAACTACAATTCAATCGAAATAAATGTTCTCTTAATAATAAAGTGGCCAGATGTTTCACTAGGGTCGAAAAGGATTTTGCGCCTAAATAGTCCATATTTTGCAGTAATGGCCGTCGGAAAAATGACCGATCCCAAATGGTGTACTGCGGCAAAATGGCCAGCCGCATGACTGATTGAGGTTTTGCTTCGGTTATTCTGTAAAAGGATACCTATAAATAAAAAAAAAACCGGCCAAGTGCGTGTTGGGCCACGCGCAGTGTAGGGTTCCGTAGTTGCACATGACAACTTTGAGTTCACACTGTTCACACTCGCACCTCACAGTATAACGACCAAAAACATCTAACAATGTATGAAATTTTACATTTACGAGTACATTTTATAAGTTCGATGCCTATAACTTTTAAGTTTGTACTTAGTACTCAGCTTTGATAGTTTTACTTTCATCTTCAGTATATATACTACTGCTGTAATTTTTTTCACGTATCTATATATAACCGTTTAGCAGAAAGAGGGGGGGGGGGGACACTTATCTGTAACAAAAATTCGCACTTTAAAACCAAATATTTCATAAACGGATCGCTAAATCGAAAAATGGTGTGCTCAACCTCACAATATTTTTTAAAGACCTATTTAATGATATGAGTTGATAGAGAAAAAAAATTACTCCCCCACTTTACTTGTATGGGAGTTACCCTAAAAAAAATTTTTTTTTCACGATATTTCCTACCTCTTTTTTGCCATGATTAATATACATACCCATACCAAATTACAGCTTTCTAGTACTTATAGTCTCTGAGTAAACCCGCGGACGGACAGACAGACATGGCGAAACTATAAGGGTTCCTTGTTTACTACGGAACCCTAAAAAGGCTGTAGATTATATATAGCTTGGATAGACTCTATCTAGCGTAGAAAAAATATATTTGATGACACAAGTTGACATGACTACTCGTGGTCACCATCCCGGTAAGAACGGCACTCGGGGTTGCCTGCCTTCAAATTTTTCGATATTACGTTATATTTACTTACAAAGAAATTATTTAATGTTAATAGCCGACGAGCTGAGCATACTTTGGTAAATACAATCTTTTCTGTTACAAATAATACTAGGATAGGGTGTTTACCCTATCCTAGTAAGTATTATTTGTAACAGCCGTATACTGGCATGCAGCGCAGGAGTGTGGGAACACTATGCTTATATAGTGTAAGTGTATCAAGTGATGAGTGGAGGCGAAGCAAATAATCAAATTATTATTTTTGTTTATATCTCCTTTGGGGCCACGGGTGATACCCCGGTCCTTGAAAGCTTTCTTGGGGGGATGTAGAGTTCCTTTGAATACGGGTGGTAATGTGCTGGGTTATTGCAAGCAAAGGGGCGACGGTGACCACTTTTCGTTAGGTGGCTCGATTTCTGTCAAACATACTTTAAAAAAAAACATGATATCTGAAATGACTTGGCTGGTGGTGGCAAGCCGCCTACTAAATGAGCCGCACAAACTAGTCGAAGATTACTGCCGGCAAAAAGGCAACACGAGAGGTGTGCTGCGCTGTCTCCGAAATTACTAGCGGCGTTTTGCCCTTTAACACTTCCATCCCTGGAGCAACAGCTCCAACGACTCCTCTTTTGACGGCCAACTAAGGCAAGCCAGAGTTGAGGGTCCTGCGAGCCCTATTGGGTTTCTACCCCGACCGAAGAAGTCATGTAGGAGGCGAGGGTTCTGACTAACTCTCTGGAGCACTCAGGTCCGTGTGTCGTTAATCACCAACATCTACCCACGAGCTCCCATAGCCCTTTTATGTTTGTTATTATTATTGATTCTACTTTTCATTCTATTATTTGAATAAGTTGAAAATTAAAGTAATATGTGTAGAAATTATAAACTTTACAAGTTAAGGCACTGGAAAACTAAATCAAAAGCTCTGATACCATGCAACAAATTATAACTGATTAAAACCATATTTTGGAAACTTGGATAACCACAATTATCCCGGGACCGCTCCTGATACGGATATATCCCGAATACCCGCGTAATTCGCACGGATGATTCTATTACTGGGGATTTGAATATGATTTAACAACCGTACCTTTCTTTAATACCATACATTGTCTTGCATGTAGAACGTGCAGGTACTGATACGTATCTTAAACTTTATGATGACCTAGTTTAGGTACAAGATGTATTTAAATTTCGATTCAAGTTAATTTGTCGTAGTGTATTAAAAAAGTAGTTCATCGCGATCTTGGATCTCGCGAACGTATATATAAGTTTTAAATTGAAGTAATAGGTAAAACATTATGAGCTTAACAATTTAAAGCACTGGAAAACTAAATCAAAAGCTCTGATACCATGCAACAAATTATAACTGATTAAAACCATATCTCGGAAACTTGGATAACCACAATTATCACGGGACCGCTCCTGATACGGATATATCCCGAATACCCGCGTAATTCGCACGGATGATTCCATTACTGGGGATTTTAATATGATTTACCAACCGTACCTTACTTAAGTACAATACGTTGTCTTGCATATAGTACGTGTGCGTATCTTAAACTTTATGATGACCTAGTTAGGCCTTAAGATGTGTATAGGTATATTTCGATTCAAGATTTTCGTATTATAAGTATTAAACAATTAATATGATTAAATTAAATTAGCTACGACCTCCGTGGCGCAGTCAACACGCCAGCCTGTGACACGCGTGGTCCCGGGTTCGGAGAAATGATCTTTTTCAGTTGGACCTGGGTCTTAGGTGTTTATCTATAATATAGTATCGTTGAGTTAGTATTCCATAATGCAAGTCTCGAACTTACTATGGGGCTAGCTAAATCTATGTGATTTGTCTGATACCTATTTATTTATTTACCTATATATGACGAGATTTAACAAAAAACTAAGGCCTGGCCAATGGAACAATAAAAACGGATGACGGACGATAAATACGCTTGACCAGTTTACAAAATTTTATCACTTGACATGAATATGACCCTAAAATAACGATTATACCATAAAATTTGACTAATTTCATTGCATTGACCTTTCCTTTCTTTTTCTTAGGAATAAAAAGTTTTCTTTGACATGCAATCTCTGAGATTTGATCTACCTCACATAAAGCCAATGCAAACAATCTTGTGACGTCACCTCGTCTCGTCAAAGCCGTGAAGATATCGCAGACCATCTCATTATCTTGATTATGTTGTTTCACCTTCTATACACCGCAGTATAACTCACAGAGATCTCCAAAAATATGACCACGCAAAAATACACTCTAAATCAAAAGTGTAGAGTTGGGAATCGATTGGATGGTTTCGAGTAGTAATTTCGCTTTTTCTGTCACTTCGGTTACGAGGAAAAATTGAAGAGGCGAATGCTAGTGTTGTAAAATAATAGAGTCTAGAACGATACACGTTACGGTGAACACTATTATTCCCTAAACCATCAAATCAGCCCGTCAAAATGAACAACTTTTCACATATGGGACAAATGCAGGAAACTCAAAAAAAAAAGACTTTCATGTAAAGTGTTCCGCCGACCCGGTATTTCGAAATGTCTAATTTTTTTAAGGTCTCTGCGTTGGTCGCAATATGTCTGTTTACCCTGAGTAATATCTTATATTCAAAAACTCGACATATTGTACCGGACTTTAAGAGGGAAAAGGCACACGAGTTTTGAGCCAAGTCGAGCACGAGTCTTTAAAAAAAATACAAGTGAAGTATAATTTTATTCAAAACTCGAGGCTTTGACTCATTGGAAGCCAAAATCGAAAAATTATGCCAAAAACAAACTTGTTTTAAACTCCATGGCCGTTTTTCCTTAGTCTCGCGATCGGAGTCGACTCTTAAACTCAGACTCGCGGAGTCAAATGCCATACAACACTAGTGAAATCCGAACGTGACATTTGTTGTTTGTTGGGGCCGTTGTGTGATATTATTTTTTATGCTTTAAAAGAAATACCCGTTCGGATACGCACTTTGATTTTATGTTAGGACGGTTTATAGGCGGCACTGATTTGAGATATGAAATGTTTGGTCAGATATGGGATGAAAGGCTCTTAAGCTGATGAGAAAATTATTTTTGTTTGAATTTTAGTACCTTGTTGGCAAACTTCTTCACTTTTCAAATACATTATCTTTGAATCCTAATCCTAACTAATATTATAAATATATATCAACGGGTCACTCACGTGCTATTTGTCGAGATTGCCGACTCCCCCCTCCGCCAGGTACTCGAAAATATAAAATTTCATACAATTTTCATTGTTAGATGTTTTTGGTCGTTAAACTGTGAGGTGCGACTGTAAACAGTGTTAACTCAAAGTTGTCATTCATCAGTTTATTTATTTCTAGCATTGATTCAATGGAAAATTCACTTCTTAAAGGATCCAAAATGATCAATAAATTCACCATGTATATCTACTCATAAAATAATAATGAATTAATTCAGTCGTTACTTTGGGGATATCAAAGTCACATATATGCAGTCAACGGATGCAGCAATATAGGCTAATGCATCTATTGTTGGTGACGCAGACAAAGGAACAAACAGATAAATTGATAACTATTGTCATAAATTGAATTTAATATTGAAAGTAATTGCCATCGAATTACAATTTTTTGTTCGCAATGCCATTACTGTTATTGTACTGGTATCATTTAAAAGCAGCAGCAGTCCCTACTTGGATGGGTGACCGTAAGTGGCATAAATACTGTTGTTTTGAGGAACGAGCTCCCCGCCATCTTTTGCCGTGGGTTACCGTAGCCTTTGAACGCTTGCAACACCAGGGATGCTACTGACCCTGAAGAAGTCTTTTCACGCCCTTTTTAAAGGACCCCAAGTATAGTCTCTCGGTACAAACCATGGCATGGTATTTAACCTTATCCGTACTTAGTATATACTAAAGTTGCTTTCGCTATCTCTTTGCTTAGTTGTTTTAAATTTCTTAACGGATTTAATTGATGTTTTTAGCAAAAGATAGAGTGATATATGACGAAGGATTATAAGTATACATTCCCGGGTGCAGCCGGAGAGGGCTGTAAGTAAAAATTAAATCAATGGGCATGTTGACTAAAATTTTTTTCGTGTTGCTATGTAAAGACCTGCCAAAAATAAACACAATAGTGCCAGAAATACATTTCTAAACAAAAAACTCTTTCAGATATAAAAGTTTTAAAGACACATGTTTTTAGACGTGAAACGTGAACGCGCCTCTGAAATGCCTACATATTTGTGACGTCACAAGCTTGTATTTTGTATGGGTGGCGTGAGAACTTTGTTTGGTAGCTATACGAAATATTTCGTTTGTGGTTATGGTTTCATAATAAAAGTTGCTATAAATTTAACGGACTACAATACAGTATAATTGTAATTAAACATTTTCATACTTTAGAAAATTGTCCTATTCACCGAACTTTAAAGAAGCTTTAAGATCACTTAACGAATCTATATCAAATTTAAAGTGTTCTTTATAGTGTTTTTAGATAGAAATTAGTATGATTGGAAACAAATTTTATGTAATCTTAACATTAGGCAACTACCGTATTGCAATTTAAAGGTCATTCCCCTTGAAACCAATAAAGCCGATAGAATGGAACCGAGAAGCATTGTAGCTGATAAATGGCCTCGGCCGGAACTTTGACCGCTAACTTTCTTTTCATTATCTGACGAACAAACAGTGTTAAGTTTAAATTAAGTGAGTTCGCACAATAAGACGTTTGATTAAGTTTTCTGAGCATTTAGTTTTTTTAGTTTGATGGTACTTTTTCTGAAATTTATGTTTATTCTAGTCTTCTAGTACAATTATCGAAATTTTGAGTTCGATGCCCGATCGTGTCAAGATGAAAATGATCTTTTTCAGATTGACCTGGGTCTTTAATGTTTATCTATTTATGTATTTGAAAAAATATAGCATCGTTGAGTTAGTATCCCATTACACAAGTTTCGCACTTACTTTAGGGCTAGCTCAATCTATGTGATTTGCCCATATATATTTATTTACTTATTACCTCGCAACTTCCAAACGGCTAAAATGATTTCGACTATTAAGATATCGTTAGATTCGTGTCGAAAACCAAGTACCCTTAAAAACTTATTTAAATATACAGAGCAACCGATTTTTTTTTAATTCTGTAATAATACTGCCTACTTGTTTTCGTTCTATAACTCGAACGAATAAGTGTCAGTTTTTACAGGTCAAGAAGTTATAAGGAATATGTCTGCGCGAAAAATATTATTTTGTATGTAATATTGGTTTCTAAAACTGACTCTGATATCGTTAGTACTTTTTTTAAATGAATTATTGAATTATGCATTTGTCTCTCATCTCACCGTCAAGATCTTTCTCGAATCTCGTTATAATTACTGTCTAGATAAAAGAAATAAGCCTGAGATTCAGCAATGTCATTAGTTATGATTATTCAGAGTATTCTTGGGTAATACAAATAATGATCACTTCAACATAAGATCTAGATATTATATTTAATTATAATACATGCCAACCCAATACCTGTAAAGCTGAACAGCAAGGAATTGTATCGTAAAACTAAATTCAAAAATCATATTCACTATACGTTCTTAACCTCTTGTCCCATTATCTGGAAGTTTACACGTACAACATCGAAATTAACGTTTCTCCAACAGTAATGTCATAAAAAACCTCCGGGTTTAGGAGGACTGCACTCTTGCGATTAATCGTCGTGCACAGTCGCAGAATCTGTTGATTCGATTTCTTGTAAAGTTATGTTGTTGAAATGTAAAGTCTATAATTCCTTTTGTTCCACAGTCGGTTATGCAGAGAATTAGAATTTTAAATCCCTCATGTCTACATACCTTATTATAAAATCGATTTATCATTTCAAATTCATCATTACGTGTAGCTGACACGGTCAGTCGACCATGCACACCCAGATGTAAGAGTTCTTCGGAATCGCCTCTCGGCCTCTGCTGTGGTTCTTTAACGACTACCAGATGTCAGCTGGGACCAACGGCTAAACGTGCCTTCCGAGGCACGGAACCATCTTTCTTATCAGACAATCAAGTGATTCATGCCTGCAATGTCCTAAACAAACTGGAAACAACTTAACAAAGTATGCTTCCCGTGGGAATCGAACCACGAACCCCGAGGCAACAAGACAAACGCCTTTACCACTGGACCACGGAGGCTGTATTTCAAAATAAACTCAGTATTCCAGCATATTATAAACTCACTGATGCGTACCGACTGCTACATTCATTTGCCAATGCCTTTTGTCACCACTGTGCTTTTGTCGTATGATGAATGCAGTGCTGGGCGAGTCATATAATTTATGATACCCTATACCTTCAAAACTCATTCATTTGATAAATCGTAGTTACACAATATATGCACTCTATTATTTTTCTCTAGTTAAAAATACAATGATAAAATAAAACAATACGGTAGGCGAGTGCCTATAAGCAAAGGTAGAGATCGAGTGACTACGACCAAGGATAGAAATGGAATGACTGAGAATCAGGGAGGGCTGTGATGAAGATTTGAAAATGGAATTAGGAATTTGGAATTAAGTTTCGAAATAAAAGTGGACAGGATGATGGTGATTGAGAAATGAGGTGAAAAGCAAGATGCAGCATGAAGTTATCATGCGGCATTGTTACACATTTCATTGATGATTAATAAGAATAAAATTCTTTTCAAGTTTTAACAACATTAAAAATTTTTGTCAGAAAACCATTCAGTAGAGTCAAACGAATTTCGGAAAGAAGGAAAATGTAGGAACTCGCGCGTGTTCAAACGCCCTAAGATGTACATGCTCGAAGTTATTAAGGATGCATAATTAGGGCGTCTTCGCACGCAGTAACACTGTTGACACAAGAAATTGGAAGCGTGGTGGCATCCGCTGTGAAAACGCGACACGCTCCGGACTATATATATATACTTTTATATTTCCTCGTGTCTTATTGCCACTTGAAGGAATTAATGGTTGTTGAGTTGAAAGCCAAAGAATTTTGCGCATTTTTATTAAACCTAATTTGTTGCCTTAAGAATAGTAAGAGGGCTTAAGAATAATAAATCATCATCGTCAGCAGGCCGATTTGCTTACTCGGTGTACAACGATTTGATTGTCAGTTTAGCATCCATTACGGTTTTCATATCTTAAATAAAAATAGTCATTTATAACGAAGACGTAACGAATATTGAAGTTACCATGAAAATGATGTACACCGTAGCTGTCAAAAGTTAGCGAATAGGCCTGCTGGTCTACTCTAGTGTCCACAGCAGGAGCATGACTCTCTGTATTACCAGAGCCAGAGCAGTCAGCCGATTTGGCCTACACTCTCTACGTTGGAGAGGTCTCTTTGATGTTTTGTTTGCTAAGTCGCCTTCTACGATATCCACGGGAAGACTTGACTGGTCCTGTTCTACTCTGCCGGGAACTACTCGGCTTAAGAATATGAAAATGGTTTTAATTCAACGCATATATATTTGTTATCACTTTCAAAATTCAATACAGACTCTTAAAATTCTTAATAGTTTGAATGATTTTAAAAATCTATATTTAAAAATCAAAATTATAAATGTGGATTATTGTTATATAATTTCTGGAATCTGATTTCGAGCTACTAATGTATAAGGTATAAAGTAATAAGAAATAATCGAGGATATAGTCAAGTAAGTCTGAGTACCAAATATTCACACAAACAAAACTTCGTATTTTAACCGGTAAGATATACCATATGGTACGCATATTTTTTTACAGTGCAATATTACAAGTCGCTGGAATTTTTAATAAAAGTAGTCGCAAAGGTGTTGATGTCAAAGAAAATTCGTGCTTGCAAAGCTCTTTCATCGCGTCAAAGCTGGTCTTCAAGCGATTTTGCTTTGACGGCCTTATTCATATGAATTTCTAAGTGAAAAAACTAAGTATTTCTATTTGGTTGGAAAATAAGTACCAACTCGTTATGTATTTCATTAAACATTATACTAATGTTTATTACTCCTTTACTTTACATACTTTTAGCTTATTCGTCTAGACTATCATTATAAATGAGAAAGATTTGATGTTTGCAATGCTTAAACTCAAAAGTCATAGGGAAAAAGCTACTATGTTTTAAATTACGAGAACGATATCTCCAAAAACGGTGAATATATCCTTGCTTCACGTAGATATTTGGTTTGACAACTTTCGTGGCGTAGTGATTAACTCGCTAGCCTGCGACATGATTGGTCCCTGGTTCGATCCCCGGTCAGATCATGATGGAAAAGTCTTTTTCGATGTTTGTCGATATATGTATCCCAACTATCCCGATCACAACTAATTTTATAAATGCGAAAGTGTTTGTTTATTTCTTTGTCTGTTACCTCTTTTTGGAATTTGGCTTACACATAGGTGAGGGTACGGAGAAGGGCATAGGTTTCCTTTCATTCCGAAAAAAAATGCTCCCATAGGATTTGCGGTAAACAACTCGGCAAATTTATACTGCAAAATTAAACGCGAACGACGTGGCTAAAAAAACATTTAAAAGATACGTAAGAAAACTATACATTGTCTTATGACCGCTATCTTATTAGATAAGAACTGTTGTCGATATTAATTGACTTAAATATCGCTAATAACAATTAATAGAACGTTCTATCAACATTCAAAACAATAGGCCCATCAAGCAGCTAGTAATATCAATTTTCAAGGTATTAGACAGTTAATAGACTTTAATTATTCAGACATTCTATCAAATGGAGAGTTTACGGAGGTTCTGCTAGTGATGGGAAGGATTCTAGTCTTTATAGTTTTATCGTTGAGAACTTTTTGAGTCTATGCATGTAAGCTACCTACGTATGACGTCAAGAGACTCAAGTGAAGTTTCTCCAATCAATATTGATGCAGCATAGTTAATTTTAAATATGTATGCAACTACTGATGTTTTCTCGTAGGTTGCTTAATTTAACTACAACAAGCTACACACAAATTATATTTTGTATTAATCTTTACTTTCATTTTCTTTCCGAGAATATGAAACTTAAGAGACTCAAGTCAAGATCGAGTTTCTAGCATCACTATTAAAGCAGCAAAATTTCAGTGAAATTTAGCCTTACAGCGCTATAAATACTAGTCAATTGTTACTTGTGTATATGATTATATATGATATATAATCATATCGCTACTAATGTTTACTCGTAGGTTGCTCAATACAACTTCTAGATACATAAAACAATTGTTATTGACACTTTTCTTCATCCTCTTTTGGAGAATATGAAGACTTTAGAGTCTCAAGTCGAGTTTCTCCCATCACTATTACTGCACTATAATTTCGGCGAAATTTCGTCTTACAGAGCAGTAAATCTATTGTTACAGAGTATGTATAGGGTATGATATGAAGACTTAAGAGACTCAACTCGATATTCTCCGATTACTTTAACTGAAGCATAATTTCGGTGACGCCTTCTGGAGTGTAAACCTACTTAATTGTTACTGTTGTTTTTTTGTGGACTGCTCAATTTAACTGCGACATATTAATAATATTTTACTTTGATATTTACGTGTGAAAACTCTAAGTTTGAGTCTCAAGTCAAGTATCTCCCATCACTATTACTGCAGCATAATTTCGGTGAAATTTCGTCTTACAGCGTAGTAAATCTAGTTTATTGTTACTGTGTATCGTTATGCGACTAGGGAAGTGCGTTTAAGCTCCCAGGTATGTTATTAAGACCTAGATTATTTTATACTCGTATTGAAGAGACGAAATTAAAGTTGTTTATTGCTTTCTCGATTGGATCTGTGGGAGTTTAATATAACTTAATAGTCTCTGATGAGAAAAACAAAGAATCGGCTTTTTTCGACTTTTTATTGTAAACGTGCATACATGTCTGTTGTTTCAGAATCTCACAAGGAATATTTTAGTGTACTGAGGGTGAAATAGGGGACGAAAATTTGTAATTCAAATTGCCGATATTTACCTAATGGCTCTATTTATTATCTGAGCGTGTTTCCGGTACCATCTTCACCTGACATGGATTTGGACCGGGATCGACTCGGAGGCCCGGAAAGATTGTGTGCTAAAACCAAAATCTATGCGGACAACAGTCAATATTTATAAAAATATAAATAAAAATTACTCGAAATACTGGAAAGCCAACTGAAAAACATTGTATGATGCCGATATATCCAGTTACAAAGGGTGAAAGCAAATTGGCTTGAAAATGAAGCAGGCATATTTTTATGGTAATTCTTGGAACGGTTGCAATTGGCCGGAATGGTGGGATACAATGTTAATGTTCACGGAAATTGCAGTAAGTGGACTGAAGACTTTATTATACGGAGCAACTATCGAACCTGTCTAGGGTTTGGTTTAAATTTACACATAAAACTTCCAATGGGCGACTCAGCTCGTCGACATGTTTTTTTTTTTGTAAGGGAATAATGCTGGGAACAGTTTTTTTTTGTGACATTCCCTTTAAAGGCCCCGAAATTTGTAAGAAAATAGCGATATTTTTTCGAGTCCTCAGCATGTTAGTTTTCACGGAAATTGCAGTAAGTGGACTAAAGAATATATTATAGGGAGCAACTATCGAACCTGTCTAGGCTTTGGTTTAAACTTACCCTTAACATTTTCTTGGAAGGGTGACTTAGCCCGCAAATATAAACAATTTTTAATGGGCCTTATGTTAGGAACTGAGTTTTATTTTACTTTCTCTTATAATTGTATTTAGCCGGCTAGCCAATTTGCATGTAAATTACGATTTATTATGTCGCATTTGACGACTAGTTTTGGTCTGTTACAACGGTTTTATCAAAGCAAGCGTAACCGTTGTATCGCTACCCCTAACACTCGCCCCAA
This sequence comes from Rhodophaea formosa, assembly GCA_963082605.1. Classification (NCBI taxonomy): domain Eukaryota; kingdom Metazoa; phylum Arthropoda; class Insecta; order Lepidoptera; family Pyralidae; genus Rhodophaea; species Rhodophaea formosa. The sequence continues at coordinate 20,579,012 of OY720205.1, read as the reverse complement.
TGTTGGTCTTCGTGACAAACCGAAAGTACAAAGACGAAATAAACCGTGAGTCAAGCCGGTTTCTTTAATAAATTTATCTCGAGTAAGTTTTAAACTTATTAATTTTATATATCTAAATGACAATACTCCCTTCTATCACCAAGATAAATGATTCAATTCGTTTTCCCCCACCCATCAAGAATGGGAAGAAAAACAGTGTGTGTTGTACACGCATGGAGGAATTTCATGCAAGGTCACGTACGTTATTAATGACGGAGTCTTTTGAAACCGTTCACGGGTTAAACGATCGTTTTCCCGCCAATTGTGATGTATGGAGCGGGAATATTTGATATTTTTTGTCCTGGTAAATATAAATTTAGACTTACTGTTTTTCTATCAGTGCAAATCGGGTTAGAATATCTTAAAAGGTACTTTAATGCATTTTACAGCCTTAGACTGCCTTTAACCTGTTTTCAAAATTCACTATCTTATTTAAATATCATATTACATTCTTAGATCCATACATAGCACCTATGATTTATTGTTTTTCGTGTGTGTAAGCGACCAACACTGCTGTCAGATTTTTCAAGCTGCCTTCAGGCAAACATAAACCAAAGTTACTCGTACTATCGCCGTGTGGTTCCCGGCAGAGTAAAATAGGACCACTCCAAGTCTTCCCGTGGATGTTGTCCACGCGCAAGCAGACAGCGGGCAACATTAGAGCTGGCATCCCCAGCGATGTCAGATGGACAGCTGTCACTGGTTGAGCGAACCGACAGCCGGCCGGCACATTTAACGCTATTATTGTATTTCCTTTATTCACATTATTATAAGTTTACAGTATTTAAATCCGGCTCGAAGGACCACTGTTTAGGCCTTAGGTAAGATTTAAATAAAAGGTATATCGTGGACTGTAAGTAAACTTATAATAATGTGGATAAAGGAAATACAATAATAGCGTTAAATGTGCCGGCCGGCTGTCGGTTCGCTCAACCAGTGACAGCTGTCCATCTGACATCGCTGGGGATGCCAGCTCTAATGTTGCCCGCTGTCTGCTTGCGCGTGGACAGATGTCGTAAAAGGCGACTTAGGGAACACAAGCTAAACAAAGCTTTTTTTTAACATCAAAGAGACCTCTCCAACCCGTCTAGCCAGCGTGGAGAGTGTAGGCCAAATCCTCTGACTGTTCTGGCTAATAAATGGTTATGATCAGAGAGGGTCAGAGAGGGTCGTGCTCCTGCAGTGGAGACTAAAAAGACTTGATGATGATGATGACTCGTACTACATAAATAAAACGTCCAAAATATCATGAAAATAGTTAAAAGACTAATCATCTACACCAAAGAACTTAATGCCTTTAGTGATAAACAAAGCGTTGATATGAGAAAAGCCTTGAACACAGTACACGAAAAATTTCCCTTAATTAAAACGTAACAGATATTTGCTTTACAACAAACCTGACGAACTTTCCTGAGCTACAAAGGGATTTTTCGTTTAAAATTAAGTAGGGGCTGAATAACAGGCCAACGGAATACTACATTGAATATTTTACTTAACAAAAGCGTGTAATCGAATATTTAGGTCACTTTTTCAACAAGAGAACGGATCGGTGAAGCGATTGTTTAAGTGTAAACATCCACCAAAAGTACCGCTTCATTTTTCTAAAGTCATTTAGTTAAAAATTAAATTAAAATTCATTTATTTCAGGTATCTACAGACCCACATCAAGCAACATTACATTAAATTAAAAATAAGTTCAAAATTAAAATTCAGTCGCACATCAATTATCAATCATAAAATTAAATAAAATACAATAATTAGGTATATAATTCAAAAACCTTAGTATAGCTCTGTTGGAAACTGTCAAGAAGGTATGATAGTCAGACAAACATTTATATGTTTTCTTTAAAGGCCGGCATCGCCCCTGGTGTTGTAGTTGTCCGTTCAGGGTAGCGATGATCACTATCCGGTGACCTGTTTGCTCTTTTACCGTCCTATATCATAAAAAATGACAATCTGAGGATAATTCACTTCTAGGCTAGGATAGCTAGCGAGGATGCGGCTAGCAACCCATCACTATTTTTATTCCGTTTTCCACTTTTACTCACTCATTCAAATATACATACGTACACTTATAATAAATTGGTACACATGTTGAGAAGCCGATCTAGACTATTTTGTATAAAAACCGGGCTATACTGACGATATTACTAACAAGTCGAATTGATAAACTCCTATTTTGAAGTCGGTCAAAAATGGTCTTAGTTAATAGAGTAAACCATTGCCAGAACATTTATCTTAACCACCCAGTATAAGTCAGACAAACACCGACACCAGTGCCAGACTGTGGTCCAAAGCAGAGGATGAAGGTTTTGTGAAGTTTTGAATAGTTTTTTTTCGTGTGTGTAAGTGGCCAACACAGGTGCCAGATTTTTCAAGGTGGCTAAAGGCATCAGACATAGCTTAACGACTGCCATCAATGATGACAGTCGAGACCATCGGCTTAAAGTGCCTTGCGAAGCACCGGTGGAGCTCAAGATAGTTTATCATGCCAATTGCAGTCACCCATTCAAGTGACGACTGCGCCTGGGGTCGCTTTTCTTTCATGCTATATTAATGCTTACAACCACTACGCCATCGGGCTCTTCAGTTTTGTACTGAAGAGTTTCTTACGGCATTTCCTATATGCAGTGATCAGTTCCGAAACGCTAGTAGTCTGTAGCTTTTAAATATTAAGTAGTTTAAAAATATTACCTAGATCCTTTAAAATTTGATAGAACGTGAAAAAGTGCCTGCAAAGGTCTACTTTTTGAATAAACTCTTTGACTTGACGAAAGTCAAAGAGTTTACTACTACTACTATTACCAGCTCACTTAATTTCTTTGGACACATTTTTCTAAGAAGTGGTCGTTCTACAGCGCTGGTAGTTTTGCAAACTTTTAAATAGAAAGTAAAATAATTATTAATGAAAAAATGTAAGTCCAAAAGAGGTAAATTAACTACGTACCTACTTCATTAAACCTCATTTTGTGCCAAAATCGTGTTGAAAATTAGGATTCGTTGCAGAGAAATTCGCAAATGTTCATTTATTTAAACCAACATATGTTACCATGTTTAAAGTAATAAAGTTCATATTATGATTTTAATTAATTGTCTTTTAAAATTGTTAAATGTAAGTTCACAAAAATTACTAAATTAAAATTTAAACAAATTACATAAATTATGAAAAATATATACTAAAGAGAAAGAAAAAGTAATATAAATAAAATTTTAATTTGAAAAACTAGTCGAAAAGACCACCTCTGAGAGTGCCTGGCTCAAATGTACCCATCACGACAGCCGCGTTGCCACGCTGGATGGCCAGTGATGTGTTGGACCAGGTCCGCTCCAGAGCGGGGGTTGATTTAATTAATTTAATTGTTTTTTTTAATAAATTATCAATTTTCCCGCGACTTAGACCGCGTAAATTATAGTTTATGTCACCCGCAGACAAATAAGCTTTGTATAAGTTTGTATAAGACGAGCTCCGTGGCGCAGCGGTTAACACGCCGGTCTGCGACACGGATGGTCCCGGGTTCGATCCCCGGTCAGGTCAAGATGGAAAATGATCTTTTTCAGATTGACCTGGCTCTTGGATGTTTATCTATATTAGTATATGTAATAAAATATAGTATCGTTGAGTTAGTATCCCTTAAAACAAGTCTCGAACTTACTTTGGGGCTAGGTCAATCTGTGTGATTTGTCCGTATATATTTATTTATTTATTTATTATAAGTGAAAGAGTTTTGTCAACCGGTCCAGTAGTTTCGGAGCCTATTCAATGCATTTAAACAAACAATGAAATATTTTCTCTTTACAATATTAGTATAGATAAAAGGAAAAAAATTAAGTTTATGACTTGCACCACTCCCGTCTACCTTGAAGAGATAAGTCCCTCGTGCGGCCTGGATTTGTGGTGGAAAAACTTTGTCCATTAAGACCGCTGGTCATCACTTTGCCGTGTACTCTTTACTAGTTACATGTGTTGATAGATAAATAAATGTATAGGGGCATGTGGTCTCAACGCCTTAATCGTACGATTTGTTCTCAGAGACTCGCATAGATGGCGCCACTCGAACCTACACAACACTGTATCTACCGTATTACGAGAATATAAAAACATGATTCACAAAATATATTTTATTAAAAATCAAAACAATATTTTAGGCATAATATCTTAAAATCACACCGTATATTTAGTAAGTTAAAGGCTAACGCAGATTACCGCCATCTAGTATCGAGTAGCAAGCAACTCTCCTGCGCCATACATTCGCCTGCTTTTCGCAACCTTAATTTGGTCCAATATTTTTGTATGAGGTGGGCAGTTTATTACGTTAGTATTATATTGTCTTTGATAGGGGCAAATCACAGCAAGTTGTCAACTTGTGTCGTACGATACTAACTCAACGGTACTATCCTAATCCTAACTAATATTATAAATGCGGAAGTGAGTTTGTTTGTTTGTTTCTCATAGAAGCATATCTCCAGTAATGGACTGCTTGCGGCTGAAATTATAATAATGATACTAACTCAACGATACTATATTTTATAAGGGATACATATAACATTCAATTTATCCATAAAGCTATATCAAATGCCTCGACAATCCAACACTAGTGTTGGCCACTTACATAAACGAAAAATAAACAAACATTCGAACACATAGGTACTTAATGAATGTTCAGCAATATTTAAAAGTGTACCAATTGCGTAAATATTAAAAATCATATAAAAAAATACGTTTTGAAATCAGACGAACGCATAACTAACTTTTCTTCTCGTATAGTCTAACAAAACAGAGGTAAGTAGGTAAATATACTTCTGCCACCTTTTTACCTAGTTAGGCTACTAAAAGGCCTAATTCGCTACAATGCGACCCGTATTGACCCTTTGATGGCCCTACAAACAATGAAGCTCCTCATATAGGCGCCTGTATGTTCCTGCTAACAATTTGATGTGTATTGTGGTCGAGGAGGTGGTACCAAAGAAAATATGGTGTCATTACGTCACTTTCTGCTTACTCGTCAACAATCATTTATTTAAAACAAAATGGTACAATTGGCAGACTTAATGCTATGAGCATTCTCTCCCAGTCGGCGCAAAAAGTAACCTAATTAAATAAATTACTATTTTATAATAACAAGATATTATATCTAAGAAAAATTTAAAAAAATATTCACATATGCTTAAATAATATAAATTTATCTATACTTACATACACATATTCATACTTATAATTAAAAAAATACATGAATACATACAGAATAGATTAAATTTAGGATGCTAATGATGAGAGAAAGTGACAGATGGAAGTTTATGAAGATAGAGAGATCAGAAGGTGAGAATGAACTTTGCTCTTGAAGAAGAATTTTTTCGTCAAAATTATTAGTTTAATTGTTTCTCGTCACATACCTTTATTGGATGAAAGTGACGGATACGTTATGTTTCACTACAAACTCAGAGGTGTGCAACGGGAGGTGCTGATTCAGAATCCAGCACCTTGTATCAAAGCACTAACCCATCAAGCTACTAAAAAGCCTCATTTGATGCAATCCGTATTGCTTTTGACGGTCCTACAAACAATGCACCTCACAAAAGCTCCTGTATATTTTGCTTCCAATTTGGTTGATATTTCTAATCTTGGTGTACATAATAAAACATTTTATCAATGCCCTTTTACTCACTAGTGAATAATGTGGATGGTTTCTTGCCATCTACATACACCGGAAGCAAGTGATGAATAAGTAAGATTTCACTACAAACTTAGAGGTGAGAAACAAGTAACGCTGGATCAAAATCCGAAGCCAATAATTTTTTGACATTTCAACATTTAATTATCAAATTACGTTATCATTTTGTAGAATACCTAGTTAGTTAAAGGCCCCATTTGCTGACCGACCCGTATTGACCCTTTGACAGTCCTACAAACAATGGAGAGAATGGAACTCCCGATTCCCACTTGTTCTGCTTCAAATCTGTTAGGATTTATTTGCATTTAAATAAAGTCACAAAATAGTAGCGGTAGGTCCCGTAGTGATAATAATAGAAATTTCTAACTATCCATATACATATTGTCACGTCTGTATCTTTTGCGGGGTGGACAGAGCCCCAGATCATAAACCCAAAGGTCACGTTTAGCATTTCAGTGGGCGTTAAGGTATAGTAACGAAATTTTAAACCATCCTTCTCTATATTATGTCATACAATATTACAATACTACCTGCAGTTTCGCCTGAGTGATATATAGTCTATGTCATTTTCAGTACCTTAACCTATGTGTATGCCAAATTTCATGATGATCGGTTCAGTAGATACGGTGTGAAAGCGTAACAAACAAACAAACTCACTTTCACATTTATAATATTAGTTGGGATAGTTGGGACAAGCGTATTCCTGCATGAATTCACAGCTGCGTTGGAGCCCAAAGCTCCGGTGATACCAAGGATTTACATAGTCAGGTATTATGGAAATCATACTTGCTGTATTAAGCTTTAGCAAAGTTTGTGCTGCCCACCACCCGCTTAATTATAATTTGAAATAAAATCATTTGATAGAAAACCCGTATGGTTCCCGGCAGAATAGAATTGGACCACTCCAACTCTTCCCGTGGATGTCGAAGGAGGCGACCTAGGAAACAATAGATATACAACGCTTATAATATCAAAGAAGCCTCTCGAATTCGAAGGAAGATCGATGGATGAAGAAGGATCTCGAAGAAAAGGATTTGGCCTACACTCTCCACGCTGCGCAGACGGGCAGCGTAGGCCAAATCCTCTGACTGCTCTGGCTAATATATGGCTTAGGTAGTACAGAGAGGGTCCTGCTCCTGCAGTGGAGACTATCCAAGACCTGATGACGATGATGATGATAGAAAACCCACCACGACACGGTGGAAAGCACTGGACTCTTGAATCCCCTTAACGTCAATGTTTCCTTAGCATCCCCAAAACCGGTTATTATAAAACTAGCAATGTTTCCGCGGCTTCGTCTGCGTAAATTATAGCCTATGTCATCCGCAGATAAATAAGCTTTATACAGGTGAAAGAATTTTGAAAATCGGTCCAGTGGATTTGGAGAATAAGCTCCAAAACCACTGGATCGATTTTCAAAACAAATGCAAACAAACAATCACATTTTTCTTAAAGTACTCGTACAATATTATTGGGTGATTTATTACACGATGAATTCTCAATTCATCGGGTAATAATTCACCCAGAGTCTCTCGGTTAGGAAAATAGCACATTATATTGCACCACATGCCGTCAATAAGTCATCTCACCTCATATTATCATACACTAGCAGCCCTACCCGGCTGCGCCCGGGCATGTATTATACCTTAAAACCTTCCTCGTGAATCACTCTATCTATTGGTGAAAATCGTATGAAAATCCGTGGAGTAGTTTTTGAGTTTATCGCGAACAGACAGACAGACAGACGCGGCGGAGGACTTTGTTTTATAATATGTAGTGATACATACTCATTGCCACGTCTTTCTGTCTTGCGGGATAGACACAGCCAATGTCTACAATACAGTTTAGCTTTTTGGTGGGCGTGTAGGTGAAAACGGAAACAAAATAGTGATGAGTTGATTCTTCAGATTTTCCCCTATCTCTCAATAGGTTTTAACAATTCAACGCTCTTCTTTTCTCCAAGCCCAGCATGGAGGAAATATCTTATACTTTCATTGCTACATTATCTTAACTTGTAATCAAATAACAACAAAGAACAAGAAAACACTAGTTTTGTTTCCATCACCAATTCAAGTGAATTAATTCTCCTAACTTTCGTAACGCAACTTGAATACGTAGAGGCTCTACGAGAGGGCTACGAAATACTGGGTCTACGGACTTCGCTACGCCCTACGAACTATGAGCCATATTTATTTGTAGCGTTACACTAGCTACACTTTCGACGAATTTCAGTCTAAAAGGGTGTGTATGTAAACCATTAGAGGTATATTATGTGTAAATTTACCTTTAACATTCCGTAAAAGGAGCGACTCAGCCCATTAATATTAATAACCCGTCTTGTGGGTCCAAAACTGGGAACTAGAAAAATAATTGGCATTCCCATTCGAAAGTACTCAGACGGCCAGGATTTGTATTATTGATCCCCCTTCATGAGAATATCCAGAATAAATTTAAATTCGGTAAACTTTGTTCCAATGAAGAAAAATCTTCTCAATTCTATCTTCAGCAAATAACTCGATCATTCTTACGCATATATCTTATTTAATATGACGCATTTTATTTATTTATATGGATTTTGATTGATTTTACTGAACTTTACCCATGAACATTTTAAAAAACCGGCCAAGTGCGTGTCGGGCCACGCGCAGTGTAGGGTTCCGTAGTTGCGAATGACAACTTTGAGTTCACACTGTTTACACTCGCACCTCACAGTTTAACGACCAAAAACATCTAACAATGAAGATTGTATGAAATTTTACATTTTCCAGTACATTTTATAAGTTGGTTGCCTATAACTTTTTAGTTTGCACTTAGTACCTAGCTCTGATAGTTTTCCTTTCAACTTCAGTATTTAAACTACAGCTGTAATTTTTTTCACGTATCCATATATAACCGTTTAGCAGATAGAGGGGGGGGACACGTACCTCTAACAAAATTTTGCACCTTTAAACCAAATATTTCGGAAACGGATCCCTAAATCAAAAAATGGTGTTCTCAACCTCACAATATTTTTCAAAGACCTTTTTAACGATACCCCACACGATGGGTAACTAGAGAAAAAAAAATACTCCCCCACTTTACTTGTATGGGGGCTACCCAAAAAAAATTTTTATCAAGATTTTATTCTACGACTTTTTTGCCATGATTAATATACAAACTCATACCAAATTACAGCTTTCTAGTACTTATAGTCTCTGAGTAAAACCGCGCACGGACAGACAGACATGGCGAAACTATAAGGGTTCCTAGTTTACTACGGAACCCTAAAAAGGGAAATAACTGAGGTTTTTTTTTTTGGTAGCAACAGAATTTAAGACGTTATTTTGTCTTTTAGATGATACGCGCCATACTATACTTACTATACTAGGATTCAACTTGTAGTTAATGAAGTATTGATGGTATTTACCTGTAACAAAGAAAAAAATAATTTTATCAAAAACTTTTACACGCTACCAAACAAAACATGTGAATAAAAAGTGTAAAATATAAATAAAATAAATAAATATATACGGACAAATCACACAGATTGAGCTAGCCCCAAAGTAAGTTTTGTAAAACTTTTGTTATGGGATACTAACTCAACGATACTATATTTTATAACAAATACATATATAGATAAACATTCAAGACCCGGATCAATCTGAAAAAGATCATTTTTCATCTTGACCTGACCGGGGATCGAACCTGGGACCTTCCGTGTCACAGGCCGGCGTGTTGACCGCTGCGCCACGGAGCTCGATAATTCAATATAAAACTTATTACTAAACTAGAAATTAAATTTTACGGGCGTGGAATATTTTTTTTTAAACATCCCATAACAAACACCGTGTAGTCCGCTAAAATTCCCGCCAAGAACTCCCATAGTGTTTCTTATTCAGAAGATTTTTTTTTTAATTTTACAAAATTATCTCTATCTGAATAATATTGATGGACCGTTTTCTAACGAACATTATCTTAATTCACATCAAAATTTATCTCTATCAACCTTTGTGCTTACAAATTAAAGCCTAATTTAGACTATTCGTTAACAAAATCTACAATTCTCAGAATATTCCTGGGAAAATTTAATTTTGCACATTCATGTCCCTGACTGGCGATAGTTGGCAAGTTTTCCAAATCGTCCCGGTCCCTTGAGAGGTTTTTTCTTTGCCAACTACCGCCCTGGATAATTGAAGTTAGGGAAAATTAGTAATTTACCTATTTTTCTAGGAATATTACTCGAGAAATATTTGACATAAGCGGTGAAAAAAGTAATTTCTTCGATTTAACATACCATCACGTCTTTCTCTTTTGCGGGGTAGACAAAGCCCAGGTAAGACCTTAAGGCCACGTTTAGCACGGCGGTGGGCTTATAGGTGGGGACGCAATCAAAATAGTGTTGGGTTGATAGCCGCATGGCCTATTGATATAATTCCTGACGCCATTCTCTCGATCGGCTTTTACGATTTGCGCGGAACGTGAAGCAGCTGGTACGTTGCTTCTTTTCTCCCAGACCAGCATGGGAGAAATTATTTTCCTTGGTATATATGATTATAAAATATTAATAGGCATATTTTTTTTCATATCTATCTCAAGAATTAGATCCATCCTTACATAGTATAAAATGAAATCGTTTCCTTTGTCGGATTTTAATGCACTTTCACCAATAGATAGAGTGATTCACGAGGAAAGTTTATAGTATAATAGGTACAATCCGGTGCGCAGCCGCTTTTCTCCGAATCTACTGAACCAAATTAAATGAAATTCGGTAAGATAGTGTAATCCTATGACCCAAACACGGATGTGCAAAGTAAATAAAGATTTTTTTTGAAATAAGTGTCATTTTGAGGGGCCCAATTACAAAATTTAAAAAAAAAGTTTTGCAAACCTTACTGTGTCATATATCAAATGAAAGGGCTCATTATGAGGATGTCAAAAATATTTTTTTTGTTCGAGTAAAATCAATACTTTTCATTTATTCACGAAAGAAGGCAAAAATTGACCATCCCCCCCCCCCCCCCCCCCCCGATCTCCGAAACTACTGGGCCGAAAATTTTGAAAAAATTACAAAATATAGTTCATTCCTTGAAGATTACAGGAAAAATAATAAGAATTCTATCACTTGAAAATTAAGTGGTAAACTCACAATAATAAATTTATCTAGGGAAATAGTTCACTAAAACACCACTAAATGGCGCTAGTCAATTAAATAAAACATTTTTTGCACATTGTGTGTGTGTTCACGAAGCATATTGTACGGAACCCTCATTGCGCGAGTTTGACTCACACTTGGCCGGTTTTTTAGTTTCCTCTGCAGGAGCACGACCCTCTCTGTACTACCAAAGCCATATTATAACCAAAGCAGTCAGAGGATTTGGCTTACCGTCTCCACGCTGGCCAGACAGGTTGGCGAGGTCCCTTTGATGTTTATAAGCTTTGTTTAGCTTGTGTGTCCTAAGTCTCCTTCTACGACATCCACGGGAAGACTTTAAGTGGCCTTATTCTCTGCCGTGAAAAACATTGAATAATATAAATACTGTTTCCTTAAACCTGTGTCATTATCAATAATAATTATGTCACGGAAATTTAATGTAGAAAGCAACGAAGCCCTCGCATTAAGGGGACCTCTTAAATCCCTTGAGAAGCCAAAAGTCATGATGAATTTACCAAAACATTTTTTTCATGCTATTTGTTTTTTGTAAAGGAATTCGATACAAGTAAAAGCAACCCTGAACTTGACTCATTGAATTATATGAATTAACAATGTTACATGTCTTAGAACGGTCAATATGTTTGTTTTTTAAATATTTTAAAAAGAGTTTTTAGGCAATCACGATGTATTACTAACAAATTATCAATTAATAAGGAAATACAATATGGTACTATTTGTGCCTAGTTGCATGTTCATGTCCTACTCGCGTGGAAGTTATCCAATATCTTAAGTCTTATTTAATTACACGACTGGCCAAAAAAGAAGTGTATTATTTTCGAGCTAATTCCTGTAAAACAGGATTGAAGTTTGCAAAAAGTCAGCTTTGTAATGGTGGCCGCCATTTTTAACAAGTCGCTGTGTACTCGTCCCTAGGGATCGGATACAAAACGCTGTCCTGCTTACGTGGAAGTTATTTAATATCTTAAGTCTCATTTAATTACATGAGTAGCCAAAAAAGAAGTGTATTATTTTCGAGCTAATTCCTGTAAAACGGGATTAAAGTTTGCAAAAAAGTCAGCTTTGTAATGGTGGCCGCCATTTTTAACAAGTCGCTGTATACTCGGCCCAAGGGATCGGATACAAAACGCTGTCCTGCTTGCGTGGAAGTTATTCAATATCTTAAGTCTCATTTAATTACACGACTGGCCAAAAAGAAGTGTATTATTTTCGAGCTAATTTCTGTAAAAACAGGATTGAAGTTTGCAAAAAGTCCGCTCTGTAATGGTGGCCGCCATTTTTAACAAATCGCTGTGTACTCGTCCCTAGGGATCGGATACAAAACGCCGGACGTGTCCATTAGATACCCGGAAGCTATGTTTGTTTATTTCAGTAAAATGCCCATTATTAAACACTTTGTACTTTCGTCTGTGGTTTCTGTATGATATATAGAGCGTGTAAATGAACCCTCGACATGCCTCTAAAGGGGTGACTTACTCCGTCTGTATGATTTTTTTCTACGGGATCAAAGATGTGAACCAAAAAAAAAATTTCGACATTTTAATACAAAAATGTTCAGCTCCGGTAATAAGTAAGAGAAAGTCAAAAATATTTCAATTACCCAGCTTTAGTCATATCATCATTAGGTTCAAAAGTTGTTCATATTGACGGTCCGAGTCAACCCTTTAAAGGTCAAAGGTCAATTTACACGTTACTTTGCTACAACACACTGTAGGTTCATATTACAGTACTTGTCTGACGTTTCTTAATGTCATAGTCTCTGTCTGTATACAATCATGTCTGCCAGTTACCTCTTCACCTTCATTACTAAACCATTGTAATGAAATTGGTAAGGAGATATCTGATGACCAGGGAAGGACATAAGGTAAGGTCATTCATCTCGGAAAAAGGAGACTTTCAATCACGTAAGCGGAGCTGCGGGCTAAGGCTAGTGTCTTAAAGTTTAGAACCTATAATTATAAAATAAGTATTTTTTAAGTTTCCGAACAATTTCAATGCCAACAAGTCATGCATGTTGATATCGCGCACTCAGTTATAAGATAAAACGAGAAAAAATAGCCGCCATTTTTAAATTACTAACTCCACGTTGTCACTTGTCGGAAGTGGCGTAGAAAAATTAAACGCCGCGAAGTGTTGTCTGAAATATGAATGCAAGAATGGAGCGTTATTTTTAACTGCATGTGCTCAGTAATTGGATAGTACTTCTTTTTATACGTATTTAGATAAATAACTAACATTTATGTCTAATCTATTATGATAATAATATAATAAAAGTAAACTTATTTAACCTTTGACGAGGAAATATGTGTATTGGATGCATTAATTTTATCAAAAAAGTTGTTTGCACTGCCTAAAATATTAATATTGGTTGGTGAGAAGTCCGATGGCGTTAGCTTTAATAGCGCTTTCGTATATTAAGCAACCCCGGGCGCAGTCCCCACTTGGATAGGTGACCGCAAAAGTCGTTAAGCTATGTCAGATGCCTATATGAAGCTTGGAAAGTCGGACATTAGTGTTGGTTACACACGAAAATAAACAATTGGTTGTACACTAAATTATAAGTCTACTAGCTGTTACCCGCGTGCTGTATAGCCTATGCCCTTTTCAGTACCCTAACCTATGTGTACGCAAAATTTCTTGATGATCGGTTCAGTAGATAGGCGTGAAAGCGTAACAAACAAACTAACTCACTTTCGCATTTATAATATAAGTTAGGATTAAACTAGCATCAATAAGAAAATCAAACAGCAAATTCCTTCCTAACATATTAGACGAGCTCCGTGGCGCAGCGGTCAACACGCCAGTCTGCGACACGGGGGTCCCGGGTTCGATCCCCGGTCAGGTCATGTTGGAAAACGATCTTTTTCAGAATGACCTGGGTCTTGGATGTTTATCTATATAAGTATATGTCATAAAATATAGTATCGTTGAGCTAGTATCCTGCGACACAAGTTCACAACTTACTGTGGGGCTAGCTCAATTTGTGTGATATGTCCCTATATATTTATTTATTTATATTTATTTATTATTCAAAACAACAAAACTTACACAGCACAGCGTAAACTTAGGACAAAATGTAAACTTTCGCTTTGCCGCTTAATTGAATTATTCGTACTTGTGGATTCCGCATTTATATTATTATGCATGGATCACGCTTAGAATGAAAGGACAATCAGACGATAATAGGAACGAAGAAATATACATATTGAGCAGAGCGAGTTGCTGTGCTCGACCGCCACAAAGAGAAGACGTTTCCGCTGGGCAAGGGTGCGCCCAGGGAATACGTACACGGCTCCGATTGAGTTCTGTCGGAGGTTCTATTTATGTACCGGAATAGAAGAAACTGCTTGCGCGTTTCAGAATAATTCAGCGCCATCTTGTGAGGAGTCTTGAAGTTATTTGTTATGTCACCATATTCACCGTTAAGTTTCCGTGTAGTTACATAGTAATCACGTTTTTACCCCTTACGGGGTATAAAAAGTCTTCTACTAATACCCGGACCTACATACCACCAACAGCAAAAAATAATCAAATTAAAATGAGCCGCAAGGGGTTCAAGCTTCATGTTCTATATGTGAGAGCTAGAAAGAAACTTTGATATTACGATGGATCGGTCTTGCTGTGGTATCATGCGATGCCATGTCTATCTCCTTTTTCTTTGATCTATAGTACGCTCAAACTTAATGTCCCTTTTAAGAGGAAACTTCACAAATTAAGATGAGTCGCAAGGGTTTATCGTGGTGTCGTGCGTACGAATTCATTCGGAAGTCATGAGTAATTTAGTTTCGAATGGCGTCAAACTAAGGAAATGGAGTACATACATAACATACGTATTACTAGTAGGATATATGATTGAATATTAATATTAAAAAAACGGGGATTATTAGCTCTGAAAGAAGTTATATGTAAAATTTTATTTCGAGTTTCGGTCACATAGGAAAAGTTGTTTATATTGACGGGCTAAGTGGATCTGACAGCGGTTTCTAAAACTATTGTATATATTTCGACATCGACGACTGTAATGTAAATAAAAAAATATATTTATTTTCTTAAGCATTTCTCTTTTAAACCGTAACTTTATGGAGTTTAATTTCATATTTCGTTAGTAATAAAATAACTGTTGCAAAATACCGAAAACAACTTTATAAAGATACGTTTGCTTTAAGAGTAAGAAATACATTGCTGAATAAAAATTCGGTTTCTATTCTATCGGCAGTGCCCAGACTAAACAAATTAAAAAACATAACGGCTTCATATGATTTTTGGTTCATGTTCTAGTCTCTAGCGATCAGGAACTTCTCCAAAAATATATAACAAGTTGTAAAGGAATTTCACTAGATTCAATATCGGGCGAGACCAATATCTTGGGACTGGAACAAAGGGGCACCATTTGTTTTGTTGTTGAAAATCACAGAGCAGGAAATGTGACTGTTGCTCGCACGCTACTAGAAACGCTTTTTCACACATTTCATACGAAACAAACTTGTCATTTCATACGAAATAAGCGGGGTGGTATAGACTGTTTATTGAAGTTTCGGGTTTCAAGGTTATGACGGTGTGGTTAAAGAGGCCTCTCCAACCCGTCTGGCCAGCGTGGAGAGTGTAGGCCAAATCTTGTGACTGCTCCGGCTAATATATGGCTCTGGCAGTACAGAGAGGGGCATACTCCAGCAGTGGAGACAAAAGGCATGATGATGTAGTAATGCAAAAATCTGCTATTTTAAACTTATTTGTGATAAAGGTTACATAAGAATTTTGTTTATTAGTCTTTTTAGGTACTGTAATGATGATTATACGATGGCACATTGGGGTATTTTTTATGTTTTTAAACACAAACTGGCAGGCTACTCGGCCTGCCAGTTTGTTCTAAAAATGCGATTTTCGCCTTCTAGCCGGCCGCGGGTCGACACGCGGTATTATTATTTCTTTCGTCTCTAGTTATTCAGTGCTCTGTGTAGGAAACCTTTTTCGAACCGTTCGGGCTCGCGACGCCCCATTTCTTTGATGATCACTAGGCCATAAGAAGGTATCTATAATAATATCACTACGACTTTGCTAGTTTGTAGAATTTATCCAAAAAAGCCTTGTGTCTGGTAGCACGCTGAAAAAAACCGTTTCCAAATCATTTTACTTCATGAATTCCATTTCTTTGACGATCACTAGGCCATAAGGAGGTATCTATAATAATATCACTACGAGTTTGCGAGTTAGTAGAATTTATCCAAAAACGCTTTGTGTTAGGTAGCACGCTGAAAAAAACCTTTGCCAAATCATTTTACTTTGTGAATTCAATTTCTTTGACGATCACTTGGCCATAAGAAGGTATCTATAATAATTTCACTGCGAGAAAACGAGTTAGTAGACTTTATCCAAAAAGGCTTTGTGTCTGGTAGCCCGCCAAAAAAAAATTGCCATATCATTTGACTTCATAAATTCCATTTCTTTGACGATCACTAGGCCATTAGAAAGTATCTTTAAATAAAACCAGTACGAGACTGCAAGTTAATTAATCTTTTGCCAAATCGTTTTACTTCATGCATACATTTTTATTCGTTGAGCTATGAGAAGAGATCTCAAAAATAGGAATATCATTGAAAGAATTACGTGGCTAACTCAAAAACTCTTTAAGATAGGCCTCAAACTTCTCCTCTAGGCTAGTTACATTTTGCCCGTTCCTTTACAAAACAAAGAGTTTAGATTCAGCAAAGGAGCCGCTAATATAATCTCCATCAACTCCATGAGGCATTGATGAAAACGTAAAAAAAATACAACTGGGGAAAAAACTTGCGGGTCGACTGTATAGAAAAAGGATCCAAAAACATCCTAATAATGCGTAGTGCCTGCTGGGCGATCGAGCTCACAATTTGATACACATAAATATTCCTAACATTGTTATATCCTTTCGAAGTCCTCAGCCGATTTAGCGACACGCCATAAAACGCCATCCATTCGAGTTACATTTTCCCCGTTCCTTTACCAAACAAAGAGTTTACCTGAAGCGAAGGGGCTGCAAATCATTGTGATTCACAACTCATTTTTTGAGGTAGGATAAACGCCGATTTTTTTGTGGATTATCGATATTTTTAATGAAGACTTCGAGACATAAAGTTGCGATCGGGGTCCGGGACTGCAAACAAAGTAAAGGTTGCTTTAAGCGATAAGGCCGGCCTTTGGAACTAAATTTGTTTAGATAGTGTATTCTTTTATTGCGATGCTACGAAGAGCTACTGCCGAGTTGCTACATAAGCTTAGTATTATGACAATATATCACTCACCATCTACCCTATAAATGTCGCAGGAACTTTCTCTATAATTCCAAAACCTCTCAATCACTCCCCGGTTGAGGCAGAAGAGATGTCGGAACAATATGGTAAGCTGTTGAGGAGCGAGCGATCTACATAATATCAAATACGTGATTGCAATACAATGTTTATTATAAGGAATCTTTTAGAAAAAACCGGCCAAGTGCGTGTCGGGCCACGCGCAGTGTAGGGTTCCGTAGTTGCGTATCACAACTTTGAGTTCACACTGTTTACACTCGCACCTCACAGTTTAACGACCAAAAACATCTAACAATGAAAATGTATGAAATTTTACATTTTCGAGCGCATTTTATAAGTTGGTTGCCCATATTTTTTTAGTTTGTACTTAGTGCTCAGCTCTGATAGTTTCCTTTCAACTTCAGTATAAATACTACTGCTGTAATTTTTTTCACGTATCCATATATAACCGTTTAGTAGATAGAAGGGGAGGACACTTACTTCTAACAAAAATTTGCACTTTAAAACCAAATATTTCAGAAACGGATCCCTTAATCGAAAAATGGTGTTCTCAACCTCACAATATTTTTTAAAGACCTAGAAAAAAAAATATTACTCCCTCTTTACCTGTTTGGGAGCTACAATAAAAAAAGTTTTTTCAAGATTTTCTTCCACCACTTTTTTGACAGACAGACAGACAGACATGGCGAAACTATAAGGGTTCCTAGTTTACTACGGAACCCTGGAAAGGAATTCAGTATACTTGGTACATAATGATTAAAGTAGTGAGCCCTAGATTATTATGTAAAACGAAGCTATCTGCGAATATTAACACAGTATAGTGTCCGAAGCTTTAGGTGTATAAATTACGTAATTAACGCGATAAAACCGAATGAAAAGTAATTTTATTTAAATGTTCACAATCGCTAGAACCTTACAACTAAGCTGTTTTTATTTTATTTTTTGAGTGAGGTACGCCATCAGTATTTGCAATTTTACACACAATATTCAAAGCTCGTCAATACACTAGATAGTATACATAACATTTACTTGGGTATCAATTAAGCGAAATAAAATTTTAAAAGTATGATTGTGGATTATCCATCGAAGTATGTTGTTTTTTTATTTATGGGATTATCAATCCTTGCTGCAATAGAGTGGCTTAAAAAGACGAGTAAGTAATTAATAACAACATGTCAATACATCATTCACCCTCTCGCTTATACACGTCACATAAACTTTCTCTATAGTTCCACAACTACGAGTACCTTTCAATCAGTCCCCGTCCTCGCAAGGGAGTTCTGTCAGAACGATATGGTAAACTGTGGTTAAGCAAGCAGTCTACATAATATCATCATCATCATTTCGTGTAGGTGACACGGTCAATCGACCATGCACACCCTGGTGTCAGAGTTCTTAAATATATTTATGTAATTACATAATATTAGATACCTACATGATAACGATACAATGCTTCTCAGAACATGTTATTCTTTTGGCATAGAGAATTTATTAAATTCAGTAATAATGTTTTAAGTAGTGTGCTTAGTTGTTTAATATAAAGCTGTTTCAGCGAAGAACTGTGAGAGAGGCGCTTAAAAAGCGCTGTATGAGTCGCCGGTGTGAGGCGCCACCTCCGACAAAAATTCATTCAGGGATAGATAGAACGGAGAAGACACCTAAAATATTATTTGTAGGTGAATTTAGGTACTCATACAGTTAATGTAACGACAAAAGTGTACTTTGAAATACTTATGTTTGTATTAGGTAATAATTATGTATTAGCTAACACTTAAGGTCAAAGTAAAGGGTGTTCATCCTTCACTTCGTGAAGTTTTCCTCCAAGGGTTAATGTTCTTGAGATAGGTACATAAATAAATAATAAATTTACCATTCATTTCATTAAAAAGCCGAGTAAGTAATTAGTACCAAACTCCTAAGATCTACAGCTCACAGAGCCTCTAATAAGTAAAAATAGGTCAATATATCACACACCCTTTCGCCAACGCCTTTCTCTATAGTTTTACAACTACGAATACCTCTCAATCACTCCCTGTTCTCGCAAGGGAGTACTGTCAGAACGTTATGGTAAACTATGGCGAAGCGAGTGATTTACATTCATATTGACGAGCTCCGTGGCGCAGCGGTCATCACGCCTGCCTGCGACACGGATGGTCCCGGGTTCGATCCCCGGTCAGGTCAAGATGGAAAACGATCTTTTTCAGATTGACCTGGGTCTTGGATGTTTATCTATATATGTATTTGTTATAAAATATAGTATCGTTGAGTTAGTATCCCATAATACAAGTCTTTCATAAGAACTTACTTTGGGGCTAGCTCAATCTGTGTGATTTGTCCGTATATATATTTATTTATTTATATTAGATATGCGATTGCAATATACTGCTTAATGTAAGGTAATTCTTTTCAACAAGATAAAAAGATCGTAAGTTCCTCTATGATAATCCAAAAACCGACTTAAATAGCTAGAACAAGTTTTATAGTGCTATAAAGCCAAGACCATTTGCCCTATAAGTTATTGCATAAATATATTTTAATAATTTATTCAAACTTCCTAAAATAAAATAGGTATATTGAAACGATATCGAACTATAAAAATCTCGCAGGATTTAATAACCCTAAACTATGTACTGTCAATAAAAAATCACATTATAATAAATAATAATAAATAAATAAATATATACGGACAAATCACACAGATTGAGCTAAATAAAAAACTATTATAAAAAACCCGACTGACGTTTTTGATAGTTGACGTCCGCTATATTGTTTTTTTCTGACGTTACATAGCCTATGACACTCCGGGGAAGAATACAAATCCGATGACACCTTATACTTCAAAATTGGTCACGGCGATGAGGCTAAAGGAAATAATTTAAGATATTTTTAACAAAAAACAAAAACCGATTTCAACCCTATCAATATTTTTTAATAAGCATAAGAAAAAAATGTAAATAAGTGTGATCCAAACGGCATACCCGTAAACTTTTTTTTTGGTTGTTGTGTATTTTTTTCAAAAAGCGCTCGACACATTTCGTTAAAAATTTAATGGGACCATATGTAAAGTATTACCTATCGAACAAAAAAGAATTTCTTAAATCGGTCCAGGCGTCTTCGAGAAATCGGGGAACATACATAAAAAAAAATAAAGATTACGACAAATTGTAAACCTCCTTTTTTTTGAAGTCGGTTAACAACAACGGAACTTAATTACAAACATATATATACATACAAACATAACATGAGCGAAGCGAAAAACATAACTACCTAAAAATATATAAATCTAGAGATGCAAAATGATGATGCGCAGATCGTAAAGGCCGATCGAGGGAATGGGCGAATATCGGAGAAATCATTTTAATAGGTGGCTAGCAACCCATCACTGGATGTCGTAGAAGGCGACTTAGGAAACATAAGCTAAACAAAGCTTATGAACATCAGGAATCCTCTCCGACCCGTCTGGCCAGCGTGGAGAGTGTAGGCCAAATCCTCTGACTGCCCCGGCCCATATATGACTGGCAGTACGGAGAGGGTTGTGCTCCTGCAGTGGAGACTAAAAAGACCTGATGATGATGATGATGGGTTCACCATCACTATTTTGATTCCGTTCTCCACCTAAACGCCCATCAACATGCTAAACGCGGCCTTAAGGTTTTATATACCTGGGCTCTGTCTACCCCGCAAAGGAAAAAGTCGTGATAGTTTAAATGTTCAAAAGTTGCGTAAATTTACCTTTACCGTTATGCGTAGGCGACTCATCAATCATCAAGAAAAACAGCGCTCAAATAATTTCATTGGGTAATTGTTTTTAAATACCACCTTTTATAAAAGTAACAATGGATGTAGTAGCTGCTAATATAAATAACGAACAAACGGACACCTGGCCTAATCAAGCCGTTACGTATATCGATTGCCATTGGCATTCCTTAGCACCCGCCACTTGACATTTAACTACTTTCTTTTAATACTATCCACCTGCCGCTCGCCGTATCAATGTTACTTTCATCATTAATGCTTTCTGGTAGCTTCTAAATAAAATATCAATAGTCTTATTATAATGCAAAAATAAGAAAAACAACGTACCTTCTCGTCTTCGATAGAAATATAGATTTAACATGAATTTCACTATGAAGACTAGCGATACTCCGTTTTAGGGATTCATATGAATAATTCATTCAATCAAGAGTGCAGCTAGATGGCTGAGGAGAGGAACCCGCTATCAATCTCACTTACCGAACCCTTTACTTTTATATTATTTTTATGTAAAGAACGCGCTATGGTTTTCCATTTGCACGCTATTTTGACCGACTACAAAAACGGAGTATGTTTTCAATTCGGTTTTGAGTACTTTTACTGTCATAAAAACGGCCAAGTGCGTGTGGGGCCACGCGCAGTGTAGGGTTCCGTAGTTGCGAATGACAACTTTGAGTTCACACTGTTTACACTCGCACCTCACAGTTAAACGACCAAAAACATCTAACAATGAAAATTGTATGAAATTTTACATTTTCCAATACATTATATAAGTTGGTTGCCTATAACTTTTTAGTTTGCACTTAGTACTCAGCTGTGATAGTTCAACTTCAGTATATATACTACTGCAGTAATTTTTTTCACGTTTCCATATATAACCGTTAAGCAGATAGAGGGGGGGAACTTAACCTCTAACAAAAAAATTCACTTTAAAACCAAATATTTCGGAAACGGATCCCTAAATCGAAAAATGGTGTTCTCAACCTCACAATATTTTTCAAAGAACTTTTTAACGATACCCCACACGATGGGTAAGTAAAGAAAAAAAAATTACTCCCCCACAGTACTTGTATGGGATCTACCATAAAAAAAAAAATTTCAAGATTTTTTCTACCGCTTTTTTGCCATGATTAATATACATACCTATACCAAATTACAGCTTTCTAGTACTTATAGTCTCTGAGTAAAACCGCGGACGGACAGACAGACAGACATGGCGAAACTATAAGGGTTCCTAGTTTACTACGGAACCCTAAAAAGGAACTTAGTACAATATTTAATCCTTTAGGAGTAAATTAATTTATTAATATTCATCATCTGGTTTTTTTTAGTCGCCACTGCAGGAGCATGACCCTCTCTGTACTACCTGAGCAGCCAGAGGATTTGTCCTAAACTCTCCACGCTGGTTTCTACGACATACACGGGGAGATATGAAGTGGTCCTATTCTACTCCGCCGGGAATCACGCGGCATTTATTATATTTGTATCTCTCTGAGACTCACGGGTGCTACCCCGGTCTTTTGAAAGGCTTGCGTGGGGATATAGATCCAACACGTAGAGGCCCTTTGGAGAAGTTGATGTAATGTAGGTCTCCAGCCAGAACCCATTTATTTATAATACAAATATAATTATACAAGGACTTTTTCAAAAAATTATGAAAGTTTCAGCACTTTTTATGTCTAAAAATCCTTTATTTTGTAAAGATCAAAAATCAAAGGATTAATAAACAACAGCAAGAGTTACATAGATTTTATTGATACGTATGCGTAGTTTGAATTAAAATTACATTTCGAAGGGATGTACGTAGACAGACTCTTGAACAAAAGCAGTAATTATTATTTAGACAAACTACAATGTTTGTCAGCAACACGATATACTTGACTCCCGACACTTCAAACCAGTTTCAATTATAAGACAATGCTTCAATTCTGACGCCGACAAGATTAATGGTGCTCAGGGAAGATCAACAAATAGCTTGAGCTAGCAAAGCAAATCGATTACGATTTAACCAACTGCAAAGCCTTTAACTTATATTATAAGCGAGCACAGGTATTTTATGGGAGAGAAAGGAGCTATAAGTAAATGCATGTCACACTTGACTTAAGATACTTTTACAAGACAATGCCCCTATTTCGATACCAGTAAGATAAATTATAACAAAGAAGTCGCAGGGTCTTTAAGGGTCGCAGGAAGGCGCTGGATGCAGGCCGCTTCCAACCGGTCGTATTGGAAATCCTTGGGGGAGGCCTATGTCCAGCAGTGGACTTCTTGCGGCTGAGATGATGATGATGATGATGATTATATGGATTGGGAAATCAATGCGCTTTGTTCGGCAGATTGGCGAATAAAGTGAAGCGCTAATGCACTTTTGATCGGTGTAGATTTTAGCTAAGCACGGTATTATGTTATTATATTAGGTTGGGGAAAAAGTAATTTCATATTTTTATGTGTAAAGTTGTAATCAAATATCTTTGGTAATGTTGTATGTATCTGGCTGAATTAGATACCATCTGAAAGGTACAATTTTCAAAAATTATATAGAAAAGTACAAAATATTTTCCTTAATTTTTTAACAGTTTCTTTGTTTATTAAAATGTATCAGATAGACGAAAAAAAAATAATATTTTTAAAAGTTAATTACAAAATAAAGAAATTATGAAAAATACGCAGAAAGTGATTTTTGGTATTTATGAACATACCGCAGTCCAGTAAGAATAGCACAAAGTTGGTTTAAGCGTTTTGTGTCTGAGAATTTTGATGTCAAAGTTACACCTCTTTTGTATGGACGGATAAAATCTTCATACAAAATACGAAATTACTTTCTCCCCGACCTATATATCTCTGGAAGATAAATAAAATATTAGCGTTGCGGCTTTCTTATACATTTATACTTTGGGTTGCTTTGGGTCACCTGTTAAAAAGTTTAAAAGAATGGAAACTGCTTTATGACCATTCATAGATGACTAACGTGCACTACTAATATATATATATATATGGACAAATATATGGGAACTACTACACAAGGATACCATAACATAACATTGAATATCAAACCTATGATTTTTTTCCCTACCGTGCGATGAAAAACCCATGACAATAAAACTAGGTCACTTTGGCTTAATCATCAGGTTATCAGTACAATGCCAATCCAATACCTTGAAAGTGCAGTTTTTCAAATAATCAAAACGGTACAAGCAGGAACAGAAAGGCTAGCATTTCTTTCTCTAATATTAAATGTGAATGTGTATATGTTTGATACCTTATTATTTATTTATCCCGAAAGTTGATAAGTACTTGAACTCTTTATGGATGGAAACCAAGTAAAATCGAAAGATATTATAAGATTTACTTACGGTTATAGTTGTACGTAGTTTTTTTTCCTCTGTGGTTAAGTATAGCAAGTACCTTTTGAATGAACTCTATAAAATGTATTTGGTTTCGAACTAACGATAATTTAAATTCACGATCTCAACATGAAAACATACTGTAACTAAAATTGAAATCGAGATATAAGTATTAATGCGTTTTTCAATAGTGTTGAATACCTCTGATCCAAAAAATATAATATGAACCAGCTGATAATTTTTTCCCGATTTTAAGCTTGTTCACAGAACAAAAGTATTCGTTTTCATGTTGAGAACGTGAATTTAAATTATCGCTACTTCGAGACCAAATTCATTTTATATTTAATATCAATAGAATTGATAAACACTTAATATTAACGCAAAGGCTTTTCTCGGCCATGATGGGAATAAATGGAAACCGGGAATATTCCGATAAAAAAAGTATTAGTTTTGCAAAATGTCATATAAAGACAATATGTGAGCCATCTTTTGGTAGGTTTGGGAACAGCTTTTGCGTTTACGTCATCGAAATACGCAATATGCTCGTATTTGACGCGAAGCTCTATTGTTTTGATATTTACGTCTGTCAGCAGCTCAGCAGTTCTAATATAAGATTTTTGAAAAATGTATTTTCACCTTTTGCCCCTATTTCTTTTTAACAAGTTACCCTTGATTTTAGTCCTTGTCTACCCCAAAAGGATTATTTAGGTACGTGGTACTCATTGTGAGCATGATACGAGTAAATTACAAAAATTCAATCCACTTTTTTTAACGATTGTACAGGAGCCACCCCTTCTGACAGGATCAATTTAATAGGTAGTTCCGTGTCCAACATAACAGGACGATGGTAGTGTCCAAGTGGTTTGCTGCCCATTTACCTAATAACCACCGTAACAAGTGGTGTAGGGTGGCCATCAATATTTTTTACGTCATATTGTATGATATCCATACTATCCATACTATATACTATATACTATTATACTATTATACTATATACTATATACTATATACTATATATACTATATATATACTATATACTATATATACTATATACTATATTACTATATTTACTATATTTACTATATTTTACTATATTATATATTATATATTATATATTATATATTATATATTATAATATTATAATATTATTATATTATTATATTATTATATATTATTATTTATTTATTATTTTATTATATTTTATTATATTTATTATTTATTATTTATTATTTATTATTTATTTTTATTATTTATTATAATATTATATTATATTATATTTTATATTAATATTAATAATATTATAAATGCGAAAGTAACTCTGTCTGTCTGTCTGTCTGTCTGTCTGTCTCGCTTTCACGCTAAAACGGCTGAACCGATTAAAACGAAAATTGGCACACAGATAGGCTATAGCCCGAGAAAGGACATAGGCTACTTTTGATTTCGATAACGTAGGTTAAGCAACTCTAACCATGGTTCTAAATAGGATGGTTGGCCAAAACTAAAACGGCTGAACAGATAAAAACGAAATTTGGCACACAGATAAGCTATAGCCTAAGAAAGGACGTGGGCTACTTTTAATTACGATAACGCAGGTTAAGCAATTCTAACCATGGTTCTAATTAGGATGGGTGGCCAAAACTAAAACGGCTGAACCGATTAAAACGAAATTTGGCACACAGATAGGCTATAGCCCGAGAAAGGGCATTAGCTACTTTTGATTTCGATAACGTAGGTTAAGCAACTCTAACCATGGTTCTAATAAGGATGGGTGGCCAAAACTAAAACGGCTGAACAGATAAAAACGAAATTTGGCACACAGATAGGCTATAGTCTAAGAAAGGACGTGGGCTACTTTTAATTACGATAACGCAGGTTAAGCAATTCTAACCATGGTTCTAATTAGGATGGATGGCCAAAACTAAAACGGCTGAACCGATTAAAACGAAATTTGGCACACAGATAGGCTATAGCCTAAGAAAGGACGTGGGCTACTTTTAATTACGATAATGCAGGTTAAGCAACTCTAACCATGGTTCTAATTAGGATGAGTGGCCAAAACTAAAACGGCTGAACAGATTAAAACGAAATTTGGCACACAGAGAGGCTATAGCCTAAAAAAGGACGTAGGCTACTTTTGGTTACGATAATGCAGGTTAAGCAACTCTTACCATGGTTCTAATTAGGATGGGTGGCAAAAACTAAAACGGCAGAACAGAATAAAACGAAATTGGGCACACAGATAGGCTATAGCCTAAGAAAGGAGGTGAGCTACTCATAATTACGATAACGCAGGTTAAGCAACTCTAACCATGGTTCTAATTAGGATGAGTGGCCAAAACTAAAACGGCTGAACAGATTAAAACGAAATTTGCCACACAGAGAGGCTATAGCCTAAGAAAGGACGTAGGCTACTTTTGGTTACGATAATGCAGGTTAAGCAACTCTTACCATGGTTCTAATTAGGATGGGTGGCCAAAACTAAAACGGCAGAACAGATGAAAACGAAATTGGGCACACAGATAGGCTATAGCCTAAGAAAGGAGGTGAGCTACTTATAATTACGATAAGGCAGGTTAAGCAACTCTAACCATGGTTCTAATAAGGATGGGTGGCCAAAACTAAAACGGCTGAACAGATAAAAACGAAATTTGGCACACAGAGAGGCTATAGCCAAAGAAAGGACGTAGGCTACTTTAAGTTACGATAATGCAGGTTAAGCAACTCTAACCATGGTTCTAATTAGGATGGGTGGCCAAAACTAAAACAGCTGAACAGATTAAAACGAAATTTGGCACACAGATAGGCTATAGCCTAAGAAAGGACGTGGGCTACTTTTAATTACGATAATGCAGGTTAAGCAACTCTAACCATGGTTCTAATTAGGATGGGTGGCCAAAACTAAAACGGCTGAACCGATTAAAACGAAATTTGGCACACAGATAGGCTATAGCCCGAGAAAGGGCATCGGCTACTTTTAATTACGATAATGCAGGTTAAGCAACTCTAACCATGGTTCTAATTAGGATGGGTGGCCAAAACTAAAACGGCTGAATAGATTAAAACGAAATTTGGCACACAGATAGGCTATAGCCTAAGAAAGGACGTGGGCTACTTTTAATTACGATAATGCAGGTTAAGCAACTCTAACCATGGTTCTAATTAGGATGGGTGGCCAAAACTAAAACGGCTGAACCGAATAAAACGAAATTTGCCACACAGAGAGGCAATAGCCTAAGAAAGGACGTAGGCTACTTTTAGTTACGATAATGCAGGTTAAGCAACTCTAACCATGGTTCTAATTAGGATGGGTGGCCAAAACTAAAACAGCTGAACAGATAAAAACGAAATTTGGCACACAGAGAGGCTATAGCCAAAGAAAGGACGTAGGCTACTTTTAGTTACGATAATGCAGGTTAAGCAACTCTAACCATGGTTCTAATTAGGATGGGTGGCCAAAACTAAAACAGCTGAACAGATAAAAACGAAATTTGGCACACAGATAAGCTATAGCCTAAAAAAAGAACGTGGGCTACTTTTAATTACGATAACGCAGGTTAAGCAATTCTAACCATGGTTCTAATTAGGATGGGTGGCCAAAACTAAAACGGCTGAACCGATTAAAACGAAATTTGGCACACAGATAGGCTATAGCCCGAGAAAGGGCATTAGCTACTTTTGATTTCGATAACGTAGGTTAAGCAACTCTAACCATGGTTCTAATAAGGATGGGTGGCCAAAACTAAAACGGCTAAACAGATAAAAACGAAATTTGGCACACAGATAGGCTATAGTCTAAGAAAGGACGTGGGCTACTTTTAATTACGATAACGCAGGTTAAGCAACTCTAACCATGGTTCTAATTAGGATGGGTGGCCAAAACTAAAACGGCTGAACAGATTAAAACGAAATTTGCCACACAGAGAGGCTATAGCCTAAGAAAGGACGTGGGCTACTTTAAATTACGATAACGCAAGTTAAGCAACTCTAACCATGGTTCTAATTAGGATGGATGGCCAAAACTAAAACGGCTGAACAGATAAAAACGAAATTTGGCACACAGATAGGCTATAGCCTAAGAAAGGACGTGGGCTACTTTTAATTACGATAATGCAGGTTAAGCAACTCTAACCATGGTTCTAATTAGGATGAGTGGCCAAAACTAAAACGGCTGAACAGATTAAAACGAAATTTGGCACACAGAGAGGCTATAGCCTAAAAAAGGACGTAGGCTACTTTTGGTTACGATAATGCAGGTTAAGCAACTCTTACCATGGTTCTAATTAGGATGGGTGGCCAAAACTAAAACGGCAGAACAGAATAAAACGAAATTGGGCACACAGATAGGCTATAGCCTAAGAAAGGAGGTGAGCTACTTATAATTACGATAACGCAGGTTAAGCAACTCTAACCATGGTTCTAATTAGGATGAGTGGCCAAAACTAAAACGGCTGAACAGATTAAAACGACATTTGCCACACAGAGAGGCTATAGCCTAAGAAAGGACGTAGGCTACTTTTGGTTACGATAATGCAGGTTAAGCAACTCTTACCATGGTTCTAATTAGGATGGGTGGCCAAAACTAAAACGGCAGAACAGATGAAAACGAAATTGGGCACACAGATAGG